>JAQPPZ010000390.1:5000000-6250000 GCA_028583015.1 Wollemia nobilis | reverse complement strand
GGGAAATTAGGATTGTAGCAGTGTGGGGGGGGCACCCGGGGGTAGGCCGCCTGCTATTTGGGATCCGATTTCGGCACAAATCCACTTGGGATGGGTCCAAAACCTCTTGTGGGGTATTTTCAACAAATTTTATGGGATATTGTGGCCAAATGTCAGGTTTTGGATCCAGATTTGTGCTTCCAATAACCACCCTGTGAACTCCTTTCCAAAAGAGATCAAGGTTGTGAAAGGCACAACTCGAAAGGGTGTGGGTGTGAAAGTAAAATGACAGAACTTCGTTGCTCCAATATTCTCCTTCTCTATATTTTTTAGGTGAGAAGACTCACCATTTTATAGACCTGATGGTCTCTTTGGATGAACATGCAGAGGCGCCACTTGGCAATCATGCCTCTCCAGGGGAGGGAAGATTCCTCCCTAATTAGGGGCTTCATGACTACCCCTGTAACTGCCTATAACACTCAAAAATGCTCACTCACACTCCCATGAGATGAAGGAAGAATTAAGTGGTGGATTTGAGCTGTCATTTGTCAAGATTTGACTTTTTGCCCGTCAAAACCTGCTATTCACCTCACCCTAGAGCGAATACTACTATTCATCCCTGCGCGGGGTGAATTCCAATTTGTAATTGTCCCTGGGTGGAACGAGTATGGAGCAAAGTGCTTAAAGGTGCCAAATTGACCTTTGACCTTCCAAAATTGCTATGAGAGTGGTTATCACCACTTTTTAACCTCTGGGGGCTACCCTTGGGGCTATGTGTGTCAATGTGATCAGTGTTTGCAGTTACATAATTGGATTGGTGCTATTTTTGTGTCTACAATAGACAAATAGAATATAAACTACCACCCAGACAAAAAGGATCAAAACCACCATAGAAATATATACCCATTTTGCACCTAGAAAACTACCACTCAACGTAGAGACTAAATACATCCCCTTAATTATGATGTAATTTAGATCTGTACTAGGGGCGGGACACCCACCAATATGCATAGAAGCATTAATTAAATTATTTCAGCTATGACAACTAAACATTTGTTGAAAGCTGAAAATCAAAAACCATAACCCCAACTTTTACTTAAAATTGAAACTAATTTTGCATTTCACTAGCCAAAGGTAAAATATTTATTTACAATATTTGATACTATTCCCACTCTCATGAACAAAGGATTGGAAAAATTAATCAATCTTAAGTTGTTTACATTTTGGATCTTTTTTATTTTTATTATTCAATAGGAATTGAAGATCATCTACATCTCCTATATCTACAACCCGAAACTTGTAATGTTTTCCAATATTCCTTTTTAACCCCAAATCTGACTGGCCTTTTTGAATACTTGTTGTAGACCGATAATATATTGTCCTTGGTTCTCCCTCCCTAGGGAGAGGGGACTAAACATATTTTTGAGAAACCACAACCTTTAGAGGAGAACCGAGCTCCATCACAACCTTCAAAGGGGGAGAACCACCCTGAGCTACAACTTGAGGAACACCATGTTCCTCTTGAGCCACTTCCTGAGAATTTAAGCCAAGAAAATAATTTTGAAGGAACTCTTGAGGAATAGGAGTTTTATATTTTAGAATAGCCTGGTTAGGCTGAGAATGGCCACTCAAGGAACTATCCATATTCTTCACAACTTTCACTCCTGGATTACTATCCATATTCTTCACAATTACCACTCCTAGATTACTAATATCAACCTCCACTAGCTCATCCATGACCATGTCTCCTTCAACCAAGTCCTCATGCTCAATATGAACTTGAGATGCCATTGGTTACTTCTTAGTCCAGTTCTATTTGGGAGAATCCCTTTTAAGAGTGTCCATTTTTTTTTAATTCTTAGGGTACACACCGGAGGAATGACCAAAACTACTATAGATTGATATGATAGGTCTATTCTCATAAACTATGGATTGGGTCCATTTTATTTTAATTTTATTATTAATATTATTATTTTTTTATTTGTGGAAAACATCCCAAAATGGATGCCACTTTTGGGTAAGACCCAAGGAGGCAGGGGTATCCATTCCACCAAAAATGCCCAGGACTCGGACCTGGCCTACCACCTTTGACATACTCAAGGAGCAAACAAACACACAAAACCAATTTAAAAATAAGTAAATAACAACAAAAATAATAAAATAAAATAAAAAACATGCTCCTTGAGTGTGTCAAAAACAAAAGCACAACCAAACACACACAATAAGATAAAATAAACCACAACACAAACCACATAGAAAAACACAAGAACCACATAACAAAACACAAACAAGACAAAAACAACAGAACACTACAAAGACATAACCCAAAAAAAACATGAAAAATAAACACAACCAAAACCTAAAAAATAAAAATAAAAATAAAAATAAAAAACAACCAACAATAGACAATAAACAAAAACAAAAAACATAGAAAACACTCACACATAAAAACATGAATTAACACAAACAAAGAGAAACCCAAGAACAAGAACGAAAAAAACACAAGAACAATAACAAAAAACATAAAAAAAAAACACAAAACAACAAAAACACATGAACAACAAAAAACAACACAAAGAACACAAAAAAAAAAAAAAACAAAAGAACCCACCCACCTTAAAAAACTAAACAAAAAAAAGAAAAAGAAAAAAAAATTGAACATAACAATGACCTATCTAGACCAGAAGACTAATAAGGCAAGAATCAACAGAGGAAACAAAATAAAGAATAGAATGAGCTAGGGAACTAAAAAAAACTGAATGAACCAAAGAGAAGCCAAAAAAAAAAAAACAAGAAGAAACTAGGTACCTTCAAACTAGAGCCATCCAAAGAAATGATAGAAAGAAGAGCTTCCCTAATTTGAGAAGCCCACCATATAGGAGGGTGGCCATAACAAGTAAGATCACCTTTATCCAAAGCCCAATTAGCTAAAGCATCAACACTCTTGTTTTGATCTCTGACCACATGATTGTAATCAACTTTCAAAAATCCCATCTGGATTAATTGAATCTTCTCAATAATTCTTTTTATTCTCCAATCCACCTTATGATTCTTAGAAGGAGTCTTCAAGAGATTAATCATAAGTTGAGAGTCAGACTCAACTAACACCTTTTCCCATCCAACCTTAGTAGCCTCCTAAAGGCCTCTGAGGATACCATACCCCTCAACAAGGTTATTGGAAAGAATACCCAAATTCTCAGAAAAAGTAAAAACCAAGGAGCCATCTGAAAGTCTACCAATTCCTCCCACACTAGCTTTTCCAGGGTTCCCTCTAGAGGCTCCATCAGTATTGAATTTTCCAAAATCCTTAGGAGGAGGTTGCCAATTTCTAGTCCTATCCATATTACTAATACTCACATTCCCTTTAAGTTGGTTGCCCTTAGAAGATTTAATCTTCAATATTTGCATCACTTGATCCCATATTTGGTGGGATTTTTGGGGGTGATTAAGGAGTTGATGGACTGATTCAACTAAGTTGGCTATGGTATTTTGCCAAATATAGTGAATATCCTTCCTATCTTGATTAAAAATTTGACTGTTCCTTTCATTCCAAATATTCCAAAGAAGAATGGTAGAACCCATCCAAACTAATTGCCTAATAAAATGATCAACACCCTCTTGATTAGGCCAATCCCTCCAAAGTTGTTCAAAAGTAAAAAAATTGGACCACTGTAAGCCAAGTAAAGTGGCCATTCTCCTCCATAGCTCAGAGGCTAAAGTACACTCAATAAAAATATGGTTGAGAGTTTCTACATTCTCTTCACACATTTCACATCTAAAAGGGCCATGAAAACCATGCTTCATAAGTTGCTCACCAGTAAGCACCCTACGATGCAATAAAAGCCAATTAAAGAACCTCACCTTAGGCCAGAGCTTTTGAGCCCACAATCGAGAAAATATGTCAAAAGAATGGTTGGGATTATTATGGCATAAGGTCAAATAACCTTGAGCAACTGAATACTCACCCTTAGTAGTGTTGTTCCATCCAAAACAATCTTTTTCATGGGACCAAGAGAGGGATCTCATATGAAGGATGCCTTGGATATCTTGTCTTTGCCTTTCTGGGATTTGAATAGGCCAATCCTCAATAGGGATCCAATATCTACCAACCTTTGAATTACCAATATGGTACCGACAGTAATTAGCCACCTTTATCCAATTAGCTCGGTGAAGCTCCTCCATCCAAGGCCTCCAATCGAGAAACTGGGTTATCAAAGGCTTGTGACCATCCCAAGAATCTGTCCAAAATTTTTCTGTTGACCATTATGAATGATCCAAAATAATTTTTTCTTTATCAAATCCTCACCAGTCTTAAGAACTACTAAAATGGGAGAACCTTTGGTAGGAAGTTGATAGCGAACAAGGTCTTCAGGACTTTTGTTCTCAGCATATTTAGCACGAATATTATTGGCCCAAAGAGCATTGGGGTTATGCAACATCCTCCAATATAATTTAGCAGCTAAAGCTTTGTTGTTATTAATAGAAGACCGGAATCCTAACCCCCTTCACTCTTAGGAAGACATAAAGTATCCCATTTCACCAAGGCCCATTTTCTTTTCTCCTTAGTACCACTCCAAAGGAAACGATGACTGATTTGATCCAATTCTCGAAGAACAACCTTTGGGATATTCAAAATGGAAGAAACATAAATAGGAATAGCTTGAAGGACTGATTTTACCAAGGTGATTCTACCCCTAGAAGAAAGCCACCTGTTGGTCCACTTTCCAATTTTCTTCTTGACTTTGTCCAACAACCAATTCCAATATTTATTTTTCTGCCTTTGAATATTTATGGGAATACCTAAATAAGTGATTGGAAGGGAGGTCTTCTTATATATTAATTTATCCAAGACCATGGATTCCTGTCTAGCAGAGAGTGATGAAAGAAAATAACTTTAGATTTGTCTTCATTGATCAACTGCGTAGTAGCCTTAGAAAAATAGCTAATGATTTGCTTAATATTAGAAGCTTCCTTAACTGTAGCTTTACCTAAAAGAGTAGAGTCATCCACAAATTGAAGATGAGAGATAGGTCTAGCTCCATGAGCAATGTTAACTCCCTCAAGGGTTTTGTTTTCCCTCTTTTTGGTTATAGTCCTACCCAAGCATTCAACAAGAATGATGAATAAATAAGGGGATAGCGGGTCACCTTGCCTAATACCTCTGGAAGCTAGGAATGACTGAGAAGGCCTGCCATTGATAAGAACTAAGTAGGAAACTAAAGAGATACATCCCATAATCCAATCCATCCAATCCTTAGAGAAACCAAATTGCCTCAAAACTTTGATAAGGAAGTGCCAATCCACTCTGTCATAAGCTTTGGATAAGTCTAACCGAATGAACATGGAAGGAGATTTTTGCATATCCATGGAATGGATGGCTTCCCGAGCAAGAACTATCTCATCTACTATTTGACGTCCTTCCACATAACCCCCTTGCTCTGGGGAAATAATCTTATGCAAAAGAGGCTTCAACCTTTCTCGCCATTATTTTAGTAATGATTTTGAGAAGAACATTACATAAAGCAATAGGTCTAAAAGCTGAGATATGATCAACCTCTTGAGCTTTTGGAACAAGAGTAATATAAGTTTTATTGATAACCTTCAAAATTTCTTTGGCTTTCCTGGCTTCTTCCACCACCTCTAATAAATCAACATGAAGGATATCCCATAACTCTTGGTAGAACTCAATGGGAAAACCATCAGGACCTAGGGTTTTCCCTTTTTGCATTTTAAAAACTACTTGTTGAAGCTCATTGATAGTAACAGGAGCAGTCAAAATAGAGTTCTCCTCAGAAGTGATAAGAGAAGGGATTGCTTGAAGAACATTTTGTTGTGAAGCCGAGTCAAGAGGAGTAGCAGCAAAAATATTGGAAAAGTAATCAACAACAATAGAGTTCATGCCATCCCAAGTATAAACAACATCTCCAGAATCTGATTTTAAGGAAGAAATAAAGTTGTGAGATCTTCGATCTAGAAGATATTTGTGGAAGAAATTTGTGTTTCGATCTCCTTCTTTGAGCCATTGAATTCTAGATTTTTGCTTCCATAAGATTTCTTCTCTTTTTTCCCATTCCTCTAACTGAGTTGTGAGTTTAATTTCATCTGCACTTCTCTTCTCTGTGAGGCCATCTAAATGGATTTTCTTATTCAAATTTTCAATATGAGCAATAAATTCACATTTTTTTTTATGAACATCCCCAAACTCTTTCCAGTTCCAAGTCTTGATTTTGGATTTAATGTATTGCAGTCTTTTGGCAAAACAGAACATCTTAGTCCCATGCCTAGGTTTACCTTCCTTCCACCATTGTTGCACATGAGGTCTGAAGGAAATGTCTCTAAGCCACATTAATTGAAAATGAAAAGGAGAGAAACTCACATTGGTTTTCCACATTTCCACCATGACTAGCCAATGATCCGAACCAACATTATTAAGAGTCTTCACTTTAGGAATGTGACCATGGATTAAGAAATTTTCAGAGAGCAAAAACCTATCCAATCTCTCCATTATACAAGCTAAGCCTTGCCTTCTATTAGACCAAGTCATAAGGCCATTATCTGGTTGGATATCCACAAGATGGAGGTTTGCAATATATTCGCTCATGAGGTCAGTGCTTTTGTCCAAATTTCTATTTCCCCCTCTTTTCTCATCCAGAGAGAGGATGGTATTGAAATCTCCTCCGATCAAGATCCAAGCTTCAGGAAAATGAGAGATAATATGAGTAATATCCTTCCACTATCTTTTTTTTCCTCCAAAGAAGTCAGAGCATAAAGAGTAATGCAAAGAATAATATGGTTGGAATGTCTACTTTGAATAGCTATAGCCAACAAACCCCAACTACCAACCATATGGTGAATAACTACCTCTTTTGGGTTCCAAAGACAAGCAATGCCACCAGAAGTCCCTTGGGAACTGAGGGAAACCACTTTTCTAGCTAGCCAAATTTTATTGGCAATTGAGTCCATATCCTCCATTGACATCTTTGTTTCTTGAAGGAAAACAAGATGTGGATGATTTATCTGAATCATTCTTCTAATTTCATTTTTTTTTGAAAGACTCCCTTTGAGTCCTCTAATATTCCAAGTGATGATCTTCATTAATACCAGGGCTAAAAAATTTGGGAAGGGCATTAATCTTACCTTCCTCTACAAGATTTTCACCTTCTTTTACCATATGATATTGATTGGTCTTGCGACCTGCTTTTTGATTAGAATCCATCTTCAATTTTTTTTCCCTATTTCTTGACTTATTCCAATTGAATCTGAGATGGCTTCTAACCTTGAAGAATGCTCGTACACAACCAAAATTTTACTAGATGGTTCAACGGAGTCTATATTGGGACTCGCATTATTTGAAGTTTTGACATTTGAAAGATTGTTTTTCTTGTGTAAATTTTCTCCCTTTTTTTTTCGTTGAAAACCTTTGATTTGTTGGTTTGTCTCTGAGTTCTTCCCTTCATATTTAAATTGTGTTTCTAAGATTTCAGTTTCCATTATTTCCTCTTCCTCACTTGGGACATCATTTGTGGAAAGGATTTCAAACATATTAGTAGATGACTTTGATTGATCCTTCATAACTGGTTTTTTCTTAGTGTTCTTCTTCTTAGGTATTTGGAAACCTCGCTGAGTTTATATCTTCTTTCTTTTGATCAAGAATTTTATTTGGGCAAGCACTAGCCAAATGACCATATTCATGGCAAATTCTACAATGAAAAGGAATGTTCTCATAGTCCACTACTTGCTCCCAAGTGTCTTCCCCAAATTGTAATGTGATATTTTTAGGTAGGGGTTTGTCAAAATCCATTAAAACACAAATTTGAGCATAAATAATATGTTCAAAATTTTGAGTACAATCAACAATCATCATAAAAGTTCCTAAAGAGTTTCCAATTGAAGAAAAAATAGTAGGATTCCAAAATTCAATAGGGATGCCAAAGAGTCTAACCCACACGAGAGCTATAGAAGGCATCTCTTCTTTGGATTTAAATTTAGTATGCCAGGGCTTCATGAAAAGCCCTGCCCTTCCAAAAAACCAAGGACCCCCTTGAAAATTTTTATCTCTATCTTCATTATTAGCAAATAAAACAAGAAAATAACCATTTGGATAAATAGAGATTTGTAACTCACCTTTAGTTTTCTAGCTTTTTGCAGCCCAGAATTTGAAAGCAAATAGACTCGGACAAAAACCCATGAATCGACAAATTAGTCCTTTTTTTTCCAAATCTTCAATACCAGTCTGAATGTTACCCATATCAAGCTTAACAATAGGAGTTCCATCAGCGACTTTAAGACATCCTGACTCCATTTTCCTGGGATCAATCTTAGGCATTCTTAGAGGTTTATGGGAAGCCCTAAGATTGATATTAGCATTGGGCTGAGGCTATCCACCACGAAGGGCATCCCTAAAATTCATTTTTGGGACTGAGTCTTCAAAATTCTTTTTCTTTTTTTTCTTGGTGCTGTTTTTCCTCTGCCTTTTTGTTTTGGGTCCTTTCTTTTTTGTGTTCCGCCTTCTTGGTTCTCTTTTCTCCCCGTTGCTTAATTCTTACCCTTGACAAGGTGTTCACAATAGAATTATTTTGTGGGTGTACCTTGGCACCAGATTCACTTGAGATATGAGCCATTTTTTTATCAACTGCTTGAAACTTATTTTGTTATCTCTTTAATCCTTGTCCTAGACGCCATGAAATGGTATGGTTTTCACTTTCTGTTTGTGTATAAAATTGGAAGCCGTTGTTACTCAAGTTCACACTATGATCTGTTGAAAGACAAATTTCTAACCCATCTTAGATCCCCTGCAACATTTCTTGATAAAATATTGAGCATAAACCACAAAAATATTGGTCTCTACGGCCCAAAGGCCCTAAAAATCAACCTCTGGAGTTGCTTGCACTCAACCTAGATGAAACCCTTGCATAGCCGCTTGCCAAATATCTCGTTCACACATAGGGATGTGCTAGGATTTTTGTTACTCCAAATTATATGAAAACTTGTGGAGACGTTGTAGAGTTTTTCAAGCATCTACCCTCAAAATTTTAGCTCAATCCAAGTCCGGATGAGTGAGATATGATCGAAACAAGTTTGGCAGTTTGGGCAGTCCTGCGAAAAACGTCCCTCCAAAAGAACAACTTCATATAAAATAATGTCGTATGATCATTTCTTATTTGCATTTAAGAATATAATATAATGTCATATAATATTATTATCTTTTAATTTTTTAGTTAAATTTAGTTTAAAAATTTTATATTAATAATTTTTCCCTAGTGTTTATGATGTTAAATATTGATTAATTAAAAAGAATTGTTTATAAAGAACATGCCATAATTTATTTATACATATTGCATTATACTATTATAATATTGTATATATATATATGGTTTTACCTATTGCATTAATTGTTTGCATAGATTTTTAGTAAATAACAAATTAATTATTATAAAATTAAATTATGTTTTTTAAATCACATCATTATATTATTATAACATCTTATATTGATAGGAAAAATATATTTTAAATTGTTGTGTTAAATATATTCTTGAACATGCTCATTCACACAAACACACATATCTCATTGTGGTTTGAACTTGAATCTCGTAGAAGGGATCCCAAAGCTAAACCACTATGGAGTTCGATAAGGACGTTATCATTTTAGGAATTTTACTCTTTATAGATTGTTTTTTGTTGTTATAATTAAGAAAGGGCATTTTTAAAGGTGTCCTTGAATCTTGTACATCAAATCCAAAAGTAGATCAGAACCAAGCAAAATAAAATTACAAATTAAAGAAGATAGCCACCGAAAGAAGAGAACTGTGGCTCAACACCTAAATTGAATGAGTAAAAAAATAAAAATATTATGGAAAAGTGGAACCAACAAGCCAAAAACCATAGGGAAGGCAATGGGAAAATTGCACAACTCTAGACATTTAACTTTTTGACCTCTATATCCTTTAGAATATCACACACTAAATGATTCACCTTGTTTTCCATGATAGCCACCATTTCAATAGAGCCCATGATGGATTTTTTATTGTCCTCTAGCTCTCTAAGCTTAAGGAACATCGAACACTGATCCACCTGTTAACTGCTTAGGAAGTTCCTCAAAATTAGACTGAATCATATTAATATGAGGTGGGGGTTGGATAGCCATATTTTTAGATGAACGATTGGACTATCTCGCTAAACCACCTCTAGCACCACGAGTAGAAATAGGAATGTCCCTCGAATGTTGATTGTGCTTCCTATTGATAGATTTCAAAGAGTGAATCTTTGACTCTTGCAATGATGTGCTTTCCCCTGAAATCATTTACAAGTGATAATGATGCTAGAAATATTATTTCCCTCTTTTGCACCAGTTGGCAATGAAAAATCACCTCAATCAACTCTCTTAATAGAGAGAAAGAAGAATCTACCCGAGACATGATATGTATATATCAATTTAACCTCCTCATCAACCACCAGATAAATAGGCTCCAGTAGAAGCTTCATAGGTCTAGCTATAGCATTAGAGAACTTGGTCTTACTTAATAGGACAACAAAACACCAAGGAAAATTTATCAGTTTGAAGAAAACACATCGATAAAAGGTTACAGGACTGGACAAAAGGATGGAAAAAAGGGGATAGGGATCCATAACTAATCCAAACTGAGTAGATTATACCACGTAAACCACTTCCTAAAAACCTAATTCCCAGGCACAACCACCTTCTCCATGGAAGACTTACACCTAAAAAATCAAACGAGGATACCACGTGGTAAGCCATTGGGATTTAAAGGACCATAACAAAAATGTAAGTAAAGCAATGATAGAAAATGTGATAGGGACTCTACATGGGAATTCATAGACCCCACTTCTATAGGACCATCATCTCACCCAACCGAAAAACAAAGGACTCATCACTAAGATAAAACATCGTACCCACATAGGAGAGATACATACAAGAAAAGGTGCAAGTCCTTAGGCTACCATTAATTCAAGTCCCATCAACTAGGCAGAATAACTCACCAAGAGGATTGGAAAGCTCGTTGGTGCTCAAATATTTAAAATTTTAAAATCCAAAATAAATCAACAAGATCCCTGTGAGTAATACCTACTCCCTAAAGTAAATTTTAGGGTGCCACATCGTCTAGTGACTACCCACTCTCTAACTTACATTAAAAAGTCCTAAAATTCAAAATATTTGTCAGATCTATTGATAAGTTCTCCTTCCACACTGTGGAGTTAGTGTGGGTGATCCCATAATTAACCATTTGATCAGCCAAGACATTATCTTCTCTAAAAAAGTGTGTCACTAGGACTTGCGAGAAACTCCTTAAATACCTTCTTAAATTAATGATGTAATTGTGAATGTTCCAACTCAAAACAACGTCAAACTTAAGGATATTCACCACATTCAATGAATCTCGTTCAACGCATCTCAACCAATAAATTTATACCTATATAGGCTTATCTTACCTCCACAATGTGGGAGGTTTGATGGTATTTAGGTTTCATCATTCATGTTCCTAATTACTCCTCCTACTCTAGAGACACCTAGGTTGCCTTCGTAGGCCTCATCAAAATTAAGCTTGAGATAACCTACTGTGGGAGGATGCCACCTCACTGAATGTCTAGGATTAAGTCGAGACAGGCCAGAGGGATTCTCAGAAAACCCAATAAAATTTCAATAGTAACTTCCAAATGCAATCTCGCCTATCCTTTCATTTTAGGGTTAGTGAAACCTTGGATCACATTTTCAACTGCATTCCAGATAATTTGCAAAATCAAAAAAATGGAATTTTTGCTCAAAAAGGCATAGGCATTTCTTTCTTTCCACACCCCCCAAAAAAGGTGAGGCAAAATAATATTCTAAAGGTGCTTCAGACGAAAAAGGACAAATGGAGATGACCATTGATTGAATAAATTAGGAAGGCAATTAGGAATTACCCAATTGACACCTAACTTGTATTAAATAAAAAATCTCACAAAACAATGGGCATGAAGAAAAAAAATGGACCAAGGACTCCTCATTACTGCACAAATAGAAACAGTTAACAAAGAACATCCCCCACTTATTAAGGTTCTTGATACTGTGGACTTTGTCTTGCAAGAAAAGGCAAAAAAAATATTAACTTTAGGGATTAAGGATTTAAACCAAACTTTATCACAAGGAAGTGGAAATTATTCCTTATGTTTCTAAAGTTGTTAAGTCATTCTGATAGAGAATACTCCTTCGCTATCTTTGGCCCAAATGATTCTATCATCATTTTACTCTATCAAAATGGCTTGAAAATAAATCCCCCTACTTAAATTATCCTAAGCTTAATGCAATTCAAGATTCTCCAATTTCACCAAAACCTGAATCCACCTCTAGAATTCATTTGATAGGACAATGAAATCAAAAAATTTGAATAGGACCATACCTCGGGTGATTGTTTCAAGGCATTGAAATCTCACATCATTGGATAAGGGCTACTTATTATGGCTGCTCCACAACTAACCCCAAAAATTGGGGAGCCACCTTTTGTTTTGAAGTGTTTGTCTTTTTGAGGGTCTTGATATCATTGGAATGATGATTTTGAGAGGTCTCATCTGGGGCATTTACAACTTAGTGCCAAGTTTTCTCTTTGTGTAGTATTTTTATTTTATCTTCAATGATTTTCGTTCGGAGTTTCAATAAGTCCACAGGTGTTCGTATCTCCTTTAAATGTTCTTTCGTGGGGTTACTAAGTGTCCTCTTTGACTTTGGTTGGAGGTTCATTTGGTAGTCTCATATTATTGATTTTCTTAGGTTACATAGTTTAATTTTATGATGTTTTAATTTATTTAAGTATTTGCAAAGTGCACTAATTAAAACATTATTAAATTCATTAAACTAAGTTCATTTAAAAAGAATCAAAATTTAATTAACCTAAGCTTATGTATATATAAACATATATTATTATTATATATGTCTTGCATATATAATAATAATACATATAAAAATGCATCGAATAAAGTCATGTGATATAGAAATCAATTAATTTTTTTTTTTGGAAGGTGAGGGAGCGATGAAATTAGGGTTTCTTGGGAGGATGGGGATGACGGTGGGCGAGAAGGTTGTTCTGGGAGAGCACGGGAGCGTCGGCTCTGGGAGAGCACGGGAGCGTCGGCAGGTCGAACCAGGGGCTCGACAGGGTGGAGGGAAGGCAAACAGAGTCTGGAGATGCCGAGGAGTCCTTGCCAAGTCGCGATAAGGATCCGCCAGACAAACGGGGAGATGGACCTCAGAAGTCATATGCTTTGGCAGCAGCCTCTGAAACCCTCAGCGGGATCTTCTCCAAGGAGTTATTTTCGTCCGAGGACGAGTTGGACATCTCGACGGAAATTCTCTCAAGCTTTGTGGTTTTCGAAAAATTTACCCTCATCGGTAAGTTTATTGGTGGTCGTACCGACATGGAGACCATTCGCAAGTGGGCGTCTGGCAACTGGCGGACCTCTGGTCACTTAGAGCTGGCTACCCTAACCCGAGGTTTTTTCGCGATTAGGCTGAGCAACAAGGAGGACTACTGTAAAATCTTGGCTGGAGGGCCTTGGTTCTTGGGCCGTAGGAGTCTCTTTCTAAGGAAGTGGGGTTTGGAATTTAACCCCGATACCCAGAATATCAACATTGCTCCAATATGGGTTAGGCTCCCGAGTCTTCCCCTTTTCTATTGGCATGAAAATGTAATCAAAGGTATTGCTAGGTCCATCGGGGAGCTGATCACTGTAGACCATCCCACCAGAGCTCGAACTAGATTTGTCCAAGCCTGGTTCTATGTTTTGGCGGACTTGGAGATGGACCTCCCATCCTCCATTACTCTGCGGTCTGGGGGTACTTTTCTACACAAGCAAGCTATTGTTTATGAGAAAATGCCAGCTTTCTGCCCTCAGTGTAGTTCTCAAGGGCATATTCAGTCCAATTGTCCTCTCCAAAAGTTGAGGAAGGAGCGGGATCCCTGCAACCCTCTGGAGCATGGTGAAGGTCAGACAAAGCACCCTTTTGCAAAAGGCCATGAATCTCCAGGTCCATCTAGGGACCATCTCGAATCCTCCTTACCAGAAGAGGAAATCACCACCCATCCGGACTCCGAGCAGTGTGGTGGGTGCCCCCAACTAGGACCACAGGAGGAAAAGGAACAGGCCCCCCCTTATCACCACACAGGCAGATTCACCCAAAATTTATGATCGAAACTCTCCCGAGGCACAAAAGTTATTGGAAGACTACCTACTGGGAAGAAGAGGTTACCAGCCTGGTAATATTAGCCCTTGAATTACGAGGAGTCAAAAGTGAGGGGTGGATTTTGGTAGTGAAAGGAAGCAGGGCCATCCCCCCAACAAGGAAAAGAGAGACAAAGAAACTACGATTGATGTTGCAAATGGAACCCAATGGTTGCTGTTTCAGGATGACTCTGATTCTCTGATGGGTGACGCGCTTATCCCAAAACCTCCCTTCCAGCAGGGAAAGGGAAGTAAGAAGAACCTCAAATCGTACGGATGAAATCCTGGATGTGAGAAGACTAAATGGAGTGGCCATTTGGGCCAGGGCAAAAAATTTCCAGCAGGATTTTCAACGGTTTGTTTCAGTCCAATAATTTTTCTTGGATCCTATCCAACATGTATGCTTCGAATTTTGCCTCCGGGGAAGCAGAAATGTGGAAAGTTATTTCCCAGGTATGGGAGAATTTTTTGTAGTTTTCTTGGTTGTCTTCTTCTGCTTTTCGATGGTCCAGCTTCTCCAGCTAGTTTTTGTTTTCCCAGTTATAATGACCATGGTTTCTAGGATAATCAGGCAAAAATGCCTTACTTGTAGCCTTCGGGCAATTAGCAGCTTTTTGTTTTTTTTCTGCATATAGGTTTATTCTTCTTGCCAAGAGGCATGAAGCACTATTTAGCAAGGCTGATTTTGTATATAAGGTTTTGGGATCCTCTATAAAAACCCACTGTTAATCTATTATAATAATTACCAAAAAAAATAATACATATAAAAATAAAATATAAAAAATTAAAAATAATTTTTTTTAATAGCAATTAATATATATATATATATAATAGTATAATATAAAGGATTCAATAATAATAGGACAATAAAGGAAAGGCCAAGCATCCTTATGTTTACCCTCACTTCCTCATAATTTGGGATCGTTTCATTTGATTATATATAAGGTTAATATGGTAGCAATATTATTTTATGTTTATAAATAATAATTCATTTGATTATATATAAGGTTAATATGGTAGCAATATTATTTTATGTTTATAAATAATAATATGAGGTTTTTTTTTTTTTAATATAGAAGCAATGGTTACAATTACGATTTTCAAACTATCTACGAAGGCTCTAGGGTGGGTAGAGGCTCGACGACGTAAACATGGGCATTGTGATTGACGTGGACGGGATTCACCCTACTCAATAGAGACTACACCGGGACAAAATACATATCACATCTAGGCAGAATACTGGTGACGTGAGGCTCGTATAATAGATGTGCCGGTATTACTATGTTAGGGTCTTCGAGCATCAGAACACGGCAACAGTAAAATATGGGTATTCATGGGGTTTTGAATAAGTTCTCACCATTGGCACAAACGTAGACATCTGATATAGTGTGGCTATGGTATTTCAAGACCGGGAGTGCAACAGGGACGAAGAGCGTCGGTGGAAGGATATAGCTTCGACCAGCGGATGAAGGCGGGACTTACTCCAAGGTGGACATTTAGACCTGTTTCAACAGTAGTTTATTTATCAATGTGGACCACCGGTAAGTACGCCCAGACAAAGATGGATCGCGCGGGTGTTGAGAGTTAAATGAACGCCATAGTAAGAATGGAATACATGGAAAAAAAGACACCATGTCATTAATAAAAAAGTGGAGGATGCACTCCCAAAATATTATTTACGTAAGGTGGTTAAACTGACATGAGAAAAATATGGACGCCACATCAAAATGAAGGTGCGGACGCTAGCATTCGGGAAGAAGCAGGTTTATGTTATCTGGTTTCTGAATGAAACAGCGAAGTAATGCAGGGCTTAACGCAATGAAGTCTTCAGTTTTCATCCATAATAGGTTTAACCATTTTGGTTAAAATGAGGTAATAAATTCAATCAGAGTAGTAAGGAAAGGGTCAAATTCTCATCATATTTAGGTTGAGAATATGATTTCCCAAAGCTCTGATTTTACTTACACATTGGTTTGATATTGTAGTGGTTTTATAACTGAGCTCTTGATCTGGTAAATAAATTCACCACACACACATTTTGTCTTAAAAAGGTTAGACAGTTTTAATAGTTTTAGTGGGTTTGTTTATGTTACTAGAATGTTTGATGTCTCGGCAAAACAAGTCGTTCATATTATAGCATCTTGTCAATGCATCCAATCCTACATTAATAACCCACGATGCATCATATGCATAAATCATAAAGATGTAAACAACCATGTGAAACTGACGATGGAAGGTTGAATGGTTTCAAATGATAAGGGACGAATCACTTTGCACAAACGAAGCTGGTGCTGAATGATTCTGATATTTCATATCTTTTCATTATTTGTATATTTGACGACGTAGATTTGAATACATGGGAGCGGCTATGGATGCCCATATGACGTGGACCCCACCAGTAGGACTACGCGAACGACAAAGGCCAATGATGAAGAGAGATCGACAGGACGATTCGAACAATCCGACGCACCGATAGAGCGGTCACGGATGTGGCGACATTGATGATGACAACATGGTAGATGTGGCGACAATTGCAAATGCGACATAGAGAACTTCGACGACGAACACTACCAGGAATGAAAGAGGATGTGATGTATGGTTTAAATGCCTAAGGGATGACAATGCAGAGGGATACTGGTGAAGACAAATTTGTAGCGATGTCGACAAGAATCAAGGAGATATCACATGATCAAAATGAAGCCAGGAGAGTGTGAGACGTCATGAATTGGATGCCATATCACAATGGAAGTTGTTACTGATGTTTCAAAAATGTCTACGACTTACCCCATAGTGAACGTGACATGGCAAGTGACTAGGGAATTTACATGTGTGAGTCTGATATAGCCAATGATATTTTCATGCTTTCTACGTTAACGATGACATCGAGTTGTGATAAAGTAAACAGAAACAACATGATGGAGGCCGAGCACAAGGGCAGTGATCTCTTTGGTGAACTTCTCTGAAAAACAATGAGAGAGATACATGTGCGCAATGATGATGAGGTGTCAATTGCGACGGATAAATTTTGGGGGTCAGACATAGGTAATTCATGACGACCGAAAGGAAATGCTCGGTGTCACATGAAACGAATATCCAATGTAGGAAAAGGATCTAATTTTAGTCAGTGGAAAATATGGAATAATTTCGATGAAGTATGTCTCCTATTCGATGGATGATTAGAGAAACTTTTCGCAGCGAATGCGAGAGAAGGAGTTAAATGGGAAATTTTAACACCTATCGAAACATTATATTTCATTATGAAAAGGAATATGACCTGGACAAGGGAACGCAGGCTACGTCAAAGAAGCATAGGCGGACGCAATGAAACTCAGAAATAAACAGCACCACGGGAACGGGTGCTTGGTAGGTTTTCAAAGCACGGTAAGTATTTTGGTGATGTCTGGCAGGCCAAGAATAGACTCATGGCATAATGTATAGCATAGCAGCACACAATGCTAGATGTAGCATAGTTGATCATTGGGAGGTAAAATGCAGAGCGGTAACAAGGATAGGATGGACTACGAGCATGCAGGTAGCCGCGTTTGTTCTGAAAGACGAATATAACCGGCTAAGGACGTAAAATTTAATGGGGTCAGATCAACAATGCATGGGTGAATCTACAGTGTGACAGGCGCCTAGGTAAAATGGTTGGGTGTGAATAATGATTTCAATAAGCTAAGGTCATTTAACTTTAACTAAACTTACCCTCGTGTCCATTTCAAAGCGTGAGATGCCTTAAATGTGTTTGGTGAAGATAGAGTGGGGTTTGGTGCATATAATAGAGTCCTTCAATTGAACCAAAGTCAAAAGAACAAGTGAACCATGTAGGTCATCATAAAAAGGCATTACGGAGCCATATCTTGACAAAATGTTTATAAAAGGGGTTTAGTTTAAGCGAAAACGTTATAAACGTTCCCATTGTAAGAAACAAAAAAATGTTCGAAAAGAAGAGGAATACCAAACCAAATAAAACTAAAACGCATGTATACAAAGCCAAAATAGGAAAAAAGAAAATGGAAATGAAGCGAATGGTCGTAAAAAAAGAAAATGGAAATGAAGTGATTGGTCATACTAAAAATGAAACGAATGGTCAGAAATGTAACCAAATGACATAGGAAATGAAACATGTTTCTCAAAATTTGTAAATAGACCATTGACGGAAGGAAATAGGGTTGGAAACTTTTTAGAGGAGATTGCAGGAGCCTTGGCACTAGATTTTTTGGAATGTTTTTCTTTCATTTGGACTGTTTTTTGGGGAAAACTAGAAATTTTGCTATTGTAAAATGAAATATTTTTAATGCAGAACTTTTCAGAAATTTGTATGTTATAGGCAAGAAAGGAGGAGATTTTTTCTACATGTTAGATTTAATCGTTAATCACCCTTTCATATTTCATATTTATAGATGAAGTTTATGCATGTTTTATTGGTTACTTCATTCGAATGTTTGAAATTTTAAACTTATTTCGTACCCTAGGAGCTAGCACCTAAATTGTTTTGATTGTGCAAAATTGTAGGTTTAATAGGCTAGGTTGCATGAATGGAATAACTCACATCTTCGGTTTTTCCAGAATAGGATGGAATCATACTTATTGTAGCATACTTTGCATTTTCAGCTTTCATTTTTAGTTTTTAGATTTTGTTTTTATTTTCCAACTTTTTATTTTTATTTTTATATTTTTTTCCGGATATTAAAATAAACAGTAAAAAAAATTCAAAATCCAAAAATAATTGCATGGTTGCATAGAGAATCTTCATACTTCCATTGTGTACTTAGATGTTTTTACTTCAGAGTCATTTCATATTTTTAAAAATTATCCGAAGTTGCTATTTTTATTGCAGATTTTAAATTTTCAAAATTGCAAAATTTTCTTTTTTGGGGCTAAATTTAAGCTTTTTAGCTTTATATCTCATTCATGAGCCTATGATGACATTTCCCTCATGAAAAATTCAATTTCATTGAAGGTTTTATGTTTTTTGGCATTTTATAAAATTACCATTTTGGGGTCCTAAATTGCCTTCTCTTTATAAAAAATCCAATTTAATGAAAAAGGGTAATTTCTACACTACATTAAAGATCATTGTTTCAAAGCACTAAATTATTCATCTTTGTGAAAATTTGATTTCATTTAAGAGGGATAAGTTTTGGCGTGATAAATAATTAGTGTGTTTCTTCCTTTAATACTTTTAACAAAGTAAAGAGTTTACATTCACTATGGCACCATGTAGCAACTCAAATTAGAAAAATTCTCAAGCATTAGATAATATATTTCATGATCCATTATTTTTCACTTATATTACATTCTAGAGGCTAATTCTCTTTTTGTTCCTCTAGAATAAATTTATGCATAATGTTTCTTTTAGGCTCCTCTACTACTTTCAGACTCTTCCATTGATCTCAAACACCTTCGTTGTTATTAAGCTACTTTATCACCTAGTTTTTGCTCTCATCTCCTCAATTATTTAATTTTATTCTTTTTTCCTTTTAATGCATTCATCTATCTCTATAGAAATCCCTCTCTAGACTCTTCTAGGTGTTATTCAATGTTTTTGCTTTTTACAATGTTCTCATGTCCTAATGTAATCATACAACATAAAAATAAATCTTCAATATCTTCCTTCTACATATCTCAAATAGTACTCACAACCTTCTACTCTACTCTAATATTCTCTTCCTCTCCAATATTCTTCTTCATCAACAATATTCTTCTCCTCATACATTCTCTTCACCTTGCATAGGGATCTATAAAGTGGTTCTAATACCAATGTTATAAATTAGGTTGAAATATATCAAAGGTCCCTATTTCCAATATCATAAAAACTTATACAAATAATCATAATACACTCACAACATCAATATTACACAAAATAACTCTTTATTGATAATCAAAATCTCACAATACAAAATTCATTTAAATATATTTTGAACATAAAAATCATTATATTACATGGAGCTTTATCTCCAATATATAATAAGACTCATGGATTTTTCTCTCCTTAAACTCTATAGCAGATGCAACCTTTCACATGACTCACATTATGATAAATTATATCATTATTACATAACCTCTAATTTTACATCCTGACACATCTCATGTGAATTTTCACTTTCACACGTGACACCTATCCCATTTAAATCTCCACTTGCACACTTGACACCTTTCACACACAAACACTATTTTCACTTTGACACATACTTTATAAAATGTTAGAATTTCACAATAGATATGCAAAGCATTACAAGAGATGAAGAGAAGAGTAGAACTGATTGATTTATTCCAAGGATCAACTTTGTATAAATAGCAGAGTTGATCATTGAGAGTCGTTGGATTACAACATGAAAGCACAAGGATATGGAAGCAAAAAGGAAAGCGAAGATGCATTGCAAATTAAACTTAGACTTAACGCTAAATCCTAGGAATTGAAAATGCATGAAAAGAGGGAAAAGCATGAGCGAATCGGAACGAAACAAATGCAAATAAAGAAGACAGCCCTTTTTATTGATATGTTTCACAAACTCGGTTACAATGCGCTTCCTCCCTTTTCAAGGGCTAGGGGCGTTAGATATACGTTCTTGTTACATCCATGGATGCCCTTCCTTCTTTTGCATGCCCACATGTAAAATGGGTGGACCAAACATTGTCGCCACTCATGTTGAGGAGTCTTGACTCCTTACTAATCCTCCGATGTCTAGACCCTGCATTCAAAGGAACAATAAATAGTCAGTAGCACCTGTAGATAAAGTAAAGCATGCAATCCCCAAGCCTACGATAAGTGAATGAGAAAAATGAATTAAAATATGACTAAAATGAATCCAAATGCTCTGAAAATTTTATAGGGGCATCAAGCAATCCCAAAGAAAATACTGCAAATGGAACAGTTGGGAAATTCCAAGCCGATTTGAATTTTCTCCGGGGCGGGACGAATTCACTTGCAACAAAATGCGGAAAAGGTATTGTTCCAAATGTCCTGTCTAGGAGGCTCCAAACAACCTGTAAACCTGGGGTTAGCTAATTAGGGGTATTTTTGGAAGACCCAGATGGTCATATTTTACCAATTTGGCCTCCGTCAATGAGAATTTGATGATGCTACTTGCAAGTTAGTAGAGGCGAACGAAGATAGAAACATGATCAAAATTATTCGAAATGAAATGAAATTAAAATGGAAACCTATCTAAGTAGCATAGAATTGAATGCAAAAATGAAAGAAATAAAATCTACCACAAACTTCCAATCTCTCCAAAGAGGGGTGATTAGGACTGTAGCAGTGCAGGAGGGGGTGCCTGGAGGTAGGCCACCCACCGTTTGGGGCCTGATTTTGGCACCAATCCACTTGGGATGGGTCCAAAATATCTTGTTAGGTAATGTAGATAAATTGGGTGGGATATCATGGCCAAATGTCGGGTTTGGTTCCAGATTTGTTCTTCCAATAACCACCCTATGACCTCCTCTCTGAAAGAGATCAAGGATGTGAAAGACATAACTAAAAAAGGGTGTGGGTGTGAAAGTAAAATGATAGCACTTCGTTGCTCCAAAATGCTCCTTCTCTGTATATTTTAGGGTGAGGAAACTCACCAATTTATAGACCTGGAGGTCTCTTGAAATGGGCATGCAGAGGCACCACTTGGCAATCACGCCTTCCCAGGAGGAGGAGATTCCTCCCTGAATATGGACTTCATGACTGCTCTCGTAACAGCCTTTAATGCTCAAAAATGCTCACCCACACTCCCATGTAATGAAGGAAGCGTTAAGTGGCGGATCTGAGCTACCATTTGTCAAGACTTGACCTTTTGCCCGTCAAACCTGCAATTCACCCCACCCTAGAGTGAATCTGGAATTCATCCCTGGGTGGGGCAAATCCCAATTTGAATTCATCCCTAGGTGGAACGGATACTGAGAAAAGTGCCTGAAGGTGCCAAATTGATTTATGACCTTCCAAAACTATTGTGAGAGTGGTTAAGACCATTCTTTAACCTTTGTGGGCTGCCCTTGGGGTTGTGTGTGTCAATGCGATTAGTGTTTGCAGTCACATAATCGGATTGGTGCTATTTTGGTGTCTACACAACAACTCATAATACTTGATGAAGACACCACTGAGAGTTCTCCTGATACATGGAGTGAAAACTCAAGTGTCTATCCTAGTGGAACTTAAGAGAATATTCTCTTATTCTAACACCCTCCTTAAGTGATACTAAGGGTGAATCATACCAATGAGTCCTGGCAACAAGGCCTGTTGAGGTACTCATATATAGAGACTTCTTTTTGAAGAGATGGTAAAAACCAATGGGAAAAAACCATCAATAAAAAGGAAGTTAGAGGCTTGTCTTCGTATGGCAAAGATTGTCCTCTAAGAAAAGGGAGGAGGGGGGGGGGGTTGGGGGGCAAAGATTGTCCTCTTTATGCAAGAAAGAAATATGATTCCCGACAACTTGACCTGATTAGGTACTCATTTACATAATATAGTTGGTGAGAAAACCCTTGTGGGGAAAAACCAACTATGAGAGGCATGTCTTCGTATGGCGAAGATTGTCCTCTTAATACAAGAAAGAAAGATGAGTCCCGATAACTTTGCATGATTAGGTACTCATTTACATAATATTGTTGGTGAAAAAATCCTTGTGGGGAAAAACCAACAATTAGAGGTATGTCTTCGTATGGCGAAGATTGTCCTCTTATTAAAAGAAATAAATATGAGTCCCGATAACTTTGGCCTAATTAGGTACTCATATACAATAAATAGTTAGTGAAAAAACCCTTGTGGGAAAAAACCAACTATTATAAGAAGAGAGGCTTGTCTTCGTATGATGAAGATTGTCCTCATAAATCCATTCAATGCAGCTGAATAAATCCAAGCTTATCTCTCAACTGAAGGTAACGTGGAGAAGGAAATGACTTGGTGTAATATCTGTAATTTTTTCCTCAGTTGGAATATATTCCAAGTGTATGTCCCTATTTTGAATATGTTGTCTTATGAAGTGCATGTGTATCTCAATGTTCTTGGTTCGCTGATGTTCAACTGGATTGCATGTAATATGAATTGTGCTCTAATTTTCACACCAAAGAGTTATAGGATGGTCATGTGTGAAGCCAAATTCTCTTAGAATTTGACAAAGCCAAAGAGCTTCCTGACTAGCCAAAACTACTGCCCTGTATTCTGCCTCTGTAGAAGATAGGGCTACTACTTGTTGTTTATTGCATAACCAAGTTATTGGTGAGGAACCAAGGCAAAAGACATAGCCTTATGTGGAAGATCTTACTTCTACTGAACCTACCCAATATGAATCTGTGTAGCCAATGATATCCATGGATTTTCCCTTGTAGAAGAGCCCAAAATGAGTAGTGCCCTGCAAGTAATGGAGGATTATTTTTTCTACCTGCCAATGACTGAAGTGGGGTTGATGAGAGAATATGGATATGAGGCCAAAAATATTATATCTATGTGAGTATGAGTAAGGTATAGCAAAATTACTACAAGTTGACGGTATAGAGTAGCATCACAAAGAAGGGAAGAGCAAGAAGTACTATGATTAATACCATATTGAAAGGGGGTAGGAGAAGGCTTACAATCTATAATTTTGAATCTTTGTAGAAGATCTAGAGTGTAATTTTATTGGCACTAAGATATACCTTCATCTGTTTGACTTATTTGGATCCCAAGGAAGTAATGATCTTTTCCTAGATCAACCATGTCAAATTTTTTAGAGAGAGTCTTTTATAGTCTAAATGTGAGTCAAGTTACTACCAGTAAAAAGAAGATCATCAACATAAAGAATAATAATGGTGATGTTTCCTTAATTTCTCCAAATGTAAACTGTGTTATTAGACTCACAATGAGAAAAACCTGCTAAAAGAAGGAAGGACTCCATATTTTCATACCAAGCTCTAAGGGCTTGTTCGAGGCCATAGAGAGACTTTTTAAGCCTACAAACCAGAGAGGAGTCTTGAGTAAAACCAATAGGTTGTTCCATAAATATTTCTTCCTTTAAATATCCATGTAAGAAAGCACATTTGACATCCATTTGATAGACATGCCACTTTTGGAAAGTAGTTAGAGCAAGAACCAATATTACAGAATCCATTTTAGCAACAAGAGCAAAGGTTTCTGCATAATCTATGCCTCCAATTTGAGAAAAAACTTTGGCAACTAGACGAGCCTTGTGTTTGTATATTTCTTCATTAGGCCCATATTTTATTTTGAATATCCATTTAAAATGAACTAATTTCCTTCCTTTAGGTAAGGGAACTAAGTCCCAAGTCTCATTTTTGATCAAGGAAGAAAATTCATTTTCCATGGCATCATCCCATTCTTTAATACCTGAGGCTTCTTTGAAGGATTGAGGATCAGAGGAAATAGACTGACATACAAGGCCAATGCCTATGGGGTTGGATGATCTTGTTGAAGGGAGATTTTGGATGTAAGGAGTAGCTTCTTTAACAATGGTGCGGGCCAATTTTGGCATAGAGAAAGGAGTTGAAGGAGTTGAAAGAAATTGATATGGAGTTACAGGTTCCTCATATTGATTATAAATAACCAAGTTAACTTCAAGAGTTGGCTCTTCATAATATTGAGGTTCTACTATAGGAGAAGGCTCAATGGAGGAAGAGGGCTTTTGAGGATCTTTTTGAGGGAATGTTTCATCAAATTGGACATTCCTATGAAAGAAGACCTCATGAGTTGAGGTATCAAGAAGCTTGTATGCTTTCAATTCTTCACAATAACTGATAAAGATGAGTTTTTTGCTTTTCTTATCAAGAGACTTCCTTTTCTTCTTTGGGATGTGAGCCCAAGCAGTACACCCACAAATATTGAAGTAGAAAACATCTAGTTTTTATCCAGTCCATGCTTCTTCAAGAGTTAAATGATCAAGACCTTTATGAGGTGTGCAATTTTGAATATAATTTGCACAGTTAATAGCTTCTACCCAAAAAACTTTTGGAAGATCTCTTGAATGGAGCATACAATTAGCCATATCTTTTAATGTCCAGTTTTTCCTTTCTGCAATACCATTTTTTTGAGGATTATGGGAGACATAATACTGATGAATGATGCCATGATTGGATAAAAAAGTGGAGAACTCATTACTACAGTATTCCCCCCATTATCAGTGCAAATCTTCTTGATTTTGCAAGATGCCCGATTTTCAAATAAGGCTTTAAAAAATTTAAAGTGGGATAGAACATCACTCTTATATTTTAGGAAGTAGACCCAGGATCTTCTATAGAAATAATCAATAAAGGTTAGAGCATACTTTGGTCCTTTGAAATATGGTTCAGGAAAGGTCATTAAGTCACTATGAATTAAATCTAGAGGGGAAGAGGCCTTTAGAGAACTACTTGGATGGAAAGGATCTTGATGTTGCTTTCCAAGAGCACATCCAAGACAAATTCCATTACTAGAAGAGACTTGGGGTAATCCTATAACCATATCATGGGTGCTCAAATCCTTTAGGTGGTTGTAACTAATATGACCAAACCTTTCATGCCATATTTTACTTTCAAGATCACTATGAGCCACAAAACAGGAGGCTCCTTCTGGATTTTGAAAACCTTTGAAGTGAAAAATACGAGACTTGTGATCAATATTCCCTTTGGTTATAAGATATTTGGGATCTTGAAAATCTCTTATCTCAACTCCTATTGGGGAGAAGAGAATAGTTTTATCCTTTCCAGAAGTAAAAATTTGGTAGACAGAGAGGAGATTAGTGGCAATGTATGGAACATAGAGAACATTGTTAATAGATCCATCATAAATGGTTATATCCCCTTTATCCTTTGACAAGGATAAAGTAAGAGTCACCTAATTCTATGCTACAAGTAGAACTAGAGGAGATAGAAGAAAAAGACTTATCTGAAGCAGTCATGTGATGAGTAGCTCCAGAATCTAGGACCAAAAAATTAGAGGAAGAATTAGAGGTTTTTCCTTGAACATTAAGGGCTTTTCTTATTTGCTTTTTATTTTCTATATTTTTATCTTTTATAGCTGCCTCTAGTTGTTGTAATATTTTCCAGTATTTTTTAGCAGAGTGACCATTATTTTTGTAGTGAGTATAGGTTATGGGGGTCTTTTCCTTTTTTCTAAATTTTTCTTTAGAAGAAGTAGAGGCTACTAAGGCTTTAGAAGAAGAAGAAGAAGAGATTTTATATCTAGCAAGCTTAGTTTCTTGCCTAGTTAATCTATCACAAAATTCTTCTAAAGAAGGCATTTTAAATGTTGCACCCAGAGCATCTTTGGTAGATATAAAGGTGGTAGCAAATATCTGAAAAACACCATTTAGCTTAGAAAGGATTAGATAAATGAATTTATCTTCAGTATTAGTCTTCCCACTGCCTTTGTATTGAGTGAGGACTTCTTTGAACTTAGTGAGGAAGTAAAAAATACTACTAAAATCTTCAGGAGACAGCGATGTGAGTTTGGCTTCTAATTGCAATGATCTCATCTGATCTACTTTTCCAAACAAAGTCTTTAGTTTCTCCCAAATTTCATAAGGATTTTTGTAATTTGTAATATAAAACCATAAACTTTCATGAACATTAGAACTTATAATACCCATAGTTTCGTGCATTTTTCCTTTATAAACAAAGATTTCATATTCTTTATCAAATTTCGGTTGTTTTTCTTCTAGCAAATGAGTAAGACCTTTTTGAGAGATAAGATTTAAAATTTTAGGTTTCCAAGTGTGAAATTTATGAGGGGTGAGAGGTTCAATTGAATTCATCATTTTAACACAGGAAAAATATTGAAGTTATATTTTACCAATATATCCCCCCTTAGAACGCCAGTTAATTGATTAATGCAATTGGAAGAAATATATGACGCTTTTCAATATTTAGGACTCAAAATACCCGCCCTAACGAGAGGGAAACTATAAGTATAATGAGTTTTTTAATATTGTTTGCTAGAGATTGCCAAATCCTTTTTATTCCTCACTATACTTGCCCTTACTTGAGGGAAACTGTAAGTAGAGAGAAGAATTGGAAGGGTTTTGGCTTGAATGCAAGGAATAAATCTGTTTAATTGGTGTATCTTAATACTCGCCCTTACAAGAGGGAAACTATAAGTTAGAGAGATATCTAAAGAAATAGATGATGAAAAATATCTACCATACCGTTATACCAAGTGCCTCAAAAACTCACCCTTACGTGAGAAAAACTATAAGTTTTTAAGGGTAATGATACATGGAACATAGGCAAAAGATATTGTTGAGAAAAAAAAAGATTGTTTTTAAACTTGTAAACAAAATTTAACTATCAACAATTTTTATTTAAAATGTTTAGATTTAAAATATACTTCTTCTAAAAAATCTAAAATGAAATGCTCTTTCTTTGAAAATAACAAAGGTTTATAAAAAGCAAATATGAAGATATAAATATAAATATATATATGCTATTTTTCTTTTTAAATATGGGCCTTACAAAAAATGAGATTAATATTAAATTTTTGAATATCTTCTCTAAGAAATATTAAAGTATATTTAAAGAAAATAACTTTAAGCATTGATTAATATAGACAAAAAAGGATAGTAATTTAAAGATAGGTCCCCCCTTAAATAAAGCAAATGGAATTTTGTGATCTTCACTATGAAATAAAAAGTTTTTGACCTTATAATTACTTGAAAGAAAGTAAAATCATAGAAGAAGATTGACAAAATATAGCACACCACCCCCCCCCGCCATATTTAAAGTGATGGACCAATAGAGTGCAAAAATATGCACTTACTCCCCCCCCCAAAAAAAAATCAATTAATAAACCTTATAACTCTCTAAAATTAAAATTCACTTCATTTATTTTCTCCCAATTCAATTATTTCTTTAATTATCTGAATCAAAATTTTAAATTTTCTCATATGTCTCAAAATTTAACCCTTTAAATTAATAAAACTTATAACTCACTAAATCTTTTAATAAGCAAATATTTGTCTTAAAAGTTTTGGCGTAATAAATAATTAGTGTGTTTCTTCCTTTAATACTTTTAACAAAGTAAAGAGTTTACATTCACTATGGCACCATGTAGCAACTCAAATTAGAAAAAATCTCAAGCATTAGATAATATATTTCATGATCCATTATTTTTCACTTATATTACATTCTAGAGGCTAATTCTCTTGTTGTTCCTCTAGAATAAAAATATGCATAATGTTTGTTTCAGGCTCCTCTACTACTTTTAGACTCTTCCATTGATCTCAAACACCTTCGTTGTTATTAAGCTGCTTTATCACCTAGTTTTTGTTCTCATCTCCTCAATTATTTAATTTTATTATTTGTTCCTTTTAATGCATTCATCTATCTCTATAGAAATCCCTCTCTAGACTCTTCTAGGTGTTATTCAATGTTGTCACCTTTTACAATGTTCTCATGTCCTAATGTAATCATACAACATAAAAATAAATCTTCAATATCTTCCTTCTACATCTCTCCAATAGTACTCACAACCTTCTCCTCTACTCCAATATTCTCTTCCTCTCCAATATTCTTCTTCATCAACAATATTCTTCTCCTCATACATTCTCTTCACCTTGCATAGGGATCTATAAAGTGGTTCTAATACCAATGTTATCAATTAGGCTGAAATATATCAAAGGTCCCTATTTACAATATCATAAAAACTCATACAAATAATCACAATACAATCACAACATCAATATTACACAAAATAACTCTTTATTGATAATAAAAATCTCACAATACAAAATTCATTAAATTATATTTTGAACATAAAAATCATTATATTACATGGAGCTTTATCTCCAATATATAATAATACTCATGGATTTTTCTATCCTTAAACTCTATAGCAGATGCAACCTTTCACATGAATCACATTATGATAAATTATATCATTATTACATAACCTCTAACTTTACATCTTGACACATCTCATGTGAATTTTCACTTTCACACTTGACACCTATCCCATTTAACTCTCCACTTGCACACTTGACACCTTTCACACACAAACACTATTTTCACTTTGACACATACTTTAGAAAATGTTAGAATTTCACAATAGATATGCAAAGCATTACAAGATATGAAGATAAGAGTAGAACTGATTGATTTATTCCAAGGATCAACTTTGTATAAATAGCAGAGTTGATCATTTAGAGTCATTGGATTACAACAACTCATCATACCTAATGGAGAACCAATGAGAGTTATCCTAACATATGGAGGGGTGGAAACTCAAGTGTCTATCCTAGTGGAACTTAAGAGAATATTATCTTATTCTAACACCTCCCCTTAAGTGATACTAGGGGTGAATCGTACAAATGAGTCCTAGAAACAAGGCCTATTGAGGTACTCATGTACAAAGACTTCTTTTTGAAGAGATGGTAAAACCCAATGGTAAAAAACCATCAATAAAAAGGAAGTTAGAGGCTTTTCTTTGTATGGCGAAGATTGTCCTCTTTATGCAAGAAATAAATATGAGTCCTGACAACTTGTCCTGATTACGTATTCATTTACATAATATAGTTGGTGAAAAAAACCCTATGGAGAAAAACCAACTATGAGAGGCATGTCTTCGTATGACGAATATTGTCCTCTTAATACAACAAAGAAAGATGAGTCCCAAAAACTTGGCCTAATTATGTACTCATTTACATAATATTGTTGGTGAAAAAAAAACCCTATCGGGAAAAACCAACAATTAGAGACATGTCTTCCTATGGCAAACATTGTCCTCCTATTACAAGAAAGAAAGATGAGTACCGAAAACTTTGGCCTGATTAGGTACTCATATACAATAAATAGTTAGTGAAAAAACTCTTGTGGGAAAAACCAACTATTAGAAGAAGAGAGTCTTGTATTCGTATGATGAAGATTGTCCTCATAAATCCATTCAATACATCTGTATAACTCCAAGCTTATCTCTCAACTGAAGCTAACATGGAGAAGGAAATGACTTGGTCAATATATCTGTTATTTGTTCCTTAGTTGGAACATATTCTAAGTGTATGTCTCCATTCTGAATAAGTTTTCTTATGAAGTGCATTTGTATATTAATGTCCTTGGTTCACTGATGTTCAATTGGATTACGTGCAATATGAATTGTGATCTGATTGTCACACTAAAGAGTTATAGGATGGTCATGTGTGAAACCAAATTCTCTTAAAATTTGACAAATACAAAGAGCTTCTTGACTAGCCAAAATTGATGCCATGTATTCTACCTTTGTAGAACATAGGGCTACTACTTGTTGTTTCTTGCATAACAAATCTATTAGTGAGGAACCAAGGCAAACGATATAGCCTGATGTGGAACATCTATCTTCTACTAAATCTGGCCAATTTGAATTTGTGCAGTCAATGATATACATGGATTTTCCCTAATAGAAGAGCCAAAAATGAGTAGTGCCCTACAAGGAACAGAGGATTCTTTTGCCTTTACTTACCCCACAGTGAACGTGATATGGAAAGTGACTAGGGAATTTACATGTGTGAGTCTGATATAGCCAACAATATTTTCATGTTTTCTATGTTAAAGATGACATCGAGTTGTGATAAAGTAAATAGAAACAACATGATGGAGGCCAAGCACAAGGGCAGTGATCTCTTTGGTGAACTTCTACAAAAAAAATGAGAGAGATACATGTGCGCAATGATGATGAGGTGTCAATTGCGACGGATAAATTTTGGGGGTCAGACATAGGTAATTCATGATGACCAAAAGGAAATGCTCGGTGTCACATGAAACGAATATCCAATGTAGGAAAAGGATCTAATTTTAGTCAGTGGAAAATATGGAATAATTTCGATGAAGTATGTCTCCTATTCGATGGATGATTAGAGAAACTTTTCGCAGTCAATGCGATAGAAGGAGTTGAATGGGATATTTTAACACCTATTGAAACATTATATTTCATTATGGAAAGGAATATGACCTGAACAACGGAACGCAGGCTACATCAAAGAAGCATAGGCGGACGCAATAAAACTCAGAAATAAACAGCACCACGGGAACGGGTGCTTGGCAGGTTTTCAAAGCATGGTAAGTATTTTGGTGATGTCTGGCAGGCCAAGAATAGACTCATGGCATAATGTATAGCATAGCAGCACACAATGCTAGATGTAGCATAGTTGATCATTGGGAGGTAAAATGTAGAGTGGTAACAAAGATAGGATGGACTACGAGCATGCAGGTAGCCGCGTTTGTTCTGAAAGACGAATATAACAAGCTAAGGACGTAAAATTTAACGGGGTCAGATCAACAATGCATGGGTGAATCTACAATGTGACAGGTGCCTAGGTAAAATGGTTGGGTGTGAATAATGATTTCAATAATCTAATGTCATTTAACTTTAACTAAACTTACCCTCGTGTCCATTTCAAAGCGTGAGATGCCTTAAATGGGTTTGGTGAAGATAGAGTGGGGTTTGGTGTATATAATAGAGTCCTTCAATTGAACCAAAGTCACAAAAGAACAAGTGAACCATCTAGGTCATCATAAAAAGGCATTACGGAGCCATATAAGATAAAAGAAAAAACATTTATAAAAGGGGTTTAGTTTAAGCGAAAACGTTATAAACGTTCCCATTGTAAGAAACAAAAAAATGTTCGAAAAGAAGAGGAATACCAAACCAAATAAAACTAAAATTCATGTTTACAAAACCAAAATAGAAAAAAAAGAAAATGGAAATGAAGCGAATGGTCGTAAAAAAAGAAAATGGAAATGAAGCGAATGGTCGTACTAAAAATGAAACGAATGGTCATAAATGTAACCAAATGACATGGGAAATGAAACATGTTTCTGAAAATTTGTAAATAGACCATTGAGGGAAGGAAATAGGGTTGGAAAATTTTTAGAGGAGATTGTAGTAATGAAGGCAGAGCCTTGGCACTAGATTTTTTGAAATGTTTTCCTTCCATTTGGACTGGCCTTTGGGGAAAACCAGGAATTCTGCTATTGCAAAATGAAACATTTTTAATGCAGAACTTTTCAGAAATTTGTATCTTATGGGCAATAAAGGAGGAGATTTTTTTTGCATGTTAGATTTAATCGTTAATCACCCTTTCAGATTTCATATTTATAGATGAAGTTTATGCATGTTTTATTGGTTGCTTCATGCGAATGTTTGAAATATGAAACTTATTTCGTACCCTAGGAGCTAGCACCTAACTTGTTTTGATTGTGCAAAATTGGAGGTCTAATAGGCTAGGTTGCATGAATGGAATAACTCACATCTTCGGTTTTTCCAGAATAGGATGGAATCATACTTATTGTAGCATACTTTGTATTTTCAACTTTCATTTTTAGTTTTTATATTTAGTTTTTATTTTCCAACTTTTTATTTTTATTTTTTTATTTATTTTCGGACACTAAAATAAACAGTAAACAAATTTCAAAATACAAAAATAATTACATGGCTGCATAGAGAATACTTCATACTTCCATTGTGTACTTAGATGTTTTTACTTTGGAGTCATTTCGTATTTTTTAAAATTATCTGAAATTGCTATTTTTATTGCAGATTTTAAATTTTCAAAATTGCAAAATTTTCTTTTTTTGGGCCAAATTTAGTTTTTTCAGCTTTATATCTCATTCATGAGCCTATGATGACATTTCCCTCATGAAAAATTCAATTTCATTGAAGGGTTTATGTTTTATGGCATTTTATAAAATTACCATTTTTGGGTCCTAAATTGCCTTCTCTTTATAAAAAATCTGATTTAATGAAAAAGGGTAATTTCTGCACTACATTAAATATCATTGTTTCAAAGCACTAAATTATTCATATTTGTGAAAATTTGATTTCATTTAAGAGGGATAATTTGAAGTGACATTTTTAAGCCTCTAGTTTACGACAATGAATAATCATCTCTTTATGAAAATTAATTTCACTAAAGAGGGATAATTTATTAATCACATTAAATATTATCTTAATCTCCATGATAAGAAGCTACACTTGAAGACCCTATTCATCATTGAGGATTCACATTCATAAATAGATTTAATCTTTAATTTCATGCTTAAAGTAGGATTTAATGAAAGATAAAACTTGTTTAAAATCCACTTAAAAAGGTAAGATAAAATATACCTTAAAATCCTCAAGATAAAAGGAATTAAGGCACTAAATCATGGTCATATGAGGACCAATTCACATTTGCTTTATTTTGGTTCAATGAACATTCATTAAAGTAGCATGGTAAAATAAACCAACACGTGCCCCTTGTTTACAGTTACTTTCAATCACTAAGGTCTTCCAAGCATTAAATTGATACATGTTTATTTGAGATTACTAATACACATGCAAATGCTAATATAGCAGAGACCTTGGAGAAGTTGTTTGTTTAACTTATTTTCAAGAGGGAATTTTGAATGCAAATTCTAAGGGATAGTGCAATTTCAAAATTGGGTAAAATTAACTCACAAAACTACTTTGATAGCAAATAATCATGCGATAAATCCACCTTCTGCTCATTCCCAATGATCCACATGCATCCCTTGCTTAAAATATTTTTGGATTTAACAAGAATTTGCCAAAATGGGGAACCACCTCCTGAAAGGGGATCATATAAGAAATTATTGAATTGGTATTTTTCTTTCCCAAAAGTGGGAAATTTAGCACCACCTTCCAGCCCAATTTAGCCACAAACGCTTTATTTATCCATCTAACATTTTTAGGACCCAGGCTACCACAAATTTTGCACCAAAAATAAGATCCCAAGAGGCAATATGAAACTTACCTTTTAGCTTCGGTATAGCCCATAGAAAGGATTTGAGAATATTTTCCAAATTTGCAACGATGCTACCAAGGATTTTAAAAAGAGACATAAAATATATCAATAAGCTTTATAGAGGACTTTGAACTAGAACCAGCTTACCAGATTGACTCAATAAAATACCCTTTTAGGAAGTCAATTTGCATTGAACCCTTTCTAGAACCGGCTTCCAAAGAGCATCAACAAGCTTTATAGTAAAAAGGGGAGGCCCAAATAGACTATAGGGAAATTATCAATCTTACATTCCAAAATGCAAGCAATTTTCCATTGGCGGTCCAGAGGGAAATTCACAAAGCATAATCTACTCTTCAAATTTTTTTTTTACCCCAAAGCCTTTTCATAGCACAGAAGCAACTTTTTTAATTTTGTAGGTCTAAATTACAGAATATAAACAAGAAATAAGAGTATTGTTGGCAAACTGTTGATGCAATACCGATCTGCAAGATAAGCTGGAGAGAAGCTTGAGATAGAAAAATTAATTAAAATAAACCACCCCAGGGCTTCAACCATTAAGACAAATAAAAAAGGGATTTAGGATCCCCTTCGTCGATGCCATGCAGAGAAGAGAAAAACCTGTAGGCAATCTATTGACTAAGACCAAAAACCAAGCTGACATCACACAAGCTTCAACCAGCTTAATCCAACTATCTCCAAACTTGAAATTCTTGATAAAGTTAATAGAAATGGCCAAGAGACACGATCGTAAGCCTTATTCATATCCAATTTTAAAAATAATCCATAAATTCAACTTTTTATGCATAAAATGAATCAACTCATGCATCACAATGGATCCATCTAGAATTTTTTTGCTCACCACAAAACCTCTTTGCATTTTATCAATAATAGAGAATAAAAAGGGTTTGATTTGATTCACTAAGACCTTAGTCAAAAAAATTTAGATAGTGTTGCACAAATTGAGTGGGTGAATATCATTGAAGGATGAGGTAATAGGCATTTTAGGTATCAGGATCAAAAATGTTGAATTGATAAATTTTGGGATCACCTTGGAAGCTTGAACAAATCTGATGGCATCACACACCTCCTTACCAATGATATGCCAATACTATTGAAATAAGAGAGATAGAAATCCATTGGATCCTATTGATTTTAGTGCCCCCATAGCATTGATCACCACATTAATTTCCTTTTCTAAAATAATAGCTTTCAAGATAGCATTAGTCTCCCTTAAAATAATAAAAGGAATCATAATAATGAGCAAATATTCAAGCTTCTATGTATCTAGGATTGGAGGAGCCCAATATAGAATTAAAATGATAGACAACTTATGCTCTTATCACCTTGCTATATTTCAATATAGTGTTATCCAATTTAACAAATTCTTTGATTCTATTATGGCACTTGTGGTGAAGAGTAGAAGAGTAATTTTTTTTTTAATTTTTTGTCTCCTTCCTTTAGCCACAATGCCCGAGACTTTTGCTTCCATAGATTTTCTTCATTTTCCAAAGATTTATGAAGATTTTAGAGAAGTTCTTTCTATTTATTAATCAACAAAGAGTAATATCCCTCCAACTCCACTTGAGATTTAAAATATTTGAGCTAATATTTTAGGGACTCTTTAGATCTAAAGACATATCCAAACACTTCCTTATTACAAAAATTTAGTTTAGCTTTGATACTCCTTAGTTTGAATGCTAAACCATCCAGACCTTCATCATCATAACCCTCATTCCACCACTCTAAGATTCAGGCTTCTAATTCTGAATGTTTACTCCACATTACCTCAAACCTAAAAGGTCTCATATGAAAGGGAGATCTTGAGAGAAGCTCCATACAAAGAGAATTTTGGTCTAAATCCATCCTAGGAAGAGTATGCAAGGAAGAATCACCAAATAAAGGAATAACCATCTTAGAAACCAGCACCCGATCCATATTGCAAAGGATAAGACTATCACCTAATCGATGATTAATCCAAGTGAACTTGGTGCCTTTGAGATCTAGATCCTACAGTTATTTAACACTGATAAAGTATCTAAATTCATCCATACTATCAGCTGAATTACCGCATTTCTTGTCAAAGGGGAATAAAGGGGTGTTGAGCATGATTAGAAAAAACTTTCATCATCTCCAAAAGTTCATTCTAAAATAATTGCCTTACAGACTTGGATTTAGGAGCATTTATGTTGGAAAAAATCTAACTTCGACTGAAAATGTTACATGAAATTTTTTTTTTATCACCCTCTCTGAGGTAAAAAAAATATTTCCTTCCAAAATTGACTTATTCCAAAAGCACAAGAGACCACTAGAGGTCCCTAGTTCTTTGCTAGTAGCAAAACCAGCATCCCTCCATATAGAACTGCAGATAGATCTCCAAGAGTTATAGTCGAGTTTGGATTCTTGTATAAGGAGGATATTAGAGGAATTATCTTTTCTTATATAGTCTAGTAAACATTTCTTAGAATACCTGTTTAAGCCTCTGATGTTCCATGAACATAGGTTCATCAACAAATCTTAAAAGGAACATCTTTACCACCTTTCGTGGAGTGAGGAGGCTTAAACCCATCCAATAAGAGTTGGTTGTTATTCTAATCACCACATTTTCCAAATTTAGAAGCACTTGCCCACCATTGGTAATATCATAATCCACCTCACACTTCCTAATAGCCTTATTGGATGGTTTTCCTACTTTTTTCTTGGCACCCAGGTCTATGTGTCCCTTCGTATGACTTCTAGTATTCAAGCCAAGATAGACCTTATCCCATGGAGAAGTAAGATATTTACCTATCGGTAGGGAATAAAAGGAACATTCAACCACCAACCCTACACTGCATGCTTTTAGATAAAAAATGAACATTAAGCCACCGACCTTACACTATATGCTTTTAGGGAAGGAATTGGCTACATACCCTTTCCCAACTGATTACTCTTCTCCAGGGATTCCAAAGGAGGGATAGACATCGGCTTGGAAGAATATGTAGGGCTCTTCCTAGATACAATATGAGAGGTCAAAGGATACTCCACTATTTGATGGATAATGGATTCTTCCATCACTAAGCAGTCAAAGAAATTATGGAGCTAAGGAGGATTAGATATGTCAATGTTTAAAACCACCTCTAATTTTTCCATATTTTGTGTCTGCTAATCAATGACCATTCTTGGCTCTTCGACCTTTGTAGGTTGAGATTCACCCTCCAAAGGTGTAACTCTGCTAGAGATAAGATCACCTTTCCATCAAACAATGACTTTCCCTTTGTGCACAACCATAATTTTTATTGGAGTCCATGTTTTCTTTTTTTTTTGGATTTATAGGCTTGGGATTAAGCTTTATAGGGAAAGCACTCTAGATATGGCCACCTTTACAATAAATTAGACAAGCCCTAAGCCTATTCTCAAATTTTATAGTTTATATCCATGAGCCCAAATGTGTAACAAGTTCCACAATATATGGCAAGGTCTTCTCTAAATCCACCAACGCACACATCCAAACATAAAGCATCCAAAACCACACAAGGAGATGTGGTTCTGGGAGAAAAATCTTCGATTACACTAGCCACCACACAAAAAATACCTTCATCCCACAAATGCAGAGGAAAATCTATAATCTTGATCCACATAGGGACGATGTTGATACGTTGGGTAGTCCGATTGAAGTCAGGAATCCACCTATGAAAAAATAATCCTCGTTTCAAAAAGAACCAAGGACCACTTTTCAGAATCTGCACGAAATCATCCATACAATTCAACTTGATAAGCTAAAAATTTCTCAAAATTTCCATGATTCAATATTAAATGAAAACAATAATAAAATTAAGTGCTTATATACTCAAATGACTTCAAATCAACTATTGATTCCTAATATACTAGTGATCTATGTGGAAGGATGTCCAATAGATGACTATTCTCCAAAATAGGCCATAGTTGTGTATCTCGAGGTAATCTCATTATATTGATATTTTTCTAAAATGGAAAAATATCCCAGTTCCTAAAGCTACTGCCTCGAGTATGCCATGACCATGGTTATTGTGTTTGAACCGTTGAAGACCCTATTTTCCTTCTTTCGGTGCACTCCCAACATAATAAGTAATTGTTTTATTTGTAATGTTTAAGGGTATATGTTTATTATAGGAATGATTTCATCAATTTCAAACTTCTAATTATATCTCCTTAATTCTCAAATTTAATTTTACAATCAATCTTCAAATCTCAATTCACCAGTCATTCAAATTCAATTTAGATTCACAATGTCACTTTCAAATTTCAATTTGATCCAACATCCAAATAATTAAATACTTAATTCAAATTTCAAACAATTAATTTCCTTTTATATCCCATTCATTAATTTGGTCTCTTTTTAAAAAAAATTTGAATTTCAAAAAGTCAAATTCACTTCATTTATTTTCTCCCAATTCAATTATTTCTTTAATTATATGAATCAAAAATTTTAAATTTTCTCATATCTCTCAAAATTTAACCCTTTCAATTAATAAACCTTATAACTCCCTAAATATTTTAATAAGCAAATATTTGTCTTAAAAGTTTTGGCATAATAAATAATTAGTGTGTTTCTTCCTTTAATACTTTTAACAAAGTAAAGAGTTTACATTCACTATGGCACCATGTAGCAACTCAAATTAGAAAAATTCTCAAGCATTAGATAATATATTTCATGATCCATTATTTTTCACTTATATTACATTCTAGAGGCTAATTCTCTTGTTGTTCCTCTAGAATAAATTTATGCATAATGTTTGTTTCAGGCTCCTCTACTACTTTCAGACTCTTCCATTGATCTCAAACACCTTTTTTGTTATTAAGCTGCTTTATCACCTAGTTTTTTCTCTCATATCCTCAATTATTTAATTTTATTCTTCATTCTTTTTCATGCATTCATCTATCTCTATAGAAATCTCTCTCTAGACTCTTCTAGGTGTTATTCAATGTTTTCACCTTTTACAATGTTCTCATGTCCTAATTTAATCATACAACATAAAAATAAATCTTCAATATCTTCCTTCTACATCTCTCCAATAGTACTCACAACCTTCTCCTCTACTCCAATATTCTCTTCCTCTCCAATATTCTTCTTCATCAACAATATTCTTCTCCTCATACATTCTCTTCACCTTGCATAGGGATCTATAAAGTGGTTCTAATACCAATGTTATCAATTAGGCTGAAATATATCAAAGGTCCCTATTTCCAATATCATAAAAACTCATACAAATAATCACAATACACTCACAACATCAATATTACACAAAATAACTCTTTATTCATAATCAAAATCTCACAATACAAAATTCATTAAATTATATTTTGAACATAAAAATCATTATATTACATGGAGCTTTATCTCCAATATATAATAAGACTCATGGATTTTTCTCTCCTTAAACTCTATAGCAGATGCAACTTTTCACATGACTCACATTATGATAAATTATATCATTATTACATAACCTCTAACTTTACATCTTGACACATCTCATGTGAATTTTCACTTTCACACTTGACACATATCCCATTTAACTCTCCACTTGCACACTTGACACCTTTCACACACAAACACTATTTTCACTTTGACACATACTTTAGAAAATGTTAGAATTTCACAATAGATATGCAAAGCATTACAAGAGATGAAGAGAAGAGTAGAACTGATTGATTTATTCCAAGGATCAACTTTGTATAAATAGTAGAGTTGATCATTGAGATTCGTTGGATTAAAAAAACTCATCATACCTGATGAAGAACCAATGAGAGTTATCCTAACATATGGAGGAGTGGAAACTCAAGTTTCTATCCTAGTGGAACTTAAGAGAATATTCTCTTATTCTAACAACCCCCCTTTAGTGATACTAGGGGTGAATCGTACAAATGAGTCCTAGCAACAAGGTATGTTGAGGTAATCACGTACAAAGACTTCTTTTTGAAGAGATGGTAAAACCCAATGGTAAAAAACCATCAATAAAAATGAAGTTAGAGGCTTGTATTTGTATGGCAAAGATTGTCCTCTTTATGCAAGAAATAAATATGAGTCCCGACAACTTGTCCTGATTAGGTACTCATTTACATAATATAGTTGGTGAAACAAACCCTATGGAGAAAAACAAACCATGAGAGGTGTAGACACCAAAATAACACCAATCCGATTATGTGACTACAAACACTGATCGCTTTGACAAACACAGCCCCCAGGGCAGCCCTTAGAGGTCAAACAGTGGTCCTAACCACTTTCATAGCAATTTTGTAAGGTCAAGAAGCAATTTGGCACATTTAGGCACTTTGTCCAGTATTCATCTCACCTACGGACGAATACTAATTGGGATTCGTCTCACCCAGGGATGAATTCTGAAATCGTCTCTGGTCAGGACGAATTCCAAGTTTAACGAGAAAAAGAAAAATGCCACCAAGTGGCAGCCAAGGACAGTCAATTATTGCCTCCTGCCATGCATGCGCGTGTAGGTGGGTAGGTTGGCAGTTAGTGGACTGTCACAAGGGCAGTCATGGAAGCCCAAGTCAGGGAGGAGTCTCCTCCCTCTTGGGAAGGCATGGCCACCACATGGAATCCCTGCATGCCCCTCCAAAGAGACCCCATGGGTCTATAAAATGGTAGATTTTCCCACCCAAAAGAGGACAGATTGGAGGCGATTTCAAGCAACGAAGTGCTGTCCAATTGAACACCCATTTGCATCTTTTTGATTCACCTTCTCACATCCACTAATCTCTTTCACAAGGGAGGTTATTGGGTGGCTTTTGGAAGCGTGGATCCAACCCAAATCCAACATTTTACCACCTTACACCACCAATTTGCAGACACCACAATCCTAAGAGGTTTTGGGCCCATCCCTAGTGGATTGGCGTCGAAATCAAGTGCCAACGGTGGGAGGCCCACTTGGGCACCCCCGCATTTTCTAAGTTTTATTCTAAAGCATTTTAGATTATTTTTTCATGTTGCATTTTACGTTATTCTATTTGGTTAACTCATAGCTTCAATTCCATAGCATTTTGATCAGATTTTATCATGCCTATTGTAACTTTTTTGTCTCACTAACTTGCAGGTGGCGATTTCAAATTCTCGAGGATAAAGGCCAAATTGGGAGAATCCGACCATCTGGGTCGTCCCAAAATGGCCCCAATTACATAACCCCTCTATTTGTAGGTGTTTTGGAGGTCTTTAGAATCGACATTGGAGCAGTATCAACTCGGCTTTTCTAACACAGTAGAATTTGTCCCACCCAGGGACGAATAGCAGTCAAAATTTGTCCTGCCCAGGGATGAATTCCAGTCGAAAGCAGATTGGCCGACTGTTTCAATGGTAGTGGCCCTCTGGTAATGTCCTATGTCCTCTATCAAGTTTTAGATCATTTAGGTTTACTTTATTCACTGTTTTAGACAACTGTTCATATGCATCTGTTAGCAATTTCAAAGCATGAATTTTCCTTTTTGTCATAGGTGCTACTAATGCCTTGTTTGTTTCTTTGATTGCAGTAGGAGCAATGAGAAGTGAAGATTCATCGACGTAAGCGGCGGCAACATTTGGCCCGCCCATTTCAAACGTGGGCATGCGGAAGAGGGATCAATGATCAAGATTGTAACCGAATCCATTTAACGGTCCTAGCCCCTAAAAATGGAGGAGGCAATTTTGTAATTGTGGTTAACAAGTTTAATAAATGTGTTGTGACTTATCTCTAAATTCTTGTAATTGGTTTCGATCCATTTTCCTCTTTCGTTTAATGCATTTCGTATTCTAGGACTTAAGCGTTATTTTGATTTGAATGCATCGAAGTAATTTTTCTTTCTAAAAAGCTTCAGGAATCTCATGCTTTCAGTCACACTTAGTCACCAATCAACAAGCACACACCCAATTAAGGAAAATGACATGCATTCAAAGAATCATTGACAAAGACAATTACGCTCCTGCTTGGGGCAGTAAACAAGCAACAATCAAATTGATCAAACACTTGGCATTCGTGAATCATGAACACAAGGTTCCCCTGTGGACAAAAGTTTGCACCCTTTGCCTAATCATGACTGATAAATGTCCAAGCTCAAGTCACACCTCACCAAAATAGGTTAATACTTGAAATCAAATTCCTTAGCTCGTTAGAAGCAAGGATTCAAGAATGCATACCCTTTCCATGCTTGGGGCATCAAAAGTTGATTAGGTTACCAAGAAGCCCTAATCATTAGTGCTTTGGCTATCTATTTTTGCTCGAAACTGTGCCATGCACAACGCATCCCAAAAAGGGGCATCTATAGACACCAAAACAACACCAATCCGATTATGTGACTACAAACACTGATCGCTTTGACAAACACAGTCCCCAGGGCAGCCCTCAGATGTCAAACAGTGGTCCTAACCACTTTCATAGCAATTTTGTAAGGTCAAGAAGTAATTTGGCACATTTACGCACTTTGTCCAGTATTCGTCTCACCTAGGGACGAATACTAACTGGGATTCGTCGAAATCGTCTCTGGTCAGGACGAATTCTAGGTTTAACGAGCAAAAAGAAAAATGCCGCCAAGTGGCAGCCAAGGACAGTCAATTATTGCCTCCTGCCATGCATGCGAGTGTAGGTGGGTAGGTTGGCAGTTAGTGGACTGTCACAAGGGCAGTCATGGAAGCCCAAGTCAGGGAGGAGTCTCCTCCCTCTTGGGAAGGCATGGTCGCCACATGGAATCCATGCATGCCCCTCCAAAGAGACCCCATGGGTCTATAAAATGGTGGAATTTCCCACCCAAAAGAGGACAGATTGGAGGCGATTTCAAGCAACGAAGTGCTGTCCAATTGAACACCCATTTGCATATTTTTGATTCACCTTCTCACATCCACTAATCTCTTTCGCAAGGGAGGTTATTGGGTGGATTTTGGAAGCGTGGATCCAACCCAAATCCAACATTTGACCACCTTACACCACCAATTTGTAGACACCACAATCCTAAGAGGTTTTGGGCCCATCCCTAGTGGATTGGCACCGAAATCAAGTGCCAACGGTGGGAGGCCCACTTGGGCACCCCCGCATTTTCTAAGTTTTATTCTAAAGCATTTTAGATTATTTTTTCATGTTGCATTTTACGTTATTCTATTTGGTTAACTCATAGCTTCAATTCCATAGCATTTTGATCAGATTTTATCATGCCTTTTGTCGCTTTGTTGTCTCACTAACTTGCAGGTGGCGATTTCAAATTCCCGAGGATAGAGGCCAAATTGGGAGAATCCGACCATCTGGGTTGTCCCAAAATGGCCCCAATTACATAACCCCTCTATTTGTAGGTGTTTTTGAGGTCTCAAGAATCGACATTGGAGCAGTATCAACTCGGATTTTCTAACACAGTAGAATTCGTCCCACCCAGGGACGAATAGCAGTCGAAATTCATCCTGCCCAGGGACAAATTCCAGTTGAAAGCAGATTGGCCAACTGTTTCAATGGCAGTGGCCCTCTGGTAATGTCCTATGTCCTCTGTCAAGTTTTAGATCATTTAGGTTTACTTTATTCACTATTTTAGACAACTGTTCATATGCATCTGTTAGCAATTTCAAAGCATGAATTTTCCTTTTTGTCACAGGTGCTACTAACGCCTTGTTTGTTTCTTTGATTGAAGGAGGAGCAATGAGAAGTGAAGATTCATCGACGTAAGCGACGACAACATTTGGCCCGCCCATTTCAAACGTGGGCATGCGAAAGAGGGATCAATGATCAAGATTGTAACCGAATCCATTTAACGCTCCTAGCCCCTAAAAAGGGAGGAGGCGATTTTGTAACCATGGTTAACAAGTTTAATAAAAGGGCTGTGACTTCTCTCTAAATTCTTGTAACTGGTTTCGATCCATTTGCCTCTTTCGTTTAATGCATTTCATATTCTAGGACTTAAGCGTTATTTTGATTTAAATGCATCGAAGTAATTTTTATTTCTAAAAAGCTTTTGGAATCTCATGCTTTCAAGAGGCATGTCTTCGTATGGCAAATATTGTCCTCCTAATACAAGAAATAAAGATGATTCCCGACAACTTGGCCTAATTAGGTACTCATTTACATAATATTGTTGGTGAAAAAACCCCTATGGGGAAAAACCAACAATTAGAGGCATGTCTTCATATGACAAAGATTGTCCTCTTATTACAAGAAACAAATATGAGTCCCAACAACTTTGGCATTTTTAGGTACTCATATACAATAAATAGCTGATGAAAAAATCCCTCTAGGTAAAACCAACTATTAGAAGAAGAGAGGCTTGTCTTCGTATGGTGAAGATTGTCCTCATAAATCTATTCAATGCAGCTGAATAACTCCAATCTTATCTCTTACCTTAAGGTAACGTGGAGAAGGAAATGACTTGGTGAACATATCTGCAATTTTTTCCTCAATTAGAATATATTCAAAGTGTATGTCCCCGTTCTGAATATGCTGTCTTATGAAGTACATGTGTATCTCAATGTACTTGTTTTTCTGATGTTCAACTGGATTACGTGCAATATAAATTATGCTATGATTGTCACACCAAATAGTTATAGGAAGGTCATGTGTGAAACAAAATTCTCTTAGAATTTTATGAATCCAAAGAGCTTCCTAACTAGCCAAAATTGATGCCCTGTATTCTGCCTCTGTAGAAGATAGAGCTACTACTTGTTGTTTCTTGCATAACCAAGCTATTGATGAGGAACCAAGGTGAAATAAATAGCCTGATGTGGAACATCTATCTTCTACTGAACTTGCCCAATCTAAATCTGTGTAGCCAATGATATCCATGGATTTTCCCTTGTAGAAGAGCCCAAAATGAGTAGTGCCCTACAAGTAATAGAGGATTCTTTTTGTTGCCTACCAATGACTAAAGTGAGGTTGATGAGAGAATCTGGATATGAGGCCAACAACATATGATATATTTGGGTGAGTATGAGTAAGGTATAGCAAAATTCCTACAAGTTGATGGTATAGAGTAGCATCACAAAGAGGGGATGAGCAAGAAGTACTAAGATTAATTCCAGATTGAAAGGGGGTAGGAGAAGGTTTGCAATATATCATTTTGAATCTTTGTAGAATATCTAGAGTGTACTTTTGTTGGCACAAAGATATACCTTCATCTGTTTGACTTATTTGGATCCCAAGGAAGTAATGAGCTTTTCCTAGATCAGCCATTTCAAATTTTTTAGAGAGAGAGTCTTTTATAGTCTGAATGTGAGTCAGGTTACTACCAGTGAGAAGAAGATCATCAACATAAAGAACAAGAATGGTGATGTTTCCTTCATTTCTCCAAATGTAAACTGTGTTATCAGACTCACAATGAGAAAAACCTGCTAAAATAAGGAAGGAGTCCATATTTTCATACCAAGCTCTAGGGGCTTGTTTGAGGCCATAGAGAGACTTTTTAAGCCTACAAACCAGAGAGGAGTCTTGAGTAAAACCAATAGGTTGTTCCATGAATATTTCTTCCTTTAAATATCCATGTAAGAAAGCACATTTGACATCCATTTGATAGACAGACCACTTTTGGGAAGCAGCTAGAGCAAGAACCAATCTTACAGAATCCATTTTAGCAACAAGAGCAAAGGTTTCTGCATAATCTATGCCTTCAATTTGAGAAAAACCTTTGGCAACTAGATGAGCCTTGTGTTTGTCTATTTCTCCATTAGGCCCATATTTTGTTTTGAAGATCCATTTACAATGAACTAATTTCCTTCCTTTAGGTAAGGGAACTAAGTCCCAAGTCTCATTTTTGATCAAGGAAGAAAATTCGTTTTCCATGGCATCATCCCATTATTTAATACCTGAGGCTTCTTTGAAGGATTGAGGATTAGAGGAAATAGACTGACATACAAGGCCAATGCCTATGGGGTTGGATGATCTTATTGAAGGGAGATTTTGGATGTAAGGAGTAGCTTCTTTAACAATGGTGCGGGCCCATTTTGGCATAGAGGAAGGAGTTGAAGGAGTTGAAAGACATTGAGATGGAGTTACAGGTTCCTCATCTTGATTATCAATAACCAAGTTAACTTCAAGAGTTGGCTCTTCATAATATTGAGGTTCTACTATAGGAGAAGGCTCAATGGAGGAAGAGGGCTTTTGAGGATATTTTTGAGGGAATGTTTCATCAAATTAGAAATTCCTATGAAAGAAGACCTCATGAGTTGAGGGATCAAGAAGCTTGTATGCTTTCAATTCTTCACAATAACCGACAAAGATGAGTTTTTTGCTTTTCTTATCAAGAGCCTTCCTTTTCTTCTTTGGGATGTGAGCCCAAGCAGTACACCCAAAAATATTGAAGTAGGAAACATCTGGTTTTAATCCAGTCCATGCTTCTTCAGGAGTTAAATGGTCAAGAGATTTATGAGGTGTGCGATTTTGAATATAATTTGCATAGTTAATAGCTTCTGCCCAAAAATTTTTTGGAAGATCTCTTGAATGGAGCATACAATTAGCCATCTCTTTTAATTTGTCCGGTTTTTCCTTTCTACAATACCATTTTGTTGAGGATTATGGGAGATATAATGTTGATGAATGATGCCATGATTGGATAAAAAAGTGGAGAACTCATTACTGTAGTATTCCCCCCATTATCAGTGCAAATCTTCTTGATTTTGCAAGATGCCTAATTTTCAACTAAGGCTTTAAAAAATTTAAAGTGGGGTAGAACATCACTCTTATATTTTAGGAAGTAGACCCAGGATCTTCTAGAGAAATCATCAATAAATGTTAGAGCATACTTTACTCCTTTGAAATATGGTTCAGGAAAGGTCATTAAGTCACTATGAATTAAATCTAGAGGGGAAGAGGCATTTAGAGAACTACTTGGGTGGAAAGGATCTTGATGTTGCTTTCCAAGAGCACATCCAGGAAAAACTCCATCACTAGAAGAGACTTGGGGTAATCCTATAACCATATCATGGGTGCTCAAATCCTTTAGGTAGTTGTAACTAAGATGACCAAACATTTCATGTCATATTTTACTTTCAAGATCACTATGAGCCACAAAATAGGAGGCTCCTTCTGGATTTTGAAAACCTTTGAAGTGAAAAATATGAGAGTTGTGATCAATATTCCCTTTGGCTATAAGATATTTGGGATCTTGAAAATCTCTTATCTCAACTCCTATTGGGGAGAAGAGAACAATTTTCCCCTTTCCAAAAGTACAAATTTGGTATACGGAGAGGATATTAGTGGCAATGTTTGGAACATAGAGAACATTGTTAATAGAGCCACCATAAATGGTTATATCCCCTTTTCCTTTGATACGGATAAAGGAAGAGTCACCTACTTCTATGCTACAAGTAGAACTAGAGGAGATAGAAGAAAAAGACTTATCTGAAGCAGTCATGTGATGAGTAACAGTTTTCTATATTTTGATATTTTATAGCTGCCTCTACTTGCTATAATATTTTACAGCATTTGTTAGCAGAGTGACCAATATTTTTGTAGTGAGTATAGGTTATGGGTGTCTTTTCCTTTTTTCTAAATTTTTATTTAGAAGAATTGGAGGCTACTAAGGCTTTATAAGAAGAAGAATAAGAAGAATATATTTCATATCTAGCCAACTTAGTTTCTTCCCTAGTTAATCTATCACAAAATTCTTCTAAAGAAGGTATTTTAAAGGTTGCACCCAGAGCATCTTTGATAGATATAAAGGTGGTAGAAAATATCTGAAAAACACCATTTAGCTTAGAAAGGATTAGATAAATGCATTCCTCTTCAGTATTAGTCTTCCCACTGCCTTTGTATTGAGTGAGGACTTCTTTGAACTTAGTGAGGAAGTCAACAATACTACTAAAATATTCAGGAGACAAAGATGTGAGTTCGGCTTCTAATTGCATTGATCTCATCTGATCTACTTTTCCAAACAAAGTCTTCAGTTTCTCCCAACTTTCATAAGGAGTTTTACAATATGTAATATGAAACCATAAAATTTCATGAACATTAGAGCTTATAATACGCATATTTTCATGCATTTTTCCTTTATGAACAAAGATTTCATATTCTTTATCAAATTTCGGTTGTTTTTCTTCTAGCAAATGAGTAAGACCTTTTTGAGATATAAGATATAAATTTTTAGGTTTCCAAGTGTGAAAGTTATGAGGGGTGAGAGGTTCAATTGAATTCATCATTTTAACATAGGAAAAATATTGAAGTTATATTTTACCAATATATCCCCCCTTAGAACCTCAATCAATTGATTAACACAATTGGAAAAAACATATGAAGCTTTTCAATATTTAGGACTCAAATAACCTATCTTAACGAGAGGGAAACTATAAGTATAATGAGTTTTTTAATATTTTTTGCTTGAGATTGCCAAATATTTTTTATTCCTCACTATACCCACCCTTACTTGAGGGAAAATGTAAGTAAATAGAAGAATTGGAAGGGTTTTGGCTTGAATGCAGGGAATCAAATTGTTTAATTTGTGTATCTCAATACTCGCCCTTACGAGAGGGAAACTATAAGTTAGAGAGATATCCAAAGAAACGGATGATGAAAAATATATGCCAGACCGTTATACCAAGTGCCTCAAAAACTCACCCTTACGTGAGGGAAACTATAAGTTTTTAAGGGTAATGATACATGGAATGTAGGCAAAAGATATTTTGAAAAAAAATATTATTTTTAAACTTGTAAACCAAATTTAATTATCAAAAATTTTTATTTAAAAAGTTTAGATTTAAAATATACTTCTTATAAAATCTTTAATGAAATGCTCTTTCTTTAAAAATAACAAAGGTTTATAAAAAGCAAATATGAATATAGACAAATATATATATATATATATTTTTTATATATATATATATATATATATATATATATATATATATATATATATATATATATATATATATATATATATATATATATATATATATATATATATATATATATATATATATATATATATATATATATATATATATATATATATATGCTATTTTTTCTTTTTAAAGATGGGCCTTACAAAAAATGAGATTAATATTAAATTTTTGAATATCTTCTCTAAGAAATATTAAAGTATATTTAAATAAAATAACTTTAAGCATTGATTAAGATAGACAAAAAAGGATAGTAACTTTTAAATATAAGCCCCCCTTAAATAAAGCAAATGAAATTTTGTGATCTTCACTATGAAATATAAAGTTTTTGACCTTATAATTACTTGAAAGAAAGTAAAATCATAGAAGAAGATTGAAAAAATATAGCACACCCCCCCCTTTAAAGTGATGGACCAATAGAGTGTAAAAATATGCACTTCATCCCCCCCCAAAAAAAAAGTTTTATTAGAAAAAGGTTACAATTTTATCTCACGAAAGGCTTGGAGACAAATGATGTCCTTCAAAATGAAGGAAAGCAAAATAACCTAATTAAAAATAAAATATAGGGAAAATAAAGAAATTATACACAAGTCGTGAGAGAAGAGAATGAATTTTAAAAAAACTACATAGATGTTCCTTTTGAAGGCTTGAAAAAACAAGATAATTTTAAAATGGAATAAGGGGCAATGTCTTTCAACGATCGAAAGGAGAGAAGTTGTTGGATGCGAAATGGAGGTTTTGAGAACTCGACTGTATGCAACCAGAAGGAGAAAATCTTGGATATTCGAATGGAGGTGTGGATACCCTCTGTGCTGAGAAGATACCCTTGAGGGAAGATGAAACGTAGGCACTAAGCGAATGTGAACTTGAGCTTTCGTTTCTTGATCCTGCAAATACGTAAAAGGAAGGGACGATTATGCAAGACCACGTTATGAAAAAACAAGTGAACGCTCCTGCAAGACCATGTTATGAAGAAAAAACTAGTGAACACTCCTGCAATACCATATTATGAGAAAAAAATAGTGAATGCTCCTGCAATACCACGTTAAATAACTAGAGAATGCTCCTGCAAGACCACGTTAGGAAAAATAACCAGAGATTTACAAAATTGTATCCTGCAATACCACGTTATGAGAAAAAAATAGTGAACGCCCCTGCAAGACCATGGTAAATAACCAGAGAATGCTCTTGCAAGACTACATTATAAAAAATAACCAGAGAACGTTCCTGCAATACCACGTTATGAGAAAGGCGATTCTGCAAAAAACTTGTTATATATTTAAAACAAAATCTATAATAGTTCCAGTTGTAAAATAAGCAAACTTGAAAGGCAAATTTTGCTTTGAAAAAAGAAACAGGGAAAATTGTTTATAAGCATCGGGTTGAAAGAGCACTAGAGAAGAGAAATCAATATTTGGAGATTCGATTAGGATCATCCGAGCGCCAACGTGCCAGGTAGAAGAAATCGTCCAAGCTGTCATGGGAACCAGAAGTGTTGAGCACCAAGGGACAACTGGAGCTAGGAGAGCTAACGGGAATAAAATGATCCATGAAATTAAGCCACGAGCACCAAGCAAGGATTACCCGAATCTTCGAAGATCAAAATATTCCATGATAATAGAGAAAAGACACCACATTTTAAGATGAAACGGGTGTTTCTTATTACACAACCCAAATATTTTAAAAGGAAATTTTACATAATAAAAGAACTATTACTTTTATGATAAGTAAAAGGATTTCCAATATTTAAAAAAAAAAAAAGGTGCTGAAAGAATAATTCGAAGAGAGGGAGAAAAATAAAATAATAAGAACCCTCCTTTTAAAATGGGCTAAAATAGCCCATAGAATAGGGTAAACCTGTTTTGAAGCAAAGGAAGATATTTTTAATATTTTGAAATCCCTCAAAGATGAATTAGAACAAATATATTAAAAAATTGCATAAAATATATTCAACAATAAAGATTTTGCTGAAAAAAAATTATGGATAAAAGAGAAATGACTACTGAAATAATTTCAAGAATATAGCCAAAAAATTATCCAAAGTAAATGAACCAGATCCTAGAACCTTCAAGAGAGAATTCTAGAAAAATCTATCCTACTCTGGTACCATGTTAGAATTTCACAATAGATATGCAAAGCATTACAAGAGATGAAGAGAAGAGTAGAACTGATTGATTTATTCCAAGGATCAACTCTGTATAAATAGCAGAGTTGATCATTGAGAGCCGTTGGATTACAACAACTCATCATACCTGATGAAGACACCACTGAGAGTTCTCCTGACACATGGAGGAGTGGAAACTCAAGTGTCTATCCTAGTGGAACTTAAGATAATATTCTCTTATTCTAACAAAAAAATTTTAAACACACTCCCTAAACTAAAAATTTACAATAGCACCCCATGGTACTTCATGATACTCAATTGTACTAAAAAATACTAGATAATGTAATACGTCTAACAAATTTATTGTTAGAATTTCATAATAGATATGCAAAGCATTACAAGAGATGAAGAGAAGAGTAGAACTGATTGATTTATTCCAAGGATCAACTCTGTATAAATAGTAGAGTTGATCATTGAGAGTCGTTGGATTACAACAACTCATCAGACTTGATGAAGACACCACTGAGAGTTCTCCTGACACATGGAGGAGTGGAAACTCAAGTGTCTATCCTAGTGGAACTTAAGAGAATATTCTCTTATTCTAACACCCCCCTTAAGTGATACTAGGGGTGAACGTACAAATGAGTCCTTCAATAAGGTTACTCATGTACAATGACTTCTTTTGTAGAGATGGTAAAACCCAATGGGAAAAAACCATCAATCAAAAGGAAGTTAGAGGCTTGTCTTCGTATGGCGAATATTGTCCTCCTTATACAATAAATAGTTGGTGAAAAAACCCTTGTGGGGAAAAACCAACTATGAGAAGAAGAGAGGCATGTCTTCGTATGGCGAAGATTGTCCTCTTTAACAATAAAGAAAGATGAGTCCCGACAACATGGCCTGATTAGGTACTCATTTACATATAATAGTTGGTGAAAAAATCCTTGTGGGGAAAAACCAACTATTAGAGGCTTGTCTTCGTATGGTGAATATTGTCCTCTTTATACAATAAAGAAATATGAGTCCCAGCGACTAGGCCTGACTAGGTACTCATTTACATAATATTGTTGGTGAAAAAACCCTGTGGGGAAAAACCAACAATGAGAGGCATGTCTTCGTATGGCGAATATTGTCCTCTTTTAACAATAAAGAAATATGAGTCCCGACAACATGGCCTGATTAGGTACTCATTTACATATAATAGTTGGTGAAAAAACCCCTGTGGGGAAAAACCAACTATAATATGAAGAGAGGCATGTCTTCGTATGGCAAATATTGTCCTCATAAAACCAATCAATGCAGTTGTATGACTCCAAGATTTTCTCGCAACTGAAGGTAACGTGGAGAAGGAAATGGCTTGGTGAAGATATCTGCAATTTGTGCCTCAGTTGGAATATACTCCAAGTGAATGTCCCCTTTCTGAATATGTTGCCTTATGAAGTGCATGTGTATCTCAATATGCTTGGTTCTCTGATGTTCAACTGGATTACGTGCAATATGAATTATGCTCTGATTGTCACACCAAAGAGTTATAGGATGTTCATGTGTGAAGCCAAATTATTTCAGAATTTGATGAAGCCAAAGAGCTTCCTGACTAGCCAAAACTGTTGCCCTGTATTCTGCTTCTATAGAAGATAGGGCTATTGCTTGTTATTTCTTGCATAACCAGGCTATCGATGAGGAACCAAGGCAAAATACATAGCCTGATGTGGAACATCTATCTTCTACTGAACCTGCCCAATCGAAATCTGTGTAGCCAATGATATTCATGGATTTCCCTTTGTAGAAGAGCCCAAAGTGAGTAGTGCCCTGCAAGTAATGGAGGATCCTTTTTGTTGCTTGCCAATGACTGAAGTGAGGTTGATGAGAGAATCTGGATATGAGGCCAACAACATATGAGATATCTGGGTGAGTATGAGTAAGGTATAGCAAGCTTCCTACAAGTTGATGGTATAGAGTAGCATCACAAAGAGGGGATGAGCAAGAAGTACTAAGATTAATGCCAGATTGAAAGGGGGTAGGAGAAGGTTTGCAATCTATCATTTTGAATCTTTGTAGTAGATCTAGAGTGTACTTTTGTTGGCACAAAGATATACCTTCATCTGTTTGACTTATTTGGATCCCAAGGAAGTAATGAGCTTTTCCTAGATCTGCCATTTCAAATTTTTTAGAGAGAGTCTTTTATAGTCTGAATGTGAGTCAAGTTACTACCAGTGAGAAGAAGATCATCAACATAAAGAACAAGAATGGTGATGTTGCCTTCATTTCTCCAAATGTAAACTGTGTTATCAGACTCACAATGAGAAAAACCTGCTGAAAGAAGGAAGGAGTCCATTTTTTCATACCAAGCTCTAGGGGCTTGTTTGAGGCCATAGAGAGACTTTTTAAGCCTACAAACTAGAGAGGAGTCTTGAGTAAAACTAGCAGGTTGTTCCATGAATATTTCTTCCTTTAAATATCCATGTAAGAAAGCACTTTTGACATCCATTTGATAGACAGACCACTTTTGGGAAGCAGCTAGAGAAAGAACCAATCTTACAGAATCCATTTTAGCAACAGGAGCAAAGGTTTCTGCATAATCTATACCTTCAATTTGAGAAAAACCTTTGGCAACTAGACGAGCCTTGTGTTTGTCTATTTCTCCATTAGGCCCATATTTTGTTTTGAAGATCCATTTACAATGAACTAATTTTCTTCCTTTAGGTAAGGGAACTAAGTCCCAAGTTTCATTTTTTATCAAGGAAGAAAATTCATTTTCCATGGCATCATCCCATTCTTTAATACCTGAGGCTTCCTTGAAGGATTGAGGATCAGAGGAAATAGACTGACATACAAGGCCAGTGCCTATGGGGTTGGATGATCTTATTGAAGGGAGATTTTGGATGTAAGGAGTAGCTTCTTTAACAATGGTGCGGGCCCATTTTGGCATAGAGGAAGGAGTTGAAGGAGTTGAAAGGCATTGAGATGGAGTTACAGGTTCCTCATCTTGATTATCAATAACCAAGTTAACTTCAAGAGTTGGCTCTTCATAATATTGAGGTTCTACTATAGGAGAAGGCTCAATGGAGGAAGAGGGCTTTTGAGGATCTTTTTGAGGGAATGTTTCATCAAATTGGACATTCCTATGAAAGAAGACCTCATGAGTTGAGGGATCAAGAAGCCCGTATGCTTTCAATTCTTCACAATAACCGATAAAGATGAGCTTTTTGCTTTTCTTATCAAGAGCCTTCCTTTTCTTCTTTGGGATGTGAGCCCAAGAAGTACACCCAAAAATATTGAAGTAGGAAACATCTGGTTTTAAGCCAGTCCATGCTTCTTCAGGAGTTAAATGGTCAAGAGCTCTATGAGGTGTGCGATTTTGAATATAATTTGCACAGTTAATAGCTTCTACCCAAAAAACTTTTGGAAGATCTCTTGAATGGAGCATACAATTAGCCATCTCTTTTAATGTCTGGTTTTTCCTTTCTGCAATACCATTTTGTTGAGGATTATGGGAGACATAATGTTGATGAATGATGCCATGATTGGATAAAAAAGTGGAGAACTCATTACTGTAGTATTCCCCCCATTATCAGTGTGAATCTTCTTGATTTTGCAAGATGCCTGATTTTCAACTAAGGCTTTAAAAACTTTAAAGTGGGATAGAACATCACTCTTATATTTCAGGAAGTAGACCCAGGATCTTCTAGAGAAATCATCAATAAATGTTAGAGCATACTTTTCTCCTTTAAAATATGGTTCAGGAAAGGTCATTAAGTCACTATGGATTAAATCTAGAGGTGAAGAGGTTTTTAGAGAACTACTTGGGTGGAAAGGATCTTGATGTTGCTTTCCAAGAGCACATCCAGGACAAAATCCATCACTAGAAGAGACTTGGGGTAATCCTGTAACCATATTATGGGTGCTCAAATCCTTTAGGTAGTTGAAACTAAGATGACCAAACCTTTCATGCCATATTTTACTTTCAAGATCACTATGAGCCACAAAACAGGAGGCTCCTTCTGGATTTTGAAAACCTTTGAAGTGAAAAAGTTGAGAGTTGTGATCAATATTCCCTTTGGCTATAAGGGATTTGGGATCTTGAAACTCTCTTATTTCAACTCCTGTTGGGGAGAAGAGAACAATTTTCCCCTTTCCAGAAGTACAAATTTGGTAGATGGATAGGAGATTAGTGGCAATGTTTGGAACATAGAGAACATTGTTAATAGAGCCACCATCAATGGTTATATCTCCTTTTCCTTTGACAGGGATAAAGGAAGAGTCACCTACTTCTATGCTACAAGTAGAACTAGAGGAGATAGAAGAAAAAAACTTATCTGAAGCAGTCATGTGATGAGTAGCTCCAGAATCTAGGACCCAAAAATTAGAGGAAGAATTAGAAGTTTTTCCTTGAACATTAAGGGCTTTTCCTATTTGCTTTTTATTGTCTATATTTTGATCTTTTATAGCTGCCTCTAGTTGTTGTAATATTTTCCAGCATTTGTTAGCAGAGTGACCATTCTTTTTGCAATGAGTACAGGTTATGGGGGTCTTTTCCTTCTTTCTAAATTTTTCTTTAGAATATGTGGAGGCTACTAAGGCTTTAGAAGAAGAGGAAGAAGAAGAGATTTCATATCTAGCAAGTTTAGTTTCTTCCCTAGTTAATCTATCACAAAATTCTTCTAAAGAAGGCATTTTAAAGGTTGCACCCAGAGCATCTTTGGTAGATATAAAGGTGGTAGCAAATATCTGAAAAACACCATTTAGCTTAGAGAGGATTAGATAAATGCATTCTTCTTCAGTCTTAGTCTTCCCACTGCCTTTGTATTGAGTGAGGACTTCTTTGAACTTAGTGAGGAAGTCAACAATACTACTAAAATATTCAGGAGATAGAGATGTGAGTTCGGCTTCTAATTGCATTGATCTCATCTGATCTACTTTCCCAAATAGAGTCTTCAATTTCTCCCAACTTTCATAAGGAGTTTTGCAATCTGTAATATGAAACCACAAACTTTCATGAACATTAGAGCTAATAATACCCATAGTTTCGTGCATTTTTCCTTTATGAACAAATATTTCATATTCTTTATCAAATTCTGGTTGCTTTTCTTCTAACAAATGAGTAAGACCTTTTTGAGAGATAAGATTTAAAATTTTAGGTTTCCAAGTGTGAAAGTTATGAGGGGTGAGAGGTTCAATTGAATTCATATTTTTAAAAGGATTGAAGTTTTATAATTAACCAATATATCCCCCCTTAGAACTTCAATTAATTGATTAATGCAAATGGAAGAAAGAAAATATATGAAGCTTTTCAATATATATTACTCAAAATACCCACCCTAACGAGAGGGAAACTATAAGTATAATGAGTTTTTAATATTGTTTGCTTTGAGAGAGCCAAATCCTTTTTTTATTCTTCACAATACCCACCCTTACTTGAGGGAGACTGTAAGTAGAGAGAAGAATTTGGAAGGGTGTTGGCTTGATATGCAGGGAAACAATCAGTTTATTTGGTGTTTTCTCAAAAACTTGCCCTTACGAGAGGGAAACTATAAGTTAGAGAGATACCCAAAGAAACGGATTATAGAAAAATATTTGCCAGGCCTTTATACCAATTGCCTCAAAAAACTCGCCCTTACGAGAGGGAAACTATAAGTTTTTATAGGTACTGATACATGGAACGTAGGCAAAAGATATTTGAAAAAAGAAGGAATTATTTTGAAATCTTGTAAATTTAAATTAATGATTTTTTTAAAAAAACACTTAAAAGGAAATGATGGGAGAAACAAAATTTTCTTTTAAAAAATAATCTTATCTATGAAATAAACAAGGTTATAATGAACAAATATAATTTATAATTGCCAAAGAGAAAATTGTTTGTATAAAATAGATGGGCCTCTTAAATGTTTTGAATTTAATAGTAAACTTGAGAAATTTTAAAGTTTATATTAAATCAAATAAAAGACAAAGATAGCAATAATTTAAATATAGGCCCCCTTTTTGTATAAAGCAATTTTAAGGATTTAATGTGATTTTCTCTATGAAATTTAAATTAACATTTAAAAAATATAACCTCATAAATTTACTTGAAATAAAGTAAAGGCATAGATGAAGATAGACAAAAGAAAGCACACCCCCCTTAAATGATGGACCAATTGAGTGCAAAAAATGCACTCACCCCCTTCCCAAAAAAAACTTTTATTAAATTTTTTACAATAGGGTCTCACGTTTTTTAGAGAGCCAATAAAAATAAATAAGGCTTCCTAAAAAAGGAGACAAAGTAGTTTCTTCGAAACACAAGGATTCGAAAGAAACTTTTACATAAAAAAAGAAATGAGGAGAAATAAAATAATAATACAAACTTTCGGCCTCTGAAAAAGTAGAGGTGATTCGTTTAGAGAGAGGAAGCCACCGAGAGGACAGAGAGAGGTCACTCCGAGAAAACTGGTCTCAACTGGAGAAGAGATCATTGTCGAAAGGGCCCCTTCACCCTACTAGGTCATTGCCAAAAGAGCAGAATGAAGAAACCTATAGATGAGAATGTTAAAAAAATATAACACTCTAGCTTTCTTGTATAAAATGTTATGCTCGATAGAAATAAAGGAAGCAATATCGATAATAGGATAAATAAAATATAATAATTAAAAAATTAATTTAGTTTGGGAGTAGAGGGATGTGCCCAATGGGCGTTGTCTCCAGACGAATAGTGAAACCTGCACATAATTTTTAAAATGAAAAATTATTTGTTTCTTGGTAATGTGTCGAATGGCCAGATGGAAGAGCGTTGCCTCAGATGAACCAACGAAACTTGCATAAAATGATTAGGGCGTTGTCTCTAGATGAACAGAGAAACCTACACACAACTTTTAAAATAAAAATTATCTATCCCTAAAGTCTTGAATGGGCAGATGGAAGAGCGTTGCCTCTGATGAACCAGTGAAACCTGCACAAAATGACTAAAAGGAGAGGGACCTCTACGGGATGCTGAAATCGAGAAACTTTTGACTCTTGTTGTAATGAATAATTATTAGAGCAATAATATATGAAAGCAAATATTGGTTCTAAAAACCTGTAGGGAGATGATATATATTGATCGACGAAGAGAGAGCATCGGTTGAAATGCAACTCCGAGAGGAACAACGAGAAAGATGACAAACGAGAGACGTTGGAACGGAGCCAAAGAGAACGTCGAGTGCACTAGAGAGAATGTCGAGTGCACCAATTTTAAATTTGAATGAGGAAATCCATTGTCCTTCAGGAGCGAATAAAACTCAAAGCACTCTAAGTAAACACTTTAGTTAGAAATAAATGATATTTGCGCTATAAAAATAAGCAAAAATCAAACGATATTTCTAGATTGGTGGGCCGAAAAGTGTCAGTTAAAATGAATATCGAATAGAGGAAAATAATAAAAAAATTAAGAGGCTTTTTCTTTGAATATGGGCGAGTATAGCGCCTTCACACAGGGTAAACCTTGTGTTTAAAGAAAAGAAAATAGCTATATATATATTTTAAAATAATTTTCCTCAAGCACGAATTCAACACAGATTTGAAAGAATTTGCAACATATATTTTAAAAAATAAATATGTTGAAAGAGAAAACTATGGATAAAAGGAGACTACTGCAAACTTTGAAGTTAGATAGCCAAAAAAAATTATCCAAAGTAAATGAATCAGATCCTAGAACCTTCAAGAGAGAATACTAGAAAAATCTATCCTGCTCTGGTACCATGTTAGAATTTCATAATAGATATGCAAAGCATTACAAGAGATGAAGAGAAGAGTAGAACTGATTGATTTATTCCAAGGATCAGCTCTGTATAAATAGCAGAGCTGATCATTGAGAGTCGTTGGATTACAACAACTCATCAGACTTGATGAAGACACCACTGAGAGTTCTCCTGACACATGGAGGAGTGGAAACTCAAGTGTCTATCCTAGTGGAACTTAAGAGAATATTCTCTTATTCTAACATTTATACGTATCTAAAAATGGAGTAAGGGCAACCGACTAGAAATTCAATTTGAATTGGAGTAAGGGCACCTGAATTTTACTTTAAGCATGGAATATAAAAAATATCATGGATGAATCTTATTTTTAGCAGTTCAAGAGCATGGGAAATAGGGATGATATTACTTCCTATGTGATAAGGACCATCATATTTAGAGAACAACTTGAAATTATTTCCATTATTCTTAAATTATGTTTTCTTCTATGGCTAAAAACATACATAAACCCAATCATTTTATTCAAAATTACATTTAAAATAATGATTATCAACATGTTGTTTAATATTATTTATAACACATTCGAATTTACTCTTTAAGGAATGCATAATTGCATTGGACTATTCGAGATAATCATGTACAATTGAAACCTTTACTTGTTTAAGCACAATATCTTTAGATTGTGGTTGTTCATCACCATATAAGATAGTGAAGGGATATGAAAAGTTGTGTTTTTAAGGATTATTGATTTCTTGATGCTCTAAAGATATAATTATTTGAGAATTTGCTAACTCCTTGTGGACATTGCTTTATGTTATTTTTATAAATCACTTTCCTTGAAATATTCCTTCAATTTTATCTCAATTGAGATTTTATTTTAGTTCAACATCAATATGAGATCACCATATCATTGCCTCATCATATAAATGTACCCATATGTGATGTAAAACAACATTTGAAATTTATAACCTATGCTTTTGGAATTTAATTACTCTTAAACATTAGGACTTTCCTATATTTGTTTTTCATATTTTTTAGAATTTTTGGATTGTCTAATTTTGTTATTTGTCATACTCTTTTTTTATCAGATTTCACCCTTTGGCATCTTAGGTTACACCCTCTTATAATTGTATCACATTCTTTTGTATCTTGGTTCACACCCTTTCATATCTTTGGTTACCCCTTTTATATCATAACTCATACCCTTTTGAATATTGGGTTGCACTATTTGGAATATTAGATTGTATCCTTTTGTATGTTAGGTCACACCCTTTGATATATTAGGTTGCATACATGATTCATTTTTTTTTTTACATCATTTTGTAATGACTCCACCATTCCTTATAGTTGAGCATTGTTTATCTTTAAATTTCTATAAGATACATTTACTTCAATAATTCTTATTTATATAAATTATTTTTTGTTAAATATAATAAAATTTAAATATAATTAAAAGTAATTATATTAATAAAGTTTTAATGTTTCTTTTAAATATTGTCAATATTTTTTGACAACCACTTTACAATTGTAATTATTCTACATTATCATGTTATAGTATTATCTTTATAGTATTTTTAAAATACTCTTTACTTTATTATTAAATAATTTTAAATATATTTTAATACATTCAATTTGCTATATTCTTTATAAAATATTATTTTTTTATGGTTAAGTTAAGAAATTAGGGTTTGAATCTTTCCCCTCAGAGTAATCCATAGGATGTCATCCACAAGATGATTCACCTCTTCAGAGTAATCTCAATGATTTTTATTGAACCTAGAATAAAACATTTTTTAATTTCCACCATATTGAGTTTATGAGTAAAATTAGAGTGATCCCAATCACCAGGAGTAGCATTAGGGACCTCCTTAAGATATTTTCTTTTTTTTTTGGCATTGGACATGTTCTCGGAGTTTGACTAAATCGGAAGAGATAAATCTCTTTGAGGAGAGAATGCTTCTCCCTATTATGACAAGCACTATTCAAAGGAAGACCTGTGGTTATACTAATCAATTAGGTTGAGATTTAAAATTTCCAGTTTCCCACTTTAACGCAACCGTCATTTCACAAGTGTGCCATCCATATTGAAAGAGTCAAATTATGGCCATGAAAATTTTGAAGCTAACTCAAAAAACCCCTTTCTTTAGAATTATCTTAACCTCCTCATCCACCACCAGGCAAGCTAATTTGAAATGTAGCTTTGCTAAGCAAGATCTAGAACTTGAATTCCTTGCTTTCCCCTTAAAAACAAATACCACTTAAAAAATCAGTAATCAACACTATATATCACCCATAGAAGATGAATAAGCTTTCCTATAATAGATAATAGGAAGGAGATGAAACAATCAAGTGAGGTGCCAGGGTGATAAAGATAAGGAGGAACAGATAACGTGACCACAAGGAGGGTCGGTCACTCAAAGTCCACTAAAAGTATTTATAAAATATTATTATTAACAACAAACACAACTCAATATTAAAATGTAAAATAATAAAATTAACTGCTTAAGTACTCAAAAGAAACTTTGAATTTATTAGTTATTCCAAATCTACCAATGATCTATGTGAAAGGATACCCAATCAACGACTATTCCCTGATACAGGCCATAGTTGTGGACCTTGAGGTAATCTCATTGTATTACTATTTTAGTTCCTAAATCTATTGCCTCGGGTATGTGATGGCCATGGTTATTCTACTTGAATCGTTGAAGACCCTCTTTTCCTTCTTTCAGTGTGCTTCCAACATGATAAGTAATTGTTTTATTTGTAATGTTAAGGGTAGGTAGGTAGGTTGATTTGGATAAATTAAAAGTATCTATTTATTATAGAAATGATTTATAATTATTTTGTATTTTTATTTGATGTACAAGAAGTTTTTGGAAATAATACTATAAAAATGATTTTTTTTCTTCAACATGTAATTGGCGTATCTTGTTTTTCTAAATTGTTGATGTTTTTTTGCTCTATTTTTTGGTTTTTTTGTTTTACAGTTTTTGTTCCAAAAAATTAGTATAAGTGTCAGTTTTAAAGTTTAGATTTGGAGTTGGTGTTGAAGGTAGGAGTCTTAGGCAAAATTTTGGAGTAATGAGTAAGACTCTTATATTCAAATTGCAGGCTAGTTCAAGGATGAGCTAAAAGCTCATAGGAAAGCAACCTCAACGTATGGGGTCCTAAATTCAAGTCCTAGTTGGTTCATACTTTTAACAAGGTATAGGAGCCAAAGTAATAAAATTAAAAGGACAAAAAGAAGCAAAAGCTATCCCAAAAGAGGAAGAGTAGCAACAAGAGTATCCTAAAAAGAAAATAGGGAAGTGATTGAGAAAAAAATAATAATAAAAGGATGCTTCTATGTTATCTTTTAATTTCTCTAAAAATGATGGAGTCAGATAATGTCTTATTCTATGGTGACACTCTCTGCAAAATACATGTATTCATTTTAAGTCTTATTTAACTGCATGTTGGTGTTATCTTTAATTTGTTGAAATTCATTTAGGGTATCAACTAGAGACAACTTTTCCTTGCATGATGCAAAATGATTTTGTTGAAGTTGGTTTGGGGTGTTAGCCAAAGATACCATTTGTTTAAGTTTGTTTGGGGTGTTACCCAGAAACACCATTTCTTTGTGTGTTGTAGAATGAATTTCAAGCTAATGTCTTGGTATGTCAGGGCACATCAAAACTGAAAACTAGGATGGATGGGCACATCAAACTAAAAACTAGGATGGATGTGGTACTTTGGAAACATAAGGAAGTCAAATATACAACTTAAAGAGTATGTTTTGTTAAAAAACTAAAATTTGAAACCTTAAGCATTAGGGGAGAGAATATTAATTAATTATTTTATTTATAATGATTAAATATAAATACATAAATAAATTAAAAGAAGAAATGAAGTAAGTATTCATTATAAAAACAATTTATAAGTGTTTTGTATTTTATTATAAAAATTACTTATAACTGTTCTATATTTTTATTAAATATATGAATATTGTTTAAAAAAAATAACACGAAAATAATTATTTTTCTTCAATTTTGTTAATAGCATATAATTGAGAAATTTTACTTCTGTAAATTAAATTATTATTGTTCTGATGCTATCTTTTCGAATTGCTTTATTTTGCTTTTCTTATTTTCAAGAAGTATATGCGCTGAAAGACGCATATATTTGTTGGTGCACTCGGAAGTGTTTATGGCAGGCTAGTACCACTTGATTCAATCAGATGGAAAAAGCTTAGAATAAATGAAAAATATAGGTAACGATCTGGCTTCAAATGATGCTTACCTTTTGCAATATCGACGTATTACAAAATTCGGAATGTGTATAGGGACATGGAATACTAAGTTCAAGTTAGAAAACAAAAGCTTTTCAGGAGACGACAAAACAAGTAATGATCCAGCTGTTAAAAAGACTATCAACCAGAGAAATCTTTCATATATCTTGTAAAAGAGGATAACAAAAAGTGGGAAGACATTTGTAGATTTATTTTTTTCAAGCATGAATGGAAGAGTCCAAAATGTAGGGGGTGTTTATAGAATTATAACATTCAAAGATATAATTCTAACAGAATTAAACTTACATTATTTTTATATTAACATTTATTTTCATATTTATTTATGAGCCTCCAATATAGAAGTGTTTTCAACTTTTTAATATAATTAAATTATATACAAAATTTATCGGTAAATTAAAAAACCAATAATAATTTATAAATAAGTTTAATAACTCATGATTTTTATTTTTTTTCGAGACTTTAAAAATTATACATGCCTATAACTTTTGCATTTGACGGGCTCTCCTACCTATAAATCATTGTAACTAACATATTGCAACATAATATAGTTATAATTTTTTTTGTTGGGTGTTATGAATGTTTTTTTTTTTTAAGACTTTAAAAATTAGGCATGTTATGAATGTTTTATTTTTTTTCGAGACTTTAAAAATTATACATGCCCAAAACTTTTGCATATGACGGGCTCTCCTATCTATAAATCATCGTAATAACTAACAAGTTGGAACATAATATAAATAATTTTTTTTTGTTGGGTGTTATGAATGTTTTACTTCGTATTAAGGTATCACCAACATGATCTACTTTTCACTTTTAAAATAATCAGTTAATTAATCGAACGATTACGACATAAGGTGATGTTTAAAGCAATGTTGATCGGCACATGAAAGCACCAGCATTTTAAAATACATTATATTAATAGCTTAATCATTTATTGTAGTTGTCCATGACGCAAATTCACGTGAACTGTTAGGTCAACGATTGTCTTGACATGTGCATTATAACTACAAAGCCGAAGGTACGCTGGCACGTTTTCAGTATGCCACCAAGTCTACCACGATGATCCCAAGTTACTCAATTTTTTAAATTATTTATTATTAGTTATATAGAATTGAAATCGATTTTATTTTTATTATATCATTATTACATAGTGATTTTAGAGTAAAGTTTAATAATATTCATGTGTTACTTGATAAAATTTAAACCTGTCTCCTTCTTAAAAGTTTGACAAATCCACTTGCAAGAACGCCACTATGATGATTTGACCCGGGTTCAATCCCCGTATATAAGAAGTATTACTCAAAAAAAAAAGTTTGAGGAATCTAACTTAATATTACTTGATTTTTTAAAGTTTACATACTACCTCTGGATCCCTTCATACTAAGTGAGTGGGGTTTGAACCTTAAATTTTTCAAAAAGAAACCAAAACCCTTACCATTGCAATAAACATACAACTTATCCCAAATTCTTTCATTAATAAATAAATAAATAAAACATTTTATAATATAAAAAAATAAAATAAAATAAAATAATACTAAGTGTTTTTTATTTATTATAATATATTTTAATGGTTATTATAGACTTTATTATTTAATAAAAATTTGATTTATTTCAATTAGTTGAATTATGTTTGATTATTTTTTAAGTTTATTGAATAAAAAATAATAATTAAAAATTATTACTCAATGTTTTTATTTTAATTTTAATAAAAAAAATTATAATATTAATAATTGGTTAAAAAAAAGTATAATATTAATTTTTTTTAATATTTTATAAATTTAGTTTAAAAATTCAAATTTTTTATATTAATAATTTTGTGATAGTGTCTATGTTAAAATTTGATTAATAAAAAAGAATTGTTTATAAAAAGCATGTTATAATGTATTTCTACATATTGCATGGTATAGATGTTTCAAACCATTAACTTAATAACAAATTAATTATAACAAAATTATTTATAATTTTTAAATCATAACATTCTACTATTAGAACATCTTATAACATCTTTTATTTTTATGGTTCAAACCTCACTTTATATGAGGGTACTAGTACTTATTTAAAAACTCTTTGTAAACTCAATGAAAAAAAAATAATAAATATATTTACCTATTAGAAGTAAAAAAAACATCTTATATTTTTAAATTATATTATTATCTTATTATAACATCCTATATTGATTTTTTTTTTTTTTGAACCAACCTCTCTTTTCTTAGGAGTTTTACACAACCCACTTCCTCCAACTCCCCCACATCACATGATCTTATATTGATTTTATATACACATATGTCTCGTGGCAGAGTCTTTTTTGGATCACAAGTTATGTCTGCAATATGGATGTGAAGTGTGAAATAATAATAGATCAAATTTTAAATGGAAGAAAATAAAAATAATTCAAAATTAGTTAATAATAAATAATTTTAAAATGAAAACATTATCCTAATATGATTATTTACTTTAGAAAATTTGTCGTTTTCATTAAAAGCAACAACTATGGCAAGGTGGGGATCTTAAATAAAATACAAAGGATAGATGACAACAAATATTCAAAATAGGTAAATAAACAATTATGACAAGGTTATTGGGGATCTTAAATAAAATACAAAGGATAGATGACAACAAATATTCAAAATAGGTAATCAAAAAATATTTAAAAAATATTTAATGCAATAAAAAAACTTGAATAAAAAAATAACAAACACCAATGAGAAAAATTAAAAATTAAATTTTATAAGATTTAAAACTTCAACAAAGAAAATACACAAAAATTGAAAAAAATCAAACTTTTCATGAGAATAAAAATTATAGAAACTAAAAAATATTATTGTGTCAATAAATTCAACCAACTAATACGCACATAATTAAAATAAGTACTTCATGTCAACTTATATGGGTAACATAAAACTATTAAAAAGACATAGATACATAGTTAGAATGAATATGCATTTGTTTTTAGAATAAAAGCAATGAAAAACATGCAAAACATCTTGTAATTGAATGCTCAGCCCATATGAACATTAAGAATTCAGAAGAGAATATTTTCAAAGTGAGGTACAAAAAATAAAATATAAAAAATTGATAATTTTTTTTCTTAAAGCAATATTAATAGAAAAAATATTCCAAGAAAAATAAAAAACATTGAATATTTTGGCGTTGCTTTTAGTTTATCCTTTTAATTATTTAAATTACTTGAGTGTTATAAATATAATTAAAATATATATTTTTTTCTTATCATTATTTATTTTATAATTTTTTATTATATTGTATAAATGATTTTAAAACTATATATATAATTAATGGTAAAAAAACATTGTTTTGAATAGTCACAAAATATTTTCTGTTAGAGGAAGTAGAGAAAAGGAAGATCAATTAAGCATAGGTCAACTTTCAAGATCAAAAGAACATAAACTAAATCCAACAATCATCTAAGAGAATGAAAGAGAAAGATAATACCATAATATAGCATAGAGTAGCCCACCACCCAACCGGACATAAAGAATAATTTTTTTTTTTAACTTTATTTTAGAAGCACCAAAGATCATGCTTAATTTTTTGCATAATATTGGAAGGGCAGCAAATACATCAATATGTGGATAACAAAACACAATCCTAGAGAGTAAGGTTGAGGGAAATGCATCAAAAATATTCTCTAATAATGGAAAACCATTGGGGAGCAAAAATACAAGCCCCTCAAAAAGACCCCTAAGAGAGACTGATCACTACAACACAAAGAAGACCTCATCCAAGTAGAAATACAAGAAAAGTATGTATTGGATAGATAGGTCTAATGTTTGCAAAGCAACAATTATCAGTTACTACAAAGGAAAATTGTTACCAAATTTTTAATTGGCTACTATCTTCCCTTAAATTGATCATAACATTAGCATCCTAGTTACTTTTTGTATAAATATGTTTAATTTTAACTTCTAACATACCTTCCAAAATCTTTAAGGTGTCCTTAATAATATTCAAGATGAAACAATTGTCAATATTTCCATCTTGTAAATCTTGAATTATGTTCAAAAATTCACCTTGTATGGGAAGTCTTTTAACACCTCTCTCAAAAACTTGATAAACATATAAGAAAATCACCTTATTTTTAGCTAGGTGGTTGGTCTGAATACTATAATATTTGGCATAAGCCCAAATGACCTCACCATTATCATTTTTGAAAACACCCCCTCCACCAGCCCTCCTTAGGTTACCTTTGACAACCCCATCAAAGTTCAAAATGACCCACCCTCTAGCTAGTTTATACCATATAGTAGCCAATCATTTTTTAACAATGGATATAGAAGTAGAACATTGTAGATTCAGTTTCCAACTAAAAACAACCCCTTCTTCGTAGCTTTCTTCCTACCATTTATAGTAGCAAAGATAGTCAGGTTATACTCAATAAAAACTTTAATCCTTTTAAAGACAAAGGATTCATTCCTAGCAATATATTTGAAATTTATTTTGTTCCCCTACCACTAGATACCCCATAAAAATGAGGAAAAACCAGGTCCACACCGTAGTGAGCTTGTGACTGATGAAGGGGGATTTCCACTAAGTGAAAAGTTCCTTTAAAGTTCGAGGTAACGTCAACTTGACAAAAAAAAAATCCAATAAAGCATTGAGCACCTTATTTGAGAAATCACAAAGGATGAAAAGATGATCCATAGATTCAACATCCTTAGAACATAAGAGACAAATATTTGGAATATGGATGCCTTTCTTACATAAATTATCAATAGTCAAAATTTTGTTTTGCAAACACAACCACAAAAAAAACAATCTTGGGCATCAAATGAGGATACATAACCCTTTCCATTGCAAAAGATCCTCCCTTGGACAATGTTTGTGCCTCATATGCAATCTTGACAGAAAAAATAACCTTTAAGAGAATGATCCCATTGAAAGTACTATTGCAGTAACATGTTCAAATTTTTGAAACTAATAAAGATCCAAAGAACAGTTTTATGTAAAGTTATATGCTTCTAAATCCTCTCGCCATTAGTGATGATTATATAATCAATCACTTCTTCTACAAATTTCAATGACAAAGGAGCCTTCAACTCATAAAAATCATAACTAAGAAAGAGTGGTTTAGAAAGAATACAAGTATCCTCCTAGAAGAACACATCCTTGTCATTCTTAATCTACCACCGCATCCTCTCCATAACTAAAATTCTAATCCCCAACAAACCATTCCAAATCACAAAGCCCCTAGCAAGAGCAACACTTCTAAAAAAAAGTGATTTTCTAGATACTTACCTCTCATAATATATTTCCATATTTTATCCTCCTCAACATATAATCTCGAGACTATTTTTGCATTCAACATCTTATTAAACAACAACAAATTTTTAATCTCAATATCACCTTCTTTCTTAAAAAGCAAACCCTATCCCAAGTGACAAGGGACACCCTCTATTTATCCTCCACCCTAACACAAGAGACAAAAGACACCCTTTGTTTATCCTCACCCTAGCCCAAAAAAATCTCCTAATTATTAACCACTTATAAATAGAATTAAAATATTTTATTTCATTTTATTATGATCCAACTGAAATACAAATAATTATTTTAAAAAAAAATAGCTTGAAATTATATGCGTTGTTGCTTACAACGAATGCCTCTTTTCATTTTATACATAATGGCTTTGCTTAAGCAATATTATATATTCTTTAAAGAGCATTACACGTCATCCCATTAAATGTGAGTTCAATTACAGTGAAAAACCTGCCATTCAACGTGGCTTCAGAGAAGATTGCATGACACACCACAAATCGTGGCTATAGAAGATCAACATTAAGTGGGTTGTCGTTGAATTACAAAATTCTTAACTAAAGTGAGGGTTTCGTTCAATAATGCTGGAGGAGAGATGCATTTTATAAATACTGTTAAAAAAATCCTGAGGGCCTCTTGGAGATAGACCCATTTCTGAGTACGAATACGATTGAGTAGTCCACAAATATGAAGACAAATATCACCTCGCCTTCAATAAGAGCGGGACGAAATAAGCACTTTATAAATATTCTTAATTTACACGAGGGTTTAATGGAAATAGATCCGTCTGAGCACGAATGCGATCGACTAGTAGACAAATATCACGTCCCGTTCAATAATGCGTGGAGGAGAGATATTCTCCAAACATTTTAATAATTCCGAGATTCAGATTGATGTTCAATTAGGGATTTTTCTTTACGTCCGGTCTAGTTTTTCTATTACCTTTTCCAAGCAGCTTGCTCACAAATGATCCAGATTCATATTCAATTACGGATTTTGCTTCATGTGCGTTCTAATTTTTATATTACCTTTTTGCAAGCAAAAGCTCAAAACAAATACCAATTCCAGAAACAGAGCGCAACTATAACTGTATATGGTATATTCGCTTACACAGCTTCAAGTTAAAGCATAATTCAACTCATTTTTTTCGTTCTTGTTCTATTTTATTATTGATTTATGGTATTGGTATATTTTCAATTATATCAAATATTTTTTTGATGGGTAGTAGAAGGGGTTTCTAAAGGTTCTCTAACCTATTATAAACAAGGTTTTGAAAGGCATCCCCAAACCTTAGATCTAACAATAAGATATCATAAAAAACTAAGTTGGATTTTAGGAATTCAATCGGAAAATACAATGAAGTAACCTCCTAACAAATAAGCCGGAGGTTTTTACCAAGCAAATACAAGAGATTATCACAATAAAAAAACCAGCTAACAAAAGAGGCCAACATAAGAGAAACTTGAACCCAAAACAATATTCAAATTTGAGATTTAAAATTAGAATTTGAAAATCCTGAAGAGAGCTGCATTCAAATTCAAAGTTCAAAATTTGAAGATCCCACCCACCATTAAGGCCTTAAATTTGGGAACGAGACCTCACCACTGAAACCTAGGGGTGCTCAAAGAACAAGAGAGCCAAGAATATTATTTAAAACTGGAGCAGATCTACAACAACAACATCTGGCCTAACAAACAAATGAAACAAAACAACCAAAAATCACTTGTTGTAAGCCTGTCTCAGTGAGGTCTTGGGAGTCCTGTCAACCTTTTCTTTGACCCCCAAAGAAAGAAATCCTTTTTTCAGGCCACACTTGTGAACACATTTGTTCTAAGTCTCAATGATGGAACGACCTCATTCTCTCCACGATGGAAAGCCTCCAAACTATCCGTTGAAAGGGGTTGTACTCCATTAGCAATTTCAGAGTCAATCTCACTTTTCCTGAGCACTATATTGCTAGGTCTCCCCACTTTCCTTTCGACCCCTACATCAATACGAGCTTTCCTATGACTTATGGTCTTCAAACCTAGAGAGACTTTCTCAAACACAGGTTTTGAAGAGGCTAGAGAGTTTTCCATTAATTTTTGAAGAGTCGGGTCATCCATGTCAAGAAAATCAAAGGGACTTACCTATTCTCCACTGTCCCCAAATTTAGGAAGTTGAATAATATCCCCCGCTACTAGGCTCACTTCCCTTCTCTTCGTAGGAACCCTGTTCAACTCCTCCTCTCCATAAAACATGTTTTATGGAAGAAGGGCTTCCTCCTATAATTCCTCATTGAGCCCAACTTGAGAAATAGAAATCAGATATTTTCCTTTCAATTTTTGAGGGTTTCACTTAGGCACCCACTTTTCACTAAGCTTCTTACTATTTTCCTTACAACTTGTCGAAGTACTCAGAGCTTTAGGATGCAGGGGGCATATGCTCTTATGGTGCCCTCCCTTACCACACTCCTGGAAAACTTGGGGTTTATTTTCATATTCAATATTTTGAACCTAGGTGCCAAGGTTAGAAAATAACTCAATAGAGCTTGGCAAATCCTTCTTGATATCTGTCATCACACACATTATAAGTCATCACACACATTATAACATAGAGCATTCAAAATTTGGAATTAGTAGTTTGATCGAAGGAATTCAAATATCCAATTGTGTTGGCAATAGCTTGGAAGATGCTCTCATGCCAGAGATGAAGTGGGAAGTCTGGTAGATTGAACCATAGTGGGACAACATTAAGGATCTGCGTTAGGGGATTAAAATCTGGGGCCCATTCACGCAAAAATAAACCCCGTTTGCCAAAAAACCATGGACCCCCTTCCAATATTCGCTTGGAATACTCCTCAAAGTTGAGCTTGATAAGGAAGAAATTTCTTGGGATGACCACAATTTCAAGAGAACTGATAGGTCTCCATCTTGCCAAAGCCCATATCCTTAGAGTATCAATATCTGGCCTCCTACCTTGGAATTTTCCCACAAGATTCCACAACCCATATTTCAGTATATTATCAATCAAGCTATCGAGGATATGGATCTGGTTCAACATAGGAGAAATATCGAAGAGGGTGTCAGATCCTCCATTAATGCCAACAACCACTTTTGCATACGAAGGTGCACTAGGGGGGATGGGGTACTCCCTGCAGGTTCTACTCGTCCCACCTTTGAGCTTACCAGGATCCCACTCCTCCCATTCAAATGAAAAGGAGGGGTCACAAGAGTCAAATAGATCCGCCTTCACAAACTTAGCTTCTTTAGTAATGGGGTCAAAGTTGCCCGACTAGGCATCCACCTTCTCTGCAATGCTCATCTGCCTCCTCTGCAATGCTCCTTTGAAACCTAAAAAACTGCATTGATCTGCTTCACAACCTAACTACTATAGCATAGTGCTTCACATATCCACTTTACAACTTGGCCAAACATCCACCTTCTTTGCAATGCTCATTTGCCTCCTCTGCAATGCTCCTTTGAAAACTAAAAAACTACACCGGTCTTCTTCACAACCTAACTACTGTAGCACAGTGCTTCACAGATCCGCTTTACAATTTGGCTAGGCATCCACCTTCTCTGCAACACTCATCTGCCTCCTCTGCAATGTTCCTCTAAAACCTAAAAAACTGGACCAATATGTCATCAAATATGATTATATTCCCCATATATATATATATATATATATATACATATATATAATTATAATAAAATCTTGTCATTTGAATTTGATATTATAAATTATAATATTAAAATGTGTCTAATTGAAAAAAAATAATTATATTGGTAAACAATAAAATTTTATAAATTATAAATTTTAATATTTAGTTAAGCGTTTTGTTTTTTTCGTGGACTAGTTGAGAGTTTCGTTTTGATGTATTTTGTGTTTTTCGGAGAGTAGTTGAGTACTTTATTGAAAAATAAAGAAACTATTATTATATATTTTTAATTAATTTTAAAATATTTGTTAGACTTTTAAACTAACCCACCTAACTTTGATTCTTTTGTAATTAATTAACTCGAACAATAACAAAACCGATTACGGTTATCGCTTTTGCGGATATCAGGTAAGACTCAAGGCTCCGACCAGTTTAGGAATCCTTATTTACTTCTTGTGTAAGAGGCCAATTCATTTGGAGACAGGCCGCGTTAAGAAGGAGAAGAATGGCATCTCTTAAGATTTCAGCAGTGCCCCAGGGGGTATTTATAGGCCTTGGGATTTTGCTCTTCCATTTCATCATCTGGCTTTTACGCAACTCCAGAGGAAATAACAACAGATCGAAATTGCCACCAGGACCACGTCCATGGCCGGTCCTTGGAAATCTCCATATTCTGGGAAGCCTTCCTCATCGAACTCTCACAAATCTGGCAAAGAAATATGGCCCCGTTATGTTTCTCCGTTTGGGCTCTGTCCCAACAGTTGTGGTGTCCTCTCCGGCCATGGCCAAAGAGTTCCTCAAAACTCACGATCTCGTCTTTGCCAACAGACCCGATGGTGCAACCGGAAAACTCTTATGCTATGACCGTAGAGACGTGGGATTCGCCCCCTATGGAGGGTACTGGAGGCAGATGAAGAAGCTGTGCACAGTGGAGTTACTGACGGCCAAAAGAAGCAACTCTTTCAAATTCGTGAGAGAGGAAGAGGTCTCCGCCATGATCTGTTCCATCTGGGAGGAAAGCGAACGAGGGTCGCGTTGCGTAGATCTGAGCAAGACTATTTCTTCCCTCACGCTAAATATTGTCTGCAGAATGTTCGCCAGCAGAACATACTCCGACCATGAATTGAGTGGAGGCCACGGGTTTAAAACAATGATAGACGAGATGTTCGCTGTCGCCGGTGCTTTTAACCTTGGAGACTTCATTCCTTGGCTCCAACGGCTCGATTTGCAAGGCATCAGACGTCGCATGAAGAAGGTTCATGGAGTATTTGATAAATTCGCTGAGAAAGTAATCGACGAGCACGTGAGGAGGAGAAGAAAGGTGAGTGCGCAAAAGCTAGATCAAGGAGGTCACGTGAAAGATTTCATAGATGTGTTGCTCGACATGGCGGAGGCTGAAACCGAGGGTACGGAGATGAAAATCACAAGGGTCCACATCAAAGCTATCATCCTGGCAAGTTATTTGAGTTAAAATTTTTAGCTTCTGTATTTTAAATAGAGTAACATCCTGATATACTTTTCTTTGACCACAGAAACCACTCTTGTTAACTGATAAACATAGATTTGAAAGAAAAATCCTGTTTGCGCAGAACGTATTGAATGCTGGAACGGAAACATCGTCCACAACGATAGCATGGGCGATGAGCGAGCTGCTGAGGAATCCTAGATCATTGTCACGAGCACGGGAAGAACTGGCGTCGGTTTTAGGGAGGCATCGCACCGTCAAGGAGGGTGATATCGCAAGCTGTGAATACTTGCGATGCGTAGTGAAGGAAACGTTTCGACTACATCCACCGCTTCCTCTTCTTCTTCCCCACGAGTCGATAGAAGGTTGCAGAGTGGGCGCATATTACGTTCCCCCCCAGACAAGGCTGATTGTGAATGTGTGGGCAACAGGAAGGGATGGGAGTGTTTGGGAGGGTCCAGAAGAATTCAAGCCGGAGAGATTTATTGGCAAAGACATCGACGTGAGAGGTCAGGACTTCGAATTGCTTCCCTTCGGAACGGGAAGGAGAGTCTGCCCCGGAATTTGGATGGGGCTTTCTGTTGTGGAGTTGGGCCTTGCACAGCTTCTGCACTGCTTTGATTGGAGTGTCAACGGAGATTTGAATATGGAGGAATTCTTTGGCTGGCGGTTCCCAGAAAATTTCCACTGCTTGCTCGTCCTAAATGGAGACTGACCACAGAGGTCACAGTTAATCAATGTTAAAAATGTCCGGTTAGAGAAGAGTCATTTAGGTTACTTAAACAGTACGGTTAGATGATGTAACCTTTGGGTAACTATGGTTTGATGCAGAGGTTCAACCTAGGCTCTCAATGGCTTTCCATAAAACAATTTTAACAAGTATTATATAAAAATATAAATATGTTTAACTATTTGTCATTTGATATGATTTTATATGTACATTTAAAAAGATTTTAAAAATTATATGATACTTGGATTAATTATATCATATATTTTATAATTTAATTTTTTTTAATGGTATATATTTCTTTAAAGGTTATAAAGATTTACATAATAAGAAAAGTAGTTAAATTCATCCCTTATATAAAAGTATTATACATGTTTGATATAAAAATGTTACATTATAGTTTATAGAAATTAGGATAAAGCCTTAATCATTTCTTGAAAGTAATAGCAATAAAAAATTGCCTACTTATCTTATAATCTTTCATCATTATTTACTCACCATCACTTATGATCCCTATTATTAGTGTTAGTTGAACTTCTATATACTGCTTGCATCCCCATACAAATCTTATTTTTGCCATTAAGATAATCTTCTATTTACTTGTGCAAGTCCCAATGTTCACAAACAAGCAATAATGTATTTATCAAACTTCCATCCACCATTATTTGAAGTTTCTCTATAGAGCAAGGGTAAGTTCCAGAGTGATGCCAAAATTAAAGGTATTCTCATATTTGTTTTCATTGTATATCTCATAGATTCATTCATCTTGTCAATCATTGAACCAAATAAATTATTTTATATCCTTATATATTTTATAAGGATCTTTATATTCCTTTTGGAAGCATCTTTTGAAATAAGTATTTTTTATGGAATTTACTTATCAAACCTTTGATTTAAAATCATATCTCCTTATTTTTTGAATAGTTTTGAAACTAATATGGCCTTACAATGACAACCAACTCCACATGTACATTTATTCTCCCATATCCTTTAACATATCCCATAAATGAGTTTTATCCTCACTTAGGTCCTCCTCATATATATTTATTCTTTGTGACACTTCACTGAACACTAAAATTTTTATTTAACTTTTGCTTCAACTTGTACATTCCCTTCTTATAAACCATTTGTTATTGATATACTCTTTATAGATATTTTCATAAAAAATCATCCACTTTTGTATCAAATCCTACCAAATTTTACTCTCTTGGAGACTCTACCTAGACTCTACCTAATTGATTCCTTATTACACTATTTTTAACTTCTACATTTTTAAGCCAATAGGCGTCCTACAATGGCAGCACGGAAGGTCAGCCATGCCGTAAACAATATTAATATTTTATTAAAAAAGTTGACATTAAGAAAATTATCTGCCGACATTAAGGGTTACGGTGGATTTAAAATATTTAAACTAGCTTAGATATATAAAATATATATATCTATAAATGCCGAGAGTTATCAATATCGAGGTGCCTATCTATCACACCCCCAAGAAATGAGATAGGCACCTCAAGATTGATAACTCTCGACGTTTATAGATATATATATATTTTATATATGTAAGCTAGTTATCATCCAACCATATTCCAAGGTCAACTTTGTGGGATCTCTCTCAAGTGTGTCTTTGAGTTGTAGTGACATAAGTCCTACCATAGATAATATTTTGATTAGCTTTCCACTTGAATATCTCATTCTTGTAAAATTTATTAACCCTTTATTTTGAATGAATTGAAACAATGTATCTAATGCTCATTGTATGCATTTTTAAGGATATTTTCATGACAATAATTTTAATCTATACTATAGTGGTTTACATTAAGGTTTTTAGTATGCCATATAGAAACATGATACAAAATATACCTAATATATATACATATTTGCATACCAAAATATCCTTCATTTCTCACATAGATTACTTAAATACAACATATTTCTTTTTTCTATATCCCTCACCACAATACTTTCCATCCTCTAATAACCATATATGTAACTTATATTTTTTATTTATTTTATTTTAATGATTTAATTAATGAAGATAATTGAAATTGAAATTTCATTATATAATTAATTTAAGATATAGTGATTGGATTCTTTACAATGAAAAAGAAATAAAAATATGAAAAATGTTTACATAAATATTTTGAAGTTAAAAAAATAATTCATGAATTACTTCTATATTTTATGTAAACCGTATGAAAATATATTTTATACCATAGATAAAACCTCTAATACCATAGGTGGATCTCAACATTTAATCAAATGACATGATCTCAAGAGGTTAACTTTATTGTGGATGTGCTTGGATTATTATTGTATATATTAGAATGAATATGAATTTATGATTTATGCTAAAGATGAGTACTCAATTTATATATGATGTGGGTGCCCTTATGTATAGACACAACAATGCACAACATGTTAGTCCAACTAGGAATAATTTTCCCTAAAAGCACAAGGAAATCATGAGTGAAATTTTATGAGTGGGATTCCCATTAATATTCTTTCTAGGAAATACCTTTTCACCTAATTATGTATTCAGTGATGTCACATGTATTTAAGCACCATGTTGTTAGAAAATAGGCCCAAATATATCACATGTCTCTATTTCTAGGATCATAAAAAATCTTACAAAAAATCATAATACACTTACAACATCAATATTACACAAAATAACTCTTTATTAAAAATTAAAATCTTACAATAAATACTTCATTTGATTACATTCAAAAGGGTATAAAACTCATTACATTACATGGAGCTTTATCTCCAATACATAATAAGATTCATACTTTTTCTCTTCACAAACTCATGAGAGATGTAACCTTTCACATGCCTCACATTATGATAAAGTATCTCATGATTACATAACCTCTCACTTTACATCTTGACACATATCGCATCACTCTTCACTTCCACACCTACACCTGTCACCTATGACTCTTCATTTGCACACTTGATAACTCACACTTTCATGTTTGACACCTTCCACATAAAAACACTTTTCTCACTTTGACACATACTTTAGAAAGACATTAAACACACTCCTTAAACTAAATTTTTATAATAGTAACCCATGTTACTTCATGATACTCAATGGTACCAAATAGTGGGATGCATATAACACCACCACAAATTACATTATTTGGTCTAAAGATTTTTAGTCTTCAATATTTTATTCTTATCCTTGTCTTTAGCTCTAGTTCTTGCATTGCTTGAAGCTTTGGCACTATCATATTAAATTATTCCCTACAATATTTGTTACATAATATTTATGTCCATAAAATATTGTAACATATTTATAATCTCATTGTATTCTAATTTACTAATCCATCCATAATGTATTTCAATTTTTCTTTGCGGTCTATGTTTGGTTTGGTTCTTTTGCAGAATTTAAAAATCTAAAATGTTATTGATTTTAATCCAAGCCCTTCATTTATTTCTATTGTAATTTTTCATCTATTTTTATTTTCTCATCTAAAACATTAGTGCTTTTTAAAAATTTTGAATTATTTGTATTATCATTATTACCACACTGATCCTCGATTTGGTATTCATCTTCATTTTCTATAGTCCTTCTCATAAGAGCTCTTATTTAATTTTCACTTGATTTTTTTCTTGAATTTATTGAACTAGGTTTCTTTTCTTATTTTCTTATTTTAGTCATTGTTATTGCATAGGTGTATATTGAAGTTGATATTATCTTGGATGGAACATTTCAAAAGGTCTATTTGTATCAATGAAAACATACCCTAGCAAATGAGATGATAAAACAAGCAAGTACAATGAAACAATTCATATTTGTATTGATATATTGGAGCCTTAACAATATGTCCAGATATGTAGGGGTCATATTACAAAAATATGCTTGCTCATTTTTAATACAAATGAGAAAGGGAGAAAATCCCCTTTCACAAATCAGGTGAGGATGAGTTCCAAAGTCTTTGTGCTACAATCAAAAGAGTGTGGGTGGGATTACGTGTCCTTACGGGCCACCTTTGTTTCAATAGCCTTCAAAAACTTATCACCTACACATAAAATCCTGTAAAAAAAGAGGGTCAATAGCATATACGAGGCCTTTATCATGTAAGACCTATATTGATATAAAAAAAAAACTAAAAACCTTAGAAATGAAATGATTACATAGACCAAACATATATGTAGGATGTAAAACAATAAAAATTATACCTTGATCTGTTACTTGTGTTGATATGGGGCTAATTTTGGTCGATTGGGCCTACACAAATGCAAAAATCTACATTTGAAAAATGTAGACTATGTTTGGGACTAGTAAAATGTAGTAAAATTTATTTGGTAAATGCAGGCTATGTTTGGGGCTAGGTAAACATAGGGTACTGAATTTATGAAAGTCTCATAGAAGGGCTCAAATGGTTGCTCCTCATATTTGATGACTCAAACCTCAAGAAATATGTGATATTCTTGGTGTTATTTTGGTAGTGTGATAGTTTCTATTTTTCCTATTTGGTCAATAAAATTGTGGAGTGGTTTTAGGATGATGGTAGATGAGGGGTGTGAGAATAGGCGGTATGCCAAGGTAACCAAGTGGTAGGGATAAGGTAACCAAGTGGTCTGGGTAGTTAGAGTGAGATACTTGAGGTGTCTCACTTAGGGGAGACGTGGAAAATGAGGTATTAATGAGGGTGAGATATGTGGCAAGGGGAGGGGTAGTGGTAGTTAGGACATGTGGCAAAGGAGGGGATAAGGGATCCTAGGGGGTATTTTCTAGATTTTGTTAAATCTAGAAAATAAGATAATGTGCACATAAAATAACCTAAGTGAGACCTTAGGCATATTTTTATTATGCAAAACTTAGGGTATGCATCACAAATGGTTATATTTTTATGTCTAAATATACCCATTTTTGCATCACATTGTGTGAAACACAATGTGGTGTTAAAATAAGAGACACCTAGTTTATTGGGTAGAAAATTTAATTTTGTTGCCTCAGCATGAATATTGAATGATCAACAAAAAAATTGATTTTGGATTACTCCCTTAAGCGATGAATGGGTGAAAGATAAAATATATGAAACCCACAAGCTGATTGACTAGTGTGGATGGTGGATGAGTGCAATTTAATGGATGCAAATGTCACAAATCAAGATCAAGTTAATTACCATAAGTTTGGAGTGGGTATGTATTATCGAAACTTTGCTTTTGGTAGAATGACATGCAATTATGATTATGGTATATGGACCAAACAATGAGGGTGTATGTTTGAATTGCTTTGTAAATGGTATAGTGTAGACCAATTTATAATTTGTAAAGGTTTTTCTTTTGCAACCCCACAGAGAGGGTTTGATGATAGCTTTGGGTAAATTTCCTTGAACACAATCACCTTTCAAAACTAAGTTACCAATTTGATCTGATTTATGACAAGATAGATTGGGATGATGTTTGGCATGCATGTATGAGTTGATTTGGTGATTTTATGAACTTTTTGGAGCCTTTTGGGATGTTTTGGGGCTTTTGGGGGCCAAACGTAGCCTATGTTTGACTTAAAATAATGCTACCTATGTGTGGAAATTGCATGCATACCTGGAAAACATAACTTGTGTTTGGGTGCACTTGGTAAATGCAACCTATGTTTTGATACACCAAAATATAGGATTCTTAGCTATAAATAGATAGGGGGATCATTTTTACTTCGTTCTTGCATTTTTCAATTGCCTTTTCACATTTGAGAGAGTTAAGGATTGTTTTCCAATGGAGGGAGGTACCACCATGGCTAGAGCAAGAGAGTGTGCAAGATAGGTAAGTGTTCATGCAACCTTATCATAGTTTAGGTGTTTATTTGTGTTGTTATATGTGTTGTTTATTTTTATTTTTTTGACAACAAAAGGAGGATGGGAGAAAAGTTATAGGGGGATGGGAAAAATAAATTTAATTAATTGTTTTTTTGAAATGGAATGGATGATTGATTGATGTGTTTTATTATTATTTTTGATGCAGTTGAAGATGTTGGTTGCATGACACCACTTTTCTTTGATTCTACGTCAGGTTAATAAGGCTTTGATATATGATGATTAGGAGTGGTTGGAAATGGTGATGTTGGTAGGGGTTACACAGATGGAGGTGGTTAGGGTGGATGAGGGGTACCTATCAACTTTGGCAAAGAGGTGGGATCCTGATAGGGGGACTTTCCAGCTCCCAACAGGGTAGATGACCTTTACATTGGAGGAAATCTATCACATATTATAGATTCCTATTAATGAACTTCTTGTCATAGTCAGATGAGATAGGGAGTATGAGATGATGTGCATCTATGGAAATTGGTGATATGATATGGATTTCAGTTAGAGGGGATTAATTACCTTGAGATGTACTAGAATGAGGAGCTAGAGCCACTACCTACTTATGTGATGTTCATGCTAGCTAATATGTTATTTCCAAACAACATATGAGCCAAGTTCCCTTGGAACTAGATTCAATTTGTATTTTATTTTATTGATGAACCTTGGGTTTACACTTCGACACCTGCACTATTGGCTCATACATATATCAAGCTTTATGAGGTGAAGAGGTGAGAGTGAAATATTTTGAGCTACAACCTATTACTTTAGATCTAGGGATTGGAGCACTTTAGTGTGGGTCACCCTATGGGCTTACCTTGTGAGAGGGATAACTTGCATCCTTCTGCACTCAAGTTGCAGGTGGACAAGAAGAGGTGACATAATCACCCTCGTCATAGTGGATAGGATTATAGGGATATATGGGTGAGGTTTATGGTTGATGATGTGTTATGGTGACCATATATAGGGACAATGAATGACCTAAGGATGGAGTACAACTATAGTGGGTGAGATAGGATCAATGAATAGTTAAATGCCATGCTAGTGAGAGGGATTTTATCTAGTTATATCATGTTCTAGAATATTTTGGGCTACCGTAGAGTGTTCTAGATGACCCTATGATATATAGAAATCATAGTGATAAGCTTAGCTTGGCATATCTTGAGGGTTGGTTTATGGAGGAGAAGTTTGATGATGTGATGGATATCCCAAACGTGGATGGCATCTAGTTGATTTATGATTATGATGCATAGTTTGTTGAGCATCCACATTTAGTACCTAGTTAGATAGTGGATAATGTTAGTGGTGATGATAGGAATGTAGAGATAGTGATGGAGGAGCCTTTATAGTGATAGAGTTATTATTGATTGAGTAGTAGGACTAAGCTGTCGAGGGTCAATGAGGATAGACCTATGGAGGTTGGTGGCACAGAGGAAGAGAGGGATGTGGATGGTGTGGATGTTGGTGGATGTATTGGGGCTATGGGTGAGGAGTTAAAAAGAGCTCCATGATGGTGTAATGAGGAGTGGGAATCACTCCAAGAAGACTGTGGTAGCCTAGTAGAGGAGTAAGATCAAATTTTTTAGGTAATATAGATCATACAGTCTAAGAAGGAGGCCTAAGATGCTAATATTATGTAGTTACAAAATGAGGTGGATAGGCTATATTATGAGGTGGAGGGGTTACAAAGTACCCAAGGTGGAGGTGGTGATGTAGCTATGATAGCTACACTCAAAGTAGAGGTAGTTGATAATAATTGATGATAGTGATAGAGTGTGGCATACGTTCAATCCTTGGAGGATTAACTGATGGAGTGAGGTATCTTGCTACCAGATTGAACTACTTTAATGAGATCTAGATCCAATAAATTGAGTGATTCAAGGCCTAGTAGCTCCTATTAGAGAGTTCCATGATTCTAGAAATTATTAGCATCATAGGGACCTGACCTTGATCCTTCTCTTAGATTATCTAAGGGCCTTGAGATTGCTAGTTAGTAGCATTTATTGTACTCATTTTGATATTTTTAATTTTTATTATGATGTTTGAGAGCTTTTTTGTACACAACCTATAGGCAAACAATGTATACTATGATATTTATACATATATATACATTTATTTATATGTTGAATTTATTGTGTCTTATATGGATTAATTTGATTTTAGGAGTGGATGGAAATATAGTATGTAATGAAATGAATGTGTTATGAATGGATGCATGTTATATTCTAACTATGTATGCAAATGAACTAATGGTGTTGTTGCATTAATTATCATTTGGAGAAGTCATGGACTATTGCTCAACAAACTTTTACCTTTATTTCTCAATCAAGTACACCAATATAATAATATTGGTTTGACTATGTGATGGATAATGAAATGAAATGTAAGATATGTGTGATGCAATGCAATGGTGGTATGAAATTTATGCTCCCTTATCAATTTGTTCATCTTAGGGATAAAGGATCTAGATGTGTTTTCCAAAGAATCAAACAACCTAGTGACCTCAAAAAAAGCCCACCTAATAATCTCATGAATCCATAAGATACTAAATGTGTCCTAGTGGATTCAAGTCTCTAAAAGATCAACTATGTGTGTAGTAAATGTTTTTTTCCAATCGTGAGAAACGGTAGATGAATAAGATAGCTCATCCACAAATATACATAGATCTATTCAAAATAAGGTCACTAATGTGATAGACAAGTTGCCACACAGAAGGTATACTCCACTACAAATGAGTATCTATAGCCCCGATGGAGGTTTATCACATGATCTAAGGACCTAAGAATTCTAGGGATTCAAGCTTTTATTTTTTATTTTTTTAAAGAATTTTGTCTTTTTACTTTGTGCTTGTCCTTTTGTTAATTATCAGGGTTAGACCATGTTCATAATAGGATGAGCAAGGGAAACCATTCACTTTATAGAAATAGCCATGCATGATTTCATCCTTCCAAAGCATCAAAATATTATTAATGTGTATAATATGCATGGTCTACGAGGAAACCTGATTTAACTAGGAATAACCTATAGCCCCTAAGAACTATTTGACATTCAATGGAGGTTGTTTGGAACACTAGAAGTGTTTGAGTGATTGAAAGCACCTAGAGATTCCTCAAACCAGACACTACCAAAGAAATAAGATTTTATGCAAAGTAGAAATATGTAAATTATAATGATGGTTTATTATCCATTTTTTAATTGGATGGAAGACTAAGACCAATACTAATAGGAAGGTGCCCCTGATTTAAAAAAAAAGACTCAATGGACTAACAATTATTTAAACTAACCGAATGATAATCAATATGGTTGATGAAGTGTATGAATGCAAATGGTTGAATTGCATAAATACAATTTGAAGTGAGATGAAACTAGAATATATATGAATTATGAGTTCAACTATTTTATATGAATGGATGCACATTATTATGTTTTCTTTTTATTGTTTATCTATTTTTTTTGTATGTATATATATACATATTTTGCATCATATGTATAAGGATCTCAAAATAATGATGTTTAATGGGTCAAGCTCGTCTATTCCCTTCATATTGGTAAGTTTATATGTTTTAGGTCCCAAATTTGGCTTTACAAATGAATAAACCAAGCAAATTAGCCAAAAATTTGTCACAAAGGTGCAATAAGGTATTGGTATTTTGTTGATTCTCTTTAAGGATGAGATATCCTACTTGGAATTCATGTGGAAGAAAATTTAAATTATAAGCATGCTTGATGTATTTTTGGTATACACCTAGATGCTCTAAGTCATTGATTCACCTTTCATAGAGAAGTGTAAGCTGATAAAGGTATTCTTGTTGAGTAGTATTGTCATCCATGAATTCTTGTAAAAAAATGTATGGTGATGGGATCTTGAGCTCAAGAGGTATGATCACCTTGGCTCCATAGACAAAAGATAAAGGAGTTGCCATTTTAGGCATACAAATGCTCATTTGATAAGCCCATAATGCTAAGGGGATTTGAAGATGCCAATATTTGTGGTTATCTTTGATGAGTTTCTTTAGAATGGCTATCAATGTCTTATTGGTGGTCTTAGCTTGTCCATTTGTTTATGGGTAGTAAGGAGTCAAGAAACTATGTTGGATATGATATTTTTTACAAGCACTCAAAAATCCTTACTCTTAAAAGAATTACCATTGTTAGAAATGATTTTTCATGGAATGCAAAAATGATAGATAGTGTTGGAGTATAAACTCCACAATTTGAGGTCCTCTTGTGCTATTCATAGGAATTGCCTTGACCCACTTTGTGAATTATTCTCTAGCAATGATGATGAATGTGTGTTGTTCCAATGAATAACACAATATTTTTCCAATCAAATCAAGGCCCCATTGTGAAAAGGGCCAAAGAGTTTGAATTATTTACAATGCTTGTGATGGCACAAGTTAAATTGGCATGTTATTGAAATTTTATCATTTCTTGACATATTGGCAACAATCACTTTACATGGTGGGCCAATAGTAACCCATGCACAAGATACGCTTTGTAATGCCCATCCCACTAAAATTACCACCACAAGTACCATAATGAGCCTCATATATGACCCACTGTACCTCTGCGAGCTCTAGACAACAAAGTAGAATTCCATCATAAGCATGTAGATATAGCACATCCTCCAAGAGAGTGTAACGAGTTGCCTTCTACTTGAAAGTGTATTTGGAAGCTCATGACAAATCTATAGAAAGTGTGCCAAGCTTGATAAAATCCTTAACGTGATTAAACCATGGTTCGTACAACTGTGCTTGAATAAAAATAACTTCTTTTTCATGTTTAGAATTTTCTTATGAAATTACAGATTGGTACAATGTGATGATAATGACTGGTTGAACCTCTCCAATCATATTATTTGGAATCAATGATCCTGAAGAGGCCATTCTATCTACAAATCAATTAATCAAAAAATGCAAGTTATTAATCTCATACCAGTTAAACTTTACGAGCAACTTATTTGTTATTTCTATATAAATTTTTAAGATTGGATCTTTACATTGGTAAGTTCCTTTCACTTGATAGACCACAAGTTGGGAATCACCAAATATTTGAATATGCTTGATGCCCATAGTGACAATCACCTGAAGTTGTAGGATTGAGGCTTCATATTTTGTGTTATTATTTGTGTATGAGAAGTCAAGTTTATATGATGAAGGGATAGGCATCCCTTGTGGTGTGTAAAACATGACTCATGCACCTTGTCCTTGAACATAGTTAGAACTATCAAAGAATAGGGTGATATAAACATCATCTTTAGGGATGATATATTCTTTCTATTCAGTGATATTAAAGACTACATTATCTAGTAGCTTGATAAATAAAGGTTGATCATTAAGAAGTGAATCTTCCATGAGATGATCGACTATCACCAAACCCTTAATTTATTTTTGGCTAATGAATTCAAGGTTGAATTCCATTAAAAGCATTATTCAGTTTGTAGTATGGGTGTTTCATGAGCTATGACATAAGTGGTGTGACTTAGCATGTAATATCTGAGTTTCTTAGTGGCAAAGACCACTACTAGGCATAAATTTCTTATGTATGTGTATCATGTTTCATAGATCACAAGTTTTTAACTAATATAATTTATTGATTTCTCTCGATTGTTTTCATTCTTTTGTGCAAGAATTATCTCTAATGCAAAATCCATGGATAAGATATATAGATGAAATGGGACACTAGGGTGAGGTAAAGTCAGAATTGGTGGAGAGGATAGATATTTTTTGATGTCCTCAAAATCCCCTTGATACTCCTTTGTACATGATAAGGTTAACCCCCTTTGTAGTAGATGATTAAATGACTTGCATTTGTCAAATATTTATGTGATGAAGTGATGAACTACTTGAATACTACCTTGTAAGTTATGGAACTCTTTAAGGTTTCTTGGGGGTGGTGTTTCAAAAATGACCTTGATCTTATTATGGTCCATTTCAATATCATGCTTGGAGACAATAAACCCTAGAATTTTACCTAATGTGTCTCCAAATACATATTTATTGGGATTCAATCTCACCTTAAGTTCAAGAATTCAATTGAATAATTTCAGTAGTACATCGATGTGCTCAAGACGTGTTGTAAATTTTGCTAGTAAATCATCCACATAATATTCAATGGTCTTATGCATGTTATCATTGAAAATATATGTCATGGCACATTGGTATGTAGCTCCTGCATTTTTAAGGCCAAATGGCATTGCTTTGTAACAAAACGTTCGCCAAGGTGTTGTAAATGATATTTTATGTTGATCATTATGATTTATTTAAATTTGATTATATCCTAAAAAACCATCCATTAGGGAGAGCATTTCATGGCCAGTAGTAGAGTCTACAAGAGTATCAATGTTTGGTAATGGAAAATCATCCTTAGGACACGCTTTGTTTAAATCTCAAAAAATTGTGCATATGTAAATCCCTCCATTCGGTTTATGAATGAGTACCATATTTGAAAGCCACTCAGGGTAATCAATGGGTTGAATGAAACCCACATCTAATAGTTTTTGGAGTTCTTATTTAACCATGAGGGCAATGGTAGAGTGAAGCTTCTATAAATTTTGCTTAACCGATTTTACATTAGGATTCAAGGTGAGATTATGAACCACCAAGTTGGGATCAAGGCCAAGCATGTACTTATATGACCATGTGAAAACAACCTTATTCTCTATTAGAAGTGATGTAATTTGCTCTTTCTCTTCTACAAATAAACTTTTTCCAAGCTTAAAGATCTATGGATTGTCTAGGATTGCACTTAGATTCACATTAATAGTTTCCTTGATAAGCATGTGTGAACCCTCCTCCAACTGGTAGGGAGTAGGAATTAGGTGAATGTCATCAAAAATATTATCAAGCATATAAGGCATGGTTTCTTCCACATCAGTGTGGTAAATTTGGGACATAGAAGGTGATGATTATGGTAGGATATACCTGCTAGAATCTCTTAACAATTATTTAGAAAGATGAAATTTGAAGGCGGATGGAGGGGATGAAATATAGTCCATATCGATGAGTTCAATGTCTATTGGAATTGATTTTGCCAAATTATGTGGATTATGGAGGGGCACAAACAAGTCAACTAAGATCATGTTAACTTGGTAGAAATGTGGTAATTACAACACAGGGGTTGGATTCTCTTATGTATGCTCTCAAGGAAGTAGTTGGTTTTTAATTTTTTTATTATTATATTTTTTAGGTGACCAAGGTGGAGGCGGTGGATCAAAATGTTAGTCAGGGCACTTGGGTGGAAGAAGTAATTAAAATATGGGATGCAGGATGGGGAAAATATAAAACTAAAACTCATATTAATTAGTGATGGGCATTATGGGGGCTGATTCTTCTTTAGAGCTATCATATGCAATCAAAAATGTGTCGAATGTCTTATCTTAATCTTCCTTAGAGTAATCATCAAAAATAATGTCGATCATGGAGATATGTAGAAATAATTTAGAAAACAACTTGTGTAGTTGAGGCATAAACTTAAGGTATATATATTCATCCTCACTATATTCATTATTCTTGATATCCTCATCAGGATCTACAGTGGGTTATTTAAATGCTTCTTTCAATGAGGTTTTGGATAATCATAGTTTGTACCCTAAATCCACCTGATCATGCGCATCATGAATGCCCTAATCATGTCATCATAAACCATATCCTTTCTAGTTATTGGAAAAAAATTAATGCATGAGGAAGGATGAATTGGATAGATAATAAATGTTAGTTTAAAAATATTTTTGAGTTTTAGTAGGGGGAGGTGGATCAGGTGAGGCATAAACCCCCTAATACATAAAATTGTTTCAATTTGGTGTAAAACCTATATTGTATATTAAACCAATAGCTAAGGGTGGGTTGAATGGATGATTATATTATCTAACAGTGTTAATGCTTAGTGTGGTGATTGAAATATTTTAGAGGATGTACTCATAAATACTTGGATTCACAAGATGAATTGTAAATTGCATAGGTTCTATTGTGGATGGGGTGGTAATGGTATCATAACCCAAATTTTTACATATTATTTTTTTACCAAGGGTTCTAGAATCTATACTATTGAAACAAATACTAATGTCACAACATCAATTTTATACCTAAATTTCCTTGAGGCACACCCATCCTTACACCTTACATAATTATATATATGTAAGAGAACTAGGTGTTTCACTTAATGGTCAAACTATCCCTCTCATTAGTTCCAATGAACTAGCGATGACCTTTCCTTTTATTCTTTTGAAAGGTGCACATCGAGTCCCCACTCTACATAGGTCCTTCTATGCATGTGCTATATGTGTGTAGGAATTTAACTATCTATATTATATTTGTTTGAGCTAGTCATTCCATAATTAAATCTCATCTGCATCTTAGTCTATAAAGCATTGAGTTATCCTGCTCCTCTCCCCTTAACTAACTTCTTGAAGTTATCAAATAATCCCACTTATGTGAGCTAAATGATTGACCTCAGAATATATACTATTTTTCCTTGCTCATAGCATCTTAGATGCTTCCATTCATAGTAGTAGATCTCACTCTATTGCAATAACATTTATTCCCTAGGTTAACAAAAATCAAGACTACACCCGCTAGGATTTCCTCATAATTCCATATTAAAGACCCTAATTAAAATTACTAAAAGCAAGCATGATTTCTTTTATATGCACTTCCCATATTAAACAAAACTAAAAAATTATTTGTAAGTTAACCACTTATCATTAATTAATACAACCAACTCTCAAATATAAAACCATACATTCTTATTTGTAATATTAACTATCCCAACATATCCTTATTCAAGATTACAAGTATATCAATAATATAAAATATTTCCATGAGAATATATAATCCAGATTGACTCTCATAAAATAAGGCACATAGCTCTTTAGTTTACATGGACCATTCAACATGTCCCTTTAACGAGGTCCTGGTATTCATAACCACTACGAATTCTTAACAAAAGTCTCATATAAAATATGAGATTTTAAAACTAAAAAACTATATAACAAGAGCTATCATTACACTCACAATGTCCTTCGTATTACAAATATCATACATTCGATATATATTACATACACAATAGTAAATGGAGCTATCATTATGCTCACACTACTATGGGTATCATACATTTGATTCATTGATATATCTTACCAAACATAATAGTAATGGGAGCTATCATTGAGCTCACCCTATCATATATATCCAAAAATTCTTACATTTAACATCTCTACAAACTCAAATAGCAACAAGAGCTATCATTATACTCACATTTCATTAATATCAAGAAAATCCCATCCATATAACAAATATATAAAATTCATATAGCAACAGGAGTGGTCATTACAGTCACATTTCATTAATATAAGGAAAATCCCATTCATATAACAAATCTACAAAATTCAAATAGCAATAGGAGCTATCATTACACTCACATTTCACTAATACCAAAAAAATCCCATTCATCTAATATATTTTAAAAATTAAAACGACAACATGAGCTATCATTATACTCACATTTCATTAAAATCAAGAAAATCCCATTCATTTAATATATGTATCGTCAAGAAAATTCCATTCATCTAATATATCTTACGAACTCAAACAACAATAGGAGTTGTCATTTCACTCACATTTTATTAATACGAGGAAAATACCATTCATCTAATATATCTTACAAACTCAAATAGCAATAGGAGCTATCACTACCGTCACACTATCATTTATTCCACAAATTTCATTTATATGTAGTTACCAAAGCTTAGATTATTAAGCACCCACATAGCCAGGTTGGAATATTAGGTTGTTGACTCCATATTGAAGAAATATATTAGTAAGAACACCAAATACAAGGCTTCTAAGGAAGGTTGGGTGAAACTTAACTTTGATGAGGCCTTGAAATGTAACACAAGAAATTTTGGGGGTGGATGTTTAGTTAGAACTTGAAAAATGATTTTTATTGGTTCCTACTCAAAGCATTATGGTATACAAACCAACCATGTGGTAGAAGCGAGGGATCTTATTTCTATAATAAATATCCTATCCTTGCTTAATTCTTCAAATATTATAGTGAAAGGGGACTCTTAGAACATCATTAACTACTTAATTGGGAAGGGAGAACCAAGCTAGATGATGGAGGAAATATTAAGGGATAGCTAGTCCCTGTTATAGTCCTTCCAAGAGGTGAAAATCATGCACACATTAAGAGAAGGAAAAAAATTTGTTGACTTCATAACCAACCAATTAGTTAGTAGTAGCTCAAAAAATCTTTGGATGGACTAGTTTCCTTCTCACATGATCTCCTATTTAATTCTTAATGGTCATTCTAGATCTGGTAATGTGGAAATTTTGTAGGTTGTGCTTTGTCATGGATATGTTTCCTCTGAGGACTATTTATATTTTCTTGAGAACTGTTCTTAGCACTAATTATGGGCAATGAAAATGGAACAATATTGATGCTTTTGTGACCAAGCCTAAATTTTAGTCGTACTATGGATGACTCTTTGGGGGGAACTCAACCTATTGGAAAAAGAAGAGTTTCAATACCTATATGGGATCCAATTATCTATCTTAGGATACCTAGAATTTGTACATTGAAATATATATGGAGATCCATGTTTAGGAGGAACTCCTATTTTAGCTTAACTTTTGCCATAATAATAATCCTCTTTAGGATACTCAGGTTTTGAAGGACCCCTAGAAAGTTTTTATGGTCTAGGTATAGATTAAGAAGAAGAAGGAAGACTTGGAGGTTGATGTCAACATCTCCAAATTCTAGTTACCCATTCTACTCTCTTGTTCTATTTGTAGTATTTTATCGTTGGCCTCTTGTGTTGGATTTTCATGTTGTTCTTTTATCTGACCCTTTTATGTGGTTATTATTTTTTGGCCTTGGGATTTTGTTCTTGATAGAAATTTTTTTGGCCTATGTAAAAGGGTTGGGGCCCTTCCAAAAACCCTTGTTTTCACCATTAATAATAATAATAAATATTATATTGCGATGAAGAAGTGAACAAAGAAACTTGTAAATCACTTAATATCAAATTTAAAATTCCCCTTTCAAATGACATATGCAAGAGTTTTGATGCAATTTTTTTTTAAAACTATAGGGTACAAAATATAAATGGCACTAAATTCAAAAATATTAAATTTAATTTTGTTGAATTTTCCTCCTTAAAATAAAAAGAGGGTTTTTATTCCATTTAAATTCCTTGTTCCACTTGAAATTTTTATTTTCCATAATTTAGTCTTGCCACTTTGAATTGGCTTTGATACCATGTTGGAATTTAGAATGTTTTTAGAAATCTTCTTGAAGAATACATTCTCCATAATGTCATACAAAATAGTAGAAGACTGAAAATAAGCAAGAATATAGAAAAAATAAACTAGGAAATAATTAATATAGAAACAAAGTTGGATGCTTATAGGTATCTCAATGATCTCATATCAGAAGCTAATACAATGTATTAGTCATTAGGGATATTTATAGAAATACCTAATCCTTAGTTAATTACTAATATCAAGATAACACAACCAAGATTAAAGGTTAAATTATATTATATTAAATATATTGAACTCTTAATTAAGGTTAACCTTACAAGTAGTTTAACCAATATTGCTAACAATGACTTATTTGTAAGATTACATAGAGAATACCCATCGGATTACATAAAACTATCTGTAGGATTACATATAGGATGCCCATATGATTACATTGAGATCATACCCATAATATTACATCACGAGCACCTGTAGGCTCGCCATAGTCATCTTTGGCCAATAAGATAAAACTAATGATATTCTAATAAATATTGCTATGAAATATATTACTAAATGGGCCAATGCTATATTTTAAACTAATGCTACTAGTTAATGTTTAAATTATTTTAAATCTAATCATTTCTTTTTCATTATATTTTCAATAATTGTATATGATGATGGTGTCTCACTTAAAAATAAATAACAAAATAAAAATTGGAAGGTTTGATAGTAAACATCATTTCTCAATGTCTGTTACCCTAAATTTAATGTGATATATCTTCTTATAACATTTTAGTCAATATGATAAAATATAGATAAATAGTTACAAAACGTTTCACAAATAAATTCATAATTTTCTTTGTGGTCACATCTCATAGATATTTATTTTCCTTCCTCATATATTGACCTTCCCCTCTTCACTGACAATCCAACTAAGGACATGTGGAATACCATCCTTGAAATACTTTTAAAAAAAATTGTAGAATGGAAAGGGGCACTCCTAAGTCAAGTAGACAAAGCAACACTTGTTCATGCTTGTCTCCAAAGCATCCCAATGTACTTCATGTCCATATTCAAAGCTTCAACATTGATATGTCACAAGATAGAGACAATCAAAAAAAAAATTATGGTCTAGATTAGATAACAAGAAGATATTTCTCTTAGTTTCTTAATATAATATTTGCACCAAGAAAGCTCGAGGAAGACTAGGATTTAGAAAAACTGGTAAAATGAACATGGCACTACTCGTCAAACAAGGCTAAAAAAATTTCACCAATGCCAACTTAGAGTGGGTGTCCATTATCAAGAGGAAATATTTATAGAATCACAATTTCATGGATGAAGATTCACCTCATGGAGGGTTTGACTTCTGGAACTCAGTTACCAAGTCTATATTCATAATCTATAAAGGTACCATATGACAGCTTGACAACAAGTAACTCATTGATTTTTGGATGGGCTCGTGGATCTATGACCATCCATTCATCGATGATCCTAGTCTAGATATTCTAAAACCCATCATTTATCATCTCTTTGTTACCAAAGTATTAAAATTTTTAAGTCTCATTCATAAAAAAAACTTGAAAACTTAACCTTGTAAGTAATCCTAACACCAATATCAATGACGTTGCCAATTTGTTGTCTACTCTCCTCAATTCTTGCATCATTCCTAGCAATAGTACTTTGGACTACCCTATCTAGAGAGATTGTGATAGTGGTACTTTCACAATAAATATGGCATACTTCCTACAAGATGAACCTTTTACCTATTCACTCCTGGTCAACACCATCTGGTACAAGCATATTATCCCAAATATCACATTTTTATCCTAGTTGGTAGGTCAAAACAAAATCTTAACCATTGATAACCTTTATATTAGAGGTTTTATTATCCTCAAATACTTTTACCTATGCCATTCTAATTAGGAATCAACCCACAATATTTTCATTGAGTGCCCTTTCTCTAGAGTTGTCCTCAGATTCCTTTTGATGACCCTTTCTAATTTTTCATTCAGTGACCCAATCCATTACTCAATAGTTGACTTAAATATCACTGGTCCTTCTACCTTCACCAATACCTATGGCAAGTGTGGCTTGAATGCAATAGTAAAGCCTTTTACAACTCCTCCAAGGACCCCTTTTTTGTTGGAAATAGAGTGTTGTATGTTGTTATCAAGAATGCTCAGCTTGTCCCTTATTCGAAAGCCCCTAATCCTAGCCTCAAATACACCATTGCTAATTATCTCAACCTCTTTATGGAGATATCATAGCTATCCATCACATCTAAATTAATTGTTATATGGAATCCCCCTCCTATAGAATGGTTAAAGCTTAACTTTGATATTGCTACAAAAGGTAATCCTAGAAAATCGAGGGGTGGTGGCATCATTAGAGATCATAATGAGAATATCATCATAGACTTAACCAAAAATTTAGGCTCCAAAACTAACCATGTCATCAAAGTCGAGCTCTCTATAGGGGGCTATCCATACTCAATGATCTCCCTTCCAAGATTGTCATCGAAAGAGATTCATTAAACATTGTCAATTACCTCAAAAGTGAGAAGGTTCTAGCTTGGATATTTTCTAATCTAATTCAAGAATTCAAGTGGCTTCTTTTCAATTATCTTAGAATTATTATTCAACATATCTTCAGAGAAGGAAATCGTGTTACCGACCTGGTGGCCAATTTTGGTCTTTGCATGGAGTCCATTCAAGTTTGGCAAGTGGTATTTCCTTAGTCTCTACTCAATGTATCTTCCGATGATTTGTCCCTATCAAATTAATCCTTGTTTGCAAATATTCTTATCTGTCCTTTGCAATGTATTTCTTGGTATTATCCCCGTCACCCCTAGGATTGTCTCAGTGACCCCTATGGTGATCTGTTTGATGTATTTTTGTTGAATTGTTATCCTATTTTTTTTGGGATTACCTATATGGACCCATTGGTTGGTTTTGTTGTTAAAGGTCTTGTTGAACTATCTTATTTTATTCTTGGTTTTATTGGTGGTACTGTGGGATGCTATCTAATGTATTTGGTCTTGATGACCTATTCACTTTGGTTTTCACTTTGTATTTAATATTTTGGGGCCCTTTAAAATCCCACACCTCCAATATATCAAATATATATATATATATATATATATATATATATATATATATATATATATATATATATATATATATATATATATATATATATATATATCATGGATATTGCATGTACATAGGGGTAAATTCATTGAATAATATGAATTTAGTTTCTACTTGAAAGCACGAGATTCCGGGCAAAGGAAACACTAATTATGCAATATAAGACGAAATGTAACGCTTTAATCCTATGCACAAAAACAAAGAAAGGAGATAATTTGAAATGAAAGAAAAGATGTAAAGAAATCACAGCCCTCTTTATTCAAATCTCTTATCCTCGGTTACATTGACGTCTCCTCCCTTTTTAGGGGCTAGGAGCGTTAAACTTGTCTTTGTTACAATTTGTGACTTAGTCTTCCTCTTTCCGCGTGCCCACACTTGAGATGGGCGGGCCAAGACGATGCCGCCGCTGATGTTGATGAGTCTTTGACCTCTGCTGCTCCTCCTGCGCACAAAGAAACAACGAAGATGTCAGTAGCACCTGCTGCAAAAGAAAAGTGTTTGTTCTCTAAAATCATCAAAAGATGCATGTAAACATTTGTCTGAAACAATAAGTACAGTGAGTCCAAATGGCCTAAAACCTGACGAGAAGACAGAAGATATTACCAGAAGGCCATTGCCACTGAAACAGTTGGCCAATCTGCCTTCACCGGAAATCGTCCCTGGGCAGGACGATTTCTGACTGCTAATCGTCCCCGGGTGAGACGATTTCTACTGTGTTGAAAGGGCCGAAGTGATCTGCTCCAATGTCGACTCCCGAGACCTCCAAAACACCTGCAGACAGAGGGGTTATGTAATTGGGGCCATTTTGGGATGACCCAGATGGTCGGATTCTCCCAATTTGGCCTCTATCCTCGGGAATTTGATATCGCCTCCTGCAAGTTAGTGAAACAACAAAGCGACACAAAGAATGATAAAATCTGATCAAAAGTTATGAAATTGCAGCTATGAATTCACAAAACAGAATACACAATATGCAGCATGAGAAAATAATCTAGAACGCTTCTGAAATAAAACTTAAAAAGTGCGGGGATGCCCAAGTGGGCCTCCAACCGTTGGCACTTGATTTCGGTGCCAATCCACTAGGGATGGGCCCAAAACCTCTTAGGATTGGGGGGTCGGCAGATTGGTTGGTTCAGGTGTCCATGTGTTGGATTTGGGTCGGATTCAAGCTTCCAAAAGCCACCCAACAACCTCCCTTGCAAAAGAGATTGGTGGATGTGAGAAGGTGAATCAAAGGGGATGCAAGTGGGTGTTCAACTCGGCAACACTTCGTTGCTGGAAATCTCCTTCAACCTCTCTTTGGGTGAGAAAACTCCCACCTTTTATAGACCCATGGGGTCTCTTTTGAGAGGGAAGCACAAATGCCATGTGTTGGTCATAGGTGCCATGTGGCAATCATGTCTCCCCATGAGGGAGGGGAGTCCTCCATTGACTTGGGCTTTCATAAATGTCTTTGTGATAGTCTTCTAACGGCCCATCTGCCCACCCACACATGCGTGCGAGGCAAGAGTCATCAACTGACTGTTTGTGGCTGCCACTTGGCGCCATTTGTCTTTTTGCCCGTTAAACTTGGAAATCGTCCTTATCGGAGACGATTTCAGAAATCGTCCCTGGGTGAGACGATTTCAAGTTAGTAATCGTCCCTGGGTGAGACGAATATCGGGCAAAGTGTCCAAGTGTGCCAAATTGCTTCTTGACCTTACAAAATTGCTATGAAAGTGGTTAAGACCACTGTTTGACCTCTGAGGGCTGCCCTGGGGGCTGTGTTTGTCAAAGCGATCAGTGTTTGCAGTCACATAATCGGATTGGTGCTGTTTTGGTGTCTACAGATGCCCCTTTTTGGGAAGCGCTACGGGTGACGCAGTCTTGAGCAAAAATAGATAACCAAAGCACTAATGATTAGGGTTTCTTGGTAACCTAACCAACTTTTGATGCCCCAAGTATGGAAAGGGCATGCATTCTTGAATCCTTGCTTCTGACGAGCTAAGGAATTTGATTTCAAGTATTAACCTATTTTGGTGAGGTGTGACTTGAACTTAGACATTGATCAGTCATGAATAGGCGAAGGGCGTTTTATCCTCAGGGGGAACCTTGTGTTCATGATTCACGAAATGCCAAGTGTTTGATTGATTTGATTGTTGCTTGTTTACTGCCCCAAGCAGGAGCGTGATTGTGTTTGTCAATGATTCTTTGAATGCATGTCTTTTTCCTTAATTGGGTGTGTGATTGTTGATTGGTGACTAAGTGTGACTACCCCCTCAAGCGACGAATCGATGAGGGAATGACCTTCGTGAGAAAAGCGATGAGTCGCTTGACTCAAGATGACTTGTGCAAGGGTGCCTTTAGATGTTTTACTATTTAAGCGCGTGCAATTTTTCCAACATTTGGACCTATTTTTGGTGGGTGTTAACCCTTTTGTTGATGCCATAATGAGGTGAAATCGTCAAAAACCTATGTTCCCGTGGAGCGGTCCGGCTTTTGGTAGCCTTCTTGGGGAAGTAGGAGAGTAACAATGTAAACCCCGACATCGATTTTCTATGCCAAGAAATTAAGTGTAGGAGCACTTGTGTCCGGCAATGCTTATTGTTTATGTTTTGATGTTGCATTTTTGTTGTTTTTGAGTGGGTTTTGACCTTTTTTTATGACGTTGTTTGGAGCTGAAATTGACGAAAATATGTCGTCCCATGGAGCGGTCCGGCTAGGATAGCCTTCTTAGGGAGTAGGATAATGACAATATATGACCCCAACGTCGATTTTGAATGCCCGGGATGTCAAGTGCAACAACACTCTTATTAGGCAATTTTATTTTTTTGTTTTTAGTGCATTTTTGTTGATTTTTTGATGTTTTGAATTTTTTGGCTGGAAATCGTCCCTGGGTGGGACGATTTCCATTTGCAAAAATCGTCCCTGGGTGGGACGAGCGCTGACCAGAGCGCTCGTCCCAGCCAAGGACGATTTCCAGCTCAAAGGCCTATTTAAGGGCCAAAACTTGAATTTGGGCTCATTTGTGTCATTTTTTTTCTTGCGATTTGGGAGCTCTGGGAGGAGGAGGTAATTCTGCGAAGCGAAGCGCTGCCGGAATTCTCTCTGCCATCATGAGTGCACAAACTGGTTCGAGCGGCGGAGCGGAGGCGAAACCCGTAAGTGCTCCCTAGAGTTTATTCTAGCTTTTGTTTGTTTAATTGTTTTTGTGTAACGTTTTTCGAAATTTCTAAAATTTAAACCTTGCAACTTAGTTTAGAACAACTAAGACTTATTGTACACTAAACTTAGTGCAAATTCTAGGTAAAGATGTTTATTGTTTTAACTAAATCTTAGGATAAACTGAACGTGAACCTCAAGATTCAGTGTTTTGTATTTTTGAATTTTTTTATGCTTGTTTTGTAATTAATCAGTTAAGGTTAGAAACCTTGTAACTGAAGATCTGTTTTTGTTTTGTTTATTTGATTTTTTTGCTTTTGTCATTGTTGTACAGTTCTTTTCCATGATTTTTAATTTTTTTTTTGTTGAATTGTTTTCTTTTGCAGGTTAGGAGCCGGTACCGTGTACCTGCCGCTTTCGCTGAGGCGCGGTTGGCGCTGACTGATGTTGACTGGGAATGGCTTGATGCCCTTGGGCTCAAGCAGGTGGCTCGACTGGAGCCTGTGGTCCCGGATCAGGCCTATCTGATGGCCCTGATTAAACTTTGGGATCCGCGGACCAACACTTTCCATCTTCCGACAGGGGAGATGACTGTGACTTTGGAGGACGTCTATCGGTTGCTTCGGATTCCGATAGATGGACTGCCCATTAGGACATCATCGCGTGATCAGTGGACTACTGTACTTACGAGATGTTTTGGGCATGCGGTGCGGTTGGGTGTAGCGAACCCAGTGGATACGGCCGAGGGGGGCTGCCAGGTTGGCGGGATCTTGGTTGGATGGTGGCAGGAGAGGGGGGTGTTAGGAGTGAGGCACGCATTCTTGATGGGCCTCATTTCTAACATGCTATTGCCTGACTCATCAGGCGCGAGGTTCCCGTGGAACCTTCTGGAATTGGTATGGCAGTTGGTAGAGTGTCCGATAGAGGCACCATTGATCCTGGGATGGGGACAGGCATTGTTAGCACAGCTTTACGGAGAGCTGTATGGAGTCCGCTGTCGACAGCGGAAGGGAGTCAGCTGCAGTTATCTGTTGCAGTGCTGGGGTTGGCAGCACATATCAGTTGAGAGGCCGACCGGGTTACCATGGACGACTCGGGTGATGATGGAGGATCAGGAGATTGGTTATGCAGTTTTGTGGCGGCGGTCCACGGAGCAGGGGCAGAGTCGGCGATGGGCAGGTGTTGTAGAGCACTATACCGATGCCTTCTCTCGACTCACTCTAGGGGAGGTGTTTTGGCGCCCTTATCGGACTGTCCAGCCTAGCCGGAGGCTGGAGAGTGGCTCCGACGGGTACGTAGGGAGCGGTGGTTGATTGGGCGGCACGGGACGGAGCATGAGTTCTTTTCGTACAGCCGGGTTACACGACAGTTTGGGGTGCACCAGGGGTTGCCCGGTGAGCCCGTGGTCTATCGACGGTGGGGAGACGAGAGGGATCTGGATCCACCGGTCACCGTGCCATTGGGCGAGGATTCAGATGCTGTGATTGACGTCCCGGACGTGGATGACGTCGGGACTACCACTGAGTATGACTCGTGGTGGGTACTGCGGAGATGGAGAGGAGAGGGGCCACTGGGAGGTGCGGAGGTGGCAGTGGAGGGTACTGAGGCAGCAGGGGATGATTGGGGAGGTCCGTTGGATGATGCGGACATGGTGGATGTGGGGGATGAGGATGTAGACTTGGGCGCTCCGGATCAGCCGGACATGCAGGACGTGGAGGAGCAGTGGGAGCATGAGCAGGCTGCTGTTTTGGCGAGTCCTGTGCGTCCGACAGATACAGAGGAGGTGGAGTCTGAGATACGCGCTGAAAATGCACGTCTTACAGAGCTACTATGGATACGGGATCTGGAGTTGGGGGATGCGAGGTGGGAGCTGGGGGACGCGAGGCGGGAGCTGGGGGACTCTCTGCGGGAGAGTGATCTCCTACGGGCTCAGTTGGCAGAGCGGGATAGAGTTTTGGCACAGCGCGATGATGCAGTGTCATACTATCTTCGGCGAGAGGCAGAGTGGTGTCGGCACCGGATAGAGTTGGAGAGGGAGGTCATCCGCCTTGGTGGGCGGCTACCTGAGCCCTCGGTTAGTGGATCTTCATGCCGGATGAGGGATAGTGCGACTGAGCAGTCAGCATCATCTCGTCGCAGGCGATTGGATGAGGGAGGCGGTAGCAGGCATGATGCGGGGGCTAGTAGTAGCCGCCCTTCAGGGTCCCATAGGACCCATACCACGGGGGGTAGTTCCCGTCGCACCGATCCTGCGTGATCATGGTGGACGCCTTAGGTTGGGTTTTTGGACATGATTGCGGGGTCTGAGGACCAGCTTTGTAGCCTGCGGGCATCTTTTTGACGATATATATATATATACATCGGTTTTATTTTGGTTATTTACATGTGATGATGTGATTTTTGTTAGGCATGTTTATTTATTTTGATGAATGCAGATGTTATGATGAATGCAAATGTTTTTGATTTCTATGTGATATGCAAAGTGAAATGGATGAGTGACATTTGTGGTGATTGGTTATGGCACCATAGGCTGTTTAAGATGCTCTTTATTTCATTTTTAGGCGATTGCTATGATGTATCGCTCTACATGTATACATGGTTTTCCTATTTTTGTATTTTCTGATGGTATTGCAAAGATGAAAAGTAGCGCAGTTGGTTTAGAAATGTAGCTAAGGTTTTCTGAGATTCAGACGGTTTTAACTCACTAGCCATGACTGTACTTTATCTTACAAGACTTTTGAACAAGGTATGAATCGGACTTGTTTTTGACCAAGCTATTTCACATCCCTGTGTGTGCAATTGAGTTCATTATTGTGGTATTTATCAGGATACCGCCAGTGCCAGATGGGCTTTCAACCGAACCTGTACTGAGGATCACCTAATTAGCTCCACTAACTCCTTTGTTGTATTCGATTAGATTAATCTGCGGTGTTATCCAGGATGCCATAAGCTAGCTCATCCACATGCAAACATTGATCTGTACGCAAGTTAATGTGACAGATATATCGTCATGCGAGAGGTTTACCGTCAGTTATCGATAGGCTATCAACCAAATCGGTATTGAGGCTTGCCTTATGACCTTTTAGAATGCTGAGAGTTCCAGGGATTCAAGTTCAACTCCCTTCTTTTCTTCAATTGTATTGGGATACTTGCTCGTTTGTAGTGATAAGATCACTATTTATTTTGATTTGTTTTTCTTTTGAGCAAGGGATTGGGAATATGGAGTGACGAAAATCACTGTTGCTTTGTGCATTTTGATGTGTGCACTGTAAGATGTCAAGTATTGATTTTTGACATTTTGCAAATTTTTGATGTTTTGCAACTATTGAGAACTTTAGGGATTCTTAGGGAATTGGGTAGGGAGGATGCTTGTCCTTTTGCCAACTCTCAGCATTCTTGGGGTCATTCGCACAGGGGGATGAGCAAGATAACCGTTTCGCTTATGGTGACCTAGATTACTGTGCAGGTTTCATCTTTCTTTCACACAACTCTGGAATTGTTTAATGTGTTTAATTTGTGTTGGGATGTTACGTAACAAGGTGTATTTCAAGTATGACTCTACCTTCGTAAAATATGTCTGACTTGATACATTACATGGCTAAAGAGCAAAATGATGACTGAATCACGAAAACTCTTGATACATTAAAAGACCACCGACTCTAGTGTGGTAAAAGCAATGCATGGTGTTTTTGTTGTTTTTGTAAAATGAGACAAGTGTGGAACAAGATGGACTATCGGAGCAATTACAGCCTATGGTGCCTTTGACCTGTACGACCACAACTATGTGATGTATGGATGCAATGATTTAATGAGCAATGTATGAAGATGAGGTGCGAGAAGAGCTTTCTATTGGTGTTTTTGAGTATGCCTAGAAATGAAAAAAAAAATTGTATTTGATGATTCTTGTTGTTTTTGAATTTTCTTGATTTTTGACCAAGTGATTGCGATAATCCTTGGAGATTTTTGTATTTTGACCAAGTGATTGCGATAATCCTTGGAGCTTTTTGGGTTGACCAAGAGATTGCGATAATCCTTGGAGCTTTTTGGATTTTGACCAAGTGATTGCGATAATCCTTGGAGCTTTTTGGGTGACCAAGAGATTGCGATAATCCTTGGAGCTTTTTGGTTTGACCAAGTGATTGCGATAATCCTTGGAGCTTTTTGGATTGTCCAAGAGATTGCTATAATCCTTGGAGCTTTTTGGTTTGACCAAGTGATTGCGATAATCCTTGGAGCTTTTTGGTTTGACCAAGTGATTGCGATAATCCTTGGAGCTTTTGGGTTGACCAAGTGATTGCGATAATCCTTGGAGCTTTTTTTTTTTTTTTTGGTTTGACCAAGTGATTGCGGGAATCCTTGGAGCATTTTTGGGATATGGCTCTCTTAGATATGAAATGGTCGCAAATGACTGATATTCAAGGGTTCTGTTTCCTTGATACCATCAAGAGAAGCTAGCCGGTACGTCCCGGGTCCTATTTTGCTATCAATGACATAAGGACCTAACCAATTTGCCGCGAACTTGTCCCTTAGGTGGGACGGCAAATTAGAGTTCTGTTGGTTTTCCTTCAAAACCAAATCACCAACCCGAAAGTCCCTTAGGTGAACTTTCATGTTGTAAGCTTTCTTAAGCCGCTCTTGATAGATACGTAAGTGCTCAAGAGCATTCACGCGTCGTTCGTCAAGCAACGTAAGTTGGTCTAATCGGGCTTGCCGCGCAGTGTCATCATCGATGAACTCCTGCATTGATATGCGTAGGGAAGGAATTTCCAACTCGAGAGGCATTACTGCCTCTGAGCCATACACGAGCGAAAATGGAGTTGCCCCAGTTGGCATCCGAATGCTAGTGCGATAAGCCCAAAGGGCAAGTGGGATTTGTATGTGCCAATCCTTATGATCGTCTACGACCGTCTTTTTAAGGATGGCCACTAGTGTTTTGTTTGATGCCTCCGCTTGCCCGTTTGCTTGCGGATAATAGGGTGTTGAAAAGCTGTGCTGAATTTTGTACTTTGTGGTCAAAGCACGCACGTCTTTGTTCTTGAATGATGGCCCATTATCTGAGATTATTTTGGATGGAATACCAAAATGACATATGATGTTATGCAAGATGAACTCCACAATGCGGGGTCCTTTCGTTGAGGTTAACGGAATTGCTTCCACCCATTTGGTAAAATATTTTGTGGCCGTTATGATAAACGTGTGACGGCCTGATGATGCAGGGGAGATCTTTCCGATTAGATCGAGGCCCCACTGTGAAAATGGCCAAGCATATTGGACTACCTGTAAGGCCTGAGAAGGTACGTGCATCAAATTGGCATGATGTTGACATTTCACGCACTTCTTGACATATTCGCAACAATCTCGCTCTAAAGATGGCCAATAATAGCCCATGCGAAGAATGCGCTTTGCAATGGCCATACCACTAAAGTGGCCACCACATGTACCGTCGTGCGCTTGGGCGACTGCCCAAGTGGACTCTTGCTGGTCCAAGCAACGAAGAAGAATTCCGTCATAGCTGCGACGATACAAAATGTCTCCTATCAAGACATACTTAGCCGCTTTCTGCTTGAATGTTCGTTTTGCGGCGTGCGTCAATCCAAAGGGAAGATTACCTAACTTGAGGTAGTCTCTAATGGGTAAATACCAGTCCTGTTGATCGGATACCTCGACAGTATGAATAGCCAATCCCTTTTGAAGTTCTTCCCTAACAAATGCTGAATGGGATAGAACTTGTAAGAATAGCGTTGTGTTGCTATTAGTGGGAGTGGGGGAAAACAAGGACCCCCAGTTGGCACGTTTCAGACGATCTCAGATTCGAGAGAACTTATCCGAAGATGGTTCAATCTGGATCATGTGGATTCCTGGCGTCAAGTCTGAGCTTGCACGCTCCATCACGGATTGCGATAAGGTTTTGACTTGAATAGTTGTCATATCACCGGAAAGGTCTTGCGGGATTAGTGACCCCAAGGAGGCCATTGTGTCCGCAAAATGATTCGATGATCGAGGGAGTGCCTCGATGTCATACCACTCAAGTTTTTCCAGGAATTTGTCCACGAGGGCTTTATAGGCCTTCAGAATTGGGCATTTGCATTGGTATACCCCTTTGACTTGATTGACTATTAACAGCGAATCACCAAAGATATTCAATCATTTGATGTTCATGGCGATTGTTGTCTGAAGACCTAGGAGCAAGGCTTCATATTCTGCATTATTGTTGGTGCACTTGGAAGTTTAATTTAAATGACAGGGGCATTGGAGCACCCTGCGGTGTGAAGAATACAATTCTCGCGCCACCACCTTGCTCACACTTAGAACCATCGAAGAATAGGGTTATGTCGGCTCGTGACTCGGGCTCATCGGAATCTGGCGATTCTGAGACATGGAAGACCCCATCATCGGGTAGTTCTATGACGAGAGGCTGATCGTCTTCAAGAGGAGCCTCTGCTAGTTGATCGGCTATGACTTGTCCTTTGATAGATTTTTTCCCAATAAACTCAATGTCAAATTCCGTCAACAACATGATCCATTTCGCCGTGCGACTACTATGATAAGTACGACTCATCATGTATCGCAATGGATTCTCCTTAGACACAACATACGTAGTGTTGCTCAGCATGTAGTGGCGTAGCTTCTTGGTAGCAAACACCACTGCCAAGCAGAGTTTCTCAACGTATGCATAGTTAAGTTCGTAACTGACCAGGGTGCGGCTAAGATAGTAAGTAGCCTGTTCTTTGTGAAGTTCATTCTTCTGGGCTAGCATGGCTCCCAGTGCCACCTCAGTAGCTGAGATGTATAAGTAGAACGACACTCCTGGTCTAGGTGGTGCCAATACTGGCGGCGAAGCCAAGTATTGTTTGATTTCATCAAAGGCTAACTGGCACTCGTCATCCCAATGAAATGTGACCCCCTTGTGCAATAATTTGTTCATGGGTCGACATTTGTCAGATAATTGCGCTATGAAGCGTTTAATCGACGCGACCTTTCCTTGCAGACTTCTGAGCTGCTTGATGGTAGTTGGGGGAGCCATTTCAAGGATTGCCTTGACTTTCTTTGGGTCCACCTCGATGCCTTGTTTTGAGACTATAAAACCCAAGAGTTTTCCAGATGTGACGCCGAATACGCACTTCTTGGGATTCAGTCTGACCTTATGTTCTATGAGGCGATCGAGAATCTTGCTCAAGTCACCGAGATGATCTGAGCGCAAAAGAGACTTTGCTAACAAATCATCCATGTAATCTTCCAAAGTTTTGTGCATGTAGTCGTGGAAGATGTACGTCATGGCACGTTGGTATGTAGCGCCAGCATTTTTAAGGCCAAAAGGCATGACCTTATAGCAAAATGTCCCCCAAGGCGTTGTGAACGCCGTTTTAAGTTGATCCTCAGGATTGATACGAATTTGATTGTATCCTGAGAAGCCATCCATTAGGGAGAGCATTTCGTGACCTGTTGTAGCGTCTACCAACGCGTCGATGCTCGGCAAGGGGAAATCATCCTTAGGACTCGCTTTGTTTAGGTCTCAAAAATTGGTGCATATGCGAATCCTCCCGTCGGGCTTCTTGACGGGAACCATGTTGGACAGACCATGGCGGATAATCCATGCAGATGACAAACTGTGCATCCAACAGCTTTTGCAATTCATCTTTGACCATCAAGGCCATTGTTGGGTGCATCTTTCGTAGTTTTTGCTTTACGGGCTTGATTGTCGGATCAAGCGTTAAATTATGCATGACTAGCTGCGGGTCTAGTCCCGGCATATCCTTGTACGACCATGCAAAAACCTCCTTCTTCGCTTTGAGAAGGGCGATGTATTCGGCTTGCTCTTCGGGGGAAAGACTTACCCCCAACTTGATAATCTGTGGACTCGTTGGGTCTAAGCCGATGTCTACGTCAGTCGTTTCCTCGACTGACATGTGGGATCCGTCCTCCAACTGATGTGGAGTTGGGATCAAATGGATATCATTAGCTGAGTTTAGATCTACGTTTGGAACCTCGGGTCCCTCTTCGGCTTGAAAAATATCTTGAGTTGTCCTTGGGGTAGAATGAAGCATTTCACCGAAAGGCCAGTACTCTGATGGTGATAAAGGTGAATTGACGCGATCCCAGTCGATGGCATCTATGTCTAGGTGCAATGATTGTGATGGATCGGCCGGATTGCGGATGGGTGCGGTCAAATCAATGGAGATCATGTGGATGGAATGAATTTGGTCTCCAGAACCGCGGGTGTGATAACTTGATTCTTTTAGATGCTCCCTATACTCTGGATCTGGCTCTACGGGAACGGGCACGAATGGATCTTCCCTAGGTGCGAATTCGTCCCTATGTGCGAAAAGGAGGGCGGGGTCTTCCCTCGGCACTGATGTCATGATAGGATCTCGAGGTGGACGATGCTCATCTTGAATTTGGAGCCATGGGTCCAACACTTGGTCCCACCTTGCAGGGTCTACCCACCATTCATGCCCTAGCAGTATGCCCATCTGTCCCATTAGATCTTCATGAGTTAAAGGGCGGTGATGTCGTCGCGCATGTCTGAGATAGTCCATCTCAGTCTCATCTTCTGAATCACTTTCGAAGACCCAAAAATGTTCATCCTCTTCAGAAACTGTTGCTTGCGACGTTGAGGACTCTCCTTGTTCCAGTAAGTTAATCTGGTCCCATTGTGGTTGTTCCACTCTTGGTGGAGGGACCTGACTCTCTTGACACTGTGTTGTTTCATCTGGAACCTCTAAGGGGAACAACTTTAGAAAGATGTCCGAAAGTCGTTGATGTTCTCTTTGAGGATTAATCTCTGAACTTTCGCCTCTCTCTAGCAAAGGAGAGGGATTATTGCTATTGCCAAGGGTGTTTGTTGGCCATGGGAGGTAATCTCCCAATGTGTACTCTGTATTTGGATTGGCATACGGATCTTGTGCCAATCCCCCTTGTTGCCTATTTCTAGGCCTTGCATATTTTCAACCAAGATGTCTAAGGGCAAGGGGTGGTTGAACCCTACTCCTGACTTGTCATATGGCATCTGATATCTTGGTTGGCAAAGGACCCGCATCCCTTGCTCATATCTGCCTAGCCCGTATCCATGCCAATTGCATTGGCCGAGATATTTTAGGGCAAAATCTGGGTTTGACAGATAGTTGATGTTTTCAACAAAAGGCTCTTCGTCTGCTTCCTTTTGTTGGCATGGTTCAAGACCATGATCAAGGCCCCCATACACAAAATTCGTCTGGTTTGGAGGGTAGCCTAGAGGAACAACTGTCCCTATGGGAAGGCGAGGTCTTCCCATGTCTTGTACTGACTCCAATGTTGGCGTCGCCACAACATTTTGCACTAAGTACTCCCCCAGGCCCGTACTGGCCATTTCAACAGTGATTGTTGATGATTGGGTGGGAGGAAACGGTAGTCCTTCCTGAGTCCATTCCATGTTTGGTGGTTCAGGAGTCTTGGTTTCTATTGTGCTGGGTGTTTCCTCTGTTGATATTGTTGAAACTGTGGGCAACCCCTCTTCTAGAGGCTTAACCTCTTCCATGATCTGTTTTCCCTTGTCCTTCTGTTGGGCCATGATAGGTGGCGTTGATGATGAAGGAGCAGGTGATGAAGTCTCACCTGGCTGGGATTTTGCCTTGTTGGTCACCAGTGGTGCCTGCGGTATTGGACCCTGTTTAGATGGATTTAACTGGAAATCCAAATGTGTTGAAGGGAGGGTCGATTGAGGCATGAATTGTACCGCATTGCAATACTTGAAGGGCTCTAAGTCCATTGGGACTACATGGATCTCTCCTTCATAAGCATACTTCAAGCATTGGTGGGCGATCGAAGGGACACACTTCATGTCCCCGATCCAAGGCCGCCCTAGCAGAATATTATAAGCCATCTCGCCTTCCAACACATGGCACAGTGTAGGTATTGACTTTTGTCCTACCTGGGCAGAACAACTGTGCCGACTGTCGAGCATATTGCATCGTTAAAAGCTCACAGTGTATACGTGGAGGCTATGATGTGAGAGGTCGGCGACTTCAAATGTTTTAAGGTTGTAGTGGTAATGATGTTACTGGACGAGCCAGTATCTATCAACACTCTCTTGTACGGAATCCCGTTGACCCGCGCGATAACGTGCAGGGGTGGATCTGCCATGTCATTCGATATCGTTTTGACCTCATCTTCTCTGAATGTGATGACCGGCTCCGTACATCGTTTCACATGTCCCACGAAGTTGTTGAAAGAATTTGCTTCGTGAGGTTGTAATTCAATGGCTTTTAAAATGTCCATAAGAGCTTCCCTATGGGGTGCTGATTGTTGAATAAGCTCGTAAATGGACAGCCTAGCCGATGTGGTCTGCAAACTCTACGTGAGTTTGGTCCGTATCGTGACCTCGGGTCTAGGCGGAGGCAACTGCGTTGGGCGTTGTTGAGGCTGCGATGTTGTCGAAACTTCCCTCGTAGCTACCTCGGGGGCGACCGCTGGGTACCTTTTGTTCCTTGTTACTATGCTAATCATTCCCACAAATCCTTGCATGGGAAGATTCTGTCGCACCTCGTTAACATGGAGAGGTTTTGCCTGTTCTTCGTGGGCAGGCAAAGGATCTTTGAATACCCCCATTTGTTGATTGTTTGGCGCTATGGGGTTGTCCACGGCCAATGTTCTATTGTCGATCAAATCCTGGACTAATTCTTTGAATTTCCAGCATCCATTCAAATCATGTCCTCTGTGCCTATGGAATCTACAGTACAATTCCTCTCTGTATCCCCTAGGCTTAGGAGCGTTAGGGTCTATAGTTTGGATTTCTGGCAGAGTGACTAAATTTGCCGCTGACAAGCGGTCAAATAAGGAGTCCCTAGACTCCGCATATGGGGTGAAATGTCGCCTAGGGCGACGCGGGTAATTCTGCTCCTGTTTTCTATTATCCTTTTCATAACCAGGAGGCACTGCCTGGTAATTAGCCTTTTGGGGCTGCATTTCTTGCACAGGCACGGGAACATTTATCGCAACTTGGTTGACTGCAGCGTGTTGTGGTTGCGTTGTCCCGATTTTAGTGGTTTTATTCCACTCTTTCTTTTTAGGCTTGGCGATTGCGCCTTCACCTATCTTAATCTCTTCTATAACTCTGGCTTGCGCCAAAGCTTCTTCTAAGTTGTCGTATTGCCGTAGCAACAATAGACCAGAGATTGATTTTAAGCAACTTTTTGTGAACATCTGCGTGAGATCAGACATAGGGGGACGGTAGGGTAACTTAGAAAGCAAAGCTCTCCATCGATTCCCGTATGCTGCCATTGTTTCTTCCTCAAATTGTCTGAGGCTCGCCAGATCACTCAGTGATGCCTTCTTCCTTGTGTTGAAGGCAAAGCGTTCAAGAAACGCATCTACTAATTGATCTAAGTTGCTTATGCTGTGTTTGGGTAGTTGTGTGAACCAATCCGAGGCAGGGCCTACGAATGTGGTTATGAATGTTCTAAGCAACAATGCGTCATTATCTTGGATGCCGAAGCATTGGCTTAGAAATCTTGTAACGTGTTCCTGTGCATCCTCCTCACCTTTAAAGATGGCCAATTGAGGCAACTTGAAGTGTTCGGGGTAAAGAGGTGTAGGCACTGAGGGATGCACCGGATTACTGCGGAGTTGACGTAATGTGGGTTTTTGATGCCCAACAGCTTTTGTTTCCACAGACTCCAAACGCTCTAATAGCGCTTTGTATGCATCGGAAGATTTTATTTCTTCCTCTCTTGTTTGTTCTTGTTGTAAGTTATGGTAAACTGGGGGCCTATGGAGAGGTGGCCGAATGGCAATCCTCCTGCCTTGATGGGGAGTTTCAGCATATTCTATTTCTGGTTCGTACTCCTCATAAAATTCTTGAGGAGTCTCTGGGCGAAACCTATGACCTTGATCGAGTCCTCGCTGAAGGTACCCATCATCGTTTCGGGGAGTAGCCTCCCTCTCGGGTCTATAAGGTCTCGGAGGCAAAGCTTGACGAGGTCGTGGAGACCTGTCCTGCATTAACAGATTATGCCTCTCATGTTGTTCGGCTCTTTGGATGCGAGGGGTTGGCCCCCTCTCAGGTAATTCATAGCGTAACTCATCCGCTTCGCGTTGCATGCGCTCTCTATCCAAGCGGTGTCGATACTCTATCTCCTGATGATTTTGTTTAAGCCGCATGATTTGGGCTTGACGGGTGGCCTGTCTAGCAACTATCGGGTCAATTTGGTCTACCCTATTTTGCTCAGGAGGTTCGAATGTTTCTCCTATGTGTTTGCCTCGAGTTTGATGTTCTAAAGTTTCAATGGGTCGCTTCCCTCTGTCGAGGTAGGCGGTATGTACTCGAGGTTCTGGCCTCAAGGGGTGATCATGATACCCGACTGGTGCGAAAATGCAAGGTTCCCACGTTGTTTGTTGTCCTCGAGGAATGCGATGGCTTTCCTCGTACTCCCTTTCATGGGTGTGAAGGGGGCGGGCGGAGTTAGGTCGCCCTATGTAAGGAGCCCTGTGCTCCGGATTTGGTCTCTCTGTTCTGATGATAGGTAAAGAAGGGATGCCATATCCACGTTGCCCCTCCAAATGGATGGTGTGCCTGTCTAGCGCTTCATCGCGCGGTGGCCACTCATGCCTAACCTCAAGAGGTGATTCTCTATTTACGTCAAGGTCTACATGTAAGGCATCTTCCCGAAAGGGGCTGCTTTGAATGGGCATACCCCACCGAGGATTCTGAATTGGATTCTTTTGTAGGTTAGACCGATAAGGCGGTATGACCAAATCCTCAGGACTGAAGCGAAGGCGACTTGTGCCTGCTTCTTGTGTACCTTCCGGAGCTTCTGCCCTTGATTGGGCTTGGCTGCGGGTGTACACCATTGCGGTGCGTCTACACTATCTAAGTAGATTTTTATCTCTTTTATGATGATTTTTTTTTTTTGTCTACACTAAGCAGAATTGAACACACGCATACACAAATCGTGATTATCTCTTTTAAGGATTATTGGTGTGCCCTAGACTGGTTTGGTGCATTTTGATGTTTTGTTTTGTTTTTGTAGGTTTTGAAGAACGTTTAAATGCATTATGACGGCTCATATAACTCCCAAAATGGTCGCCCCTTCAATATACCAACCAGGCCGATATACCAACCTCTCTATATACCCGCCCTTACGAGAGGGAGACTATAGGTACGTGAGAGGAGAAGGTACGTGGTACGTAGGCGGTACGGAAGGGGGATTGTCCTGTTAATGGCACCTACCATAGAAAACTTATCCTCGCGCGCATGGGAATCACCCCGGCGACACTCGGTCCGCTTTCGTCGGGATTTATGCCTAACAACAATTGACAATCGGGAAATGGATGCAAAGCTAAGCCAAGGTGGTGATGAACCCACCGTTGGTCTTGCTCAAGGGCTGGGGTCTTACGACCAGCTCCTTGGTTTAAAATTGTTGCGTGGAGTGTGTGAGATTCATTTTATTTAGCGAAAATGAAACAAGCATAAATGACTTTTCCCTAAGCAATGCAGGATAAAATGAAAACAGTCAAAGAAACAGAAACAGAAACAAAAAATTTAACAGAGATTATAAAAATCCCTACCTCTTCTCTACCTGCTCCGATTGCTTCTGAATTTCTGCTCTGAAAATTTACAGACAGAAAATCGTCCCTTGGTGAGACGAATTACAGAACAGAAATCGTCCCCTGCAGAGACGATTTTAAAATCGTCTTAGGGTGAGACGATTTCCAGTAGAGTATTCGTAACAGTCAGAGACGATTAACAGTCTGCAATAAAAAAAATGTACCTGTCAAGCACAAAACACAAAAACCCGATTAGTTTTCTGTGATCTTAAAAAAAAATAGGGAACAGGTCCCACCGTGATCGCCACTGAAAGCACGAGATTCCGGGCAAAGGAAACACTAATTATGCAATATAAGACGAAATGTAACGCTTTAATCCTATGCACAAAAACAAAGAAAGGAGATAATTTGAAATGAAAGAAAAGATGTAAAGAAATCACAGCCCTCTTTATTCAAATCTCTTATCCTCGGTTACATTGACGTCTCCTCCCTTTTTAGGGGCTAGGAGCGTTAAACTTGTCTTTGTTACAATTTGTGACTTAGTCTTCCTCTTTTCGCGTGCCCACACTTGAGATGGGCGGGCCAAGATGATGCCGTCGCTGATGTTGATGAGTCTTTGACCTCTGCTGCTCCTCCTGTGCACAAAGAAACAACGAAGATGTCAGTAGCACCTGTTGCAAAAGAAAAGTGTTTGTTCTCTAAAATCATCAAAAGATGCATGTAAACATTTGTCTGAAACAGTAAGTACAGTGAGTTCAAATGGCCTAAAAACCTGACAGAAGACAGAAGATATTACCAGAAGGCCATTGCCACTGAAACAGTTGGCCAATCTGCCTTCACCTGGAAATCGTCCCTGGGCAGGACGATTTACGACTGCTAATCGTCCCCGGGTGAGACGATTTCTACTGTGTTGAAAGGGCCGAAGTGATCTGCTCCAATGTCGACTCCCGAGACCTCCAAAACACCTACAGACAGAGGGGTTATGTAATTGGGGCCATTTTGGGACGACCCAGATGGTCGGATTCTCCCAATTTGGCCTCTATCCTCGGGAATTTGATATCGCCTCCTGCAAGTTAGTGAAACAACAAAGCGACACAAAGAATGATAAAATCTGATCAAAAGTTATGAAATTGCAGCTATGAATTCACAAAATAGAATACACAATATGCAGCATGAGAAAATAATCTAGAACGCTTCTGAAATAAAACTTAAAAAGTGCGGGGATGCCCAAGTGGGCCTCCAACCGTTGGCACTTGATTTCGGTGCCAATCCACTAGGGATGGGCCCAAAACCTCTTAGGATTGGGGGGTCGGCAGATTGGTTGGTTCAGGTGTCCATGTGTTGGATTTGGGTCAGATTCAAGCTTCCAAAAGCCACCCAACAACCTCCCTTGCAAAAGAGATTGGTGGATGTGAGAAGGTGAATCAAAGGGGATGCAAGTGGGTCTTCAACTCGGCAGCACTTCGTTGCTTGAAATCTCCTTCCACCTCTCTTTGGGTGAGAAAACTCCCACCTTTTATAGACCCATGGGGTCTCTTTTGAGAGGGAAGCACAAATGCCATGTGTTGGTCATAGGTGCCATGTGGCAGTCATGTCTCCCCATGAGGGAGGGGAGTCCTCCATTGACTTGGGCTTTCATAAATGTCTTTGTGATAGTCTTCTAACGGCCCATCTGCCCACCCACACATGCGTGCGAGGCAGGAGTCATCAACTGACTGTTTGTGGCTGCCACTTGGCGCCATTTGTCTTTTTGCCCGTTAAACTTGGAAATCGTCCTTATCGGAGACGATTTCAGAAATCGTCCCTGGGTGAGACGATTTCAAGTTAGTAATCGTCCCTGGGTGAGACGAATACTGGGCAAAGTGTCCAAGTGTGCCAAATTGCTTCTTGACCTTACAAAATTGCTATGAAAGTGGTTAAGACCACTTTTTGACCTCTGAGGGCTGCCCTGGGGGCTGTGTTTGTCAAAGCGATCAGTGTTTGCAGTCACATAATCGGATTGGTGCTGTTTTGGTGTCTACACTACTTCCCTTAAACCTACATACAAAACTCTAAAAAAAATGGTTGTTATCCAACCAATTTGCATGTTAACCCTTTGGATTTAAGAACCATTATATTATGTTTGTTCATGAATTTCTTTATGGGAAATTTGATGGAATCATTCACTATATTTATGGTGGTTTTCATGTATCTTTCTTGCCTTTGAAGATGGTTGAAAAATTTTACTTCCACCAACTAGAAAATATTTAATTCTACTATAAAAGTACTTAAATGAATTCTTATTAAAACTTTTTTATTATGGAAGTTCATTCTTTTAATTGTCAAAATATATAGACTAATAACTTTTAAAAAAGTGCTACTCATCGATTTTACTAGCACCCTTACTAGCTTGCAATGAAAAAAATTTAATATTATCTTTGGTAAAATTTCATGGAGAACATTATGGTAGGATTGAATCCATAATATTGGTACATTCAAGTCCATGTCTATGTCTACTTGACCCTATGTTCATACTTTGTCAGAAGTTAGACCCTATGTCTAGTTATACTTATGTATCAACAAAGTGTATGCCAATGGGATTGGGATATTGAATTATAATATATAAACCCATGCTTTTCATCTATTTTCCCAAACCCATTAGGCATACTAATGAGTTTAAAATTATCAACAATTTTGCATTTTTTTATTTTGATTCAAGTGGAATATTTTATCACTAATGTTTCACTATCATAATATCTTGTAAGAGTATTATGTTATTTTTCCATTGCTCTATTTTTTTAAGTAGTTTTTATAAATTTTAATTGGTTGCTAAAATTATTAGTTTTGAATTTTACTTATACATTGAATTATTATATGCCTTAAAAAATCCTTCTAGTTAAAGGAGGATGAATCATAATAATTAATTTATCTTTATTAAGATTTATTTAGAATCATCTTGAAAAGTCATAATATTTTGTTCTTATGTACTATTTGAGATCATCTAAAAAATCTAAGATGAATAATTATGTATATTGAGATCATACCTTCTTTATGTAGTCCTAGGGTTAGTGTAACATTTACCTCTTTTAATTTTGGTTGTGTGGCTAGGATACAACTAATTCTATTATGTATAAATTTGGGAAATTGTATAAACATAAATTAGAAAAGTATTTCATGAAATGCTATTGTAAAAATACATTATATATTTTAGATTTCAGTTTTCCTTCAAGATCATATAATATCATCATCTAGAGGAAATAATATTCAATGTATTCTATATTTTGTATTCCATTTGAAATTATGACTTGAACAAACTTGAGTTAATACATATGTATTAAATCCTATGATATTTTAAAATTATATTACCATTCCAATGTTTTGTCAAAAAATTTCCTAATAGTAGAATCGACTATTACAGTTGCTTGAGATTCTTCTGAAGCCTTCTATTTATTTATCATGGTACTTATTAAGAAATACAAGATCATGTTTTGAGTTGCACCACAACTTTTGGTTGACCATATTTCATCAACTTTGTGGATATCATACACTTTTAGTTATACAATATTGGATGCGATATGTCAAATGATTTTATTTTTCTCCTTATTTTTAGCATTTGTAAACTAATAAAGTCAATATAGATTAATCAATAAAATTTACTTTTGTAAAAAAAATGACAAGGGCATACAATTCTTCTTTTCATTATTATCTAGAATTAAAATGGACATGAACAATTATTGAAAATGAATTCATCTCTTTCATTATAGTACAAAAATAAGTTTGCATAAACTACAATACAAAAATAGTTTTTCCATACATTTATTTTTTATTGATATAAGAGAGCATTATTTCTCATGAAATAATTTATCTTCTTTCGATAATTTTCATCGGAATATACTATTATATATTTTTGTCGATTCTATAATTTATTATTACATGCATGCAAACACTCGTTAAATGCTTGTAGGTTATCATGAGGTCCCAACCTCTCATCACATGAAAAATCATATATTCAATGTGGTAACATCCACTATAATAGTGGGCATATTTTGATAGCATGTCAAATATCATTTCAATATTTTCTCCATTGTGCACTCTCAACAAAACCATACATGTAATTTTCTATGGCAACTAACAAGTATTTTTTCTTCACCTAAAATGGAAGAAATAAAACTCATTGTATTATCCCTTTTGTTTTAAAACCAATGAACCAATTGTATCTAAAAATATATCCATGAATTTAGCTAATTTAAACAGACAAGAAATTTTATTTCTCATAATAATTAGTTATTATAAAAAAGGATTAATGGCTATTGTCTCATTGTCATAACTGAAACATGCCTTATTTTATTTACAAATATTTTTGTACAAATAATTTTTAATTAAAGTGTATGGGTTATTTTGATATTTGCTCAATAAATACATAAAATATTATTTGATATATTAATATGATATCATCTTCTATAGTCTTCTTAAGATCATATGGTTCCATTCTTTTGGTTATTAGAAAAAGATACCAAAAATACATTCTATGCCTACCCTTGAAGATCATTTTGGATCAACTTATTATCCATTTATAATTCCCCTATGTTTTAAAATTAAAATCATAGACACAATCTAGGGAGGAGGTTGAATAAAAGATAAAATCTTCTACTAGTTAAGCACTTCACAATAACTCATGGCAAAAAAATTACACAAAAACATTAAAAAGTCATTAAATGTTTCTCTTGTTGATGTTAACTTCCAAAAAATGTAGTAAAAATCCTATATATAGCTTTTAAATAGAAAACATGATGGAATCAATAATGCTAAAATTCATTTCTCTTCATTTTTGAGTTCTTCTCAAACAAAATCTTCTTAAGACTAGCTAACAACAATTGGTATGGTAGTATTGTTGCAACATTTTGGTATGGTATCACTAGTATGGCATGCTAGTATGACACATTTGTATGGAAACACTAGTACAACATGTTGGTATGGTAGTATTGGTATAACACTAGTATGACATGTTGGTATGGTAGCATTTATATAACAACACTTATATAACATGCTAGTATGATAGCACTAGTATGGTATGGTAGTATAGTAGCATTGATATGGAACTTTGACATGATACTATTGGTACACTAACACTTGTATGACATGTTGTAATGTTAGAAATAATTGAATAACAATGATACTAATTGAATGGTAATAGTAATTTGAATGGTAGCAGCAATTGAACAACAACAACAAAAAAAATTGAATTCTAGCTACAATTTGAATGACAACAATAATGGAATGGTGGAAAAAAATTCTTATTATTAGTATTAATTATTATTATATATAATTTTTACCTAAATGTCCTTGCATCATACATATCGAGTAATAGAAATGCACTATAATTTCTAGCTCATGAACATTTTACGGATTTTGAATGTAAAACTCCATACATAGAAACTTTGGATACACTTGTTCATGTTACTTATTCAGTTACCTATTTTTTCTACTTGACCAAATTCTCATTATATTTTTTACGTCTTGTCTTCTTGGACACTCTACCATATCACTGCTTCAATCTCATCTTGATCATTATCTGACAACTACTCTACCCCCTCTTCCATAAAAAAATAGATGTGATATATCTATTAATTATCCATTTATCCATCATAATATGGATATAAATTAGCCACATTAAAATTCAATGATATATCCACTCCTTCTATGAGTACAATTTCATAGGCATTATTTGTAAATTTCTTCAAGACCATACAAGGTCCAATATTTTTCCAATTTATCTTATTGTAAGTGCCTTTTGGGAACCTTTCCTTCCATAAATGTACGAAATCCATGTCCCCAACCTGAAATTATTTTTTCCTATACTTAATATAAATAGGTTGCTTGTATCTCATAACACTCTTCTCCAAATCATATTTCACATCCTAATGTAAATGATGCATGTAATCTAAAACGTCCTCCACTATAGCACTTGGTATCCTCAAATAAATTGTACTCTACAATTCATCCACCCATCTTGGATGGATTCCATACATAATTTAAATTGAGATCTTTGATATATTTCTATTTACCAAATTATTATATGTAAATTCCACTTGTGCAAAGACTATATCCCATAACTTTGAATTCTTTCCAACTAAGCACCTCAACAAACTCCCAAGCCTTCCATTTACAACATTAGTTTTCCCATATGTTAATATATGATAAGTTGAACTAAAAATTAATTGGTTGTCCAACTTCATCCATAAAGTTCCCCAAAAGTGACCTATGAACTTAGTATCTCTATTTGATACCATACTTTACAACAAACCATGCAATCTTACAACTTCTCTAAAGAATAAATCAATAATAATAATAGCATCAGTCATTTTTTAACAAGGCATGAAGTGAACCATCTTTAAAATATATCAAAAAAAAAAAAATAGAATCATTACCTCTTTATTTTTATGGTAATCCAAGAACAAAGTCCATACTTATGACCTCCCATGGTATTTCTAGTATTGGTAATGGATGATAAACTCCAAAGTTTTGGATCCTTTTCTTTGCATATTGAAAAACTTAACAACCCTAAACAAATTATCTTACATATGCACTTTTTCTTAACCATTAATAAATTTCATAAAGTTATACCATGGTTCTATCTACTCCAAAATTTCCAATAAGTACATTATGTTATTCTTTTATCAAATTCTCTCTCATTGAGCTCTATCGTATGCATAATTATTGCCCCTTGAATAATAATCCCTCTTAGGTAAATTAATCAAGCCATGGTATTCTATCTACTATATTAGGACTATTTCATGGTATCCAAGCTTCTTCAAAGACAAAATCATTGATATAAATCTCTTCCATAGCATCCAAACTAGTAACTTCAATCCTTATTATATTCATCAACAAACTTCTTCTACTAAAGGCATTGACTACCTAATTTGAACCATGACATATATGCTTAAAAAAATGATTATCTTTTAAGATACTCCACCCATTTCACGTACTTGGTTTGATTTTTCTTAGTTGTAAATGAACTTAAAAGAATGATGATCCATCAACAACACAAACTATTTTGGTGACAAGTAATACCTCCAGTTCTTAAATGCTTACACAATGACATAAAAATTTTAATCATAAACCAAATATTTCCTCTATGTTTCATTTAATATTTAATTAAAATAAGCAATAGGATTACTTTTTTGAATCAAAACTCCACCTATAGCTATATTTCTTGCATCACAATCTACTTGAGAAACCTTGTTGAAATATAGCAAAACTAGAACTGGATTTTGTTATCTTCTCCTTCAAAATTTGAAAACTATTTTCTACTAAAACTATTCATTTGAACTCATGCCTATCACCCTTAATTTTTTCTATGATTGGAGCACAAATCCCATTGGAATTTTTGATAAATTTCATATAAAAACTTATCAAACCATGAAAATTTCTTACCTCAAAATTACTTCTTGGTGATGTCCAATCCACAATAGGCTTTACCTTGTTAGGATACATCCATAAGAATTCTTATAAAATAACTAAGCACATATACACTAATATTTTCTTCATAAATCTACATTTTTTCAAATTGTAACTATTCTTCTTTCAACCTTTGTAAAACCAATATCAAAATCACCATATAATATTTGTATTAACTAAATATTAAGTATTATATCAATAAACAATAATAAATTTATAAATAAATGGTTTAAGCACTTCATTCATTAACTACACATGTGCTCAAGCTCTCCCCAATTAGACCCTTATCCAATAGCTCTTAGATTTGTTTCTTCACCTCTTCATTCTTCGTATGTGTCATTAAATGAGCTACCTTATTTGGTAAGATTTATCCAATAATAAATTCTATGTGATGACTAATGATCCTTATATGTGGAAACCCATCTGGTAGATCTTAAGAAAAATCTCTGCAAATTCCTTCAGAAAGTCCTTTACTTAATGTGAATTTTTAGCCATCACATTTGTTGTTCTATGTTCTATGGATTTACAAATGAAAGCAAAATATGCTTCCTTATTCTTCATCTCCTCCAATATTTGTTTCCCAAAGTACACTTTAGAACTAATGTCCACCTCCTCTCCTTTGTCCTTAAATGGAATAATTTGTACCTCTTTTCATTCTTCATAATTGTATAGGTGTTCATCCTACTATCATGTGCCACATTTATATCAAACTACCATGTCCTTCCCAAAAAAACATGACAAGCACCAATAATAGACATAACATCACATACTATCTCATCTTTGTAAGAACCAATTTGAATGTTTACCATACATTATTTACTTAACAAAATTTGATGCACCTTTTACAAACATGAGACATTATATGGATTGAGGTGTTCAATCCTCTTCAACCTAATATTTTCTATCATATCAATAGATACTAAATTATATTTAATCTTGTTATCTATAATAACTTTGCAACACTTAACTTATAATTTGTGTATGGTTCTAAATTGTTTTCTTCTTTGCACTAGTTATTACTCCTTTTTGGCTAGTTTTATGAACATTATCTTCATCATGGGATATTATCCTTGTTCAAGTTCATTTGTGTGCTTTTGTGAGGTAATAATTTCTACTTTTTCCTATGCAATATGGTTCCTAGATTCCCTTCCTTTATTATTGCGATGTTGTATACTTGGACATTCAAATACCTGATGACTAGCTTCTCCACATCTAAAGTAATTTTTGGGTAATCCTTTACTCCTTCCTCTACCATAACCACCTCTTTCTCTTAAGGAATATTTACCTTCTCTAGTGTTCTAGCTAGAATTACTTTGAGTACTAGCTTCTCCCTCTTTTCTTTGCTATCTTCTTCCACTATTGGCTTGTCTTCTTCCTCAAGAGAAATTTCCTCTTCCTCTTGATTTATTTTTTTGTCTATGGGGTAACTTATATTCTACCTTGAGTGCATACTGATATGCCTCTTCAAATATTTTATTTTTAACCATATCAATTTCATCTTGTATGAACATACTTAGCCCATTGATGTATCTTGCAAATTTCTCCGCATCATCTTCAATATGGCCAATTCTTATAGTCAATTTATAGAACTCTTCCATATATTCCTTCACTCCAAAATCATTTTACTAAATATTTTTAAGTTTTATAAAAACCCCATTTCATAATCAATAGGTAACAACTTAGATTTTAATTTGGACACAAGGCTATCCCATGTTATAATTTTATCATTTCCATTTCAATGATTTTGTGTATGGACATGATGCCACCAAATTAATACATGTCCTTTTAGCCATATGCATGCAAATATAATCCACTTTGGATCCATAATAGATTCATAATCAAATAATCTCTCCATATATATTATCCAATATATGAACTCTTTCAAATTTAAACTTCCATTAAAATTGAGAGTATATAAATTTGACTAACTTTCGATGCTATAGATTTTCTAAATGTACTATTTTTTTTGTTCTTCTCCTTGATATTCAACTTGATCTTCTAGGTAACCATTCTCCTCCTCTTCAATATCACTATCATCTTCAATATTAACACCATTTCTCTAGGTAGTATCAATTGCATTTAATTTGGATGTGATTCCCCTCAACATCTTAGCTATATCTTCTTGTTGGGACATAATACCACATGCTCTTCATCTTTCTTAATTTGCCATATCTCCTCTTAAACATATTATAGTACTCTAAAAACCTTGCTCTAATACAAAACAAAGTAGTCTACAAATGTGTTCTAATGAAAGACAACCTCTTATAGTAGCCAAACACTTCACAATAGCTCACAAAAAAAAATGGTACAAAAATAATAAAATTTCAACAAAATTTGTTCTTTCCAAAGTTAAATTCTTGAAAAACCAATAAACATCCTATCGGTCTATCTATCGATATTTCTATATACATATATATATATATATATATATATATATATATATATATATATATATATATATATATATATATATATATATATATATATATATATATATATAGTTAAAAAAAGGAATATAAAATCCGAAAGGCTAAAATTCATGCCTCTTTGTATTCTAATTATTTTTATATTTTTTCTTACAACTTCCTAGTAGTCATTGGTATGGCACAGTAGTATGAAAACACTAGTATAGCATATTGGTATGGAAACATTGATACACCATGTTTTTATGACACATTGGTATGAGTAGACCTGTAGGGGACACTAGTATGGTAGTATTTGTATTACATATTGGTAACATAGAATTGATATGGCAATAGTGGTATGACATCATTGGCAGACTACTATGATAGTATGGGTATAACACATTGGTACAATAGTACTAGTATGGTAGTATTGGTATAGCATGTGTGTATGAAAACACATATACGACATGTTTGTATGGTAGCAATTGAATGGAAATAGCAATTAAACAACAATAGCAACAACAATTTAATTGGTACTAGCAATTAGAAAACAACTACAATTGAACAATAGTAGATATTTTATTATTATTACTACTATTATTAGTATTATTATACACACACACATATACATACATACGATATATATATATATATATATATATATATAATTTTTCCTTGGGTGCTCATACATCATAAATTAAATTTCCAACAAGTTAATTATAGCATACCCATCTTTGCATTTCTATCAGATATATTCTCCATCTTCTTCAAACTGCTAAGTTTCCATAATAAACTCTTTTTTTAAGGAACAAACAATAGGAAAAACCCTCACATGACACATAACTCCAACAAATAGAAGGAAAAAAAATATAACAGTCATCCATTATAGAGGAAATATGTTCAATTATTTTTCTTCTGTAGTAGAGTTTCTTCCTTTTTAGAATGGTAATATCTCATAATGCATTTTTACACTTCAATCTCCTAATGTAATATCTAGCTATAACACATTTTGTAGGACATTAATTTTCAAAAAACTAATCACTACCTATTATTTCATAATTAGCTTCAAGAATACCATCTGAAGTGCTAATATTTTTCATGGAACAATATGGATGGTCTTTAGTAACAATTGAATTTTATCACTGATATGATTCAAATTCTCCTTTTGTCATTAAGTCTTTTGTTGCTCGTATTATTTCTACTAGATAATTGGTGCATCTGGGGCATGATCTTATTTCTTTTGAATTAGGATATTTGAAGGTTTTGAATCATTTGCATGCAAGGCCTTCTCCTCCACCAAGGAGGAATCAGAGCATGATCATATGACCATGCATCTCTTCTTCAAGTGGTCATATTGCTAACAACCATAACATCTTAGGGATATGTTTTCATATTTAATATTTTGGATACATTCTCCTTTGCTTGAGGAGATAGTAATGGATTGAGGCCCAAGAACTGAAACATCCATCCAAACAACCAATCTTGCTTTACTCATATTAATTTTATTGGATAAATTTTCCTCTATTTGGGTATCCATATACTGGAATGCACCAATGTCATTACCAATTTTGGTGAATATCTTCTCTCCCCAAAACTCCATAGGGAGAGCATAAAGATTCACCTAGATTGGGAAGCCATTAACTTCTTGTATAAAGGGGTCGAAAATAGGAGTCCAAGGTCTTAAATAGATACCCATTTGTCCAAAAAACCAATTATATCTATAATCCATTATCCTATCTCTATCCACTAATTTAGAAAAAGAAACATAAAATAAATTTTTGGGTAGGAAAGTTACTCGGAATTTTTTTGTACAAGTCCACCAATCTTTAATGTATCATTTGAGCTCCTCCAAGCCTAGTCTTTTGTCCTTGAGTTTGTATATAATTTTTTGGGCTTCATGATCAATCAAATACAACCCAAATTCATTGTCCAAAATCTTGATAGAGGGTAGAGGTTCATCCACCCATGGACCAAAATATTCCTGAGAGATATTTCTTCTAACTAAAGAGACTTTATCACAGAGGAAAGGTGTGATTTTCACATTTTTATTGGGCAACAAATTGTAAGTAGTTATCAATCAAGTTCGTAGCATGAATATTTTTGAATGACATATTTCTAGCCCATTGCAAGTCTCTTGAAACATATCTCACATTTATCTTGGATCAAAAAAATTTAAAAAATTGGTTGTTGGGCCCATAGGCCCTGAAATACAGCCTCTGGTGTCACTTGTGCTCAACCTACAGACGTAATCTTCACATAGTCACCTTTTAAACCCTAGCTTCCTACCAAATTTAAAATTCCTTAAAAAAAGGCTTCTATTGTTAAAAACCTATGTTCTCATCCATAAAAATGATATGAATTACATTGGTATGGATGATAGATATTTTAGTCTATAATAATATATAGAAAAAACATTAAATCTAATATCATGATAAGAAAACTAATGATATGGCTTACAACATAAGTAAATGTTCTAAAAATGCATAAAATAAAATTTCATAAAAATTATATAAATGATAAATAATATTAATTATATAATAAGATCAATACGAAGTCACTAATTTGAAATATTCTAAAATATTTAACAAAAGTAATGGATTTTATGTCCACGTGAATGGACATTAACATGTTGAACTACAGAAATGCCATTAACATTAACCTTAAAAGTTCATAAGAAACAAATAAGGACACAATTGAAATAATTAGTAAAACAATTTATAAATATATTTATTTATTTATTATATAAGCCTAAATATTTTAGGCTATCTTCTTGGATTGTTGGGACTCGGATTGGTGCGCAGACAAATTACCAACATTCTCCCTCCATTGTCTTTTGTTTGATTTTAATGTTGCTTTGGAATATTTTCATAATCTGTCATCTGTCATGAGATTTTTGTAGAATAGAAAGCACATTTCTCGTTTTAGTGATGTCACTCTAGATTCTAGTCCGGAGTACTATAAACTTTAATATTCATTTTCAAGTTTCTAGTTTGTTGAGGCAACTTACAACAAAATCAATAAAACATGAAATGATAAAACAATAACTCAATGAAATTAGAAGGCTTTGCTGAATAACACCTTTAGCAAGAACAAACTAACAAACTCTTGCAAAGGGAACCTTTGGATTATGATAAAATTTTGCATATAAGTCTTCAAATTTAAGAGAGCATATGAAAGGTAACCTTAACAATATAATTATATTAGTTATTGAGATAAAATAATATTTATTTTTTTTTAAATTATATTTTATATTCTTATGTATATATATATATATATATATATATATATATATATATATATATATATATATATATATATATATATATATATATATATGTCAAAATAAAAATTAAATAAGAGAATGTATTATATTTTTAATTTTTAATGTAAAATAATCTTAAATTTAAATTAATAATTAGTATTATTTAAAGAAAATAAATAAAAAATTGACTAAGGATTTTAAAAAGTTGAAAAGTGTTATTGTATGGATATTCCATCAGCATGGCATTGGTTTCATCTCGATGGTTTGAGTTCAAATAATGGAGAGAGGCCCTATTGCTATGCCTTTAGAGAGTATGGCCCTATTTGTACCATTAATTATACTTTGCTTTATAAAAACAATTTTGAAAAGTGGATGGTAGTTGATTAGACAAGCAATTGTAAGAGTGATGCAAACAATAATTGTGAAAACCAGCCACTGAGGTGTTGATGTGCACAAAATTCTAATAATGAATTGAGATCATAATTTTTTTAATCCTCTCATTTGCTTTTTTTGTTTTGTTTTTTAAGACAAGTTATTTGTTTTTTTGAATGAAAATTTAAAACTAAACCATGGGTCTCCCCTTTGAGTAGGGTGATGATTCCAATCCTTCAATTCTTCACTATTGATAACATTGATGTCCCTCTTATAATTTTTCACTTCGCCTTATTGAACCACTTATGCAACATCAAGTTCATTAATGTTCCATAGTACCTAGTGTGCTCAATGGAAAGCATCAAAGAAGGAAATTCAATATATTCAACACACCAACATCTACATCTAATCATCTACAAGCATATGTTGCAAAAGAAAGCGTAGAAGGCTACACTTGTTTTTTTTAGCACTTCAATCCAAGGAATTCCTCAAGAGGTCATCTAGAGTGACAATGATGTTGAATATGATTCTATAGGTCTAGCTAAAGATGGTAAGAAGGTGCAGGTTGACTCCATGATCATGGAAACCCCCCTTCCATAAAGACAAAATCATCGTGCTTATCAAGGAATAGACCCTCAAGGGGTAAACGAAAAACTTGTATCGTCCTTGATCAAGATCAAGAGGATCCAGACAAGTCTCCTACAAAGTTCAAGAAATCCAAAATTAAAGGTGTACCTATCCAGTCTCACTTTGCTTTGGTTGGTGACTCTTTGAGCGGCCCCTCAATTCACACTAAGCAAAGGGTCAACCCTAATCCCCTTATAAATGTAGTGAATATGGTGCAATCTGCATCCAAATATTGTAAGGCTGCATAGAACATCCTCCATCAAGTTGAAAATATGATATTTGGCATTAAAAAGTAGAGCGAAGGCATATCTTAGACTGGTAGTGTGCCCATTGCTGGTGATGTTGGATATGACTCATCTAAAAATTTTGTCTGATAGGGTTTATTCACTTTTTCGGGGCTCTATTGTTGGTCCACCCTGGTCATTGTTGGAACATTTTGGAGTCAGTCTCATATTCCTTTTTTTTCTCCTCACTAGTTTATTTTCAATTTTGTGTTTGTGGGTTGGCTTGGTTGACACCATCTCCCATGTGTCTTATTGGTAGATTTTTGTAAAAGGTTTTGGATCCCTTTCAAAACTCTCTCTTTCAACTTATCCAAAAAAAAAAAAACTTAATACATAGGCTTGGTAACATTATTGTGTGTTGTTGCTATAAAGTTTAATTGGTTGGGCTAGACGAAGTCAATAGGACCAATCTTTTCTGGATAAGTCATGATTTGAACCTTGAATTTTCTTAAAAAATTCTAAAAGAAGTCAAAACCCTACCACTATGTTGTCTTTATGTTATGATGTAATTGATGATAAAACATTATTCACATGTATAGTTAATTATCAGTATTTATTGATGTATATATAAACAATGCTTTTGCAAAGGTGAAACAATGTGATATTCAACCTCTAATTTTTTTGGATACATAGGGGAGTTGGTTACATCCACACTATTTTTTGTAACTATGAAGCATAGATTTCAAACCACATGGGCTACCCCCAACATACCTATACCACCTCCTTATTTTATAACCTGATTTGAAGAGGACCATCGGTCGCTTGAGATTCAACATGACATGAAGAGGACCATTGGTCGCTTGGGATTCATACCATAATCATCGATATAGCATACTCTTAGAGGATTGAGAGTAGACTACTACCTTTGAAAATAGGAATGCCCCAAGGTTTGAACCTAGGTCTCTTTTAGGTAAGTTTCTGGCCAAACATGCAATTATCAATCCACCTAGGCCTTAGGGTCCTCAAACTTGTAGGTTAGAAAGAAACCTCTAGAGACCCTCTCAGGTGTCCAGTAGTGTCATCCCATATAGGTATACCACTATCTATAAGGAAGCCATAAAATATTCTTTATATCCCCTTTGCATCATAGAGGTTCAAAATGTGGACCTCCCATTCAATGGGGTCAGACTTGCTTTCTCCACTTGCGCTACAAAGATGGACTATAAAACTCTTGGGGTAGAGAGAAAACCTTGAGGGTCTCTCTTAAGTGGCTAATAGTGTCATCCCATCTAGGTATGCCACTATCTAGAGGGAATCCACAAAAGATTTTTTTATGTCTCCCTTTGCATCGTAGAGGTTTGAACAATGGACCTCTCATTCAATGGGGTCAGGCTTGCCTTCTCCACTTGTGTAGCAAAGGCAGACTAAACTCTTAGGATAGGGAGAAAACCTCAAGAGCTGCTCTTAGGTGGCAAACAGTGTCATCCTATACAAGTATACCACTATCTAGAGGGAAAGTACAAGAGATTTTTTTGTGTCCCTCTTTGCATTAGAAAGGTTCGAATCGTTCAAATGATGATAATATCACCTTCTCCACTTGCGGTACAAAGGTAGGCAAAAATTTTAGGTTAGAAAGAAACCTTGAGAGCTGCTCTTAGGTGGCCGACAATGCCATCCCATCAAGGTATACCACTATCTAAAAGGATACCACAAGAGATTTTTTTGTGTCTCCATTTGCATGCTAGAGGTTGGAACCATGGACCTCCCACTCAACGGGGCCAGATTCATCTTCTCCACTTGTGTTACAAAGGTAAAAAAACTTTTAGATTAAAAAAAACCTTGAAAACAGCTCTTAAGTGACCCGTGGAAGCCACAAACCATTTTTATATCCCCTTCCCATTGTAGAGGTCCAAATCATAAACCTCATTTAAGCTGACCAAACTGGCCTTCTCCACTTATGCTATAAAACCAACGATATTAAACCTCTAATCATCAAAGAGGTTAAACTAACGTCACTCTACAAAGCGGACGATATTCAACCTCTATTTATCAAAGAGGTTACCCTAACGTCACTCTTCTCTCCTTTTAAGGTAAATCTACTTGATCGCAATAAACATGTTTCGAGGGATTAGTACAACCTAAACTTAGATGAATTTGAAATAAAAACCGCAAAAAAACATAAAAAATAACGTGATATTTAAAGGCGCTGTTACAAGATTAATAAATTAATCATTACTGCAGTTGTTTTTTTACGTCACTCTTCTCTCCTTTTAAGATAAATCTACTTGATCGCAATAAACATGTTTCGAGGGATTATTACAACCTAAACTTAGTTGAATTTGAAATAAAAACCGCAAAAAACATAAAAAATAACGTGATATTTACAGGCGCTGTTACAAGATTAATAAATTAATCATTACTGCAGTTGTTTTTTTTTGGTTAAGATAGTTTAAGAAATTTTATGATTTTTTATAAGTTGGAAAGTTAAATTTGTTAATAAAACTAAATACATAGTTATACATACTCACCTTTTCATACATTATGTAGAACATAGTTTGAATCTTAAACCTTGAAAAAAATAAAAACTCTTACATTGTTCCAAACATCAACTGTTGGTGAAACAAATTCGCGAAGAAGTCGTCAGCGACTATCTTGTCATTATTATGTGGATAGAAAATTTAATTTGAAAAGAATAGTATTATTTCATGATAAAATATATATTTAATGTTAAATAAATAAAAAAATTATATATTAAAAATTTATTTATATGTAAATTTAAGTAATAAATAATATTAAAAGTGAATTGATTGAAATGAATTTTAAATTTTTTTATAAATGACGAAATAAATATCTTTTTATGGAATGTAATGTCTATAATACATCAGTGTATATGAAAAAAAAAAAAAAAAAAATTATTGGTATAACTTGATATAGAAATGAGAATATAAAAATTTGGAAAACTTATTAATAAAAGAAGAAAGATAAAACCAATGAGGGATATGGTAGTGGTAAGTCATTTGGTTTTTCTGGAGGAATCCCAAGTTCAAACCTCAATACCAAGGGAGCAAGACCCTATTAAAACCTGTGTAACCTCAAATTTAAAATTTGTGGTAAGGGCTTTGGTATCTTTTTAAATGGTCCAACGTTCGAGGAGACCAAAACCCTGATAAAATCTATATAAAATCATTAAAAAAAAAAATTAAAAAAATACTCTAAAAAATAATATGAAATTACATATTGCTGTTTTGTTTAATATTATATATATAATTAGTTTTTCAAGCTTTTAATATCTTAAATTATTTAAGTATTACAAATATAATTAAAATGATTTCAATTATTTAAATTTTAAACTTTTATGTATTAAATAAATAATTCAAAAATAATAAATTTTATTTTTAATTTTTATTATGACGAGACCAGGACCCTGATAAAATCTATATAAACTCATTAAAAAACAATAAAAAAAATATTCTTAAAAATAATAATAACACATTACATAATGCTACTTTGCTTAATATTATATATATATATATATATATATATATATATATATATATATAATCATTAAAAAAATATACTCTTAAAAATAATAAGAACACATTACATATTGCTACTTTACTTTATATATATATATATCTATATATATAATTGGTATATATATATATATAGATATATATATATAATTGGTTTTTGAAGCTAAATTATTAAGTATTATAAATATAAATAAATTGATTTCAATTATTTAAATTTTAAACTTTTATGTATAAAATAAATAATTCAAAAATAATAAAATTTATTTTTAATTTTAACTTATAAAATTAAAATATTATATTATTTTTTATATTGCATTTGAAATTCAAATAATTATAACAAAATATTAAATAATATTTAATTATTATTTTTTAATCCCATGATGTAATCTACCAGTAAGAACGTCACCCGGGTTCAATCCCCATGGGTGGATGTGTATTACTAAATAAAAAAATACTAATTATTTTTTAAAAAGCCTTACACATTATCCATCTACTAGGACGAAATCTGCCATTCAACGTGAGGTCAATTAAAGTGAAAAACCTGCCATTCAACGTGAGGTCAATTAAAGTGAAAAACCTGCCATTCAACGTGAGTTCAACGCCATAGGACATACCACTAATCCGGGCTATTAACTATCAACATTAAGTGGATTAGAAAAACTATAAATATTCTTGTCAAAATTTTCCCCTATTTACTCGTGTTTCTTATTAAAACTCTTGTCATTTCATAAATCGTATAAATGGATGATCTACTTCAATCTACAATGCAACACTTTTATTTAAGTTCTTGTTTCTTGATGTATATTTTATGATCATGTTTCAGAATATGTGATGTTGACAGTTTGTATGCCCTTATATTTGGCATGACTTGAGAACCGATGTTCTTGCATTAATTTTCTCAATGATTTTCATTTGGTGGCTACCTACCCATCCACATTAACAACTTGATTACTTGAATCATTTTCTTTTATGGATTTTTATGATTAAGTTTTTATGTGAACGCATCATTCACAAATCAGTTTATGGGAGTACCTTAGTTGGTTAAATATTTTTTCACCCTAACCAGACATCCTTGTCAACCACTTTGGATTCATCTTATATTTTATGCTTGGTTTTAATATATCATTATTCTTCTAGTTTAAAGTGAATGAAGTTATCATTAACAAAGGATGGTAAGTACTTTTTGCTTCCTTTTTTTCTATTCTCTTAAATTTATGCTTAAGAGAGGATGTTAGTGTAATATTTTTCTCCATGTATTTTATATCAAAATTGGTTTGTACATAGTTATAGAATTTTCTCCAACTAATTCTATTATGTGTTAATTTATTAATTTGTTAAGTGTAGCTTGGAAAGTTGTTCATTAACATAAACTAAAATATGTATATTCAATACTTTTTATTGTGTATCTCAGTTGAGGCTATTCTTGAGGAATTGTGACTTAGTATCTAAACTATTAAATCTTTGGGTATATTCAAAATATAAACCATTCCAACACTTTTTTTGTTTAGCTATTAAACATAAATTACTTGTCAAGTCTAGTGTAATCATCTATGCATAACATAAAGTATCTATGCCCATGTGTGCTATGATTTCTTGTTGGACCACACAAATTAGTATGAACTAGTTCTAATGACTTGCTAGAGTAATGTTCTTTTGCTTTGAAGGTGACTCTAGTTTGCTTACCTTTTTGACATGATGAGCATATGTTATTTTTTGGTTTGGAGATGCCAGACATGTCTCTTACTGCTTTCTTTGAACTGATATTTTCTAAATTATCAACAATGTTTTTTGAATGTAACATCATTACCTTTGTCACATATTTGTCTTATACTCAGCATATTATTTTTTAAGCAATCCATAAAAAACACTTCTTGTAATTTGACTCATTTTCCATCTCCTAGCTTGACTATACCTATGCCTATAATTTTAGCTCCATCATTATTTTCAAAATTTACTAATACACATTCATATTGTTCCAACTTATCAAACCTTTTCTTGTCACCTGTCATGTGCTTGGAGCATCCACTATCAAGAATCCATGGCTTAGTTCTATTGTTAGCTTTCAAGGTTGTTTGAAAAATCAGGGAGTTCTTAACATCTTCTTTCCTCTTACCTTTATCTACCCACTCCATTTTAGCCTTCGTTTTTTTTTCTATAGTATTTACCTCTGATGTTTGATGCTCAACTATTTTCTCAGTGGACTGAATCTTCTGCACCCTAGGTAAATCATGTTGGCTTTCTTTTTATTTAAAAGAGTTGGCAAGATTACTTCTACAGAATATGGCTATGTGACCATAATTGTGATATTTATAGCATTCAACATTATACTCAAACAAAGGAGTAAATGCATTCTATTGAACATAATTGACTGGTTTATTATTGAATCTACAATTTGTAATTTTATGACCATACCGATTACATTTGTAACAGTAACCATGAAAAGTGTAGCAAACAGTGGGATAGAAATTGTGAGACCTGGTTTGCTGATATTAATTATTGATTGGTCTTCTTGGTGCTCTCCTTGCTTGTTGATCAAATTTGATGAACCCTTCACTATCCAAAATTTTTCTTGGCTGACTGGTTGTTACCTTTAGTTCTTATATCTTGCCCTTCAATGGTTGCTTTGTCTCAATTTTAAAGTGTTCCTCATCTCCTAAATTTGAAGACTCCCTAGGCTCAAATCCTAATCCAAATTAAATGTTTGGATATTTTTGTGACTGTAGTTGATGAGTGTCATCAATTATCCATCATTTAATCATTATGTGTCAATCTAGGGTGGTGTCCAAGGCTATATACAAAAGCAGGGGTTAACAGACTGATTTTTAGTTCATCTAGATCATGGCCATATTCATTGAACAATTAGTGTCTTGGGGGTGTTAGGTGTCACTTTTAATCTCCTAGAAAATAAAACTAAGTGTCTACTTATCCTTGCATAATTTGAAATTCACAAAGTTGCAGGAAAAGCAAATCTAAACTATTACAGAATTAAAAATGACAAAATTTAATTGACAGAATTTAAAATAACAAAAATGGAAATCACAGAAATAAATATAACAACAATGAAACTAAAACTTCACACCTGCAGAAAATGAAACCTAAGACAATGATGAAATTTAACGGTTGGAAAGCAAATATTGCAAAGTTGTAGCAAACTGAATTAACCAGAAATTCTCTAATGCAAAATGGAAATACAGACTAGAAATGTTGATGCTGAAATAGAAAATGTTATTCTATAAAATATATTCTAGATGAGTTACCTACCATGCATTCTAAATTAATGATATTCTTCTATTAGTTTTCATTCAATCGCTGATAGATTCATTCATTCTATCAATCATTGAACTAAACGAGTTATTTTTTGTTGTCATACATTTTATAAGAATATTATATTCCTTTTGAAAATATATTTTGAAATAATATTTTGAAATAAGTATTTTTCATGCAATCTACTTATCAAACCTTTTATGAAATCATATCTTCTCCTTACCTTCTAAATATTTTTGAAATTGATATCTCATTTATTCTTTCATCTTCTTGAACATATCCCATAAACAAGCATTATCCTCACTTAGGTCCTCCTCATATTTGTTCATTCTATGTGACATAGTGAACACTCAAATTTTCATCTTATTTTTGCTCCATATTGTACATTCCCTTCTTAAAAAACATTTATTAAAACCAGTAGAGTCTTTACAAATATTTTATTAAATCATCATCTACTTTTGTATCAAATCCTAACAAAATTTACTCTCATTGAGACTCTTCTTCACTGATTCCCTATTACACCATTTCCACCTTTCATATTTTTATGATAACCATATTTTATGTTAATCGTGGTGAGATTTCACTCAAGACTATCTTTGAGAAGTGGCGACAAATCCTACCTTAGATAATATTTTTGTTAGTTATCCACTTGAAGGCCTTGTTCTTATAAATTCTTATTGTATCCATATTGCAAGAATTTATTTGTGCCAATAATATTAGTCTCTATTGTAGTGGCTTACATTAAGGGTTTTGACATGCCATGTACCAACATGATGCAAAATATACCTAAAAAATATACACATTAACATAGCAAAATATACTTCATTTGCCACGTAAATTCCTTAAAATATGACATACTTTCTTTGCCTATCCTCCTCACTACAATCCTTTCCATCCTCCAATACTCATGTATGTAACTTATAATTTTTATTTATTTTAATTTAATGTTCTATAAATGAATATAATTGAACTTTCTATTTTATTATAAAGTTAATTTTAGATAATATGGTTGAATTTTCCATAGTTAAAGAATAAATAAAAATATAGGAAATATTTATAGAAATATTATGAGATTAAAAAAATAATTCATGAATCACCTTCAAATTTGAGGTAAATGATGTGGAAAAATATTTCATACCATAGACCAAGGTTCTTATCCCATAGGTGAATCTCAACATTCAATCAAATAAGATGATCTCAAGTGGTTACTTTGTGGTGAATATCCTTTGATTAATATAGTGTGCATATTTAATAATGAATAATTATTGATGATCTATGCTAATGATGAGTACCCAATATATATACCATTTAGTTTCCCTTTGTTATTCTAGTAGTGACACTGAGAGGGGGGGTGAATCAGTGTATTTTAAAATTTTCTTTGCTTTATCATAAAAAAAACTTGCTAGCTATCTACTGAAACTGCAAAAAGCAATCACACAAGCCAACAACATGCAACACAAGATTTATAGTGGAAACCCAATGAGGGAAAAACCATTGTGCCAATGGACTGCTTGATCTCCCAATCAAATCTAGTCTATAAATGGTTGGTCTTACAAATTCGATAGCACCCACTATCAGGACTAGCACCTACTAACCCTTAATTCTACAGCACCCACTGCAAGGAGCTCCAACCCCTATCCAAGCACCAACTTGGTTTTTACAATCATAGAAGTTATGACATATCAGATGCCTTCACTATTCCAGAACCCTGAATGGTTCAAGCTCTATCTTCTTTCTCTGTTGTTGCACTATCTCCTTCCTCTCTACTCTCTGTCTCCTCTCTACAATTCTCACAACAATCTCTCAACAACAACAACACCTCTCGGTTCATAAAACTCATTTTATATTATTGCAGCCACTTTCTATTTTTCATGCAAGCCTTTTCTTAGACTTTTAGTAAAATCTCTCTTATTTTTAATCGTATTTAGTTTATTTTTCTCTTCTCCTTAATAACTACAGTTAACAACCTCTTCAACCTTCTATCTTTGGCTTCAAATAAATCTTTTGCTATTCATAGAATATAAATTTTCTTTTTCTATAATTAACTTTTTATTCTCTTTACTCCATGTCGATAGTTATTCTGTAACTATTAACTCCATGTTCTCATGATGCATGTATTCTTAATTGACTCATGCACATTTTAAATTTATCTTGCTTGAAATAGATAGCTCCAATTATCCATGGTGATCTCTACAATTTTTCTCATGCAAAAACCTTAACTGTAACTATAACTGTAACTGTTGCAAACTTCACAATAAATGTAATTATTTCTTTAAAAAAAAAATATCACTCTTCATGTCAGGTGTATTTAAGATCTTAGGAATCATTTAAAACATTTTATTTCCCCAAAATTCATTTTGTTAGAGCACCATTTAAATTTCTTGTTATAACTATCTTTTTCCCAATTTTTCCAGCTGTCAAAACATGCCCAGCTACCCTTTTGGAGTGCTCATAACTTGTGCCTCGTAACTCCAATGGATACCAAATTGTATCCACATGTTCTTGGTTGTATGAACTACATTTTTTCAAATTTAAAGCTCTTAAATCTTTAGTAATCACTCCCAGCATCACTTTCAAGTTGGCCTCTAACACAAATTTTTCACCAGAATTTCCAGCTGTCAAAAAGTGTGAAACTGTCATTTTATGGTCCCCATAACTTCTAGATTACTTGTCCATATGCCCTCAAATTTGGATCATGTGTTTGATATACTATGAAGTACCATTTTTCCAAATTTGGTACCTTAAATCACTTTGGATCATTCCCAGTAGATCCACCAATGTTCCCCTTAATGCATATTTGCACTTGTTAATAGCTCTAGAAAAGACTAAGGCATGAACATTGAGTAAGCACTAGAAAGAATGAGCTCTAGAATGAATGAGCTTCAGAATGACTGAGCACCAAAAATACCAAGCTCTAGAAATAAGATAGAATGAGTTTCAGAAAGAATGAGTTCTAGAAACCCGAAAGAATGAGCTTCAGAAAGAATGAGTTCCAGAAAGATGTAACCTTCATAACTTTTTATCTACAACTCGGATTAACTTGCTTCAAAAATAAAAGTTGTAGTTCTCGACGAGAGGAATATTTTCATGCCATAAAAATGTAATTTTACTATAGTATGACACCATAATTGACATGATACTCATTTTTGACCTTTTACAAGTATACCTAGACTATTTTGACAACAATGACAAAACATCCTGACAACTTGAAAATAATGACAAAATAATCTAGGGCCTCCTTTACTCAAAAATCTCCCCCTTTGGCATTTTTGGCAACACACATACATACCTAGCAATTTTTACTATTTTTGCCAGTGTTCTTTCTCCCCCTTTGACAATAATGACAAAGGGTGTGCTCTAGCTTCTCCTTTACTCAAATCCTGCTCTGTAACAACTCCCCCTGAGTCTGTACACACCATCCTCAAATAACCAGTTAGATAAAACAATAAATACACATAGGAGCATAAGATATACATAAATTGCTCCCCTAAGGATGTGTTGCCACCCTTGTGGCCTAGTTTTTGGGAAGTGTAGTAACTCCCAACTTCTTTCTCAGATATTCAAAAACATCCTTGGGTAGTGGCTTTGTAAATATGTCAACTACTTGCTCTACTGTAGGTACAAACTCCAACTTGACATCTCCATCTACTACTTTCTCTCTCAAGAAATGATATCTGATTGCTATATGCTTGGTTCTTGAGTGCATTACTAGATTTTTGGAAATACTAATTGCACTTGTATTGTCACATAGCAGTGGAATAGGTTCACTACACAGTATACCAAGATCTTTCAATGTTTGCTTCATCCATAGCACTTGTGTGCAACAAGATACTACTGCCATGTATTCTGCTTCTATTGTACTCAAAGAGACTGAGTCTTGCTTTTTGTTGTGCCATGCAACCAATTTATCACCAAGATAAAATGCACCTCCACTTGTACTCTTCCTGTCATCCACACAACCTGCCCAATCAACATCTGAATAGGCTATTAGTGTGAAGTCCTTACCTCTTGGATACCACAATCCAAACTCCATAGTGCCTTTCAGATATCTAAATATCCTCTTCATAGTTGTGACATGTGTCTCTTTAGGATCAACTTGAAATCTGGCCACCATACACACATCCTACAGTATATCTGGTCTTGTAGTAGTAAGGTACAATAGGCTTCCAATCATGGACATGTACATTGTTTGGTCTACAGGTGGTGATTTATCCTCCTTGCTCAGCTTACACCCAGTTGTCATAGGAGTTCCAACTGGCTTACAATATTCCATTGTAAACTTCTTTAACATCTCCTTGACATATTTGATTTGAGAAATAAAAATACCCTTTTCTAGCTGATTTACTTGCAAACCCAGAAAGTATGACAGTTCTCCAATCATTGACATTTCAAATTATCTTTGCATTTTATGGGAAAAATATTTACATATTTCATCCTTGCAGCCTCCAAATATTATGTCATCTACATACACAAAAACTATGATTTGATAGTATTTCTTAGATCTAACATACAGATTACTATCAACCATACCCTTTTTGAATCCTTGTTGTAGTAAATAGTTATCCAACCTTGCATACCATGCCCTGGGTGCTTGCTTCAAACCATACAAATATTTCTTGAGCTTACACACTAGATTTGGATTTTCTCCTAACTGAAAGCCATCTGGTTGTTCTATGTATACTTCTTCTTCAAGTTTACCATTCAAAAAGGCTGACTTCACATCCATCTGATATACTTTGAAGTTTTTATGGACTACCAATGCCAGAAACATTCTGATGGCTTCCAATATTGCCACTGGTGCAAAAGTCTCTTCAAAATAAATACCTTCTACTTGAGCATATCCTTTGCAAACCAGTCTTGTTTTATTCCTCACTACCTGTCCATATTCATTCAGCTTGTTCCTGAAGACCCATTTGGTGCCAATAATATTATTATTGGCTGGCCTCTGTACTAGCTCCCAAGTCTAATTTTTCTCAATCTGGTTGAGCTCCTCTTCCATTGCCTTTATCCAGTGTTCATATTGGCTGGCCTCCATCACTATTTTGGGTTCAATGTTGGATAGTAGAGAGTAGTTGGTGTACTCTTGTACTTGGGAAACTCTCCTTCTTGTCTAAACTCCAACTTGTGGATCTCCTATGATTTGATTTATGGGATGATTTATCTGAACATACCTTGTTGGTGATTTTGGAGTGGCTGGTTGCTATTCTTGTTCTTCTTCTTCTTGCTCCTGCTCATCACCTTCAATAAAATCATCATAGGTGGGATACTGCTCTCTATTGCTGACAACTTGTTTAGTTCCTTCATCTACTTTGACATCAACACTGTCTACCATTCTTCTTAGCCTCTTGTTGTAACACTGATAAGATTTGCTCTTTGAAGAATAGCCAAGGAATATGCCTTCATCAGCTCTGTCATCAAACTTCCCAAGATTTTCTTTAGTATTTTTGATATAGCATTTACTGCCAAATACTTTGAAATGTTTTATAGTGGCCTTTCTTCCAAACCAGAGTTCATATGGAGTTTCATCCGCATGTGGTCTGAGCATGCATCTATTTTGGATGTAGACAACAGTATGAACTGCCTCCTTCCAAAAATGATCTGCTACTTTGCTCTCACTCAGCATGGTTCTTGCCATTTCTTGAACTGTTCTATTCTTCCTTTCCACTACACCATTTTGTTGTGGTGTTCTTGCAGCTGAGAACTATCTCCTGATGCCATGTTTATCACAGTATTCAGCAAAATCTTCTGAGATAAACTCTCCTCCTCTATCTGACCTTAGACATTTTATTCTTCTTCCACTCATATTTTTAGCCTGATTCTTAAATATCTTGAACATATCAAGTGCTTCTGACTTGTGTCTCAAGAACAATACCCATGTCATTCTAGAGTAATCATCTATGCATAACATAAAGTATCTATGCCCATGTGTGCTTTGAGTTCTTGTTGGCCCACACAAATCAGTATGAACTAGTTCTAATGGCTTGCTAGAGTAATGTTCTTTTGCTTTGAAGGTGACTCTAGTTTGCTTACCTTTTTGACATGATGAGCATATGCTATTTGCTGGCTTGGAGATGCCAGGCATGTCTCTTACTACTTTCTTTGAACTGATCTTTGCTAAATTTTCAAAGCTAATGTGTCCAAGCCTCTTGTGCCATATCCAATTAACATCTTCTTGTGTAAATAGACATGACCGTTCATTGGTGTCAGTAAGAGTGTACATATTTCTAGTTGTTCTTGTACCTATGGCTAATAATATTCCACTATTTGCTCTTCTGATTTCACAACCATGCTTTTTGAAAGTAACATCATTACCTTTGTCACATATTTAGCTTATACTCAGCAGATTATGTTTTAAGCCATCCACAAACAACACTTCTTCTGATTTGACTCCTTTTCCATCTCCTAGCTTGAATGTACCTCTGCCTACAATTTTAGCTCCATCATTATTGCCAAAATTTACTGATCCACCTTCATATTGTTCCAACTTATCAAACCTTTTCTTGTCACCTGTCATGTGCTTGGAGCATCCACTATCAAGAATCCATGGCTTAGTTCTATTGTTAGCTTTCAAGGTTGTTTGAACAATCAGGGACTTCTTAACATCTTCTTTCTCCTTGCCTTTCTCTACCCATTCCCTTTTAGCCTTTGGTTTTTGTTTGGCTACAGTATTTACCTCTGTTTTCTGATGCTCAACTATTTTCTCAGTGGACTGACTCTTCTGCACCCTAGGTAAATCATGTTGGCTTTCTTTTTGTCTAGAAGAGTTGGCAAGATTACTTCTATAGAATTTGGCTATGTGACCATAATTGTGACATTTATAGCATTCAACATTATACTCAAAAAAATGAGTAAATGCATTCTGTTGCACATAATTGACTGGTTTATTATTGAATCTACAATTTGCAATTTTATGACCATACTGATTACATTTGTAACAGTAACCATGAAAAGTGTAGCCAAAAGTGGGATAGAAATTGTGAGACCTAGTTTGCTGATAGTAATTGTTGATTGGTCTCCTTGGTGCTCTCCTTGCTTGTTGATCAACTTTGATGAACCCTTCACTATCCACCATTTTTCTTGGTTGACTGGTTGTTACCTTCAGTTCCTGTCTCTTGCCCTTCAATGGTTGCTTTATCTCAGTTTTGGAGTGTTCTTCATCTCTTGAATTTGAAGACTCTCCAAGATCAAATCCTACTCCAGATTTAATGTTTGGATCTCTTTGTGACTGTAGTTGATGATTGTCGTTAATTATTCATCATTTAATCATTATGTATCAATATAGGGCGGTGTCCAAGGCTATATACAAAAGCAGGGGTTAACAGACTGATTTTTAGTTCATCTAGATCATGGACTTATTCATGGAACAGTTAGTGTTTTGGGGGTGTTAGGTGTCCCTTTTAATCTCCTAGAAACTAAAACTAAGTGCCTACTTATCCTTTCATAATTTGAAATTCACATAGTTGCAGGAAAAACAAATCTAAACTATTGCAGAATTAAAAATGACAGAATTTAATTGATAGAATTTTAAGTAACAAAAATGGAAATCACCAAAATAACTATAACAACAATGAAACTAAAAATTCACACCTGCAAAAAATAAAACCTAATACAATGATGAAATTTAAAGGTTGGAAAGCAAATATTGCAAATCTATAGCAAACTGAATTAACCAGAAATTCTTTGATGCAAACTAGAAATATAGACTGGAAATGTGAAGCTGAAACAGAAAATGTTATGCTATAAAATATAATCTAGATGACTTACCTACATGAATTCTAAATTAATGATTTTATTCTATTAGTTTTCATTCAATCAATGATAGATTCATTCATTCTATCAATCATTGAACTAAACGAGTTATTTTTTGTTGTCATACATTTATAAGAATATTATATTCCTTTTGAAAATATATTTTGAAATGAGTATTTTTCATGCAATCTACTTACCAAACCTTTTATGAAATCATATCTTCTCCTTACCTTATAAATATTTTTGAAATTGATATCTCTTTTATTCTTTCATCTCCTTGAACATATCCCATAAACAAGCATTATTCTCACTTAGGTCCTCGTCATATTTGTTCATTCTATGTGACACAATGAACACTAAAATTTTCTTAAATTATCATCTACTTTTGTATCAAATCCTAACAAAATTTACTCTCATTGAGACTCTTCTTCGTTGATTCCATATTACACCATTTACACCTTTCATATTTTTATCATAACCATATTTTATGTCAATCGTGGTGAGATTTCACTCAAGAGTGTCTTTGAGTAGTGGCGACAAATCCTACCTTAGATAATATTTTTGTTAGTTATCCACTTGAAGGCCTTTTCTTATAAATTCTTATTGTATCCATCTTGCAAGAATTTATTTGTGCCAATAATATTAGTCTCTATTGTAGTGGCTTACATTAAGGGTTTTGACATTCCATGTACCAACATGATGCAAAAGATACCTTAAAAATATACACATTAACATAGAAAAATATACTTCGTTTGCCACGTAAATTCCTTAAAATATGACATACTTTCTTTGCCTATCCTCCTCACTACAATCCTTTCCATCCTCCAATACTCATGTATGTAACTTATAATTTTTATTTATTTTAATTTAATGTTCTATAAATGAATATAATTGAACTTTATATTTTATTATTCAGTTAATTTTAGATAATATGGTTGAATTTTCCATAGTTAAAGAATAAATAAAAATATAGGAAATATTTATAGAAATATTATGAGATTAAAAAAATAATTCATGAATCACCTTCAAATTTGAGGTAAATGATGTGGAAAAATATTTCATACCATAGACCAAGGTTCTTATCCCATAGGTGAATCTCAACATTCAATCAAATAAGATGATCTCAAGTGGTTACTTTGTGGTGAATATCCTTTGATTAATATAGTGTGCATATTTAATAATGAATAATTATTGATGATCTATGCTAATGATGAGTACCCAATATATATACCATTTAGTTTCCCTTTGTTATTCTAGTAGTGACACTGAGAGGGGGGGTGAATCAGTGTATTTTAAAATTTTCTTTGCTTTATCACAAAAACCACTTGCTAGCTATCTACTGAAACTGCAAAAAAAAATCACACAAGCCAACAACACGCAACACTAGGTTTATAGTGGAAACCCAATTAGTGAAAAACCATTGTGCCAATGGATTTCTTGATCTCCCAATAAAATTTAGTTTGTAAATGATTGGTATTACAAATTCAATAGCACCCACTATCAGGACTAGCACCTACTAACCCTCAATTCTGCAACACCCACTGCAAGGAGCTCCAACCCTTATCCAAGCACCAACTTGGTTTTTACAATCATAGAAGTTATGACATATCAGATGCCTTCACTATTCCAAACCCTAAATGGTTCAAGCTCTATATTCTTTCTCTGTTGTTGCACTATCTACTTCCTCTCTGCTCTCTGTCTCCTCTCTGCAATTATCGCAATAAAATCTCAACAACAACCACAACTCTCAGTTCATAAAACTCATTTGATATTATTGCAACCACTATTTATTTTTCATGCAAGCCTTTTCTTAGACTTTTAGTAAACTCTCTCTTATTTTTAATCGTATTTAGTTTCTTTTTCTCTTCTACTTAAAAAATAAAGTTAACAACCTCTTCAACCTTCTATCTTTCGATTCATATAAATATTTTTCTATTCATAGAATATAACTTTTGGTTTTTCTATAATTAACTTTTTATTCTCTTTACTAATGTCAACAGTTATTCTACAACTGTTAACTTCATGTTCTCACGATGCATGTATTATTATTTGACTCATGCAAATTTTAACTTTCTCTTGAATGATAGCTCCAATTATCCATGATGATATCTACATTTTTTCTCATGCAAAAACCTAAACTGTAACTGTTGCAAACTTCACAATAAATGTAACTGCCCCCATTTTTTTTTAAACCACGTCACTCTTTATGTTAGGTGTATTTCAGATCTGAGGAATCATTTAAAAAGTTTTATTTTTCTAAGATTCATTTTCACAGAGCACCTTTTAAATTTCTTGTTATAACTATCTTTTTTCCAAATATTTCCAACTGTCAAAACATGCCCAACTACCTTTTTGGAGTGCTCATAACTTGTGCCTCGTAACTCCAATGGATACCAAATTGTATCCACGTGTTCTTGGTTGTATGAAATATATTTATTCTGATTTTAAGCTCTTAAATATTCAATAATTGCTCCTAGAATCGTTTTTAAGTTGACCTCTAACACAAATTTTTCACCAAAATTTCCAGCTGTCAAAAAGTGTGAAATGATCATTTTGCGGGCCCCATAACTTCCAAATTACTTGTCCATATGCTCTCAAATTTGGTTCATGTGTTTTATATGCTATGAAGTACCATTTGTAAAAATTTTGTACCTTAAATCACTTTGGATCATTCTCAGTAGATCCGCAAATGTTCCCCTTAATGCAGATTTGCACCTGTTAACAGCTATAGAAAGGACTAAGGCATTAACATTGAGTAATCACCAGAAAGAATGAGATCAAAAATAAATGAGCTTCAGAATGAATAAGCACCAGAAATACTAAGCTCCAGAAATAAGATAGAATGATTTTAAAAATAATGAGTCCAGAAACCCGAAAGAATGAGCTTCAGAAAGAATGAGTTCTAGAAAGATATAACCTTCATAACTTTTTATCTACAACTCGGATTAACTTGATTCAAAAATAAAATTTGTAGCTCTTGACGAGAGGAATATTTTTATGCCATAAGAATGAAATTTTACTACAATTGACACCATAATTTGCATGATACTCATTTTTTCCCTTTTACAAGTATACCTAAACTTTGTTGACAACAATGACAAAACATCCTGACAACTTGACAATAATGACAAAATAATATAGGGCCTCCTTTACTCAAAAATATCCCCCTTTGGAATTGTTGGCAACACACATACATACCAGGAATTTTTTACCATTTTGTCCAGTGTTCTTTCTCCCCCTTTGACAATAATGACAAAGGGTGTGCTCTTGCTTATCCTTTACTCAAATCCTACTCTGTAACAACTCCTCCTGAGTCTGTACACACCATCCTCAAATAATCAGTTAGATAAAATAATAAATACACACAAGATCATAAGATAAACATAAATTGTTCCCCTTGAGAATGTGCTGCCACCCTTATGGCCTATTTTTAGGGAAGTGTAGTAACTCCCAATTTATTTCTTAGATATTCAAAAACATCCTTAGATAGTGGCTTTGTAAAGATGTCAGCTACTTGCTCTGCTGTAGGTACAAAATCCAACTTGAAATCTCCATCTGCTACTTTATCTCTCAAGAAATGATATCTAATTGCTATATGCTTAGTTCTTGAGTGCATTAATAGATTTTTGGAAATACTAATCGCACTTGTATTGTCACATAGTAGTGGAATAAGTTCACTACATAGTATACCAAGATATTTCAATGTTTGCTTCATCCATAGCAATTGTGTGCAAAAATATATTGTTGGAATGTATTCTACTTTTGTTGTAGTCAAAGAGACTGAGTCTTGATTTTTTTTGTGCCATGCAACCAATTTATCGCCAAGATAAAATGCACCTCCACTTAGAATCTTCTTGTCATCCACACAACCTACCCAATAAACATCTGAATAGGCTATTAGTGTGAAATCCTTACCTATTGTATACCACAATACAAACTCCATAGTGCCTTTTAGATATTTAAATATCCTCTTCACAGCTATGAAATGTGTCTCTTTAGGATCAGCTTGAAATATGGCCACCATACACACATCCTGTAGTATATCTGGTCTTGTAGCCATAAGGTACAGTAGGCTTCCAATCATGGACATGTACATTGTTTGGTCTATAGGTGGTGATTTATCCTCTTTGATTAGCTTAAACTTAGTTTTCATAGGAGTTCCAAATGGCTTACAATATTCTATTGTAAAATTATTTAACATCTCCTTAACATATTTGATTTGAGAAATAAAAATGCCCTTTTATAGATGATTTACTTGCAAACCTAGAAAGTATGACAATTCTCCAATCATTAAAATTTCAAATTCTCTTTGCATTTTATGGGTAAAATATTTAAATATTTCATCCTTGCAGCCTCCAAATATTATATCATCTACATACACAACAACTATGATTTGATAGTATTTCTCAGATCTAAAATATAGATTACTATCAACCATACCCTTTTTGAATATTTGTTGTAGTAAATAGTTATCTAGCCTTGCATACCATGCCCTGAGTGCTTGCTTCAAACCATACAAAGCTTTCTTGAGCTTACACACTAGATTTGGATTTTCTCCTACCTAAAAGCCACCTGGTTGTAATATGTATACTTCTTCAATTTTACCATTTAGAAAGACTCACTTCACATCCATATAATATACTTTGAAGTTTTTATGGACTGCCAATGCCAGAAACATTCTGATGGCTTCCAATCTTGCCACTGGTGCAAAATTATCTCCAAAATCAATACCTTCTACCTGAGCATATCCTTTGCAAACCAGTCTTGCTTTATTCCTCACTATCTATCCATATTCATTCAATTTATTCCTAAAGACCCATTTGGTGCCAATAATATTCTTATCAACTGACCTCTGTACTAGCTCCCAAGTCTAATTTTTCTTAATCTAGTTGAGCTCCTCTTCCATTGCCTTTATCCAGTGTTCATATTGGTTGACGTCCATCACTATTTTGAGTTCAATGTTGGATAGTAGATAGTAGTTGGTGTACTCTTGTACTTGGGAAACTCTCCTTGTCTAAACTCCAACTTGTGGATCTCCTATGATTTTATTTATGGGATGATTTATCTGAACATAAATTTTTGGTGATTTTGGAGTGGCTAGCTGCTATTCTTGTTCTTCTTCTTCTTGATCCTTCTCATCACCTTCAATAAAATAATCATAGGTGAGATACTAGTCTCTATTGCTGACAACTTGTTCAGTTCCTTCATCTACTTTGACATCAACACTATCTACCATTCTTCTTAGCCTCTTTTTGTAACACTGATAAGATTTGCTCTTTGAAGAATAGCCAAGGAATATGCCTTCATTAGCTCTGTCATCAAACTTCCTAAGATTTTCTTCAGTATTTTTGATATAGCATTTACTACCAAATGCTTTGAAATATTTTACAATGGCCGTTCTTCCAAACTAAAGTTCATATGAAGTTTCATCTGCATGTGGTCTGAGCATGCATCTATTTTGTATGTAGACATTAGTATGAACTGCCTCCTTTAAAAAATAATCTACTAATTTGCTCGCTCTTAACATGGTTCTTGCCATTTCTTGAACTGTTCTATTCTTCCTTTCCACTACACCATTTTGTTGTGGTCTTCTTGCAGCTGAGAACTGTATCTTGATGCCATGTTTATCACAGTATTTAGCAAACTCTTCTGAGATAAACTCTCCTCCTCTATATGACCTTAGATATTTTATTCTTCTTCCACTCATGTTTTCAGCCTAATTCTTAAATATCTTGAACATATCAAGTGCTTTTGACTTGTGTCTCAAGAACAATACCCATGTCATTTTAGAGTAATCATCTATGCATAACATAAAGTATCTATGCCCATGTGTGCTATGAGTTCTTGTTGGACCACACAAATTAGTATGAACTAGTTCTAATGACTTGATAGAGTAATGTTCTTTTGCTTTGAATGTGACTCTAGTTTGCTTACCTTTTTTACATGATGAGCATATGTTATTTTTTGGTTTGGAGATGCCAGACATGTCTCTTACTGGTTTCTTTGAACTGATATTTTCTAAATTATCAACAATGTTTTTTGAATGTAACATCATTACCTTTGTCACATATTTGGCTTATACTCAGCAGATTATTTTTTAAGCGATCCATAAAAAAAACTTCTTGTAATTTGACTCATTTTTCCATATCCTAGATTGACTGTACCTATGCCTATAATTTTAGCTCCATCATTATTGCCAAAATTTACTGATACACATTCATATTGTTCCAACTTATCAAACCTTTTCTTGTCACCTGTCATGTGCTTGGAGCATCCACTATCAAGGATCCATGGCTTAGTTCTATTGTTAGCTTTCAAGGATGTTTGAAAAATCAACGAGTTCTTAACATCTTCTTTCCTCTTACCTTTATCTACCCACTCCATTTTAGCCTTAATTTTTTTTTTTCTATAGTATTTACCTCTGATGTTTGATGCTCAACTATTTTCTCAGTGGATTGGCTCTTCTGCACTCTAGGTAAATCATGTTGGCTTTCTTTTTATTTAAAAGAGTTGGCAAGATTACTTCTACAGAATATGGCTATGTGACAATAATTGTGATATTTATAGCATTCAATATTACACTCAAACAATGGATTAAATGCATTCTATTGAACATAATTGACTGGTTTATTATTGAATCTACAATTTGTAATTTTATGACCATACCGATTACATTTGTAACAGTGACCATGAAAAGTGTAGCAAAAAGTGGGATAGAAATTGTGAGACCTGGTTTACTGATATTAATTATTGATTGGTCTTCTTGGTGCTCTCCTTGCTTTTTGATCAACTTTGATGAACCCTTCACTATCCAAAATTTTTCTTGGCTAACTGGTTGTTACCTTTAGTTCTTATATCTTGCCCTTCAATGGTTGCTTTGTCTCAATTTTAAAGTGTTCTTCATCTCCTAAATTTGAAGACTCTCTAGGCTCAAATCCTAATCCAAATTTAATGTTTGGATATTTTTGTGATTGTAGTTGATGAGTGTCATCAATTATCCATCATTTAATCATTATGTGTCAATCTAGTGCGGTGTCCAAGGCTATATACAAAAGCAGGGGTTAATAGACTGATTTTTAGTTCATCTAAATCATGGTCATATTCATTGAACAATTAGTATCTTGGGGGTGTTAGGTGTCCCTTTTAATATCCTAGAAACTAAAACTGAGTGTCTACTTATCCTTGCATAATTTGAAATTCACACAGTTGTAGGAAAAGCAAATCTAAACTATTGCAGAATTAAAAATGACAAAATTTAATTGACATAATTTAAAATAACAAAAATGGAAATCACAGAAATAAATATAACAACAATGAAACTAAAACTTCACACCTGCAGAAAATGAAACCTAAGACAATGATGAAATTTAAAGGTTGGAAAGAAAATATTGCAAAGCTGTAGCAAAATGAATTAACCAAAAATTCTTTGATGCAAAATGGAAATACAGACTAGAAATGTTGATGCTGAAATAGAAAATGTTATGCTATAAAATATATTCTAGATGAGTTACCTACCATGCATTCTAAATTAATGACATTCTTCTATTAGTTTTCATTCAATCGCTGATAAATTCATTCATTATATCAGTCATTGAACTAAACGAGTTATTTTTTATTGTCATACATTTTATAAGAATATTATATTCCTTTTGAAAATAATATTTTGAAATAAGTATTTTTCATGCAATCTACTTATCAAACCTTTTATGAAATCATATCTTCTCCTTACCTTCTAAATATTTTTGAAATTGATATCTCATTTATTCTTTCATCTCCTTGAACATATCCCATAAACAAGCATTATCCTCACTTAGGTCCTCCTCATATTTGTTCATTCTATGTGACATAGTGAACACTCAAATTTTCATCTTATTTTTGATCCATATTGTACATTCCCTTCTTAAAAAACATTTATTAAAACCAGTAGAGTCTTTACAAATATTTGCTTAAATTATCATCTACTTTTGTATCATATCCTAGCAAAATTTACTCTCATTGAGACTCTTCTTCATTGATTCCCTTTGTCATTCCAGAGTAATAATCTATGCATAACATAAAGTATATATGCCCATGTGTGCTATGATTTCTTGTTGGAGCACACAAATTAGTATGAACTAGTTCTAATGACTTGCTAGAGTAATGTTCTTTTGCTTTGAAGGTGACTCTAGTTTGCTTACCTTTTTTACATGATGAGCATATGCTATTTGCTAGCTTGGAGATGCCGGACATGTCTCTTACTGCTTTCTTTGAACTGATATTTTCTAAATTATCAACAATGTTTTTTTAAAGTAACATCATTACCTTTGTCACATATTTGGCTTATACTCAGCAGATTATTTTTTAAGCGATCCATAAAAAAAACTTCTTGTAATTTGACTCATTTTTCCATATCCTAGATTGACTGTACCTATGCCTATAATTTTAGCTCCATCATTATTGCAAAAATTTACTGATACACCTTCATATTGTTCCAACTTATCAAACCTTTTCTTGTCACCTGTCATGTGCTTGGAGCATCCACTATAAAGAATCCATGGCTTAGTTCTATTGTTAGATTTCAAGGCTATTTGAAATATTAGGGAGTTCTTAACATTTTCTTTCCTCTTACCTTTATCTACCCACTCCCTTTTAGCCTTCATTTTTTTTTGGCTATAGTATTTACCTTTGTTTTCTGATGCTCACCTATTTTCTCAATGGACTGACTCTTCTGTAGCCTAGGTAAATCATGTTGTATTTATTTTTATTTAAAAGCATTGGCAAGATTACTTCTACATAATATGGCTATGTGACCATAATTGTGATATTTATAGCATTCAACATTATACTCAAACAAAGGAGTAAATGCATTTTGTTGCACATAATTGACTGGTTTATTATTGAATCTACAATTTGTAATTTTATGACCATATTGATTACATTTGTAATAGTAACCATGAAAATTGTAGCCAAAAGTGGGATAGAAATTGTGAGACCTGGTTTGCTGATATTAATTGTTTATTGGTCTCCCTAGTGCTCTCCTTTCTTGTTGATCAACTTTGATGAATCCTTCACTATCCACAATTTTTCTTGGCTGACTGGTTGTTACCTTTAGTTCTTGTATCTTAAACTTCAATGGTTGCTTTATCTCAATTTTAAAATGTTCTTCATATCCCAAATTTGAAGACTCTCCAGGTTCAAATCCTAATCCAAATTTAATGTTTGGATATTTTTATGACTGTATTTTATGAGTGTCGTCAATTCTTCATCATTTAATCATTATGTGTCAATCTCGAGTGGTGTCCAAGGCTATATACAAAAGAAGGGGTTAATAGATTGATTTCTAGTTCATCTAGATCATGGAATTATTCATGGAACAGTTATTTTTTTTGGGGTGTTAGGTGTCCCTTTTAATCTCCTAGAAACTAAAACTAAGTGCCTACTTATCCTTGCATAATTTGAAATTCACACAATTGCAGGAAAAACAAATCTAAACTATTGCAGAATTAAAAATGACAAAATTTAATTGACAAAATTTAAAATAACAAAAATGGAAATCATAGAAATAACTATAACAACAATGAAACTAAAACTTCACACCTACAAAAAATGAAACCTAAGACAATGATGAAATTCAAAGGTTGAAAAGCAAATATTGTAAATCTGTAGCAAACTGAATTAACCAAAAATTCTCTGATGAAAACTAGAATTACAGACTGGAAATGTTGAAGGTAAAACAAAAAATATTATGCTATAAAATATATTATATATGAGTTACCTACCATGCATTCAAATTCCACATTATCCTAATCACTAACCATACAAAAACTATCAGATCTCTGCTAACCTGCTATAGCCAAAAATAGTAGAATTATGTCAAGTAAAAACCCTCCTCTAGACCTGAAAGTGGCCCTTGCTTCCTAAACCAAAAGAAGGCAAATAAAATTGCTCTAAACTGTTAATTCCTCACACTCAATGCAAAATTTAACATAAATAAATGACAAATGATGCACCTTTATTTCATTCCAGCAACATAATAGTAGTGCAGGGAAAGACCTTTCGACTATTGTGCTACTGTAAAACACAATTACAATATCTAAAAATTATATTATTATTTCCTCTCCCCTATCCCCTATCTCATATGGGAGCACTTTATTTATAAAATTAAGGTACATTAAATATAATATTTAATGTTGTTACATAGAACTGTTACAACTGTTTCAATTTTGTTCTTCGACAAATACAGGGTTTTGACCCTTTAGGCCCTCTCCACTAAAGTTGTTGTCTTCCACCAGTGACAGACATGTGTAAGAATGGATAAGGATACTCCTAAAATTATTGCAGTTACCATTTACCTCCTATTTACGATGATTAAATATGCATTCAGTCATTTTAAACCCTCTACGCTTATTTCAGAGCAACTCCGAAATATCAGGTGGTAGAACAAGGTTATTGTTATATCTAGCAACAGAAGCACATGTGACCAACTGTGGCAGTGAATATGGTTTCTCTGAGCACCTAGATGACTAATTCCACTTTTGGTTTGAGCTGGAGTGGACAAATTCTATGCCATGTTGTATATGTACAACTGGCTAGAATTTGTATGGGAAAAGTCCAATTTCTTGCACAACCAATTGTTGACAGAGTTCTTGGCGCCTTAAAGTAATTTAAAAAAATGGGAAAATAGTAAAATACACTTATGGAATAAACATAAACCTTATGAATGAATTACCTAAATATTGTAATACCTAAATTAATGCAGAATATACTGAAATAAACAACCAAAACATAGTATAAAACATGGATAAATTAGTCAAAACAGAGTATATTCACTTTCATCATTTTAACATGTAAATACCATCACATAATGCATAGTATCTCTAATATTAACATAAAATCACAACATAAGCAGTTCCAAATGGGTTTAAAATTTTATCAAAGTAGTCTTTTATGAGGCAATTTTTTGCCTCATCATTTCCCCCCAGCCTGTTCTATTGCATGTCCTCATGCATTTTGTTCTACCATAATAGCACAAAGATCCAAATCTAGGTATCACTCAACATACTTCCAACCTGATAGTATCCTTTGTGCATTTGAATCTCCCGAAGCCATTCCTAAAACTATTCTTTCGATTGAGAATCATTATCAAAGTAGTATGGAACAAGAGTGATTATAGTTATAATTTTGTACTTGCGTCCAATCCAATGCTCCCTAACCTCAAATATGGTTTGGATTATGCTTGTAGCCCTTCTTCTTGACCATATTAAATTTTTAGATATGTCAGGTTCTCTCTTCTAAAAATATATAGGTAACTCAACCCATCTACTTCTGCAGGCTGACAAAGTGTCAGCAAATGATGTTGCACAAAATGTTTGAAAACCATCTATGCATGCCTGCAAATTTCCCAGGTACATTTTCCTTACCTATAATTTCTCATTAGTGTATAATTATGATTGGTGGAAGTTCTGTGATTTAAGTGGACAGGTCTAATGAGCAAAACAACTTGGAATTCTATGGATTTACTAGCCCTTTTCTCCTGCTTCTAGTAAATCAGATTCTGAAGTGTTGATTGAAAAACCCTTAGCTGAATATCACCAGTAAATATGTGGGGGAGGAAAATAACTTCAATTGGAAAAAAGAAATTATGAAGAAATAACTGACATAGTAAATTTTTTTGTTCTCCAGATCTCTGCCAGAAAGCTTCCAAGAATTCACCTAGTGTCTCAAATGTGTGGGAGAGACCAGAGGTAATTCTCATTGTCTACCATCGAAGGTACCTCTCCTTAAAAATTAAACTGTAAAATTTTGCAGGCCTATGACATTGAACCATGCATTCAACAATATGACATATTTCCTATACTTGCCCTTTTAATTTATCAATTTCAGAGTCTTTCTACTTTATTTCTTCTGTTAAGGTTTGCAATGAGGAGACCTTTCCCTCCAATTGATGGCATTTTGTCATCCAATAAGCTATATCCTCATTATGTTTTACTAATGAAATTGTTTCAGGTGACCTATTCATAGGTTGCATCTAAGGTACAGTATTAACCTGAATTCCAACATTTACTTTTTCTACTGCAAGGGATTCTTTTTGTAACCCCACTTCAATTAGCTTAATTTTAGGAATGTTCACATTAACAATATTTTGGGGAATTTGTGGATTTATCTGTTCCTAGACTATTATGGCTACTTCTAGGGGTGTTGTTGTCATGGTCATTTGTTGTGGCTCCTTGGACACCTACACAAGTGCCCCTGGTTGCTCATCCCCTAAATTTTGATGTGCCTCTTGTGCTTCGTCAGGTGCAACACTGCCAGGTGAACTTCTTTCTGCATTTTTTTCTAAATTCATTAACAAACTAGCCAATTCATCCCCTGAGTTTTTTTGAGAAGGTTGCTATTCCAAAAGTGTGAGCCTAGCCTTTACAGCTTCTATCTCTTGCCATAACTTGGCAATGATATTATACTTATCCTTTAAGGAAGCTTCATTTTGCTCAATCCAGCCTGTTTGGATCTTGATCACACTTCTAGTTGCATGTAATTGAGATTTAATATCAACTTATTCCTCTTCCTCTACACTTGAATCATCTTTCTCATCTATTGCTGCCTCAAGCTCTTATTCAGAGTCAAGATAATATACAAGGGATCTTGATAGACAAGCAACAGTTGTGTCTTCCTGTGCTTCCCCTATTTCAATTCGTTCCTTAGAATCTAAGGAATAATTGAGAGAAATGGAAGGCATTTCCTCTTCTGCTGAAGTGTCCATATTCTGTCAAGAGATATCTACATCTTGGCCGCTGATATCCTTAGCTTCTTGCATAGTTTCCTCCACAAGCTGAGTATGGGTTTTAGAAACATCATTATGTTCCCTCTTCTCCTTTGTTTGCATATCCTTTATATCAACAAATTTCTAAAGCCTTCAGGATCTCCTCAACCCTAAAACAAATTGCTTCCTATTTATTTTAGAACTAGGAGACCTAGACTCAAAAATTCAAGTTTCTTGCTGATTAGAGGGTTCCCATTCTTTAGAAGTGTGAAATGTGTGTACATCATCTAAAAATGTGACCTTTCTCTTTTGGTCAGAGCCGACATTCCTTTGTGTTCTCATTCATGACAAGGGAGGTCCTTTTGGAGATGAAGGGGTTGTGCCAACAAAATCTCTAGGTTTATGCTCAGGGTTAGGGTTAGCCTCCCCTATCTCTTCTCCATAAGTGGGACTCTCAAAAAAAAATTCTTCAACAAACTCATCCCAAGTATGGAAAAAGTGGTCAAAAATCCTAGGATTCCCCCTAAAGTGATGTTTGCAAACAATTTTGACTAACCCATGATTCTTGGGTGACCCCCTGCCTGCCTGATACTTTTTAGCCATATTTGAAAGTTCTTGTACAAATACAAAGGCAAATTGACTCTTAATTTAGTGTTTAAATGACCATAGCAGAGGTTAGTTAAAATTTGTAAATTATGACTAGAAAGAACAAGGTATTGACCATCATAGGTTAGAAACATGATGACCCAGACTTCAACTTCATCCCATGGTGGTTGTAGACTGGTTCTCTTAACTCCTTTGCAAATATTATTGCTTATTATGAACTCTGTAGGTCTATCATTTTCCCCTCTAAATTGATTAACTAATTTTATTAATGTATTTTTTCCATATTTTCCTATGTGAATCCCTTGCAGAGGCAATTCAATTACTTGGCTAAGAATTTCAGGACTTACTTGAATAGTCATGCCACTTATTTGAACTTTGTTGCTGTGAAAAGTGCGTGCAAACTCTGCTATTAAACCTTTTGAATGCCCATAAAATTTTTACAATAAGGGCAGAAAACCCCCTTTCATGAATATTCGCATACACTCCTCGTATCTCTACAAAAACTTTATATTTCCTAGTTCAATTTTGTTCTTTTGTCCACCCATGGTGAATTTTCATGTACCCTATTTGCTTTAATTTGAAAATATGTCATAGGTTTTTTCTCTCTCTCATTCTGGAATACTTCTGTCAAGGAAAGAATGAAAATTAAAAATGATAAACACATGCAAGTAGTGCCATAATTATGAGAAATCATGTGACACGAGGTAAAGCTTGGTGGGTGGTAGCACATAATTCATCATTACTCATGTTCTTCCCACATGCAATTAATTTTTTACGAAGTTTATGATGATATGGAAAAAGTTATTAATGGAAACTACTTGGTTTAAAATAACCTCCCATTGAGTTGTGTACCAACCAATTACATGCGGTAAAATATTTTCATAGAATTTGTGCCTTGGAACCTCCAATTTGAAACCTGCACCTTGGTACAACTTCCAATCTTGATTGGCATAACTTTTACGAACCCATAGAAATTTTTATTGAATTTTGAGCCTGAGCCTCGTGGTTCTAGATTTTAATATGAATTAACCATTTTTTAATTCATTTTACCAACTTTTATCATTATATTTATTCCTAAGCAAGATATCTTCCAAATTTTTCATTCGAGAGTATTTGTATGCAGCAGGTTTATTCCAGAGTAGTTTTATCGTTTCAAGAGGATTTATTTTGATAACCTTTCGAAACTAACTTATGTATGTTTTTATGTCAGTTAGGGATATTATACATCATACAAGAAGTATTCACACTATTAAAATAAAAAAAGGCACATACATGAAGAAACTTGTTTATCCATATTTTGTACAAATGTTGTTTTTGGTTGATTCTACACTAACCTTTACATGGTGCAATTTGAATTATAGTGAAACAAAGGGAAAAATGAGTGGAACAAATGTAAACAATGATGGAGTGAAGTGAAAATGAATGGACCAAAGGTGAGTAATAGTGAGAGTGAATGGAATAATGGAATGATGAAGAGTGAATGGAATAATGGAATGATGAAGAGTGAATGGAATAATGGAATGATGAAGAGTGAATGGAACAATGGTGGAGAGTGAGGCAAACATGACAAAAAATTTGATTTTCATGTAAGCCCAATTCAGATGCACCTCAAAGAGGTTTTCATATTCTAAATTATTATAATTTATTTTTTTATATATATTATTTTTTTCATTCATTTTTTTTTTGTTTTATATATTTTGGTTTATGTCACTTGATTGAGTCCATATTGGAAGAAGTGGTTTCCTTCCAATATTGATACATCCAAGTTTCCTACTTGCTTTAGAAACTCCTCCTTGGTTAATGGTTTGTGATATATCTGAAGACAATGACTGTTAATCACCATTTTCCTTCTTGAATCATCTATTGGCGAAAGACATACAACTCCATTTGCAAATACCTCCTCAACCTGATAAGGTTTGAGCCATCGAGTCTGCAACTTGATAGGATAGTCTTCATATCATGAATCAAACAACAAATCCCAATCACCTTGTTGAAATTTTCGTTGTTGGATATGACTATCATGCCACAACTTGCGTTGTGACTGGATCACCTTAGTCTGGTGCAATGCATCCCTCCTTAGCTCATCCAATGCATTGAGCTACAGGATTTGGTTTTTTTGTGCCTGTGACAAATCAATACCAACTTCCAAAGTAGTTCAAAGAGTTAGTAATTCAAACTCAATAGGCAAAAGAGGCTTTTTACCATAAACCAATTCATAGGGAGTAAATCTAGTAGTGGATTTCCAAATGGTGTTATAAGCCCAACTTGCTTCAGGTAACTTCTCCACACAATTCCTCCTATGGGCTGCTACTGTTTTGGTTAAGATCCTCTCTAATTCCCTATTTGTCACTTCAACTTGACCATTGGCTTGCAGATGGTAAGGTGAGTATTTTTAGTGTTTGATTTCATACAACTTTGTAAAGTATTCAACAACTTTTGAAGTAAACAGAGGTCCTTGATCAGTGATGATAGAATGTGGGGCTCCAAATCATAGAAATTTTTGGGAATATAGGAAATCAGCAACTTTCTCTTCTTGAGAATGCTTAAAAGCATGGGCTTCTACCCACTTGGTTACATAACCAGTACATACCAAGATATGCACTTTCCCTTGGGAAGGTGGATCAATGGGTCCTACAAAATCTAGCCCCCACATTTCAAATGGTTTTGTACGTAATTGATGTTGTAAATACATTTCATTATTAAAAGTAGGCTTACCCATACTTTGGCATGCATCATAATTTCTAACATCTTTGTGCAAGGATTCCCAGTAGTAACCAGTACCCAAAATATTCCGAATGGTACTTTTCACTGAATAATTCCCTCTTGATGGTTCATCATGACATGCTCACAGGATGTCATATACCTCATAATTTTGAACACATCTATGCAAAACATGGTCAGGACTGCATTTAAAAAATAAACCTCCTATCCATTCAAAAGAAGAACTTTGCTTGATCAACTGTTTCTTTTGTTTATGAGTAAAGTGAAGAGGAATCTTCCCTATAATGAAATAATTAGCTATATCTACAAACCATGGAGATTGTACAGAAACAACAAACAAATTCTCATCAGGAAATGCATCCTCAACCAATTCCTCTATATCTGCATTTGACAATATTGACAAGAAATCAACCACTACATTAGCTTTCCCTGGTTTATTAACTATAGTGATATCGAATTCATGCAATAGTATTAACCAAAAAATAATTCTTGCACTAACCAGAGTTTTATTCATTAGGTATTTAATGGCAACATGATTTGTATGAATAAATACCTGATATCCTGTGATATAGTGTTAGAATTTGTTAATAGCATACACCACAGCTAAAAATTCCTTCTCGGTTGTGGTGCAATTCTTTTCATCTCCAGTCAAATTTTTACTAACGTAGTATATGGCATAATGTTTTCCATATTCAATTTTCCCTAATGCAGCTCCAATAGTAGTATTAGAAGCATAATTTTGAATATGGAAGGGTAACTCCCAATTATGACCTCTCAATATAGGTGGAGTTGTTAACTTTTCCTTTAAAACTTCAAAGGACTGTTGACACCCAGCAGACCAAACAAATTCAGAATCCTTTGTTAACAATGAGAACATTGGATTAGCAATGGTACTAAAATTAAAAATAAATCTACAATAAAAGCCAATTTTTCCTAAGAAACTACAGACATCAGTTTGAGTTTTTGGAGGAGGAAGGTTCTTGATGACCTCTACCTTTTTAGGATCAACTTGAATTCCATAAGCATAAATATGATTTCCAAGAATAATTCCTTCTTCCATCATCAAAAAATATTTAACTGGATTCAGAGACAAATGATATGTTTCACAACGTATTAAAACTTTTTCAAGTTGTTCTAAAGTATATTCAAATGTATCTCCAAACACTGTGAAGTCATCCATATAAATCTCTACACTTTCATTTGTTATATCAAAAAAAATAGCCAAAAAAGCTCTCTAAAATGTTGTTGGTGCATTGCAAAAAATGAAGGGTAATACTCTGTAAGCAAATGGTCCCCAAGGACATGTGAAATTTGTCTTTTCCTGGTCTTCTAGTGCAACTTGGATCTGATTATAACCACTAAAACCATCAAGGAAACAAAAAAATTCTTACTAGCAAGGGTGTCCAACACTTGGTCTATAAATGGTAATGGAAAGTGATCTTTATGTGTGACCTTATTCAATTCCCTGTAGTCCACACATACTCTCATCTTCCCATTTTTCTTTGGAACAATGACCAGTGGTGAAACCCACCTGCTATCTGAAATTGGATAAATGAATCCTACATCCAATATTTTTTTGATTTCTTCCTTAACAATATCCTTCAGAGCGGGATTCAGATGCCTTTGTGGTTGTCTTACTAGTTTGACATATTCAGTGTATATCCTATGTGTACACACTGTAGACACCAAAACAGCACCAATCCGATTATGTGACTGCAAACACTGATCGCTTTGACAAACACAGCCCCCAGGGCAGCCCTCAGAGGTTAAACAGTGGTCTTAACCACTTTCATAGCAATTTTGTAAGGTCAAGAAGCAATTTGGCACACTTGGACACTTTGCCCAGTATTCGGCTCACCCCGGGACGAATTCAAAATAGAATCCGTCCCACCCCAGGATCTACTTCTGAATCCGTCCCCGGGTGGGACGAATTCTAAGCTTAACGGGCAAAAAGGAAAATGGTGCCAAGTGGCAGCCCGTAACAGCCAGTTAAGGGCTCCTGCCTTGCACGCATGTGTAAGTGGACAGAGGGGCCGTTAGAGGACTGTTACAAAAAGCATTTATCAAAGTTCAAGTCAATGGAGGACTCCCCTCCCTCATGGGAAGACAAGACTGCCACATGGCGCCTATGGCCAACACATGGCATTTGTGCTTCCCTCCCAAAAGAGACCCCTTGGGTCTATAAAAGGTGGGACTTTTCTCACCCAAAACATACAGGTTGAAGGAGTTTTCAAGCAACGAAGTGCCGCCGAATTGAAGACCCACTTGCATCCCCCTTGGTTCACCTTCCCACATCCACCAATCTCTTTTGCAAGGGAGGTTGTTGGGTGGCCTTTGGAAGCTCGAACCTTACCCAAATCCAACGCATGGACACCTGAACCTACCAATTCGCCGACCCCCCAATCCTAAAAGGTTTTGGGCCCATCCCCGGTGGATTGGCTCCAAAATCGAGGGCCAACTGTGGGAGGCCCACTTGGGCACCCCCGCACCTCCCAAGTCCTAATTTTAGTTTTTGAGCATTTTAGATTATTTTTTAGATTGCATTCTGTGTTACTAGGTCTGATTAGTCCATAATTGCAATTTTGTAACTTTTGGTCGGATTTTAGGATGTTTTGTATTGCTTTGTCGTTTCGCTAACTTGCAGGTGTCAAGGTCAAATTCCCGAGGGTGGAGGCCAAATTGGGAAAATCCGACCATCTGGGTCGTCCCAAAATGGCCCCAATTACATAACCCCCCTATTTTCGAGGCGTTTTGCAGGTCTCGGGATCCGACATTGGAGTAGCAGCAGGTCGGTTTCTCCAACACAAGAATTCGTCCCACCCAGGGACGAATTATAGTCGAATTCGTCCCGCCTGTGGACGAATTCCAGCTTGAAGGTGGATTGGCCAGCTGCCTCAGTGGCAGTGGCCTTCTGGTAACTTTTCTTACCTTCTGTCAAGTTTTGAAGCAATTTGGATTCACTGTATTCACTGTTTTAGGCAAATATTTACATGCATATTTCGTTAGTTTTAGAGAGCAAACGCTTTTCATTTGCAGAGGTGCTACTGACGTCTTGGTCATTTCTTTGTTCGTAGGAGAAGCAACAGAGGCGAAGAACTCATCGACATCAGCGGCGGCATCATCTTGGCCCGCCCATTGCAATCGTGGGCACGCGGAAAGAGGAATCATTCAACCGATTGTAATCAAACTCTATTTGCGCTCCTAGCCCCTGAAAAGGGAGGAGACATCATTGTAACAGAGATCAAGGGAAATTAATGAAAGGGCTGTGTTTTCTCTATTTGATTGTGTCTCTTCCAATGTGTCTCTTTTCCGTTTCATGCAATTTACATTTCTAGGACTTAAGCGTACTTAATTTTGAATGCAATCGCACTTGGTGTTTCCTTTGCCCAGAATCTCGTGCTTTCAGTGGCGATCACGGTGGGACTCTGTTCCCTGGTTTTTGAAATCACAGAAACCGATCAAAGTTTTTGTGTTTGTGCTTGACAGTACATTTTTTTTGTTGCAGATCGCTATTCGTCTCCGACAGGGACGAATTCTTTCTGCAATTTGTCTGACCCTGAGACGAATTCAAATTCGTCTCCGGGAGGGACGAATTCTGTTCTGCAATCTGTCTCCCAGAGGGACGAATTCCTGTCTGTGGATTTTCAGAGCAGAAATTCAGAGACAACAGGAGCAGGCAGAGAAGAGGTAGGGATTTTTATTATCTCTGTTAAAATTTTTTGTTTCTGTTTCTGTTTCTTTAATTGTTTTCATTTAATCTTGCATTGCATTAGGAAAAGTCATGTATGCTAGTTTCATTTTTGTTGGATAAAACGAATCCCACACACATCACGAAACAATTTTAAACCAAGGAGCTGGTCGTAAGACCCCAGCCCTTGATCAAGACCATTGGTGGATTTAATCACCACCTTGGCTTGATTTGCATCCATTTCCCGATTGTCAACTCGTTGTTAGGCGTAAATCCCGACGAAGACAGACCGAGCGTAGTCGGGGTGATTCCCATGCGCGCGAGGATAAGTTTTCTATGGTAGGTGCCATTAACAGGACAATCCCCTTTCGTACCGCCTACGTACCACGTACCTTCTCGCTCTCACGTACCTATAGTCTCCCTCTCGTAAGGGCGGGTATATAGAGAGGTTGGTATATCGGCCTGGCTGGTATATTGAAGGGGCGACCTTTTTGGAGTTATAAGAGCCTACATGATGCATTTAAACGTTCTACAAAACCTACAAAAACAAAACAAAACATCAAAATGCACTAAACCAGTTTAGGACACACCAAGAATCCTTAAAAGAGATAATCACGGTTTTGTGAATGTGTGTGTTTAATTCTGCTTAGTGTAGACAAAAAAAAAAGAAAATCATAAAAATGAGATAAAAACTTATTTAGATAGCATAGAAGCACCGCAATGGTGTACACCCGCAGTCAAGCCCAATCAAGGGCAAAAGCTCCGAAAGGTACACAAAAAGCAGGCGCAAGTCGCCTTCACTTCAGTCCTGAGGATTTGGTCATACCGCCTTATAGGTCAAACCTACAAAAGAATCCAATTCGTAATCCTCGTGGGGTATGCCTATTCAAAGCAGCCCCTTTCGGGAAGATGCCTTACATGTAGACCTTGACATAAATAGAGAATCACCTCTTGAAGGTAGGCATGAGTGGCCACCGCGCGATGAAGCGCTAAACAAGCACACTGTCCATTTGGAGGGGCAACGTGGATATGGCGTCCCTTCTTTACCTATCATCATAACAGAGAGACCAAATCCGGAGCGCAGGGCTCCTTACATAGGGCGACCTAACTCCGCCCATCCCATTTACACCCGTGAAAGGGAGTATGAGGAAAACCATCGCATTCCTCGAGGGCAACAAACAATGCGGGAACCTTGCATTTCCGCACCAGCAGGATATCATGATCACCCCTTGAGGCCATAACCTCGAGCACATACCGCCTACCTCGACAGAGGGAAGCGACCCCTTGAGATTTTAGAGCATCAAAACCGAGGTAAACCCATAGGAGGAACATTTGAACCTTCTGAACAAAATAGGGTAGATCAAATTGACCCGGCTGTCGCCAGATATACCACCCGTCAAGCCCAAATCATGCGGCTTAAACAAAGTCAACAAGAGATAGAGTATCAATACCGCTTGGATAAAGAACGCATGCAACGCGAAGCGGATGAGTTACGCTATGAAATACCTGAGAGGGGGCCAACCCCTCGCATCCAAAGAGCCGAACAATATGAGAGGCGTAATCCGTTGGTGCAGGACAGGTCTCCACGACCTCGTCAAGCTCTGCCTCCAAGACCCCATAGATTCGAGAGGGAGGCAACTCCCCGAAACAATGATGGGTACCTTCAGCAAGAACTTGATCAAGGTCATAGGTTTCGCCCTGAGACTCCTCAAGAATTTTACGAGGAGTATGAACCAGAAGAGGAATATATTGAAACTCCCCATCAAGGCAGGAAGGATGCCATTCGGCCACCCCTCCATAGGCCTCCAGTTTACCGTAACTTGCAACAAGAGCGAACAAGAGAGGAAGAAATAAAATCTTCCGATGCATACCAAGCGCTATTGGAGCGTTTGGAGTCTGTGGAGACAAAAGTTGCTGGGCATCAAAAACCCACATTACGTCTACTCCGCAATAATCCGGTGCATCCCTCAGTGCCTACACCTCTTTACCCCGAACACTTCAAGTTGCCTCAATTGGCAGTTTTTAAAGGTGAAGAGGACGCACAGGAACATGTTACACGATTTCTAAGCCAATGCTTCGGCATTCAAGATAATGACGCATTATTGCTTAGAACATTCATAACCACATTCGCAGGCCCTGCCTCGGATTGGTTCACACAGCTGCCCAAACACAACATAAGCAACTTAGATCAGCTAGTAGATGCGTTTCTTGAACGTTTCGCCTTCAACACAAGGAAGAAGGCATCACTTAGTGATCTTGCTAGCCTTAAACAATTTGAGGAGGAAACAATGGCAGAGTACGGGAACCGATGGAGAGCTTTGCTTTCTAAGTTACCCTACCGTCCTCCCATGTCGGACCTCACGCAAATGTTCGCAAAAAGTTGCTTAAAATCAATCTCTCGGTCTATTGTTGCCGCGACAATACGACAGCCTTAGAAGAAGCTTTGGCGCAAGCCGTAGTCATAGAAGAGATTAAGATAGGCGAAGGCGCAATTGCCAAGCCTAAGAAGAAAGAGTGGAATAAAACCACTAAAACTGGGACAACGCAACCACAACACGCCGCAGTCAACCAAGTTGCGATAAATGTCCCCGCGCTCGTGCAAGAAACGCAGCCTCAAAAGGCTAACTACTGTGCAAAGTGCCTCCTGCTTACGAAAGAGATAACAGAAGACAGGAGCAGTATCAACAACGTCGCCCTAGGCGACAATTCACCCCGTATGCGGAGTCTAGGGACTCCTTATTTGACCGCTTGTCAGCGGCAAATTTAGTTACTCTGCCGTAAATCCAAATTTTTGACCCTAACGTTCCCAAGCCTAGGGGGTATAGGGAGGAATTGTATTGCAGATTTCATAGGCGCAGAGGACATGACCTAAATGGGTGCTGGAAATTCAAAGAACTAGTCCAGGATTTGATCGACAACCGAACATTGGTCGTGGACAACCCCATCGCACCTAACAACCAACAAATGGGGGTATTCAAGGACCCCTTGCTTGCCCACGAGGCACAGACAAAACCGCTCCAAATTAACGAGGTGCGACAAGATCTTCCCGCGCAAGGATTTGTGGGAATGATTAGCATTGTAACAAGGAACAGAAAATACCCAAACAGCTTGCCCCCGAGGTACCCGCGAGGGAAGTTCCGTCGACATCGCAGCCTCAACAACGCCCAACGCAGTTACCTCCGCCTAGACCTGAGGTCACGATACGAACCAAACTCACGCAGAGTTTGCGGACCACGTCAGCTAGGCTGTCCATCTACGAGCTTATTCAACAATCAGCTCCACATAGAGAAGCTCTTATGGACATCTTAAAAGCCATTGAAGTACAACCCCACGAAGCAAATTCTTTCAACGCCTTCGTGGGACATGTGAAACAATGTACGGAGCCTGTCATCACATTCAAAGAAAACGAGGTCAAAACGATATCAAATGACATGCCGGATCCACCCCTGCACGTTATCGCGCGGGTCAACGGGATCCCGTACAAGAGAGTGCCGATAGATACCGGCTCGTCCAAAGAACATCATAACCACCGCAGCATTGAAACATTTAAAATCGCCACCCTCTCACATCACCGCTTCCACGTACACACCGCGAGCTTTTAACGATGCAATTTGCTCGACAACTGACACGGTTGTTCTCCCTATACAGTAGGACAAAAGTCAATACCCACACCGTGCCATGTGGCCGGAAGGCGAAATGGCTTATAACATACTGCTAGGGCGGCCTTGGATCGTGGACATGAAGTGTGTCCCCTCGATCGCACACCAATGCTTGAAGTATGCCTATGAAGGGCAAATACATGTAGTCCCAATGGACTTAGAGCCCTTCAAGTATTGCAATGCGGTACAATTCATACCTCAATCGACCCTCCCATCAACGCATTTGGATTTTCAATTAAATCCATCTAAACAGGGTCCGATACCGCAAGTACCACTGGTGGCCAATAAGGCAAAATCCCAGCCAGGTGAGACTTCATCATCGGCTCCTTCATCATCAACGCCACCTATCGTGGCCCAACAGAAGGACAAGGGAAAGCAAATCATGGAAGAGGTTAAGCCTCTAGAAGAGGGGTTGCCCACGATCTCAGCAATATCAACAGAGGAAGCGCCCAACGCAACGGAAACCAAGATTCCTGAACAACCAAACATGGAATGGACTCAGAAGGACTACCGTTTCCTCCTACCCAATCATCAACAATCACTGTTGAGATGGCCAGTACAGGCCTGGGAGAATACATAGTGCAAAATGTTGTGGCAACCCCCACACTGGAGTCAATACAAGACATGGGAAGACCTCGCCTTCCCATTGGAACAATCGTCCCTCTAGGCTACCCACCGAACCAAACGAATTTTGTGTATGGGGGCCTTGATCATGGTTCTGAACCATGCGAACAAAAGGAAACAGATGAAGAGCCTTTTGTCGAAAACATCAATTATCTGTCGAACCCAGAATTTGCCCTAAAATATCTCGAACAATGCAATTGGCATGGGTATGGGCTAGGCAGATATGAGCAAGGGATGCGGATCCTTTGCCAACCAAGATATCATATGCCATATGACAAGTCAGGGGTAGGGTTCAACCATCCCCTGCCATTAGACATCTTGGTTGAAAATATGCAAGGCCTAGAAATAGGCAACAGGGGGGATTGGCACAAGACCCGTACGCCAATCCAAACACAGAATACACATTAGGGGATTATCTCCCATGGTCTACAAACACCCCCGGAAATAGCAATAATCCCTCTCCTTTGCTAGAGAGAGGTGAAAGTTCGGAGAGCAATCCTCAAAGAGAACAACAACGGCTTCCAGACATTTTTCTGAAACTGTTCCCCTTAGAGGTTCCAGATGAAATAACACAGCCTCAAAAGAATCAGGTCCCTCCACTAAGAGTGGAACAACCGCAATGGGACCAGATTAATTCACCGGAACAGGAAGAGTCCTCAATGTCGCAAGCAACAGATGTCGAAGAGGATGAACAATTTTGGATCTATGAAAGCGATTCAGAAGACGAAACCGAAATGGACTATCTCAGACATGCGCGACGACATCACCGCGCTCTAACCCATGAAGATCTAATGGGACAAATGGGTATACGGTTAGGACATGAATGGCACGTAGACCCAACGAGGTGGGACCAAGTGTTAGGCCTATGGCTCCAAATTCAAGATGAGCATCGTCCACCTCGAGATCCCATCAAGAAAGCAGTACCGAGGGAAGACCCCGCCTTCCTTTTCACACATAGAGATGAATTTGCACCTAGAGAGGATCCATTCGTGCCTCGTTCCCGTAGAGCCGCATCCGTAGTATAGGGAACATCTAAAAAAATCGAGTCATCACACCCGTGGTTCGGGAGACCAAATTCATTCCATCCACATGATCTCCATTGATTTGACCACACCCATCCGCAATCCGACCGATCCATCACGGTCATTGCATCTAAACATGGATGCCATTGACTGGGATCACGTCAATTCACCATTGTCACCATCGTAGTACCGGCCTTTCGGTGAAATGCTTCATTTTACCCCAAGGACAACTCAAGATATTTTTCAAGTCGAAGAGGGACCCGAGGTCCCAAACGCAGATCTTAACTCAGTCGATGATATCCATTTAATCCCAACTCCACATCACTTGGAGGACGGATCTCACATGTCGGCCGAAGAGACGACCGACGTAGACATCGACATGCATCCAATGAATCCACGGATTCTCAAGCTGGGGGTAAGCCTTTCCCCCGAAGAGCAAGCCGATTACATTGCCCTTCTTAAAGAAAAGAAGGAGGTTTTTGCATGGTCATACAAAGATATGCCAGGACTAGACCCGCAGCTAGTCATGCACAATTTAACGCTTGATCCGAAAATCAAGCCCGTAAAGCAAAAACTAAGAAAGATGCACCCAACAAGTGGCCTTGATGGTCAAAGATGAATTGCAAAAGCCGTTGGATGCACAATTTGTCATCTCGCATGGATTATCCGCCATGGTTGTCCAACATGGTTCCCGTCAAGAAGCCCGACGGGAGGATTCGCATATGCACCGACTTTCGAGACCTAAACAAAGCGAGTCCTAAGGATGATTTCCCCTTGCCAAGCATCGACGCATTGGTAGACGCTACAACAGGTCACGAAATGCTCTCCCTAATGGACGGTTTCTCAGGATACAATCAAATTCGTATCAATCCTGAAGACCAACTCAAAACGGCATTCACAACGCCTTGGGGGACATTTTGTTATAAGGTCATGCCTTTTGGCCTTAAAAATGCTGGCGCTACATACCAACGTGCTATGACTTATATCTTCCACGATTACATGCACAAAACTTTGGAAGATTACATGGATGATTTGTTAGCCAAGTCTAAATTGCGCTCAGATCATCTCGGTGACTTAAGCAAGATTCTCGATCGCCTCATAGAGCATAAGGTCAACTGAATCCCAAGAAGTGCGTGTTCGGCGTCACATCTGGAAAACTCTTGGGTTTTATAGTCTCCAAAAGAGGCATCGAAGTGGACCCAAACAAAGTCAAGGCAATCCTTGAAATGGCTCCCCCAACCACTATCAAGCAGCTCAAAAGTCTGCAAGGAAAGGTCGCGTCGATTAAACGCTTCATAGCGCAATTATCTGACAAATGCCGACCAATGAACAAATTATTGCACAAGGGGGTCACATTTAATTGGGATGACGAGTGCCAGCCAGCCTTTGACGAAATCAAACAATACTTGGCTTCGCCGCCGTATTGGCACCGCCTAGACCAGGTGTGCCGTTCTACTTATACATCTCAGCCCATCGAGGTGGCACCGGGCGCAATGCTAGCCCAGAAGAATGAACTTCACAAAGAACAGAGCTACTTACTATCTTAGCCGCACCCCGGTCGGGCTACTGAACTTAACTATGCATACGTTGAGAAACTCTGCTTGGCAGTGGTGTTTGCTACCAAAAGGCTACGCCACTACATGCTGAGCAACACGACGTATGTTGTGTCTAAGGAGAATCCATTGCGATACATGATGAGTCGTACTTATCATAGTAGCCGCACGGCGAAATGGATCATGTTGTTGACGGAATTTGACATTGAGTTTATTGGGCAAAAATCTATAAAAGGACAAGTCATAGCCGATCAACTAGCAGAGGCTCCTCTTGAAGACGATCAGCCTCTAGTCATAGAACTACCCGATGATGAGGTCTTCCATGTCTCATAATCGCCAGATTCTGAAGAGCCTGAGTCTCAGGCCGACATAACCTTATTTTTTGATGGTTCTAAATGCGAGCAAGGTGGTGGCGCAGGAATTGTATTCTTCACACCGCAGGGCGCTCCAATGCCCCCCGTCATTTAAATTAAACTTCCAAAGGCACCAACAACAATGCATAATATGAAGCCTTGCTCCTAGGTCTTCGTACAACAATCGCCATGAACATCAAAAGATCGAACATCTTTGGCGATTCGCCGTTAATCGTCAATCAAGTCAAAGGGGTATATCAATGCAAATGCCCAGTCTTGAAGGCCTATAAAGCCCTCGTGGATAAATTCCTGGCAAAACTTGAGTGGTATGACATCGAGGCACTCCCTCGATCATCGAATCATTTTGCGGACACAATGGCCTCCTTAGGGTCACTAATCCCGCAAGACCTTTCCGGTGATATAACAACCATTCAGGTCAAAACCTTATCGCAACCCGCGATGGAGCGCGCAAGCTCAGACTTGACGCCAGGAATCCACATGATCCGGATCGAACCATCTTCGGATAAGTTCTTTCGAATCCGAGACTATTTGAAACATGCCAACTCGGGGGTCTTTGTTCTCCCCCACTCCCATTAATAGCAACACAACGCTATTCTTACAAGTTCTATCCCAATCAGCATTTGTTAGGGAAGAACTCCAAAAGGGATTGGCCGTTCAAACCGTCGAGGTATCCGATCAACAGGATTGGTATTTACCCATAAGAGACTACCTCAAGTTAGGTAATCTACCCTTTGGATTGACGCAAGCCGCAAAACGAACATTCAAACAGAAAGCGGCAAAATATGTCTTGATAGGAGACATTTTGTATCGTCGCAGCCTACGACGGAATTCTTCTTCATTGCTTGGACCAGCAAGAGTCCACTTGGGCAATCACCCAAGCGCATGACGGTACATGTGGCGGCCACTTCAGTGGTATGGCCATTGCAAAGCGCATTCTTCGCATGGGCTATTATTGGCCATCTTTAGAGCGAGATTGCCGCGCGTATGTCAAGAGGTGCGTAAAATGTCAACATCATGCCAATTTAATGCACGCACCTTCCCGTGCCCTACGACATACCCGACCGCTTGGCCATTTTCGTAGTGGGGCCTCGATCTAATTGGAAAGATCTCCCCTGCATCGTCAGGCCGTCACACGTTTATCATAACGGCCACAGAATATTTTACCAAATGGGTGGAAGCAATTCCGTTAACCTCTACGATAGGACCCCGCATTGCGGAGTTCATTTTGCATTACATCATATGTCGTTTTGGTATTCCATCCAAAATAATCTCGGATAATGGGCCATCATTCAAGAACAAAGACGTGCGTGCTTTAACCACAAAGTACAAAATTCAGCACAGCTTTTCAACACCCTATTATCCGCAAGCAAATGGGCAAGCAGAGGCGTCAAACAAAATGCTAGTCGCCATCCTTAAAAAGACCGTCGCAGACAATCATAAGGATTGGCACATACAAATCCCACTTGCCCTTTGGGCTTATCGCACTAGCATTCGGACGCCCACTGGGGCAACTCCGTTTTCACTAGTGTATGGCTCAGAGGCAGTAATGCCTCTCGAGTTGGAAATTCCTTCCCTCCGCATATCAATGCAGGAATTCATCGATGATGACACTGCACGGCAGCCCGGCTAGACCAACTTACGTTGCTTGACGAAAGACGCGTTAATGCTCTCGAGCACTTACGTATCTATCAAGAGCGGCTTAAGAGAGCTTACAACATGAAAGTTCACCTAAGAGACTTTCGGGTTGGTGATCTGGTTCTCAAGGAAAACCAACAAAACTCTAATTTGCCGTCCCATATGAGAGACAAATTCATGGCAAATTGGCTAGGTCCTTATGTCATTGATAGCAAAATAGGACCAGGAACGTACAGGCTAGCTTCTCTTGACGGTATCAAGGAAACATAACCCTTGAATATCAGTCATTTGCGACCATTTCATATCTAAGAAAGCCATGTACCAAAAAAAAAAAAAAAAAAACAAACAAACAAAAAGCTCCAAGGATTATCGCAATCTCTTGGTCACCTAAAAAGCTCCAAGGATTATCGCAATCTCTTGGTCAACCTAAAAAGCTCCAAGGATTATCGCAATCTCTTGGTCAACCTAAAAAGCTCCAAGGATTATCGCAATCTCTTGGTCAACCCAAAAAGCTCCAAGGATTATCGCAATCTCTTGGTCAACCAAAAAGCTCCAAGGATTATCGCAATCTCTTGGTCAACCCAAAAAGCTCCAAGGATTATCGCAATCTCTTGGTCAAACAAATCAATAAATTCAACAAAAACAAAACAACAAAAATCATCAAAAACAACAAAGATTTGCATCTCAATTCTAGGCATACTCGAATTCATCAAAATCAACAAAAACACCATGCATAAATTTTACCACACTACAGTCAGTGGTCTGGGAATGTACTAAGAGTTTCAGTGATTCAGTCATCATTTTCCTCTTTAGCCATGTAGTGTACCAAGTCGAACAGATTTTACGAAGGTAGAGTCATACTTGAAATACACCTTGTTACGTAACATCCCAACACAAATCAAAACACTAAAATTCCCAAAATTGTGTGAACGAAAGACGAAACCGCAAAATAATCTAGGTCACCACAAGCGAAACGGTTATCTTGCTCATCCCCCCGTGCGAATGACCCCTAGAATGCCGAGAGTTGGCAAAAGGACAAGCATCCTCCCTACCCAATTCCCTAAGAATCCCTAAAGTTCTCAATAGTTGCAAAACACAAAAATTTGCAAAATGTCAAAACTCCAAATTTGACAAACTATAGTGCACACATCAAAAGGCACAAACAACAATGATTTTCGTCACTCCATATCCCCAATCCCTTGCTCAAAAAAAAAAAAAAAAAAAAATAAACAGTGATCTTATCACTACAAAAGAGCAAGTATCCCAATACAATTGAAGAAAAGAAGGGAGTTGACCTTGAATCCCTGGAACTCTCAGCATTCTATAGGTCATAAGGCAAGCTTCAATACCAATTCGGTAACAGAAGTAAACCTCCCGCATGACGATATATCTGTCACATTAACTTGCGTACAGATCAATGTTTGCATGTGGATGAGCTAGCTTATGGCATCCTGGATTACACCGCAGATTAATCTTAGTACATACAACAAAGGAATTCGTGGAGCTAATTAGGTGATCCTCAAGACAGAGTTCGGTTGAAAGCCCACTCCGCACTGGCGGTATCCTAACAAATACCACTAAATGAACTCAATTGCACACACAGGGATGTTAAATAACTCGGTCAAAAACAAGTCCGATTCATACCTTGTTCAAAAGTCTTGTAAGATAAAGTACAATCATGGCTAGTGAGTTAAAACCGTCTGAGTCTCATAAAACCTTAGCTACATTTCTAAACCAACTGCGCTACTTTTCATCCTTACAATACCATCAAAAAAATACAAAAATAGAAAAACCACATGTATACATATAAAGTCATGCATCACAACAATCGCCTAAAAACAAAATAACAGAGTTCTAAATAATCCTTGGTGCCATAGCCAAACATCACAAACCCCATTCATCCATTTCATATCTGCATATCACATATAAATCAAAACCATTTGCATTCATCATAGCATATGCATCCATCAAAATAAATCAACATGCATACATCCATATTCATCAACCATCATGCACAAGATCAAAGAAAATCAAAACAACAAAAACAAAAAATAAATGCAACACAAAAACAAAAAGCAATAAACATTGCCAGACACAAGTGCTCTTGCACTTAACCTCTTGGCATAGAAAAATGATGTCGAGGTCTACATTGTCGCTATCCTACTCCCTAAGAAGGCTACCATAGCTGGACCGCTCCACGGGAAGACGGATTTTTGACAATTTCATCCCCAAACGACATCACAAGAAAATCAAAACAACAAAAAATTTTCATCACAATTCCTAAAAAAAATTGTACACAAGTGCTCTTGCACTTAACCTCTTGGCATAGAAAAATATGTTTGGGTTACATATGTCACTATCCTACTCCCTAAGAAGGCTACCATAGCCGGACCGTCCTGGGAAGACGGATTTGACAATTTAATCCCAAATGGTGTCACAAAAAAAAAAAACAACAAAAAAATGCAAACAAAAAACAAGCAATAAACATTGCTTACACAAGTGCTCTTGCACTTAACCTCTTGGCATAGCAAAATTGATGTCGGGGTTTGAATTGTCACTATCCTACTCCCTAAGAAGGCTACCATAGCCGGACCGCTCCACGGGAGGACGGATTTCGACAATTTAATCACCAAATGGTGTCACAAAAACAACAAAAACAGTACAAAATTCAACAAAAACACAACAAAAACATTGCCGGACATAAGTGCTCTCGCACTTAACCTCTAGGCAAAGAAAATCGATGTCGAGGTCCAAATTATCGCTCTCCTAGTTCCCCAAGAAGGCTATCATAGCCGGACCGCTCCACGGGAAATAGGTTTTCGACGATTTCACCTCATTATGACATCACCAAAAGGGTTAACACCCACCAAAAATAGGTCCATATGTTGGAAAAATTGCACACGCTTAACGGTAAACCCTCTAAAGGCACACCTGCACAAGTCATCTTGGGTCAAGCGACTCGTCGCTTCTCTCACGAAGGTCATTCCCTCATCGATTCGTCGCTTGAGGGGGTAGTCACACTTAGTCACCAACCAACAATCACACACCCAATTAAGGAAAACGACATGCATTCAAAGAATCATTGACAAAGACAATCACGCTCCTGCTTGGGGAAGTAAACAAGCAACAATCAAATCAATCAAACACTTGGCATTTCGTGAATCATGAACACAAGGTTCCCCCTGAGGATAAAAACGCCCTTCACTTGTTCATGACTGATCAATGTCTAAGTTCAAGTCACACCTCACCAAAACAGGTTAATACTTGAAATCAAATTCCTTAGCTCGTCAGAAGCAAGGATTCAAGAATGCATGCCCTTTCCATACTTGGGGCATCAAAAGTTGGTTAGGTTACCAAGAAACCCTAATCATTAGTGCTTTGGTTATCTATTTTTGCTCAAGACTGCGTCACCCGCAGCGCTTCCCAAAAAGGGGCATCCCGTAGACACCAAAACAACACCAATCCGATTATGTGACTCGCAAACACCGATCGCTTTGACAAACACAGCCTCCTGTGGCAGCCCTCGGAGGTTAAACAAGTGGTCTTAACCACTTTCATAGCAATTTTGTAAGGTCAAGAAGCAATTTGGCACACTTGGACACTTTGCCCAGTATTCGTCTCACCCAGGGACGAATTCAAAATAGAATCCGTCCCACCCCAGGACGAATTCCGAATCCGTCCCTGGGTGGGACGAATTCTAAGCTTAACGGGCAAAAAGGCAAATGGTGCCAAGTGGCAGCCCGTAATGGCCGCTAAGGGCTCCCGCCTTGCACGCATGTGTAAGTGGACAGAGGGGCCGTTAGAGGACCGTTACAAAAAGCATTTATCAAAGTTCAAGTCAATGGAGGACTCCCTCCCTCATGGGAAGACAAGACTGCCACATGGCGCCTATGGCCAACACATGGCATTTGTGCTTCCCTCCCAAAAGAGACCCCTTGGGTCTATAAAAGGTGGGACTTTTCTCACCCAAAACATACAAAGTTGAAGGAGTTTTCAAGCAACGAAGTGCCGCCGAATTGAAGACCCACTTGCATCCCTCTTGGTTCACCTTCCCACATCCACCAATCTCTTTTGCAAGGGAGGTTGTTGGGTGGCCTTTGGAAGCTCGAACCTTACCCAAATCCGACGCATGGACACCTGAACCTACCAATTCGCCGACCCCCCAATCCTAAAAGGTTTTGGGCCCATCCCCGGTGGATTGGCTCCAAAATCGAGGGCCAACGGTGGGAGGCCCACTTGGGCACCCCCGCACCTCCCAAGTCCTAATTTTAGTTTTTGAGCACTTTAGATTATTTTTTAGATTGCATTCTGTGTTACTAGGTCTGATTAGTCCATAATTGCAATTTTGTAACTTTTGGTCAGATTTTAGGATGTTTTGTATTGCTTTGTCGTTTCGCTAACTTGCAGGTGTCAAGGTCAAATTCCCGAGGGTGGAGGCCAAATTGGGAAAATCCGACCATCTGGGTCGTCCCAAAATGGCCCCAATTACATAACCCCCCTGTTTGCAGGCGTTTTGCAGGTCCCGGGATCCGACATTGGAGCAAGCAGTAGGTCGATTTCTCCAACTCAGAAGAATTCATCCCACCCGGGGACGAATTACGCTCGAATTCGTCCCGCCCGTGGACGAATTCCAGTTTAAGGTGGATTGGCCACCGCCTCGATGGCAGTGGCCTTCCGGTAACTTTTCTTACCTTCCGTCAAGTTTTGAAGCAATTTGGATTCACTGTATTCACTGCTTTGGCAAATATTCACATGCATATTTCGTTAGTTTTAGAGAGCAAACGCTTTTCATTTGCAAGCAGGTGCTACTGACGTCTTGGTCATTTCTTTGTTCGTAGGAGAAGCAGCAGAGGCGAAGAACTCATCGACATCAGTGGCGGCATCATCTTGGCCCGCCCATTGCAATCGTGGGCACGCGAAAAGAGGAATCATTCAACGATTGTAATCAAACCCTATTTGCGCTCCTAGCCCCTGAAAAGGGAGGAGGCATCATTGTAACAGAGATCAAGGGAAATTAATGAAAGGGCTGTGTTTTCTCTATTTGATTGTGTCTCTTCCAATGTGTCTCTTTTCCGTTTCATGCAATTTACATTTCTAGGACTTAAGCGTACTTAATTTTGAATGCAATCGCACTTGGTGTTTCCTTTGACCGGAATCTCGTGCTTTCACACACATCAGGTTGAATGCCAATCATGTCCTTATAACTCCAAGCAAAAGCTTGAACATGTCTTTGTAAAACAACAAATAATTTGGCTCATTAGTCAGCCAACTATTAATGTTCAAAAATTTTCTTGGTTGTATCTCAATCTACTTAATCCCTGGATAAACTGAGTTGACAACCTCATATTTACTTATTAAAGCATTTAAGGGATAATGATGTGGCTGTAGAGTATGAAATACTCTTGATTCTAGTGTAAATGTGATATCTGATGGGATCATTTGCATAGGAAAAATGAAAGAAGTAAGAAGATGATGATGCCATCCATGTGGCAATGTGAAGGAGCTTTCTTGTAGTGGAATATATGACATATGTTCAGCAGTTTGTTATTCATATTTCTATAACAAACGATGGACAAGAATTTGATCATCCGTAAGGCCTTCTTATTGTAATTTTTTCACAAAAATTGTTTCATGTTCAAATATTTCTCTTTCTGGTGAATTAAGTTCTTCAATATGTTCTTTTACTACAATGGTGGCCAAGGTGACAATAGTTTCCTATTCTTCATCAGACTCAGGATACCATATCTGTCCATAAAATTTAGCTAACGGTTGGGCTAGTGGATATAATGAAATATTTTTTAGGTCTACACCATTTGAAATGTTCATCTCACCTGACCTGCAGTCTATAAATGCAACTGTAGTGGCAAGCCAAGGTCATCCTAGAATAATAGGATAGCCATTAGCTGAGTTTATAGGCTACAACACTAAGAAATATATAGGGTATTCCCAAGAAGACACTTCAATGGCAACATCCTCTAGAATTCCTTTTAGTTTAGCCAATGACCTATCTGCCATTTCTAAAACTGTGGTAGTAGGACTAAGGTTATTGAGCTACAATTTCTGCATGGTTTCCTTAGTCATCACGTTGATTACAGCTCCTAAATAAATAAGTACATTTGGAATTTGAACTAACCCAATAGTAATTGTAACTACTGGACTCCCTGGATCACCATATTTAGGGGGTACTAATTTTCTAGAAAGTAGGTCAGCCAACTTACCTTCTACTTGTATAGTCTTAGGAAAGGCTTTCTTATTCCTACCAGGTTTCCTAATACACATTTCCTGAATGGTTTTCATAATCAGGGACATGCTTTATTGCCTACAACAAAGGGAGTGAGATAGACATTTTCCTCAATTTTGTGATTAATTCTAATTTAGGAGCAGTGATAGTGTGGTCAAACCTTTAAGGATATGGTAGGTCTGCCAAGGTAGGTTCAATTTTTCCTTGTATAATTTCTATTTTTTCCTCTTTTTGATCTGTTTGTGGTTTTTTTTGGACTTGAAAAATCTTGATTTCCATAAATTTCTTCAATAGTGGATGGTGCAGGGTCAGGATAAACCTTCCTTGAATGTAACTGGATGTTACTACAGTCAAGTACATGGACTGCAGTAGTCTCTTTAGACTCTGCTCCATAAATAGGAGTTGCTTGTCTGTTGTTATTGGGGTTAGCCATAGGATGAGCTAGAAGTGGAGGCTACTTAACTGGTTGTTTTTGTTGTGGTTTAACTCTTCCCTAAAAATTTTATTAGGGTTTGGCAACAAGTTTTGGTTTGGTGGTTGATACCTCTACTTTCCTTGATAGGATGGGTATTATTGCCCCCATATTTACCCTGACTGATTTGGTACCCAAGATGGATTAACTGGATGCCATGGCTGATTCTAACCAGAATGAGACTAATCTTGAGGAGCTGTCCAAGTTTGATTCCAATGTTGAGGAGGAGGTTCTATGTATCCCCATGGCATATTCCAAGGATTATGTCCCGAATTTGAAGAAAAGCGAGGGGTATTTTGGTTTTGTATGAAGTTGCCTCCTGGCCTTTGCCCAATAGCATGAAGTTCTTCAAATTGGTTTTCTATAGCACTCCTAAGATGGGGCAAAAGGTGATATTTATCAGTTTTATGTTCCTTTGAGCAAATGCCACAGATTGCTGAGATTAAGGTCTTGTCCAAAGGACAATATTGTAGAGCATGCTTATTTCTACACCTAGGACAATAGATAGACATGGGTGGTGAATAATTGGCTCTTGTATTCCTTTATTCTAAAGGAGTGTTTAGTTGAACAAGTATATTAGTTTTCATATTAGCCATTTCTTCCATGAATTCTTTGATGTCTATATTATTAGGACTTTTCTTCTTTCTTTTGTTCCTAGTTCTAGAATAATTTGTGCACAACTCTATAATGTCAGCAATCTCAAGTTGGTGTACATCTCCTTTTCCCATTATATCTAGGTACTTACTTGGATTCATCTTGTAATCCCATTAGAAAGATAGATTTTAACAATTCTCCTTGTACAAGACCAGCTCTTTTCTGGATAAAAGCAAATCTATCAACATAATCTTCAAAATTTTCATATTCTTCATGTTTAATACGAAATAACTCATCCTTTCTATTACGTACCCTACAATACTTCTAATATTTATCTAAAAATGCAGTTTCCATTTCATCCCATGTATGAATAGAATCTGAGTGAAGACTCATGAACCAACGTAAAGTTGCTGAAGGGAATAATTTCAGCTTTTGATTATCAGTCACATAATAATATGTTTGACATAAGATCTTAAACTCAAACATAAATTGGTCAAGATCTTCAGACACTGTTCCACTAAATATTGGAAACACTGAGGGAGAAATGGTTTTCATAGGATCTTGTTGTCCAATAGTTAATTGTATAGGATACTCAAAATTTCTAGCAGGAGGTGGTGGTTGTGCCAGTTTTCCTCATCTAATTTAAATGATTTAGATTTTTCTGTTTGTTCTAATAATGGATTAGGAACAAAATAATTTCTAGTAGCAAGTGCTTCAAGAAGTTCTTCCTCAAAAGGTTCTACATATGGTTCAACTGATGAAGAATATGATTCTATTTTTACTCTATCAGGATAATCATAAATAGGTAGATCTTCTCCTGTATGGTAAGAACACATTTTTGGGAAGGAACCGGTTCTAATAAACCTCCCTCTATCATTTCTTGGCCTATGCATTCATGCCTATTTACTAAATCGAACTAAACCTCGGGTCTCCAAAAACTGTTTCTTGAGACAGGACAGTCTCTGGACTACTAGACCTCTCCTAAAAACACCTAAGGTTCCCTGGGATTGATGCAAAAAAATGATGAGTGTCGTCAATTCTTCATCATTTAATCATTATGTGTCAATCCAGGGCGGTGTCCAAGGCTATATACGAAAGCAGGGGTTAACAGACAAATTTTTAGTTCATCTAGATCATGGATTTATTCATGGAACAATTAGTATTTTGGGGGTGCCAGGTGTCCCTTTTAATCTCCTAGAAACTAAAACTGAGTGCCTACTTATCCTTGCATAATTTGAAATTCACACAGTTGTAGGAAAAACAAATCTAAACTATTACAAAATTACAAATGAAAGAATTTAATTGACAGAATTTAAAATAAAAAAAATGAAAATCACAGAAATAACTATAACAACAATGAAACTAAAACTTCACACCTGCAAAAAATGAAACCTAAGACAATGATGTAATTCAAAAGTTGGAAAGCAAATATTGCAAATCTGTAGCAAACTGAATTAACCAATTTTTTTTTGATGCAAACTGGAAAGACAGATTGGAAATGCTGAAGCTGAAACAAAAAATGTTATGCTATAAAATATATTCTATATGAGTTACCTACCATGCATTCAAATGCCACATTATCCTAATCACTAACCATGCAAAAATTGTTAGATCTCTGCTAACCTACTGTAGCCAAAACTAGCAGAATTCTATCAGGTAAAACCCTCCTCTGAACATGGAACTGGCCCTTACTTCCTGAACCAAAATAGGGCAAATAAAATTGCTCTAAAATATTAAGTCCTCAAACTCAACATAGAATTTAACATAAATAAATGAAAAATTATGCACCTTTATTTCATTCCAGCAACATAACAGTAGTGTAGGGAAAGACCTGGAGACTACTATGCTGCTATAAAACACAATTACAATATCTAAAACTTCTATTATTTATTTCCTCTCCCATCACCCCTCTCTCATATGGGAGCATTTTATTTATACAAATAAGGTACATTAAAGATAAGGTTTAATGTTGTTACATAGGACTGTTACAATTGTTTCAATTTTGTTCTTCCAAAAATGTAGGGTTTTGACCCTTCAAGCCCTCTCCACTCAAGCTATTGGCTTCCACTGATGAGGGACAGGTGTAAAAATAGATAAGGATACTCCTAAAATTATTGTAGTCATCGTTTACCTCATTTTTATAGTGATTAAATATGCATTCAGTCAATTTTAAACCCTCTATGCTTATTCTAGAGCAGCTCCAGAATATCAGACAACATAACAAGGTTGTTATATCTTGCAACAGAATCACATGCGACCAACTATGGTGACGTATATGGTTTCTCTGAGAACCTAGATGACTAATTCCACTTTTGGTTTGAGATGGAGTGGACAAATTCCATGCCATGTTGTATATGTACAGCTAGCTAGAATTTGTATGGAAAAAGTCCAGTTTCGTGCATAGCCAACTGTTGACAGAGTTCTTAGTGCCTTAAATTAATTTTTAAAAATGGACAAACGGTGAAATAAACTTATGGAAGAAACATAAACCTTATGAATGAAGTACCTAAATATTGTAATACCTAAATTAATGCAGAATATACTGAAATAAACAACCAAAACAGAATATAAAACATGGACAAATTAGTCAAAATAGAGTATATGCACTTTCATCATTTTAACATGTAAATACCATCACATAATACATAATATCTCTAATATTAATGTAAAATAACAACATAAGCAATTCCAAATGGGTTTAAAATTTTATCAAAGTAGCCTTTTATGAGGTAATTTTTTGCCTCAATACTCATTGAGTTTTTCTCCACTCTTCACAAATTTATAATTTTTCTTAACTTGTTGAGTTAGCTTTTCAATCTCCTGTCTCAGCCCTACAATTTCTTCTTCAATATTATGACAAGCATCTATTCTGTCAGTCAATTGTAATTGCAGATATTCTTCTGTCACTTTGGCTTCTTCTATCTTAACACTCAACTCTTCAATTATGGTATTGGATTTTTCAAGTTTTCTGACCAGTTTCTTATTCCTCTTCCTTTCACTATCCAGATCATCTAAGGCAGCTATTAGTTCACCTTCATAATCAACTACAACTTCTACCTCATCATCATCAATTTATGATTCATTCTTGCTTGTTTCATGAGCCATGAATAATGATTCATCGTGCTTCTCTTCAGATTCTTCATCCTTTTCACTGTCATCAGTCTCACTTTTATTTTCTTGAGAGATGAAACTCTTCTTCTTGAAGTTGGATTTTCTAAAGTTCTTGGATTTAGACTTATACTCATTATCTCTTGAATTGTTGGCAAAATCATTATTATTGTATTTTTCTTTGTGAGGGCACTTGCTTGCAAAATGACCTACTCTACCACAATTGAAGCATTTAAAAGGAAGCTTACCTCTGTATTTGCCTTGACCTCTTTTGAGCCTTCTGATGAAGTTGGATTCTTCAAGATCTGATGCCTCCTCTTCACCAGAGTCTGATTTCATTTTGATGCACTTGGTTGCTTTGAACCTTGCTTCTCTATCCGAGAATTTTCCCTTTCCAATCCTCATCTCATAAGTTGTCAAAGATCCATGCATTTCATCTAGTGAAAAAGTATTGAGATCTTTGGCTTCTTCAATGGCTGAAACTTTAGAGTCAAATCTTGATGGTAAGGACCTAAGCACCTTTTTGACAATCACTGCATCTTCTATATTTTCTCCCAGACCTCTGATTGCATTGATTACTTCATTAACCCTCAACATATATGTGGCTATCTCTTCTTCATCTCTCATATTCAGGATTTCATACTGAGACCTGAAGGTTTGCAGCTTTGCTTCCTTGATCTTATCATCTCCTTCATGTATGCTTTTCAACTTGTCCCAGATCTCTTTGGCAGAATTGCAGCCCATGACCTTTACCAATTCACTGTCAATTAAACCACACATTATAGCATTCTTGGCCTTGGAGTCATTCTCAAAGAGTTTCTTCTGAGCTGAATCTGTTGGAGGAGTGGTAGGTGTTGTATATCCTTTTGTTACTGCCTCCCAAATATCAAACCCTAGAGCACAAATATATGTCTACATTCTGAGCCTCCAGTATGCATAGTTTGTTCCATAAAATAGAGGTGCTCTATTAGATGAGAAACCTTCACCACTGGCCATTGTGTCACTTCTTGGATCTCCTTAGTCGATTAGACCTGATAGGAACCTCGCTCTGATACCAATTGTTATTCTAGTAGTGACACTAAGAGGGGGGTGAATTAGTGTATTTTAAAATTTTCTTTGCTTTATCACAAAAACCACTTGCTAGCTATCTACTAAAACTGCAAAAAGCAATCACACAAGCCAAAAACATGCAACACAAGATTTATAGTGGAAACCCAATGAGGGAAAAACCACTGTGCTAATGGACTGCTTGATCTCCCAATCAAATCTAATATTTAAATGGTTGGTATTACAAATTCGATAGCACCCACTATCAATATTAGCACCTACTAACCCTTATTTTTGTATCATCCACTGCAAGGATCTCCAAACCCTATCCAAGCACCAACTTGGTTTTTACAATCATAGAAGTTATGACATATCAAATGCCTTCACTGTTATAGAAACCTGAATGGTTCAAGATCTATCTTCTTTCTCTAATGTTGCACTATATCCTTCCTCTCTGCTCTCTATCTCCTCTCTGCAATTCTCACAACAAAATCTCAACAACAACCATGAGTGTCGGTTCATAGAAATCATTTTATATTATTGCAACCACTTTCTATTTTTCATGCAAGCCTTTTCTTAGAATTTTAGTAAACTCTCACCTATTTTTAATCGTATTTAGTTTATTTTTATATTATCCTTAATCACTTAAGTTAACAACCTATTCAACCTTCTATCGTTTTCTTAAAATAAATATTCTACTATTCATAGAATATAGCTTTTGCTTTTTATATAATTAACATTTTATTCTCTTTACTCCATGTCAACAGTTATTCTGTAATTGTTAACTTCATGTTCTCATGATGCATGTATTCTTAATTGACTCACACACATTTTAAATTTCTCTTGAATGATATCTCCAATTATACATGGTGATATCTACAAATTTTCTCATGCAAAAACCTTAACTATAACTGTAACTATAACTGTTGCAAACTTCACAATAAGTGTAACTGTCTCTTTTTTTTTTTTAAACAACATCACTCTTCATTTCAGGTGTATTTCAGATCTGAGAAATAATTTAAAACATTTTATTTCCTCAAAATTCATTTGTGCATAGCACCGTTTAAATTTCTTGTTATAACTATCCTTTTCCCAATTTTTCCAGCTATCAAAACACCTTTGGCTACCCTTTTGGATTGCTCATAACTTGTGCCTCGTAATTCCAATGGATAAAAAATTGTATCCATGCATTCTTGGTTGTATTAAATACATTTTGTCCAATTTTTAGCTCTTAAATATTTATGAATCACTCCCAACATCACTGTCAAGTTGGCCTCTAACACAGATCTTTCACTAGAATTTCTAGCTATCAAAAAGTGTGAAACTGTCATTTTACGGGCCCCATAACTTACATGTTACTTGTCCATATGCATTAAAAACTGGGTCATGTTTTCTCTATACTATGAAGTACCATTGGTATGAATTTTGTACCTTAAATCACTTTGTATCATTCCCATTAGATCCGCAAATGTTCTCTTTAACACAAATTTGCACCTATTAACAACTCCAAAAAAGACTAAGGCATGAAAATTGAGTAAGCACCAAAAAGAATGAGCTCCAGAATAAATGAGCTTCAGAATGAATAAGCACAAGAAATACCAAGCTCCAGAAAAAATACAAAATGAGTTTCATAAAGAATGAGTTCCAGAAACCCGAAAGAATGAGCTTCAGAAAGAATGGGTTCCAGAAAGATGTAACCTTCATAAATTTTTATCTACGACTCGGATTAAATTTATTCAAAAATCAAAGTTGTAGTTCTCGATGAGAGGAATATTTTGATGCCATAATAATGTAATTTTACTATAATATGACACCATAATTGACATGATACTCATTTTTAACCTTTTACAAGTATACCTAGACTGTGTTGACAACAATGACAAAACATCCTGACAACTTGACAACAATGATAAAACAATCTAGGGCCTCCTTTACTCAACACAATTATGTATAAGGACAAAAATTTACAAAAATTCCTCATTGATAAGAATGTTTTACCCTCAAAATATAGGAAGGGAAAGATGAGTATTAATGAAGGAGTGGGATTCCCATTAAATTTCTTCCTAATAAATTCCTTTCCACTTAATTAGCTATTCAATTATATCCTAACTACATAAGTATCATGTATGCGTATATAAAATACCTCTAGGTTCAAGTATAAGTTGATCTTTCTCATCCAATATTGGAATCCTAGTTTGAACTAGAGTAAGGGTACCCAACTCTTACTTTAAGCATAAAATATAAAAAATATCATGGATGCAACCTTGGTTTGGAATTTCAAGATCATAGGAAATAGAGATGATATTCCTTCTCGTACGATAAGGACTATAATATTTTTGAGACAACTTAAAATGTTTTCCATTGTTCTTAAGAGATGTTTGCTTGTATGGATGAATATACACATAAACCAAATCATTTTATTTAAATCCACGTTCATAATGATGAATATCAACATGTTGCTTCATATTTTTTTACACGTTCTAAGTTACTCTTTAAGGCATGTACAATTACATTGGATTCTTCAATATAATCATGTATAGATGGAGCCTTGATTAAGCACAAAGTATTTAGATCATGGGGTTCATAACCATATAGCACAATGAAGGGAGTCATGTTGAATGATGTATGGTAAGATATATTATCCCTTCATTGATCCAAATATAACCATTTAGCCTATTTTTGGGGTTTATCTGATATAAAATATCATAAGTAGTATTTGAAGCACTTATTTACAATTTTTTTTTGTACATTGGTTTGAGGATGATATTTTAAACTCATTGTTTATAAAATACCTCTTTTTTAATATTATTCTTTTCAAAAATTACTAGAAAATAATAAATCATTATAACTTACAATTAACTTTGGAAACTCATGAAGCTTATAAACATGGTTGATAATTTTTTCTAGCACTTGACATGTGAAGTAAGTATGCTTAATCAAAATGAAATGGGTAGACTATTTAAAAATATTTTCTTAAATTATCATCTACTTTTGTATCAAATCCTACAAAAATTTACTCTTATTGAGACTCTTCTTCGTTGATTCCCTATTACACCATTTCCACATTTCATATTTTTATCATAACCATATTTTATGTTAATCATGGTGAGATTTCACTCAAGAGTGCCTTTGAGTAGTGATGAAAAATCCTACCTTAGATAATATTTTTGTTAGTTGTCCACTTGAAGGCCTTGTTCTTATCAATTCTATTAACCATTTATTTTTTATGACTTGAAGCAATCTAATGCTTATTGTATCCATATTACAAGACTTTCTTTATGCCAATAATATGAGTCTCTACTGTAGTGTCTTACATTAAAGGTTTTGATATGCCATGTACCAGCATGATGCAAAAGATACCTAAAAAATATATACATTAACATAGCGAAATATACTTCATTTCCCATGTAAATCCCTTAAAATATGACACAATATATTTTCCTATCCTCCTCACTACAATCCTTTCCATCCTCCAATACTCATATATGTAACTTATACTTTTTATTTATTTTAATTTAATACTTTATACATGAATATATTTGAACTTTCTATTTCATTATATAGTTAATTTTAGCTTAAATGGTTGAATTTTCCATAGTTAAAGAATAAATAAAAATATAGGAAATATTTATAGAAATATTTTGACATTAAAAATATAATTCACGAATCACCTTCATGTTTGAGGCAAGTGATGTAGAAAAATGTTTCATACAATAGACCAAGGTTCTTATCCTATAGGTGAATCTGAACATTCAATCAAATAAGATGAGCTCAAGTGGTTACTTTGTGGTGGATATCTTTGGATTAATATAATGTGTATATTTAATAATGAATAATTATTTATGATCTATGATAATGATGAGTACCCAATTTATATTCCATATAGGTTCCCTTACGTGTAAGCACAACAATTTACAAAAATTCCTCCTTGCTAGGAATGTTTTACTCTCAAAATATAGTAAGAGAAATATGAGTAGTAATGAAGGAGTGAGATTCCCATTAAATTTATTCATATTAATTACCTTTCCACTTAATTAGCTATTCAATTATATCCTAAGTACATAAGTATCAGGTATGGATATCTAAAATAGCTTCAGGTTCAAGGATAAGTTGGCATTGCTCATCCAAAATTGGAATCCTAGTTTGAACTAGAGTAAACTCTTACTTTAAGCATAAAATATGAAAAGTATCATGGATGCAACCTTTGTATGGAAGTTCAAGAGCATGGGAAATAGATATGATATTCCTTCTTGTACGATAAGCACTATAATATTTGTGAGACAACTTTAAATGTTTTCCATTGTTCTTAAGATATGTTTTCTTGTATGTATGAAGATACACATAAAACAAATCATTTTATTTAAATCCACATTCATAATGATGACTATAAACATGTTGCTTCATATTATTTTTAACACGTTCTAAGTTGCTCTTTAAGGCATGTACAATTGCATTGGATTCTTCAAGATAATCATGTATAGATGGAACCTTGATTAAGCACAAAGTATTTAGATCATGGGGTTCATAACCATATAACACGATGAAGGGAGTCATATTGAATAATGTATGGTAATATATATATCCCTTCATTGATCCAAAGATAACCCTTTAGCCTATTGTTGGGTTTTATCTGATATAAAATATCATAAGTATTATTTGAAGCACTTATCTACAATATTTGTTTGTACATCGGTTTGAGGATGATATTTTCAACTCATTGTTTATAAGATACCTCTTTGTTGATATTATTATTTCCAAAAATTACTAGAAAATAATGGATCATTATCACTTACAATTACCTTTGGAAACTCATGAAGCTTATAAAATTGATTGATAAAATTTGCTAGCACTTGACATGTGAAGCAAGTATGCTTAATCAAAATGAAATGGGTAAAATTTATGAGAATATCCACCACGAAAAAAATTCTATCATAGCCATCGAAGATAGGTAAGTCTTTGATAAAGTCCATGGATAATTCTTCATATTTTTATTGTGGCATGTGTAATGTTTGCAAAAGTATTTTGTATGTGACATGTTCATATTTATGTCTTTGGCATGTATCACACTCAAAAACATACTTTTGAACCTCCTTTACATACCTCTCCAAAAGAATGGTTGTCAATTATTATAATATATTTTGAAAAAACCAACATGTCTCAAATTTAGGGAATCATGACTATCGATAAAAACTTTTAGTATCTCTAAAAAGGAACTATGAAAATCCTCAACAAATATTTCATTGGCAAAAATAGACATATTTGGATTTTCTAAATTATTTTGTTGTAACTTGAGATTCTTAACTTCATCAATAATATCATGATTATTTTTTTACAAAGGTGGATTATTTCCTTATTCTCTCTAGATATAAGCATTTTAAAGTTTTTAACTCCTTATGAACATCATCTTGTGTAATTTTTATAGTCCATTTCTCTAGAAATATTCTTTCGAGTTTATCCTAATTGAGATTTTATTTTAATTAAATGGCAATATGATACCACCATGTCTTTGCTTTATCATCTAAATATATCCATATAAAAATAGATAATGTAACAAAATATTTGAAATATAAAAACCAAGCTTATGGCTTTTCACTACCCCTAAACCTTGGGACTTGTTGATTTATGCTTTCCATATTTTTTAGAATTGTTGTATTCCATGGATTTTTATCTATCACACCCTTTTGTTATCAAATTGCACCCTTTAGTATATTAGGTCTAATCCTCTCATACTTGGGTTTCAATATTTTGTATCTTGGGTCACACTCTTTCATATTTTATGTTATACCATTTTATATCATAATTCACACTTTGAATATTAGGTTACACCCTTTGGAATCTTAGTTGTAGCCTTTTGTACTTTAGGTCATAAATTTTAATATATTAGGTTGCATACTTAACCCCATATCATTTTCTATTTGATTTGACACATCTTGTAATGAATCCACCATTGCTTGTAATTGGGAATTATTTATATTTAATCATTTACTTAGATTCAACTTGATGACATATTTTTTATAAGTTTACAAACATAATTTTTGTTGTTGTAAGATGGATTTAAAAAAAGTGTACTTGTTTTGAATATGGAGTATTTTGTTTCCTATTTAACTACCCAATTACATATTTTTATAAGCTTTTTATTTAAAAATATGTGATTAATATGTCCTATAAATTAGAGATTATATTTTATGTTTGGTAATGAGAGCTGAGAGGGAATCCTACATGCCATTTGATTATGGTGAGATATGATGTTATTGATGAGAATACTTGAGTTTTAGGAACATGTCCAATGCAATATCATATTATACAATAAATAGGAATTGATAAGGTGGTTGTGTGTCTTAACAAATCCTATATGTTTTATGTGAAGCTATATTATTAGTATTGATTCCATTTATCTTTTCGTTATGGGTTATTTTTGTTATTTTTATTAAAATAGTAATATAATATTAAAATGGACATATTTCATATTATATTCCAATTGTATTATTATAACATATTTTATGTTGAAACTATAATAAATATTACTATTATAAGAAAGTAAAAAATAGTTACATTAGAATTTCTATGGCTGCCTTTGATTTATAATAGCTTTATAATATTTTCTAGATTTAAATTATTGTAATTTAAGGTGAACAGATTTTGGTTATGTATGGCCAACGAGTCCTTGGTTGAATGGTGAGACAAATAGTTGATGTAGCCCATAATTTTCAAATATTGGTAGCACCAAAGAGCTCAATATGGTTAATCCGATGCAAAAGAGATAGGGAAAACCTTTCAAAACCCTACATAAATATATATTAAAAAAATGGTTATGTACTTGGAATGAAATGATTTAATTACATCATGAGACCAAAATAGTTTATGGAACTATATTTAATACAATATGGGGTATTGTCTATGATCCTACTCCCTTTTGAATTCAAAACTTAAAAATCCTATTTAGAGTTCCAAAGTTTAAAAACATTCAAGAAAGAAAAATTGTTCAATAAAATATAAAATCTCAACATCCCCTTATCATATTTTGAAGTGTGTTTCTTTTGTTGTTGATTTTTCCTTTTTTCTACTCTCAATTCTTTGAAAAATTCCATTAATGATTTCACATTTAGAGTGTACTCATATGCAATATTGATGTCCTTGTAGGATTCACATTCCATGAAAAAATATTTTTTGGTCTCCACTACCCTTGCTTTGTAAAAGCTACATATTCATTCTAAGCATACCTCTTGATGAATTATCCATCTCATAGTTTTATGTATGACCTGGTGTGAACTAGATCTTAGTTGGGCTATAACACTTTTTCCATTTGTTTAATATTTGCATCTATGTACTTATTTTGGTTGTGTTCATAGTTTGGGTTGAACTCATTGATGTATAACTATTTTTCCTTCATATGTTTTTAGTCCACATTCCTCACATACTATTTAATTTCATTGTTGAAATTTATTACTTCATTAAATTTAATGCTCCAGTTGTCCATCCATTTTTTTTTTTATCCATATGTCTTTTATTCTTTTTAGTGTTTATTTTATTGCCTATTTTGGCAACCTACTATATTCCATATAGGGTTATGCGTAAGGGGTTGGTCCCAAAATGTACTTATAAAAATTTGGTGAATTAGTTTTGAAATTCAAGTGAATCAGTTTCGAGGGAATGTTGGAAATTTAAATTTAAAATGGTAAAATTATTATAAAATTGGGGTGAAGCGACCCAAAAAAAAATTGAACCCAAATATTTTGGCTAATGGGCCCTGGTCAAGGGTTCCAAATATTAGCCAATTCCAAATTTCAAAAATCCTAATTTTAGCCAATTTGGCTGTAATTCCATCCTTTGTATTTTCTTTAGATACCCTAATAGCCTTATCATAGCTTTTGCCTCTACTAGAAAAGTACATGTTTTAGTAAGAAAAAGCTTATATGGGACTGATGCTTTAATTCTAAAATCATTTGCAATTGGTCACTTTTGAATTCTTTCTATTTATCTCTATTTAAAATTATATGTATTACCAGCCTATGCCTCACACCCATATAGCACCACTTGAATAACTAATAAACTAAAAAGGACCCTAATGGTTTTCCAATCCCACAACTCTATTTTTTTTACCTCTATTTAGTAACGAGTACAGTGATCTCCATATTGCTTGTATTCATTTCATCTTATAGATTATCAAACTATTTTTTCTTTGAAAATCTAAGCCAAGGTATTTGTGTTTTGTTGCTACCTCTAAGGATTTCTTTCACATAAAATATATGGCCTTTTTTGCTCTCTCCAAGTAGAGAAGATAGTAATTTTAGCCTTGCTAGTATTTTCCTACAACCCAAGTTATTTATAGTAATATTCTAAGCTATTAGAGGTTCTTTTAAAATTTCAAGTGTCTTGCCAAAAAATATGAGGTCATCCTATTTCACCACGATATCACTCAAAATATTTTATAGTCCTTCTAGAGTTCCAATTTTTGCCATCGCATGTTGATAAATTATATATACCACTACTTTATAGTTGGTTAGCACACCAATTTCTTTCATTCGTTTTTTTTTGGTAATATTAAGAGAAAAGCAGATTTTGAAAGGGACCCCACAAACTTTTACAAAACATAAAAAATAGACATAAAGGAAAAAAATAGACACATTAAACAAAAAAATAGGACGAGCCCACGAACCCTATAAAACCAATGAATTAACTAGTGAGAGAACCAATATAGTTCTACATAAAAGAATAAAATTTATGAATAATATCTCCAAAAATCTAGGCGGCCTCCTTAGCATAATCTGAAGCCATCTTCATCGAACTCAAAACTACACATTTCTTGATCTCCATCAGACATGGACTATGGAGGATATTGCTTTTCTTCACAACAATTTTACCCAAAGAGTATGTCTCAGCAACCAATTTATCTTTGAAAGTAGGTCTTTGAAGGACCTCCACCTCATCTTCCATGTCATCCACCTTAGAAAGGGGTGAGGACTCCATAAAATTTCTCCTTTTACCACTCAAATAAACGGATTTACGAATTACACCGCTTTCCATACAAACATCCATAGAGAGACTCTCCATAGCCTAAGAAGCAATATAAGACACCAAAGGTTTATTCACAACCTTAGTAGAATATTGTTTTACCATTGAGACCCACACCCCTTTAGCATAATCAAAGCCTTTTCTAGATAACTTTTATGAACCTGATCCCAAGGAGAAATAATGCACATTTTCAAATTCTAAGCTTGAGATTTCTGAAACCACTAGGGGATCATCGGGTATGAGAATGAGGAAGGATTTCAAGAAATTTAATATCTCCTCCACCACGACCCCCTTCTCTAAAGTAGCATGTTCAAACACTAGTATAGTCAATCCCTAGTGTAGGGGAACCTGGCCTTGACCACCTTGCACAGCTAGCATAGATTTACACATCGAGGTGAAAAGAAACAGAGGGATGTTCATCCACCTCTACTGATGGAGTTGATTGAGAAACATAGCATGAAAAATCCACACAATTTCATATGAAGAATCCATAGTGAATAAATCCATGATCATCCTAATTACCTTATTCCACAGCGCATACAAATATTTAGCACTAAAACCATTTTTAATTCTTGGTAGAAATTCATCTTCATCCAAAAATAAATGAATATATTATAATAATGAATGTCTCTCCCTACTATGAATCGCACCATATAAGACCAACCTAGTGGCGTGACTGACTAGATATTTCATAACCTCAATAGACCATGATCCAACATGAACCCATCCCTCCTTCCAAGTAATAGCCATCCATTTATATAGAATAGGATTATGTCCATGGAATTTCTAAACATAGTCTACCAAACCCCCTGCTTTCAGAATGGCAAAAATATCCTCATCAGCTGAAAGATATGTTGGTTCCACCCTTGACTTGGACTGCTTGGAATGATTACAAACCTTAGACTTACCCATCTCCAGAGAAGACACAACACACTAGGAATAAAATACACCAACCAACCACACAAGGGATCCAGGGAGAAAAACATGCGTACACACAAAGTAGCATAAGAGGCCCCAAACATAGCTTGAGCATAAAAACTCCCCATAACCCAAGCCAGGCCAAATGAAAACACCAAATTAAAATGCACAAAAATTCCCTAACACCATCTTGTGAGCACCGAAAATAACAAAATACCTCCCCAAGAGCACCAAAGAGCAGATAGTATACATGGGAACAAACAAAAACACAAACTCCATAAGGACCATGAGCACGTTCCATTGCTTAATATTGAGAGGAGAAGAAAAACATCCACATGACACCTGACTCAAAAAACGATCCCTATTTATACCACAAACTGGTGAGAAGGCAGAAAGGAAGCGAAGAGGTGGAACCAAGGTAAAATGCCACCTATCCAATAACACCTGTTAAGGTGATAGAAAAAAAAGTGGACAACCCAAGGTATAAAAACCATAGAACAAAGGACAAGAGTGAATCCCAATAAAATAATAGATCACCTTTCTTTGGGTCTACCTGATAGCATAGATGGAATAGAAGCCACCAAAGCAAACTGCACATTAGAAATAACACCCAAGGAACACCTTTCTTAAGGCCTACCTAATAACATAAACAAAAAAGAATCCACCAAAGCACACTACACATTGGAAATGATACCCAAGGACCACCCCAAGGATATTCCTCAAACAAAATCTCGTACGTCAGGTGTAAAGCAAGAGGGGGACCTCAGGAATAGATCATCTTCCAACAAAATATAAGGGAGCTTCTAGACATTCCCTAACAACAAAGGCAAAGAGGATGGCAGAATTTGGAGTTTAAAATTTGAAAAATGGGCACTAAAATGGTTCTACGGGAATAAAATTAGTCGCCCACCCACTGTCGCAATTACTCCAAACCCCCATCAATCCTATAACAAAAGCACCAGCCATCAAACACCAATTAATAAACATCATTGCGGATGCGGTTGAGTATCTCAGGATGGAAATTCCTCTACTAGACTGTAAATATCTAGAGATTTACCCCCATATTTGTCATTAAATCCACAACCGAGTTTCCTTATCTAAAAATGTTTTGGATTTGAATTTCCTCTAGAGCACATGACAAACCAACTGCCTCATAAATTAAATTGGCCACTCTCCAACTGACATTATAGGAGCCATTAAGCATTCTTACAATGTTTAGCAAATTGCCTTCAATAACTGCTCTCCTATAGCCAAAATCTTATAACAAGGACAATCCTAAAAATACCACCCTTGCTTTTGCATATTCAGAAGAATTTATACCAATAGGCTTAGTGTATGCAAGGACCAAACTAACTTCATCATCCCGAATGACCCCCCCCCCACTCCAGCCAATCCAGGATTGCCTTTAGAGCCCTCATCGAAATTCAATAAAACCCATCCCGCTGGTGGAGGGGTCTAGTAAACCAAGCTTCGAGGGTCTAAAGCAGGTGGATGGCGGTCCACGCGTCCAAAACCTAAACTTTGATCAACCAAAATTTCTTTCTTTATTTTCATAATTTACCGCTAGACACTTTTATTAGATATTTTCTAGATGATTTTTATACTTTTTGGAAATCATCTAGATTTTATTTGGAAGGCATTTAAGTTGTTGGATGAGATCAAAGCCTCACTTAATTATAAAATATACATATTTGGATGCATTGAAGTATGTTATTGGGCTATGTGGTCTCCCAGCAAGGGATTGCAATAGATCATACAAAGGTTACCAATAATTAAGGATATGTCATTTTCAAGCAAGAAGAGTAAGGTGTGATATTTTTATGGCATGCTGGATATTATATGAGGTTTATTAAGATTTTATCAAGGATTGCACTGCCATTAAAAAAAATCCTCAAAATGGATATGACGTATAAACATAGATTTGAGTAAGATTACATTTAAAAAACTAAAGTAGACTCTAATCACTACTCTAGTGTTAAAGAATATAGGTTGAAGTAAGCCAATTATTGTCTACATAGGTGCATATAAAATAACACTTGGTAGAACATTGATTTAGTGGTATGATAATTGGTATGATCATCCTATCTACTTTGAAGTAGTAAAATGAACAATACAGAGGTAAATTATAAAGTTACAAAGAAGGAATCACTAGCCATAATATTTTCTCTCAATAATTTTAGGAACTATCTTCTATGTAAAATTTTCACTATTTTTATAGACCATTCTACCCTCAAGTATATTACTAATAATTACAATCCATTAGGAAGGATAGCTATATGGAATATCCTTTTTCAAGAATTTTATTTTGAAAATATTGACTACAAATTTATAGTTATATTCATGAAGAATATCCTTAAAAAATTATGATTGGTAATCATATGTTCAAAATTGTTGTTTTCAAACTTCTTCTACCTTGTTTAATTTCCCAATCGATGTTCAACATCCAAATATCCTAATAATTACAAACTATATTCTTTCTCTAGGACTCTTGAGTATTTTAGGATGATGTTCTAGCTCGAGTATCAACTTCACTTTATTTTTTCCCACACTAGAACATAGAACCTATAGACCTTCACATACATGACACTATAATACATGATTTAAGAAGATAAAACATTTTTCATACACACGGATCATAAATAGATTGATAATAAAAATAATTTTATTGATATAAATACACTTGTACAACAATGAAAGAGTATTTAGAATGCATATTTTTCTTTTTAATTCATGTCTTCTATCTTGGACATATTTATCTCCCTCCCTAGGCTTCTTTTTTCTAGGATTCTCTTCCTAGCCATTTCTAAAACTCCCTCTCTTTTATGTCTTCTATATCTTTTTTTCTTGCCTCAATATCCATTTATCTTCATCTTCTCAAATCACTTCATCTTTAAATTCTTGGATATTTTTCCTTCCTCTTCCCTACTCATCATGTTGGAAATTTTGAGTAAGTTTTGTTGTCATTGATGTCAAGAGATTGTTGTTTCAGTTTCATCATCATTAATGTCATCAAGTGGTTTTTCCAAAGGCAAGAAAGGTTTTAAAAGAAATAGGATATAATATTTATTTTTAATATTATATGCCTAAAAGGCCTAAAAGGTTGAAGACCCAAGGAAGGAGAAGCAAGTTTAAATTAAAATAATAATATTATAATATTTAATATTATAATATTTTGGGAAAAATGATGAGGTGAAGAAAACGAGGTCCAAGGAATTATTAAAAATAATCTATCCTTGAAAAGACCCATTATGCAGCTCGCAAAGGATTTAATTTAATTTATTTAAATTAAAATATTTTAACCTATGGTTAAAATTTTAATTTAAATAAATATTGGGTGCCAAAGGTTTTAAATTTAATATTTAAATTTAAAATTTGAATTTCAATTTGAATATTGGGCCGACGTGTAAGGACAAAAAGCAAATGTATTTATAGGGGAAATAATATTCATTTCTCCCCCCCACCGATCATATGATATTCGAATGCCATGTTATGTAAAATATTTCATGCGTTGCTTTACTAAGTAAGAAGAGGAATTCACATTTTAGATATTAGAGGCAAGACAAGGGTTCACGTTCAACCGATATGGCAGAGAAATTCCACCGGCGTTGTTAGCATAGGTGGTAGTTGAGGCCAAGCTAGAATGTTGTGAGGGCAAGATCGTGGGTTCGATTCACATGGTTGTGTTTTGCAAAGGGAAAATCATTTTTTTTCATGCTAAGGGTGAGAGGAGACAAGGAATAAAAGGGAGTTCATGCGCTCTTGGTTTTTGTGTGGGTGCATAGCCCAACTGGTGGCCTAGCTTTGGGCTAGGGTGTTGGAAAGGCAAGGTCATGTGTTCGAATTTCATCGAAAGCACTTTTTGGGTAGAGTTAAAATGAAAGGTATGCATTTCATGATTTAATTTTTCAAAGGTTTTTGATATTCAAAAATTTGCATTAAAGGGTGTCGTGAGATTTAAAAGGAAGTTTGAGAGTTTGTTAAGGGAGATATAAGGTATAAGAAAATTAAAATATTTTATTTTAATTTTTGGTGGTTAGAATTTATTTTATAAGGTAGGAGTGATAAGGTATGCAAGGAAAAATGTATTTTGTATTTTGAGATAAAGCTACATTGTGTTAATTATTTTGAGAGGAGAAATAAGGTGCATAAAGGGAATTATTGTGTATGTTTTGATATAATAAAATTGTTGACCTATATTTTGAAAGTTTGGAGATTATAAGGTGTATTTGAGACTTGTTATTTTTGTATGGTGAAATAATTATTGGGAAAATATTTGTGTGGATATTTTGAGATAGATTGTTGCTACCTAACCTTGAAATTGGCAAAGAAGATTTGATTGTGATTAAGATAGGTTTTGAAGACATATCTCCATCAAAACAAAATGTATGGGCACATCTTCCTTATGAGTGAAATATTGTTGGATTGAATGTTGTGAAATGCAAAGTTGGAGTGAAAAGGATTGTTTGATAAGCATTGTTGGAAATGTTTGAGTGAGTTTTCATATGCATGATTTGTGTTTGTTGAAAGAACATGAGTATCATTGTTATGTGAAATTGGAATCATCTTGAGTCAAGGTTTGAGTTCCATAGTGTGAGTTGTTGGAAGTATAGTGAAACACTTGGTTAGGGTTTGTAAGAAAGTTGTGTTTCATTGAGTGGATGATTGATAGAATTTGGTTGAGCATTATTGATTGAAAGTATTGGAGTGATAGTTCAAGTTTTGTGAAATAAATTATACTTTATTTTTGAATTGATTTGAAAGAGAGTTTGAAAGTGAAAGAGTGTTTTGTTGAGTATAAAATATTGTGAGTGTGAAACATATTGAGTCTTTTATCATTCTCTATATGTTTCTATGGCTAAGCAAGATTCTAAGTGAAACTTGTCTGTGTGTTGAAGAGGTTTTCTGAAAGAGAATTAAGTTGTGTTTTGTTTGTAAGATCTGAAATTGTTTTAATGAGATTTTGTGAAAGTTTAAGGATAGATTAGAGGTAAGTCTTTGTGAAGACTTGAAAGCAGAGTTGATTCATTTGTTCAAGCCTTGTGTTAAGGCCTTGGGAAAATCTGAGCAGAGTTGGTTTGTGATTTGATCAAGCTTTGTGTTAAGGCTTGAGGATAGTTTTGAGGATAGATATTGGTACAGATTTGTGAGAATATTTGTGCTAGAGTAGAGATATATTTGGGGATAGATTTTGGTATAGATTTGAGAGCAGGTTTGTGCTAGAGTAGAAACATATTAGTGAAAATATTTGTGTAAGTCAGAGGATAGTGTTTCGTATAGATTTGAGATAGATATTGAGTAGAGATCATAGTAGGATTTGGTGGTGATAGAGTAGAGGATAGTAGTCTCTAGTGGATAGAGATCCATTAGCTAGGGTAGTGAGGATAGAGGTCTTCTAAGTGAGGATAGAGGTCTTCAGTGGAGAGAGATCCACAAGCCAATGCAGTGGGGGTAGAAGTCTTCTAAGAGCACCAACCAGAGTAGAGGAGAAGGATTTATCCTATGGATAGAGGTCCATGAACTTGATTAGGGGATTGGAATCTCCTTTGGACAGAGGTCCATAAACATTGTAATAGGGAAGGATTCCCAAGAGAATTTATTGAGAAAACTTATAAGGAATATTTTCTCCATGGAGTAGCCCACATTGGGTGAACCACGTTAAATCATGTCTCTCATGTGTGTGATGCTTTGTGTAATGTTTATTACTTTAATATTGTTGATGTTATCATATGGGTTGAAAAGAAAAAGTTTTATCTTATACTTTTCACCCCCCTCTCAGTATAAGCACATGTTCTTCAATTGGTATCAGAGTGGGTCTCTCCATGAAAAGACTAATAACTTGGAGGAAGATCCATTAGGAACACACATGACTTCAGAGAATGAAGAAGAGACCATGATTGACATAAAAGAGGAATTATTTGCTACTCTCAGGAACTTGGAAAAGGTTAGAAAGAAGAACTCAAGTTTGAAGGATCAAATTCAAGAGGATGAAGAAGCAAATATGGAACTTCTACAGAGTCTCACAGAACTCAAGATAAAGGTAGAAGAAGGAAATAAAATTGAATAGGATATGATAGATCTATTAAGAGCAAGGGAAACAGAGTGTGAAATATTGGAAGCAAAAATTATCTCTCTAAGAAATGAAGTTGAAAAGACCAAGTTACGACAAGATATAAAGTTAGGGAAATAGAAAGAGGATTCAAGCTCTCAAGAAATAGAGACATCAACCAAGGATAAGTGTGTGACTCATACTAATACTCTGGAAGGAAAAGACATCAGGAAATAAGAAGAGGGTAAAGAAGAACCATGGATGAGAGTTGATCACAAGAACAACAAAAGGAGAAGCACTCGACCATATTTTCCAAGGCACTCAAACAGGTTACATAATCTCTTCCATGGCTATTGCTTTTCATGTAACAAATATGGTCATAGAGCTGCACATTGCACTGGTTATGTGAAAAGTAATGTTAATAGAAATTTCAATTCTTTTGCACCTCTTATGAATGATGATGTCATATGTTATAAATACAATAATTTTGGGCACAAGGCTAGATGGTGCAAAATGGTATTTCTTGAGTCAAATAAAAAGAATACAACTCCAACAATTAGGAGAGAAAGAAAAGAGCATGAGAAAGTTAGATCAATGTTAGTACAAACAACTCTTCATGTTCAAGATAAGGGAAAACAATGGTTTCTTGATAGTGGTTGTTCTAGTCATATGATAGGAGACAAAAGTAAATTTCTTGTACTCAAGGAAACTGATGGAGGATCAGTTAAATTTGGTGACAATGGATCAGCAAAAATCTGTGGAAAAGGAACCTTAAGTTTAGATAATGGAAAAACAAAAATAGAGAATGTATTGTATGTCAAGGGGTTGAGGCACAATCTACTAAGTGTAAGCCAACTTTGTGATCAAGGGCACATAGTTACTTTTCATCCAAGTAGGTGTGAGATTAGAAAGTCTAAAACTGGAAAACTTATTGCAAATGCAAATAGAACTACAAACAACCTCTACATGCTAAGTGAGATTAAAGGAGAAAAGTATTTTCTATCACAAGAATATGAGAGTTGGTTGTGGCATAGAAGAATGGGTCATTTGAACTTTGACAACATAGTGAACATAAGCAACAAGCAAGCTGTCAGAGATTTACCCAAACTAAAGAGGCCACAAAACATAATTTGTTCGTAATGTCAGCATGGGAAGCAAACTAGAACAAGTTTCAAGTCAAAAGGATTTATGTCATCTGAGCCATTGAAACTAGTGCACACTGACTTATGTGGTCCTACAAGGACAAAGAGTTTACAAGGTGAAAGTTACTTTATATTATTCATAGATGATTATTCCAGAATGATTTGGGTAGCTTTCTTGAAAGAAAAGTCAGAAGCTCTTGAGAAGTTTAAAGATTTTAAAGAATTAGTGGAAAATGAAATAGGTAAAAGGATTAAGAGTTTAATATTAGATAGAGGAGGAGAATTTACCTCAAATGAATTCATAAAATTTTGTGAACAACATGGGATCAAAAGAGAATATTCAATAGCAAGAACTCCTCAACAAAATGGGGTAGTTGAAAGGAAAAATAGGATAGTTGAAAATATGGCCAGAGCCATGTTAAATGAGTCTAAGATTTCAGATGGTTTTTGGAAAGAGGTAGTACATACAACAACATATATCATCAATAGAGCTCAAGTAAGAGTAAACCATCACAAAACTCCATATGAGCTCTGGAAAGGAAGACCAACCATTGTAAAGTACTTCAAAAATTTTGGAAGCAAATGTTACATAAGATGGAAAGAGAAAAATTTGGGTAAGTTTGACTCAAGATGTGATGAGGGTATTTTTCTTGGCTATTCCACTAAGAGCAAGGCCTATAGATGCTACAAAAAAAGGACACGTACTATTATAGAAAGTATAAATGTAACAGTTGATGAGAAGATAGGATCAAGAGAACCAATTCAAGAAATTGTGTATCAGGAAGATGAAAGTTGTCAAGAAGAGTTACGTGAAGAATCAAAATAGGAAGAAAAAAAAAAGATTTTTTCCTAAAACTCCATCTAGGTATGTACAAAAAAATCATCCAAGAGATCTAATCATTGGGAATCCATATGAGAGACAGACAAGGAGAAGGGTAATAGCATCAAATGAGCAAGCAAATTTCTCTTTGTTATCTAAGATTGAGCCAAAATATTTCAATGAGGCAAGTGAAGATGAGTTTTGGATTAAGGCAATGAATGAGGAACTAGATCAAATAGAGAAAAGTAAGACTTGGGAACTTGTCCCATGACCAAAAGGTAAGAATGTGATTGGCACTAAATGGGTATTCAAAAACAAGTTAAATGAAGATGGTCAGGTAGTCAAAAACAAGGCAAGACTAGTATGCAAAGGTTATGCACAGGTTGAGGGAATTGATTTTGATGAGACATTTGCTCCAGTTGCATGACTTGAAGCTATAAGAATGTTCTTAGCCTTCTCAAGTTTCAAAAACTTCAAAGTATATCAGATGGATGTTAAATCAGCCTTTCTAAATGGTGTTCTAGAAGAAGAGGTTTATATTGAGCAACCAGATGGATTCAACTTAACTAATAAACCAGACTATGTATGCAGATTGAAGAAGGCACTTTATGGACTAAAACAAGCTCCTAGAGCTTGGTACTCAAGATTGGATAAGTACCTTCAGGAATAGGGTTTCAGGAAAGGAATAGTGGATAGTAACTTATACATCAAGAATGAAGGGAATGACTTACTAATTGTGGTTGTTTATGTGGATGATATTATTTTTGGAGGCAACAATGATAAGATGTGTCAAAAATTTATGAAGAGCATGCAAAATGAATTTGAGATGTCAATGCTTGGTGAGTTGTCTTTCTTTCTTGGACTTCAGATTTCACAATCAAAGAAAGGTGTATTTCTTTCACAAACCAAGTATATAAAAGAGATGCTAAAGAAATTCAAGTTAGAATATTGCAAACCAGTGAGTACCCCCATGGTTACAGGATGCAAGTTAAGTAAAGATGATGAATCTCCTGAGGCAAATCAGAAATTGTACAGATCTATGATTGGTAGCTTATTGTATGTCACAGCTACAAGACCAGATATAATGCAGGTAGTGGGACTAGTGGTAAGGTTTCAAGCAGCACCCAAGGAGACACATGTAGTAGCAGTAAAGAGGATTCTCAGGTATTTAAAAGGGACTATGGATTTTGGGCTCTAGTACCCCAAAAGTGATAATTTCACTCTCACAACATATACAGATGCATATTGGACTGGTAGCATTGATGATAGAAAAAGTACAAGTGGAGGAGCATTCTTTCTTGGAGACTATTTAGTCTCTTGGCTAAGTAAGAAACAAGCATCAATATCCTTATCCACAATAGAGGTAGAGTATATTGCAGTAGTTGCTTGTTGTACATAGGTATTATGGATGAAGCAAACTCTAGAGGACTTCAAGATAAAGCATGATCACCCTATTCCCATATTGTGTGATAATACAAGTGCTATAAATATCTCAAAGAATCCAGTGATGCACTCCAGGACAAAGCACATTTTGATCAAATATCATTTTTTGAGAGAGCAGGTGACAGATAAGCAGGTCAGGTTGGAATATGTTACTACAAAGGAGCATATTGCAGACATCTTCACTAAGCCACTTTCGAAAGAGACTTTTGAGTATCTTCGAGGAAAATTGGGAGTAGTTTTACTCCCACCCCAAAATTAACCACCTCAAGGAGAGGAGGTGGGGAGGGGGCTGAGCTAAGAGTCTTATCTTTAGCCCCAAAGGTGGCCCTTTGCCATTGATGACAAAGGGGGAGAGATTTGAGTTATGGGGAGAGCATTCAATCAGGGGGAGCAGTTTCTCAGGGGGAGCATATTTTGAAAAATAAAAAAGAATGATTAAGGAAAAAGGGTTGCCATAGAAAAAAGGGTTGCCATCAATGACAAAGGGGGAGATTGTTGGAAATTTTGAGTAGTTTTGTTGTCATTGATGTCAAGAGATTGTTGTTTCAGTTTCATCATCATTAATGTCATCAGGTGGTTTTTCCAAAGGCAAGAAAGGTTTTAAAAGGAATAGGATATAATATTTATTTTTAATATTATATGCCTAAAAGGTTGAAGACCCAAGGAAGGAGAAGCAAGTTTAAATTAAAATAATAATATTATAATATTTAATATTATAATATTTTTGGGAAAAATTATGAGGTGAAGAAAACGAGGTCCAAGGAATTATTAAAAATAATCTATCCTTGAAAAGACCCATTATGCAACTCACAAAGGATTTAATTTAATTTATTTAAATTAAAATATTTTAACCTATGGTTAAAATTTTAATTTAAATAAATAATGGGTGCCAAAGGTTTTAAATTTAATATTTAAATTTAAAATTCAATTTCAATTTGAATATTGGGTCGACGTGTAAGGACAAAAAGGAAATGTATTTATAGGGGAAATAATCTTCATTTTCCCCCTCGATCATATGATATTCGAATGCTATGCTATGTGAAAGATTTTATGCACTACTTTGCTAAGGAAGAAGAGGAATTCATGTGTTAAGTATTAGAGGTAAGACAAGGGTTCAAGTGCAAGTGATGTGGCAAGAAGTTCCACTAGTGTCGTTAGCGCAGGTGGTAGTTGAGGCCAAGCTAGAACATTGTGAGGGCAAGATCGTGGGTTCGATTCATGTCGTTGTGTTTTGCAAAGGGAAATCACTTTTCATTTGCACTAAGTGTGAGAGGAGACAAGGATTAAAAGGGAGTTCATGCACCCTTGGTTTTTGTGTGGGTGTGTAGCCCAACTGGTGGCCTAGCTTTGGGCTAGGGTGTTGGAAAGGCAAGGTCGTGTGTTCAAATTTTGTCGAAAGCACTTTTTGGGCAAAGTTAAAATGAAAGGTATGCATTTCATGATTTAAATTTTCAAAGGTTTTTGATATTCAAAAATTTGCATTAAAGGGTGTCGTGAGATTTAAAAGGAAGTTTGAGAGTTTTTTAAGGGAGATATAAGGTATAAGAAAATTAAAATATTTTATTTTAATTTTTGGTGGTTAGAATTTATTTTATAAGGTAGGAGTGATAAGGTATGCAAGGAAAATTGTATTTTGTATTTTGAGATAAAGCTACATTGTGTTAATTATTTTGAGAGGAGAAATAAGGTGCATAAAGGAAATTATTGTGTATGTTTTGATATAATAAAATTGTTGACTTATATTTTGAAATTTTGGAGATTATAAGGTGTATTTGAGACTTGTTATTTTTGTATGGTGAAATAATTATTGGGAAAATATTTGTGTGGAGATTTTGAGATAGATTGTTGCTACCTAACCTTAAAATTGACAAAGAAGATTTGATTGTGATTAAGACAGGTTTTGAAGACATATCTCCATCAAAACAAAAGGTATGGGCACATCTTCCTTATGAGTGAAATATTGTTGGATTGAATGTTGTGATATGCAAAGTTGGAGTGAAAAGGATTGTTTGATAAGTATTGTTGGAAATGTTTGAGTGAGTTTTCATATGCATGATTTGTGGTTGTTGAAAGAATATGAGTATCATTGTTATGTGAATTTGAAATCATCTTGAGTCAAGGTTTGAGTTTCATAGTGTGAGTTGTTGGAAGTATAGTGAAACACTTGGTTAGGGTTTGTAAGCAAGTTGTGTTTCATTGAGTGAATTATTGAGTGAAGTTGGTTGAGCATTATTGATTGAAAGTATTGGAGTGATAGTTCAAGTTTTGTGAAATAAATTATACTTTATTTCTGAATTGATTTGAAAGAGAGTTTGAAAGTGAAAGAGTGATTTGTTGAGTTGTGAAACATATTGAGTCTTTGATCATTCTCTATATGTTTCTATGGCTAAGCAAGATTCTGAGTGAAACTTGTCTGTGTGTTGAAGAGGTTTTCTGAAAGAGAATTAAGTTGTGTTTTGTTTGTAAGATCTGAAATTGTTTTAATGAGATTTTGTGAAATTTTAAGGATATATTAGAGGTAAGTATTTGTGAAGACTTGAAAGTAGAGTTGATTCATTTGTTCAAGCCTTGTGTTAAGGCTTTGGGAAAATTTGAGCAGATTTGGTTTGTGATTTGATCAAGCTTTGTGTTAAGGCTTGAGGATAGTTTTGAGGATAGTTATTGATATAGATTTGTGAGAAGATTTGTGCTAGAGAAGAGATAGATTTGGGATAGAGTTTGGTACATATTTGAGAGTAGGTTTGTGCTAGAGCAGAAATAGATTAGTGAACAAATTTGTGCGAGTCAGAGGATAGTGTTCCATATAGATTTGAGATAGAGATTGAGCAAAGATCAGAGCAAGATTTGGTGGTGATAGAGCAGAGGATAGTAGTCTCTAGTGGATAGAGATCCATTAGCCAGGGTAGTGAGGATAGAGGTCTTCTGAGTGAGGATAGAGGTCTTTAGTGGAGAGAGATCCACAAGCCAGTGTAGTGGGGGTAAAATTCTTCTAAGAGCACCAACCAGAATAGAGGAGTTCTCCTATGGATAGAGGTCCATGAACTTGATTAGGGGATTGGGATCTCCTTTGGACAGAGGTCCATAAACATTGTAATAGGGAAGGATTCCCAAGAGAATTTATTGAGAAAACTTATAAGGAATATTTTCTCCATGGAGTAGCCCACATTGGGTGAACCACGTTAAATCATGTCTCTCATGTGTGTGATGCTTTGTGTAATGTTTACTACTTTAATATTATTGATGTTATCATATGGATTGAAAAGCAAAAAGTTTTATCTTATATTGTTCACCCCCACTCTTAGTATAAGCACATGTTCTTCACATCATTCCATTTTCTCCTATTTTTTGGTGTGCAATAGTGCTTTTTCAAGCAATAACAATTTTTTTATGCATCTAAGTAGTGGGTGAAAATTTCCATTATATAAATTTTGGGATACTGCCACATCATACTGTATGATAGGAAATATTCCATGAGATATATCATTAACATGAATTATTATTCCAAACTATTACCATTTTAGCTTGGTTGTCTTCACAAGATCAATTTTATTGTCTTGTCCCAACCTTCATATGAGAACAAACCTTATCTTATAAAATTCACTTAGTATTTATTTTAATTTACCCCATTCCATCAGTAACATCCAAATACAATATGTTAGAATTCATTACATTATTTTGTTATGTAATGTGCACATCATTAGAATAAGATATTACTATAGAGGGAAGTTAGCTAGTTACTTCAAGTATTGTAATAAATGCACAAGTACCAATGTGCAAGTTGTAATGTGTAACACATCCTTTTTATAGCTAGGTAGAGTGTTGACCAAGGATTATATCTTCCTATATAAATATCCTCACAACTCCATTTAGATGTATCACTCTCTATTTTCATAATAAGATGTTACTTTTCTCTCTTTCTCTCTTTCTCTTGATATGATGGGATGGTGCTAAAACAATTAGTGGTATCAAAGTCGTGATGAATATAGAGAGGAATAGGGAAATCCATCATTGCTACTATTTGGTTACATATTTGCAAACTAGACCTACTATTACGCACCACTGCATGCAAATGCCACAACTAGAAGAGAGTTTAAAAAATAGGAGGGGGCCCTAGAAGCCTTGTTGCAAGACTCAATGAGAGGCACCAGAGAATATTCCATGAGAAATAATAGATTGGTAATATCCTTTTATGATTAAAGACTACCAAGGTAAATCTTCTGATAGTGAAAGCATTGGGACAATTATCACCATCTGACAATAAGCCCAAAAAGGAAGACTACTGGATTCTACAGCAAAATACTGGAAAGGTTCATAGCTACGAGAAACCTCCATTCCATATAGAAACTTGGTGAATCAAATCATCAAAATATTATTCATATTCAAAGGACATCAAAGGTAAGTAACTTAGGGTGCAATTAGTTGAACTTCAAATTAGGGTTCATTATCAAATTCCATTAAGCACCATATTTGGATTGAAGTTATAAGGATAAGGGCTCATATTATAGTATTCAAGAAAGTGTAAAAATGAGAATACATTTTTAGATATATTTGCACACTAAATAGAAGTTGGATATTTTTTTAAAGAAATAAAATTATCACCTACCTATTATCTATCTAGAAAACAAGAAGACTACATCCTATAATATTGATTGTAGTGAAAATTGCAAATTATTAATTAAGGGTCCTTTCCAAATTACTTTTAAAACAATTGAAAATTTTATTAAGAGCATTTAGAATTATTTTGAGAGTTTATTTACAAGAGAAATAAGGTGATACTATTGTTACCATTCAATTGCATTATTAACCCTTTAGCACTATACTAGTTGATATTTAACTAGTTACTCTCAAAAGAGTTGGTTTATTTTTGCTGACTTTTAAATATCAAGGGCATAAAACTAGCATATTATCAAAGTATCTAGAGACAATATTTGGTGCACAAAACCTACAGCATTTCATGGCCACAATAATCCACCAATACAAGTCAAAATAAAGCCACCATTAAAGTCCTTGAAGGAATCTTCAAATTGAGACTTGGAAGAGGATTAGTAAAGGCAAGGAGCTACTTTATAAAAATAAAAAACGATTTCAAAAAAAAGGGAAGGTGATTTTTGGCCTGTCATAATGGTGCAAATAAAAATATTACAAATAACCTCTTTTGTTCATTCAATAAAGGATAATAGTGTCTCTCTTTACAAGAAGAAGCACAACCATCATCTCAATAGTTTTTAGGGCAGAGTTTGAGCAAGAGGAAAGAGCCACCAAAGAGCTTATACTTCTCAAAAATAAAGGTCCAGTATATACCTAGAAGCAAGTGTGTCACCTATAATATTGGAGCCATTACAAGAGGCTATTATCATACGATTCTACGTAGAAAATATATCATATATGTGGAATATGACTATAAAGCTAAGCACAAGGGACTATTACAAAATTTGCAAAAATAGCATAACATAACAAGGAAAATGTGTTATACCCAAGGCCATTACTTGGAGAGAACAGTCACCAAAAAGGAGCACAAAAAATTGCCACAATACTGCCATTAGGTGTGCCATAGAAACTTGGAGTATTACAACTAGAGCCACCCATTATCCTCATCAAGATAGCATGCAAAAGGATAAGAGGAAATGCTTGCATTCCAAGAAATGTATCAAGCCAATGTACAATAGAAATATATAGGCAATTATGGGATTACAATGCTCATCCTTGGAGTGTTAGAAGAAAGGTTTACATGCACAAGCCTCGAGTGCCACATGGCACAAGATTGCTAAGTGCCCCAACATTCATGAATATCCAAAACTCACCTTAAAAGGAGTTACAAATATTTTGGAGGCTACCACCAAACTCATCATTGCATAAAGGTACAATGGGATATCAACACTTGAGTGACACTTATCTACAATTTTCAAGGAAATAGTCCTATTTAAGGTGACCATTTTGGAGAAATAGCATATAATGATATCAAATGAAGTCAAGCATTGAATGGTGTGAAGGACATTCATAACGATGAGGCTAATTCAAGCTTGTGAGTCATTCAAAGGTGTAAGTATAAACTGAAGATGCTACCATAGATCAACAATACTAGTGACCCATTTGTGGAGGATATTCATCATAGACCAAGCATTCCTTAAGAATAATACCAACATCATTTACGGAGGAGAGAAGCGCTACTCAAGGGAGAAACCAACATAAATCAGAGGCATTGACTACCCATGAGCACCACATTACAAACGGTTTCAAATATGCCATCTTGTAGGATCAAAGCAAGATAATATAGAAGGATTATTAAGGTAAAATATCATATTATTTAGTGCTTACTATAAACTAGATTTTTATTATAGTTATAAGAGTACAATATATTTGCTATTGAAATCATCTACTTGTTATAATAAGTGAATATTCTCTTAAGTTCTACTAGGATAGAAACATTTGAATTTCCACTCCTCCATGTGTCAGGTGAAATCTCAATGGTTTCTTCATCATAATTGATGATTTGTTGTAACCAATGACTCTCAATGATCAAATTTGCTATTTATACAAAGTTGATCCCTGGAATAAATCAATCAGGTCTATTTTGTTTCTTCAAATATTGTAATACTTTGTAGTTCTACTCTTGGGAATTCTAATAGGGTATCATATCAGGGTAGATTCTACTAGCATTCTATATTGAAGGAGGTTTCTTGAACTGGTTCTTAATCTCTTATTCTTTGCTTTTTTAAAGAAAGAGGTTTCTTTTTTCATATTGTAGTATGCTCATATATGCAATTTTTTAAAAATATATTTGCTTATGGTAATACCTACTGGTTTATATAATTTTGTTTTACCATTGATGCAAATCTTTCAAAATTTCTTTATTCACTACTTTGTGTATGCATATTGAAATTTTTTTTACCTCTATAAAAATACTCCTTAACAAACGTAGCTTGCTTTAAAGTAATTAAAGCAATGTTGCATCCCATTATAGTTGTTTTTTAATTTATATTATTTCTTCCCCTATCGAATGTGGCCATCACTACGTTTCACTCAAGAAGGGAACTAATATAGATCAAAAGTTTTTTTAGAGGCCCCCAATTTTTATTTGTCCTCCTACTTCGCCTACGTTTAAATTTTTTTTTCCCTTAAATACCAACTCATTTGGCTTTCAATAGTCTTTGCTACGCATTTCATAACGTAGAAGGATAATGATTTTGCATCCTTTTACCCTCACTACGTATCTTCTAATGTGGAGCAAAGGGAAAAACTATAGGCCCTTACTTTTGGTGGCATTTATTTTTTTTTTTATCTTACAATCTCAATTTGTTTTGTCTTCATAAATTTTAATTAGTTTAAGGATCGCTCTCTACGTCACCAATTAATGACTCATGGTCTACCTACCTAGACCAACATTCATAATTTTTTTTTCCGAACGTGGCCTTTGGCTAGGGTTTTTTTGTGGCATGCCTTGATACTGTGTCGCTCAATGGGAATTTCCCTCATTAATTTTTAATATTCTTCGAAGATCTTGATATTTTAGGAAGTGTTCTACTCAAATTTCATCATATCTATTTTTCCTTCGACGCTCAAGAGGGTATTCTTTCCTCTTGTTATATAAACATCTTTCTAAGATTAAAATCATAACTCTTTTGTATTCCTAATATTTTCTTCGATAAAGCTTAGATTGATATTTCTTTGGGCCCATTTTATACTATTCCTTGTAAATATTTGCAAGTGTTTTTTCTTTAGGTTAGTGTGTGGTGAGATAATCTATTCTGCAAGTGAAATATTAATAAATACTCAGGTCACTACATCCTCTCGTTGGTGCCTTGCTCTCAATGTCTCTAATTCATATTTTAAAACTAGTATGTGGCATAGTTTCTAAGGGAGACTCTCTACTATGGTGTCACTCCTCTCAACGTCTCTTCAATGCGTCATATGGTAAGGTGTTATATGGTTTTTTAAAATAACATTTTTCTTATCTAGTGCAGATATAGGAGTTTTTTTCTTGGACGCTGCTATTGGTGTGGATAACATAGACACCACCCTTTCTTATATCCAGTGCAGATATAGAAGGAGTCTCATTTTTCCTGGATGCCGCCATTGGAGCGGCGAATGTAGATGCCACCCTTCCTTGCTACTTGTTCATTGAAAGGTGCTTCGTGGACCCTTACTCACTACCTTTCAAGATGTTTTTTCTACTGCATCCTCTATCTAACATCAACCCCTTTAATTTAAGCTATAATATATTATATATATATATATATATATATATATATATATATATATATATATATATATATATTGTAGCAATAAAAAAAAAGCACTTCATTTCCTTTCCTTTCTGGATTTTTTTTTGCCCAAAAATCAAAGGAGAATTGTAAAAATTTTAATAAAAAAAATTCTATGGGGGATTTATAGGTGCTTTTTGCACCTATACTAAGTTTAGGGGGGTGTCATTGCATCATTTTTTGCCTTATTTTGCCTTATTTACTTTTGTTCTTAAGTTGGTAATATTAATTTTATTTATATATCTTGCTTAATATTAAAATGGTGTTGATTAAATCTTCAATCCTTAATTAAAGAAATTACTAAAATATTTGTTTACTATTTCTTTATTTCATTAAGAAAACTATTATATTAACAACTTAAATTATCTATTTTCCAAAAGTCTTTAATATTTTATAGAGATATTTTAGTGAATGAAAAATCTTTCCTTTCAAAACAGTCTTTATATTAATTAAATTTTTTGGAATCAATTTGTTACATATAGTCAGCTTAAATGAAATAAAAGGGTATTCAATCCAATCCTTACATAATAAAGAATAAATAAAATATATCTATTCTTTCTTTATTATTTCATTAAGCAATTAAAAATATTTGTGTTCAATTTATTAATGTTCACAAAGAGTATTTTTTAATTATCTCTTTACAAGCATTATTTCTCATTCTAAACTTCCTAAGAAGAACAAATAATTCATATCACCACTCACCTTATTTTACATACTATTTAGCTTATAGTTTCCCTCAATTAAGGGCAAGTTATTTGGTAACCAATACAGGCATGGTTGATATTCACATCTGTTCCAAGTATCATATCTAATCAAATACTTATAGTTTCCCTCTAGTCAGGGTGGGTATTTGAGAAGAAAAGATATATAGGTCTGGCATATTTGTTCTCTTAACCATAATTAATATCAAATTTACTCAAAATACTTATATTTTCCCTCTATTTAGGGTGGGTATTTATTGAGTTATTTGGTGTTTCCTAAAATATTTGGCATATTTATCTCATTAACCTCATTAAATATCAAATAACCTCAAAATTACTTATAGTTTCCCTCTCATTAGGGTGGGTATTTTTGAGCAATTTGGTATTTTTTATAGGCTTATGTTGACTAATATCCATTGCATTCTCTAAATTAAAGTTAAAGGGGGGACCTTTGGGTTAACTTCAAAATGAATTCAATTGATCCTCTCACTCCTCACAACTTCCATACATGGAAACTCAAAATTTTAAATATCATTTCTCAAAAAGGGCTCATACACCTATTAGAAGAAAAGAAACCTGAGTTAGGAAAAGAATATGAAATATTTGTTCACAAAGGGAAAATGTATGAAATAATGGGTATTATAAGCTCTAATGTGCATGAAATTTTGTGGTTTCACATTGTGTATTGTAAAACTCCTTATGAAATTTAGAATAAACTAAAGACCTTGTTTGGGAAAGTAGATCAAATAATATCAATACAACTAGAAGCAGAATTAACAACTCTATCTCCTGAGGACTTCAAAAATATTGTTGACTTCCTCACCAAATTAAAAAAGGTCCTCACTCAATACAAAGGTAGTGGTAATACTAAGACTGAATAAGAATGCATTTATCTAATACTTTCTAAACTAAATGGTGTATTTCAAATCTTTGCTACCACCTTTCTATCTACCAAAGATGCTCTTGGTGCAACCTTTAAAATGCCCTCTTTAGAATATTTTTGTGATAGACTAACTAGGGAAGAAATAAAAATTGCAAGATATGAAATCTCTTCTTCTTCCTCTTCCTCAAAAGCCTTAGTAGCCTCCACCTCTTCTAAAGAAAATTTCAAAAAGAAGGAAAATAATCCCATAAATTGTACTCACTAAAAAAATAATGGTCACTCTGTAAACAAATGCTAGAAAAGATTAAAAAAACTAGATGTAGCTATGAAGGATCAAAATATAGACAATAAAAAACAAATAGGGAAAGCCCTTAATGTTCAAGGGAAAACCTCCAATTCTTATTCTAATCACTGGGTTCTAGATTTTGGAGCAACTCATCACATGACTGCTTCAGATGAGTCATTCTATTCCATATCCTCAAGTTCAACTTGTATAATATAAGTGGGTGACTCTTCCTTCATCCCAGTTAAAGGAAAGGGTGATAAACCATTGATGGTGGCTCTATAAATAATGTTCTCTATGTTCCAAAGATTACCAAAAATATCCTGTTCATCTATCATATTTGTACTTTTGGAAAGGGGAAAAGTGTTCTCTTCTATCCAATAGGAGTTTATATAAGAGACTTTCAAGATCCCCATTCTATCATATCCAAAGGAGATATTGATCACATCACTCACCTATTTCACTTCAAAGGATTCAAAAATCCATAAGGGGCCTCATGTTTTGTGGCTCATGGAGATATTGAAAGTAAAATTTGGCATGAAAGGTTTGGTCATCTCAGTTACAACTACCTAAAGGAATTGAGCACCCATTAAATGGTAACAAGATTACCTCAAGTATCTTCTATTGATGGATTTTTTCCTAAATGTGCTCTTGGAAAGCAACATAAATATCCTTTCCACCCAAGTAGTTCTCTAAAACCTTCATCCCATAGAGAATTAATCCATAGTGACTTGATGTCTTTTTAATAACCTTCTTTAAAAGGATTAAAATATGCTCTAAACTTTATTGATGACTTTTCTAAAATATAAAAGTGATGTTCTATCCCACTTCAAAGTATTCAAAGCCTTAGTTGAAAATCAGGCCTATTATAATATCAAGCAAATTTACATAGATAATGGGGGGGATACTACAATAATGAGTTCTCCATATTTCTATCAAATCATGGCATCATTCATCAGCATTATATCTCCCATAATACTCAGAAAAATGGCATTGTAGAAAGAAAAAACCAAACATTAAAGGAAATGGAAAATTGTATGCTCCATTCAAGAGATATTCCAAAAATGTTTTGGGCAGAAGATATTAATTGTGCCAATTATATTCAAAAATTCACACCTCATAAAGATTTTGATCATTTAAGTCCTGAAGAATCATGAACTGGTTCTAAACTAGATATTTCCTTCTTCAATATTTTTGGATGTATAGCTTGGGTACACATTCCAAAGAAGAAAAGGAAGGCTCTAGATAAGAAAAGCAGAAAGCTCATCTTTTTTGGTTATTGTGAGGAAATGAAAGAATACAAGCACCTTGATCCCTCAACTCATGAGGCATTTTTCATAGGGATCTCCAATTTGATGAAATATTCTCTCAAAAATATCCTCAACTCTCCTCTTCCTCCATTGAGCCTTCTCCTATAATAGAACCTCAATATTATGAAGAACCAACTCTAGAGGTTAAATTAGAGATTGATAATCAAGATGAGGAACATGTAACTCCAACTAAATGTCTTTCCACTCCTTCCCTCTTTCCACTATGCCAAAATAGGCACACAATTGTTAAATAAGCTACACTTACATCCAAAATCTTCCATCATCCATATCAACCAAATCCATAGGCGCTGGTATTTTTTGTTAGTCTATTTCCTCTGATCCTCAGTCCTTCAAATAAGCAACTAGTATTAAATAATTGGATGATGCCATGGAAAATGAATTCTCTTCCTTAATCAAAAACAAAACTTGGGATTTAGTTCTCTTTCCTAAAGGAAGGAAATTAGTTCATTTTAAATGGATTTACAGAACAAAGTATGGTCCTAATGGAGAAATTGACAAACACAAATATCACCTGGTAGACAAAATTTTCTCTCAAATTGAAGGAATTGATTATGCCAAAACCTTTGATCCAATTGCTAAAATAGATTCTGTAAGACTGGTTCTTGCTCTCGATGCTTCCCAAAAGTGGCATGTCTTTCAAAAAGATGTAAAAAGTGCTTTCTTACATGGGGATTTAAAGGAAGATATATACATGGAACAACCTTCTAGTTTCACTCAATAATCCTCTCTTGTTTTTAGGATAAACAAGTCTCTCTATGGCCTCAAACAAGTTCCTAGATATTGGTATGAAAATATGGACTCCTTCCTTCTTTCTGCAGGTTTTTCTCATTGCGATTCTGATAATACAATCTACATTTGGCGATATGAAGGAAAAATCACCATTCTTGTTTTCTATGTTGATGATCTTCTAATAATTGGTAGTACCTTCAATCATGTTCAGACTATAAAATACTCCCTATATGAAAAATTTGATATGGTTGATCTAGGTTTAGCTCATTACTTCCTTGGGATCCAAATAAATCAAACAAATGTAGGTATTTCATTGTGTCAATAAAAATACACTCTAGATATTCTTTAGAGGTTTAAAATGTCAGATTGCAAACCTTATCCTACATATTTTCAATCTGGCATAGATCTAAGTACTTCTTGTTCATCCCCTCTATGTGATGCAACTCTATACCATCATCTTGTAGGGAGTCTATTATACCTTACTCATACTCGTCCATATATCTCATATGTTTCTGGCCTCATATTTAGATTCTCCCATCAACCTCACTTAAGTCATTGGGAAGCAACAAAAATAATCCTCCGCTACTTGCAAGGAACTACTCAATTTGGGCTCTTATATAAGGGAAAATCCATGGATATCATTGGATACAAAGATTCATATTAGGCAGGTTTAGTAGAAGATATATATTCAACTTTTGGCTATATATTTTGTCTTGTTTCTTCACCAATAGCCTGGTTATGCAAAAAGCAACAAGCAGTAGTCTTATCATCTACAGAGGCATAATACAGGGCAGTAATTTTAGCAAGTCAGGAATCTCTTTGGATTTTTCAAATTCTAAGGTAATTTGGTTTGTCCCATAAAAAACCTATAACTCTTTAGTGTGACAATCAAATCGTAATGCACATTGCACGAAATCCAATTAAGCATCAATGCACCAAGAACATTGAGATACATATGCACTTCATTCAACAACACATTCAAAATGGGGACATATAATTGGACTATATTCCAACTGAGGAGCAAATTGCAAAAATATTAACCAAGTGATTTCCTTTTTATAATTACATACAGTTGCAAGAGAAACTTGGAGTAATACAACTACATTGACACAGAGGTCTTCCACCTCTCCTTTTACTATTGTATTCTTTGGAGGATGGTTTTTTCCCTTGTGGTTTTTTTCATCATCTCTCCAAAAGTATATATTGTTCATGAGTACCTAATCAGGCCAAGTTGCTGGAACTCATTCTTTTTTTGTGTTGAGAGGACAATCTTCGCCATCCGAATACATACCTCTATCTTGGATATTTTTCTTCTAATAGATGGTTTACCCAAGGGGTTTTTTCACCATATATATATAGTAAATGAGTAACTCATCAGGCCATGTTGTTAGGACTCATAATTTTATTGTTTTAAGAGTACAATATTCACCATCCGAAGACAAGCCTCTTCCTTATTTCTTTTTTGATTGATGGCTTTTATCATTTGGGTTTTTACCATCTCTTCAGAAAATAAATGATTGTATATGAGTACCTCATCAAGCCTTGTTGTCAGGACTCATTTGTATAAACAACCCCTAGTATCAATTAAGGGGGGGTGTTATAATAAGTGAATATTCTTTTAAGTTCTACTAGGATAGACAGACTTGAGTTTCTTCTCCTCCATGTGTCAGGTGAAATCTCAGTGGTATCTTCATCAGACTTGATGACCTATTCCACTCCTCCATGTGTCAGCTGAACTCTTAGTGGTGTCTTCATTAGAATTGATCAATTTTGCTATTTATACAAAGTTGATCCCTATAATAAATCAATCAGTTCTATTTTATTTCTTCAAATATTGTAATTCTTTGTAGTTCTACTCTTGGGAATTCTAACACTACTTAACATTAGTAATATATATTAAGCAATTATATTTTAATAATATTTATATTTTCAAGTAATAAATTAGGAGGTATAAGGGTTTCAACTTGGAAATTAAAACCATATTATTGCAAATATTATTGTTTTCTAATATTTCAAATTAGGGAGTTATAAGGAATACTACACCAAATAAATTATTGGAATTTAGAAACATTAAATACGAAATATTAGAGGCTATAAAGGGAGGTTCATTAAGGAATATCAAGAGTTGAAAATTAATTTGTATACTTGTCTCAAATCCACATAAAAGGGACAAAAGAAATCCAACCATTAGGACTTCATAAAATTAAAAAGTTCTTAAGTTCAATATGAGTAATAAGATGTGATAGAAGTTGATTTTTGCTATTTACAAAACATTACAAAATCAACTCAAAAATTGTACTATTATCAAAGAGCACTTAATCATTCATATAACATATCTAAAAACACTAGGGAGACATAAGGAATTCAATAAGGTCCTAGTTTTTTTAAATCCTTTATTCAAGAGATATCATGGATTATTGGTATATAGACTAGGAGCAAGTAATCACATGACTGGAAATATTCATAAGTTCAATTCCCTAAAAAAGGTGATTGAGAATCCAATTGCTATAGCAGATAGCAAAACATATGAGGTGAACGGAATTGGAAATATCTTAGTGAACCTAAAAGCTATAATAAGGAAGAGGGATAGTAAAAAATGTATTGTATGTCCTTTGATTAACTACTAATCTTCTTTCCATCTCTTGACTCATGGATCAAAACATAACTGTTGAGTTTAAAGTTCTACTGGAATAAAACAATGTCACAATTCTAAACAAGAAAAAAGGATAGCATCAAGGTTTTATAAAAATGGTTTATTTGTTCTAATATTGCTACACACTCAGCTTTTTTAGTCGAAACATCAGATCTATGTCATAAGCGACTAGGACATACTAGTGAATCCTCAATGAAAAAATTATTCAAGTAACAAATGGTTGAAGGAATACCGATTTTTTCTCCAAAAGCTACAATATGTGTAGAATGCTTAGCAAGAAAACAACATAGAGTTCCCTTTGAACTACATCAACACAGAGCTCAATAACCCTTGGAAATAATATATACAAATTTGTGTGGACCAATGAAAATTGATAGTATTGAAGGAAATAAGTACTTTCAATTATTTGTTGATGATCGCACTAGAAAAATATGGGTATATTTAATGAAGTATAAATCAGAATAATTTAGTCATTTCAAACAATTCAAACTTCAAGTGGAAAATGAATCAGGAAAGACTATAAAAACACTTCATTTAGATAGAGGAGGAGAATTTATTTCAAAATAATTTACCCCATTCTTATAAGAAAATAGGATTAAAAGACAACTTACTACAACATATTCACCATAAAATGGAATTGCAGAGAGAAGAAATAGATCAATAATAGAAATGGTGAGATGTATGTTGAAGAAGGCTCAACTTGATCATCAATATTGGGTAAAAGTACTGCAAATAGCAGTATACATGTAAAATAGATTACCAATAAGAGTACTCAAACACATTACACCAAAAGAAGCATGGTCAAAACAAAAACCAAATATAGGAAAATTAAATATTTATGGGTGTAAATTTTACATGTATATTCCAAAATAAAAGAGAACAAAATTAGATGATAAAACCATGGCAAAAATATTTTTTGGTTATGACAATGAATATATAGGGTATATAATACTATATCCATATACAATGAATGTTTACATTAGTAGAGATGTAATCTTTGAATAAAATGTCAAGATCGATACAAAAAACCAGTAATTATGCACAAATTCTTCTAAACCTCTCTAACGATGACACAACACATGAGGAGTCATAATTAGAATCTGAAGAACAAAATATTGATGCATCTATAGTCCCTCATAAGAAATAAGTAATATGGATCAAAGATACTCTCAAGGAGTCAAATCTAGGAAAAATGCCAAATATTACCACTACTACACCTCAAACTCAAATTTTGACTAAAATGAATAGAAGAATGCTAAGTAATACATTAAAAACAACATCAACACTTTGGGCACTAAACGAATCACACTAGAAATTAGTTATGGAATCATAATATACTTCATGTCAAAACAATAAGACATGGGATCTAGTAGAACTACCTCCATGAAAGAAAATAGTAGGTTGCAAATGGTTTTACAAGATCAAATTCAAAGGATATGGAATACTTGAAAAATACAGTGCTCAACTAGTGGCCAAAGGATACACTCAAATAGAGGGAATTGATTATGAAGAAACATTTGCGCAAACAACAAGAATGACTACCATCAAAACAATTTATGCACTAGCAGCTCATCAGGGTTGGAAACTTCATCAGATGGATGTAAAAAGTACATTCCTTGATGGTGAATTCGAATATAAAGTCTACATGTCACAACCAAAAGGATTTAACATCAAGGTATGGTAAGATAGGGTATGGAAATTGAAAAAATATTTGTATAGTTTAAAAAATATCCTAGTGCATGGAATACAAAGATCAACAATCACTTATTATAGCATAACTTCAAAAGAAGCATGTCAGATCCCAGTTGATATACCAATAAAACTGGAAATGAAATACTCATTCTCATAGTATATGTAGATGATATAGGTCATTATTGAAACTATATAGTCCTAAATAGAGATTCAAGTACTCAATTACTTAAGGTGAACCACCTTCTAGTCAAAAGTTATTTTGTAGTCCTAATTGCATAATCAATTATCTCACGAGGTTTAGGATTTTCTCTTCAAGTGGAGGAATATGTGACATGGGAGCATATAAAAATTTACCACCATTCCTACCTTTGATAAACAAATATTTTTTAGGATTGAGCCATCTAACAATGCTAATATAGCCATGTTAGTCACCTTCACCATTATTAGCTTAGGATATATAATTATATTAGTCATAACTTAAGCATTAGAGTTAGGATTGCTAATTATCCTAAGCTATAAACATATGAGTTATGATGTATTTTTTCATCATTCATAATTTATATCTTATGTCACCTCTATAAAATATACGATATTTTGCATTTCCAAGACTTTATGACTCTACCATCTCTAAATGACTAGGATTTATACTAATTTATAATGTGGAACATATTACTTATTATATTTAATTTCGTACTATAGAATTTAATTTAATATTATGTATAATATATTTTGTTGATAATTTAAGGATTCATCACTATTATTTTTATTTTAGAAAATTATTTTGTTGCATGTCCACTCCATCAAATAGATGACTAGTCAAACTAGTTATACGATACAAAGTTATTTTTTAAAATTCATCTCAATTCCAAATATCATAAAATACTCCTAAATCTTAATGATATATGGAAGACCACATTTAAATCTATGAAGGTTTTTTTTGATGGGTTGGTTGTAAATTTGGCTTGATCAATTTACTAGTCACCTTCATGTGGTTGTGGATGGGATCCTTTATTCCTATAACATCTCATTTCTAGTGGTGTGAATTATGTAACTAAATGCGTGTATTATTTTTCAACTTCTTTATTAATTTTTCATTAGATAGGTAAATGATATACATAAGCAGGTCTTATTGTATCAAATCCTAAGATAGTCTATATGTCTTCCTTTCATTTGATCAAGTCTAGGTTAGAAATCAACTAAACTAACCACCAAGGACATGTAGATGGCCTTAGGAATCATGATAAACCCCTTGAAATCAGTCCCAAATTTCAATTTCATTATAATTATCTATTTTAATAACAATGTCAATAAATTTTACAAGAGTGATTAATTTTTATAGGTTAGTGCACTTACTTTTATAAAAGCAATTCACTCATCTAAAACATAGTAAAATATCATATTGATCCTAGATTCAATATTCCTCTACTTGTCTAGGCTATTTTTGATACTATTAGAATTACATAATGTTTTATCAACTAAATCATTGTATTTTGGCTAACACACTCATCAAGATAAATGTATCCACTTATTTACTTTAATTAGGGCATCATCCTTACCCTTTCCAATAAAATTCACCAATAAATTTTGTCAATAATGAATTGAATATCAGCATGGATAAATTCTTCTTCTACATGTTCTCAAAAATTCTCTTCTTGTCAAGATATTTCTTCCTCACAAATTTAATCCAAATAGATCATAGGATTCTAAGTGAGGTAATAGAAAATCAATCACTATTTCTCCATGTACAATAAATGGAGGAATCATACTCATTTTATCCATAGGTTGGTATTATTTATAAAGAACACCATATCTCAAGGCTAATTTAGTTAGGAACCATTGATCAAGAAGGGTATCAAGCCATTGAATATTAAACTCATCCAATAAAAACCATTGAGGTCAAGAATATTGAGGAGAATAATAAAAATCGAGAAACATCATATGCAAAACGAGTAAAATCTCTAATGTTTTCATTATTGAATCAATTGCTATCAACCAATTACTTTACTTCTTCCAAAGTCAAATTTCTACTTTTTTATTATAATATGACTATTTTCTTTGTATAGCACACTAGTCTTGTGTGTGTTTATGTGACATATTGTTTGTCCATATTCCCATATATATCATTTATATACCTACTATATATGACCTATTTATTGCTACATCTAGGAATACCCATAGATCAAATTCAACATGATCTTCACCAATTTTACCATAATATTTATAAATTAGGATTTTATCCAGATTTTAGCATGACCTTATATTGCCTTAACCTATGATGTTTAATGGCATCCTTATATTATGGATATCTAGGTAAAACATCTTGGTGAACTGATTGTGAACCACTCCTTATGGATGAAAGTCCTTACAATTGGATAACATCATCTTTAGTTTAACTTTAGGAAATCCTATTATTATTTTATTAAAACTTGAAGAGGGCAACAATCCCTATATATTCAATATTGATTGTCCTCTAAGAGGTATCTATGAACTTATAAGGCTAAAAATTAATAGAAATATTATCCTAAAGAGACATTAGTTTAGTTAGTAAAATAACTAGAAGATGAGTATCATGCCAATATTCACAACCAAAGATAAAATTTATAATCTGAACAAGAAAATACATGTTAAGTGGATGACTACGAACTTGAATATTTGATTAAATTTAATCATATATCAAAGACAAGAGATAAATATATTGAAGAACACAAGATTATACTAAGAGGGGGGTTGAACAGTATAAGACCAAATTTTACTTTTCTTTCTAAATGATAAAAAAAAATAATATCAATGAATTATAATAAAAAATGCATAAATCATCACACACATGAGAGACACAAACTTAACATGGTTTTCCCAATGTGATCTACGTACACAAAGAAAATATTTCTTCGAAATTTCCTCAAAAAATATCTTGGGAACCAAATCCCTATTAATGTTTATGGACCTCTATCAAAGGAGAACTAAATCCCCTAATATCAAGTTTGTGGATATCTATTCATAGGATAAATCTATCCCCTTTGCTCTGGTTTATGGATTCTCTCCACAGGAGAACTCTATATCCTCTACTCTGGTTTGTGGATATCTCTCAATAGGAGAACTTTATCCCCTCTACTCTAGTTGGATCTCTCTCCACAGGAGAACTCTATCTCCTCTACTTTAGTTTGTGGATCTCTCTCTATAGGAGAACTCTATCCCCTCTACTCTAGTTTTTGGATATCTCTCCATAGGAGAACTCTATCCCCTCTATTGTTTATGTATATCTATACAGGATAACTCTATACCCTCTACTCTAGTTTATGGATCTCTCTCCATAAGAGAAATCTATCCCCTATGCTTTGGTTTGTGCATATCTCTCCATAAGATAAATCTATCCCATCTAATCTAGTTTGTGGATATATCTCCATAGTATAAATCTATCCCCTCTACTCTAGTTTATGGATCTCTATCCATATGATAACTCTATCCCCTCTAATATGGCCTACTCTAGAGCCTGCTCTCAGCTCTATCTCAAATCTGCATAAAACCTTGTCACAAGGCTAGCAAAAATCTGCTACAACTTCGATCACAAATCTATATAAATATACACACATTACATGCTCAAATATACCCTCAAATCTATACCAAGTCTTCTCACGAGACTTTCTCAATTTTACTTAAAATATGATTCAAGTCTTCTCACAAGACTTTCTCAAATCTGCCTTAAACCTGCTTCAAGCCTTCTCATAAGACTTTATCAAATTTACCTTAAATCTACTTCAACTATGTTCCAACACATGCTCAAAACTTTTCATAACACATGCTAAAATTTTCCCAAAACTTGCACACAAATAATGCTCACAACAATGAATATATTTCTTTAAAAAATATTTTCTTCAATCAAATTAATTCAGATATATTCTACATAGAATTTTTTTAACCTCTATAATATATATATAATGATATGTATTATCAATTACCCAATATATTCTTCACATTTACCAACATTGCATTCATCCAATCCAATCTCTACCTCTTGCAAATCCCTCTCAAATCAAATCAAACTAGTATATAACTTTGCTTCACAAAACTGGTCTATATTTCTTGCAAATTTGCTCTCAAGGATCAAACACAATAATGCACAAATTTTCTTCACTATTTTGATCTCAAACACTTCACAATTACTTTCAATGTCTTTCAAACCATTGCTCAAAATATTTCATAATGATGTACAAACTTGGTCTCAAACCTAATACAATTGTTTCCACTTTCTTTCAACCAACAATGCACAATTTGTTTCACAAACCCTAGCTCAAATATTTCCAACAATGCACACCAATCAAATATTTTAACTCCACCTCAAAATTACTTTCTCAAAAAACAACCACCTAAATAAAAAGTTGAACCACCATACCTCAAAATGCTTGATGAAGATGTGCCCTCAAATACCTGTCTCAACAATAATATTTTTTTCAAATTCAATATGGATTAGTACAACACCTCTTTATAAATTTGGAAAGTCCATAAAAATGTATGCACAATTATGTCCCAAGCATATGCTTTAGAAATATCTTGGTTTCTCAAAATAAAGCATCAAATTATAAACCAAACCCTTCAATACTAATGCAAGTATTACAAACAATAAAAGAACATTATACTCATTTTATATCCCACTACAATATTTCAACAACACAAAATACAAAATTTATTAACCACTAATTAGACCTTATTACTCCAAAAAATAATGCATTGAAAACTGCACTTTCCCCCTTTTATTTCTTTCTAAAATAATTGCCAAAATAAAAACTTATTTCCCTTATAACTCCCTAAGTCAAATAATGGGCATAATAATAAAGCACAACTTAGACCTTTAATATTTTAAGCTTAATCAATAAAAAAATGTGCTTACCACAACTTCCATGGGTGGGAATCGACCACAACACCTCCTATATTCCAGCATACTAGTGCTGCTTGGGCTGCCACTAGGCCAACTGTCCACACAGAACCAAATACGCATGATCTAAATTTTGAGACCTTTGTTGAATCCTCCTTGTTAAAAAATATTAAAAGCTATAGACGTCAAGTTTCAACCCAAAAAACTACTACCTTCCCTATGCCTTAGCGCTGCCTAGACTACCGCTAGGCCAACCAACCACTTGGGAAAAAATCCCCAAGATGCTTTCCTTAACACATGTCCTATGTCCTTTTTTTTTTAAATTCATTTTATCCTTCCTTTTTCTCAAAATTGTGCACGAGGGAGATCGAATGCCATACCACCAAAAACATACCTTAGTTCATAATTTTAATCCATATTTATATGGATTCCACCTCTCTTTTTTTGAAATCGGTGTTTATATTAAAATTTTAATTTTTGTTGGTGCCAAACCCATATTGGGTTTAAATTAAAATATAAAAATATTATAATAATTTTTTTATTATTTAACCCTTTGTCTTCAAACTTTTGTCCTCAATATTATAATATTAAAATATTATAATATTATTTCTTTTAAGCCTTAGTCACTTGCTTTCTTTTTGAAACCATGGTCTTAAACTAGGACCTTCAACCTTTTACCCAAACACTTAGGACTTTGTCCCAAACCTCTTTGGATTATAATATTTAAATTAAATATTATAAATTTTTCTTTTTGTCAATTTGCTTGCATTGGGATGAACTTTGCCTTGCATAATTATCCAACTTATAAACCTTATCTGTTTGCCATGCCAAGCTATATTTGACAAAAATTACAACCAATGTCATCAACGTATGACATAAATCCTTTGACATCAATGACAACACAATATACTTAAAATCCAACAATATTCTCCTTTGTCATTGATGGTAACCCTTTTTAAAAATTCCTTTTCTATCCACTAGATTCCAAATCTACTCCCCCTAAGAAACTGCTCCCCCTGACTAAATTCTCTTCCCATTTTACATCAATGGCAAAGGGACTCCTTTGGGAATAAATATAAGACTCTTATATCAGCCCCTTCCCCACCTCCTCTCCTCGAGGTGATTAATTTTTGGGTGGGAGTATCTCTACTCCCATCATACAATGCTATTTTTCTTTGTCAACCTTCTTTTTCAACACTTTTGTAATCATACCCTTTTGATCCTTTTCAGTGTCCCTGTTATTGCTTGACTTTGGAAGTTCTGGAAACTCTATTCTACACCACTTGGCCTTATGCCCAATATTATTACACTTGTAATAAATAATGTTGTAGTTCTTGGAAGGTGTAAATATTTTGAAGTTCCTCTTGGTGAAGCCATAATCCTTTTTGTCTTAAACCCTACAACGGATTGCTTTATGACCAAAGCGATTACAAGAGCACCAATACCCTTGAAAGAAATATCCATATTTGAATGAGTTGAAATTCCTTTTAGTGAGATCATACTCCTTTCCATGAACCCTACAATGCATAGTTTTGTAAATAAAATTATTACATGGAAAACAATGCCCTTTGAATAAATATTCATCTTGTCTTCAAGCCTCTGGTCTCTTAGTCCTTTCTTTGCCTTCTCTATGATGATAGCTATTTCTTCTTTGTGCATTTTTTCTTTCTTAGTGAAGCTTCCCTTCTTCAACTTATCCGCATAGGTCTTAGTTTCTTCTTCAACATCTTCCTCTGAAACTTCCTCTTCTTTTGATCTTGAGCTTGATCCTTCTTTTTGGTTCTCTTGTCCTTTTTCAAAGCCAAGTCCTATTTTGATAAATGAAGATATTTTTGAATTGATAATTTTATCCAAAGCTTTTGATTTTTTTCCAAACATGTGCATCTTGTCCTTAGAATCTTTCACTTCCATCCTTAGAGAAACAGTTTCTTCTCACATTCGAACTCTTTTACCTCTAACTTTTCAACCATGACCTATTTAAATCTCCTTGTATTGACTTTTGAGTTTGTGAGATATTGTAGAAGCTTTTCTTTTTCTTCCTCATGTTCTTGAACTTGGGTCTTCAGTCTTAAATTTTTCTTTCTAACTCTTTTCAACTCTATGAGAGAAATAATAAGTTCCTCTTCTATATCAATTGTACCTTCTTCTTCATTTTATGAATATTTATCTACTTATTGGTCTTCAAGAGCATCTTCATACTCTTAAAATTTATCTTTAATAGGAGAATTTTCTTCCTCTTCTATAGCTAAAAATAAAGTATCTACTTCTTCACTATCTAAGAGTCTTTCATCACTGTCACTTGAAGGATTTCTTACCTTTTTAACATAGAAACTCTTCTTGTGCCTTTGAAATAACTTCTTTTCATGCTTGCCTTGACCATAACTATTTTTCTTTTCATGCCTAAATTTGCCTTCTTCCTTTTTTCTTATAATCCTGTTACTCTTCACTGCAACTTCTTTCGAATTGTGAATAATTAGATGCATAGTGACCAAAATTACCACAATTAAAATATTTCATAGTCTTCATACGTTTGTATTTTCTATAGTCCTTATTTCTTCTCACATAGTTAGCTTCTTCATTATTGATTGATTCTCCACTTGATTTTGGTTTCTTATATTTTGTCTTATTTGAAGCTTTGAAAGCTACCTCTTCCTTGGAGTTATGATCCTTTTCTATTCTCATATCATATTCCATGTAACTCATCCATAGTCAAATTATCAATATCCTTCATCTCTTCTATAGTTGAAACCTTTGCATCATACCTTATAGGGAGTGATCTTAATACCTTCTAAGAAACACTAGAGTTCTCAATTTCGAATCCAAGTCCATGCATGGTATTAAAAAAATCATCAACATGAAGTAAGTATTTAGCAATATCTTCCTCATATTCCATTTTGAACTCTTCAAACCTTCTTTTGTGAGTTTGTAGTTTTGCCAACTTGACCTTGTTATCTCCTTCATATTTTTTCTACAATTTGTCCCATACCTCTTTTGCTTATTTGCATTGCATAACCTTCACAATTTTTTATTCACGTATTCCACTTAATATTCTATTCATAGCCTTGGTATTATTCACATGTAACTGCTTACCATAATTATCTGTGGAAAGAGTAGTTGTAGGTGTGAATCCATTGTCAACATACTGCCATGTTTCATATCGTTGTACCATAAAGTAAGTATTCATATTAATACTCTAGAAAGCATAATTGTTCCCATCGAAAAATGGAGTCTTATTTGATGAAGAACCATTATGAGATAACATATATGTTCCTGTAATATCTTCCTTCAAGCTATTAGGATTTTTCAAAGAAATCCACTTTGATACTAATTGAATAACAAAAGATTATACTAAGAGTGGGGGTGAACAATATAAGACCAACTTTTACTTTTCTTTCCAAATGATAACAATAATATCAATGCATTATAATAAAAATGCATAAATCATAACACATATGAGAGATACATATTTAACGTGGTTCACCCAATGTGGGCTACATCCATGGAGAAAATATTTCTTCTAAATTTTCTCAACAACTCTCTACGAAACCAAATCCCTATTACAATACTTATGAATCTCTATCCAAAGGAGAACACAATCCCCTAAGCTCAAGTTTGTGGATATCTATCCATATGATAACTCTATCCATTTACTTTAGTTTGTGGATCTCTCTCCACAGGAGAACTCTATCCCATTTGCTCTAGTATGAGGATCTATCTCTAGAGGAGAACTCTATTCCATCTACTCTGGTTTTTGGATCTCTCTCCAAAATATAACTCTATCCTCTCTACTCAGTTTATGGACCTCTCTCCATAGGATAACTCGATCCCCTCTACTCTGGTTTATATATCTCTCTACATAGGATAACTCTATTCCCTTTGCTTTGGTTTATGGATATCTCTCTACAAGAGAACTCTATATCCAATGTTCTGGTTTGTGGATCTCTCTTCACAGGAGAACTCTATCCCATCTACTCTGGTTTGTGGATCTCTATCCACAGGATAACTCTATCCTCTATACTCTAGTTTATGGATATATCTCCATAGGAGAACTCTATCCCATATTATCTTATTTGTCGATCTCTCTCCATAGGAGAACTCTATCCCCTATGCTATGTTTTTTGGATATCTCTCCATTGGAGAAATCTATCCCCTATGCTCTTATTTGTAAATATCTCTCCATAGGATAACTCTATTCCCTATGCTATGGTTTATGGATATCTCTCTATAGGAGAACTTTATCCCCTCTAATATTTGTCTGTGGATAACTCTCCACAGGATAACTCTATCCTCTATGCTCTAGTTTGTGGATCTCTCCACAAGATAAATCTATCCTCTCTACTCTAGTATACTCCAAAACATGTTCTCAACTCTATTTCAAATCTACACAAAATCTCATCACAAGTCTAGCACAAATATGTTCCAAATTTGCTCATAAATCTATCTAAATATGCACACATGACATGCACAAATCTACCCTCAAATTTATCCCAAGTATTCTCACAAGACTTCCTTAATTCTTCCTCAAACCTACTTTAAGTCTTCTCACAACACTTGCTCAAATATGTTAGAATAAGTGAATATTCTCTTCAGTTCTACTAGGATAGACACACTTGAGTTTACACTCCTCTATGTCTCAGGTGAAATCTCAATGGTGTCTTCATCAAGTTTGAGGAGTTGTTATTATCCAATGACTCTCAATGATCAACTTTGTTATTTATATGAAATTGATCCTTGGAATAAATTAATCAATTCTACTCTTTCTTCATATTTTGTGTAATGCTATGCATATCTATTTTGGGAAATTCTAACATGGTACCATAGCAGGATAGATCTTGCTAGCATTCCTTCTTGGAGGTTCTAGGAGCTGGTTCTTTGATTCTTATGTTGGCTTCTCCATTTTTTTTCCTTGGATTTAAGCCCTCAATAAGTTCTTCTCATATATAGTTTTTTGCTATATTATATATATATATATGTAGATTATTCTTTCTCATGTTAAAAAAAATAGAAAAGTTTTTTTGACTATTGAAGTTATATATATTAATTTTTTTTCTCCAAAAAGGAACACCTTATTCAAGCATTTTTTAAAAAGGTTTGATTAAAATGAAATTATTTTCCTTTCTTTAAGGTCATTCCTAATTGCAGGAGAAGGATTTTTTTTTATTTATGCCCTCACGTTACTCTCGTAGAAGCGTTTTCATGTTCTCGAATTGAGGCACCCATATTTTTTGGGTGCCATCGATATGTGATGCCAATGATTTCTATATATCCTTTCATAGAGATATGAAATTGTATCTCTCCATCTATAATGCTTGGTGCACCTTAGAGTCTCTTTTAGCTTTTAGTTGTTGCCTACACGTTTCTCTCGGAGAAGCGTTTCGACACTCTCAATCGAGGCACCCATAGTTTTAGGGTGCCATCGATCATGACACCAACGATCATATCTTCTTTCATAAATATATGAAATCGTAGCTCTCCATCTATAATGCTTGGCATACCTTAGAGACTCTTTCAAAATTCATTATTTTTAAAATTTGTCTTTTTAGCTATTTTCATCACGTCAGTTGCATTTACTCCGTATTTAGTTGATGTATCTTGCTCTTCACTATCGTTACCTTTGCATATCGGTGATCTCCATAGGAGATGCTCTTAAATCATGATACCTTTTAATCACCTATAATTTGTAGATTTGTTCTTAGTTCATGATTTGCAACAACTCTCCTTCCTCCTATTTAAGTTATCTTCGTTTCTTTTTTATTCACATTGTTTTATTTCTCTTGAGCTTAATTTCTCTGATGAATATTTGTGCAGAGAAAGTTTTTCAGATTGCTCAAGACATTGTGTCTGAATGCTGAAGGAGTAACTAATGGTTTTTTAATATATTTCTTCTTCCTTGTTCGCCTATCCTACCCTTTTTTTGCAGGTTTCAATCCTCTCTACCGAGGCGCTGTGAGGTGGTATCAAGTTTGATATAAGTTTGATATAATTCATTTAATTTTTTTGTTGCTCTTTAACTTGTTCACCTTTGTTATTTTTTTTTTAGGTTTTAAGGTCCTTTATCCAGCAAAATTAGCATCTTCAAGACATTCGTCTACGATTTTCGTGTCACCAAAAGAACGAGCACTCATCTTGCATTGGACAATCTAGTTGAAGGGTGCTTTCACCAATGAAAGCTAACTCTTCAAAAGCTGCATCTCTGAGATTCACTTTAGCAATAGCAAAAGAAGCTTACCTAAGGCATCGTCTAGCGTCAAAGAAGGCTTCGTCTCCTCATCATATTCGTGCGAACAACAAAAATTCTTCTCAAAGTGCATCGAAGTGTAATGGTCCTATTTTAATTTCATTCATTCCATAAAATATTTGTATGGGTTTTCTATTCAATTTTGAAGGAAAAAATCCATTTATTTTCCTTCCATAAATTTTTATTTTATATTTAAATTATCACTCGTTTTTTCACTTCACCTCCTTCAAGGGAAAATAGTGAAATGAGTCCTTTGTAAGCTAGTAAATAATTAAAAAAAATTGGGGGGGGAGGGGGTTTCAGGTGCCTTTTTGTGCACCTTTTGGTTTTTTTTAGGGGGGTGTTCTTCTATGTGATTTTTAAAAGTCTTCCTTCTTCACATATCTCTAATCAAACCCAATATATTGCTTATAGTTAATCATACAATATTTTTTTTGCTAAAATCATTTGATTCTAATCAAAGATTTCAATTCATAGCTTACTTATTATTATTAGTTTGAATCATTATTTTAGTGTTGTGTTCAAATTAATCCTAATATATTTTCTTAGTAAGCAAATCATTATATGAAAATGCAATTTTATTGATTACAAAGTTTCTTACAAAGAGTTCTTATTCAAAAAAAAATTACCTCTTTCTCAAACTTTGAAATCTAATCTAAATATCATTTTTCATTTCAAGAGACAAGTATTTTATCTCCTCTCACCCATACTGGAAATCTAATATAACTTATATTTTTCCTCAAGTAAGAGTGGGTTATTAATATTACCACTATAGGTCTAGAAGATATAGCCTATGTTCCAAGTATCTTATCTAATAAATACTTATAGTTTCCCTCTCGTCATGGTGGGTATTTGAGATAGATAGATATATAGGCCTGGCATTTTTTTTCTCTTTAAAACAGTCTTAAACTCCAAATATCATCAATACTTATAGTTTCCCTCTCGTTAGGGCAGGTATTTTTTAGTTATTTGGTGTATCTTAAAAGCTTTGGAATATTTTTTCTCATTAGCCTCAAACTCATATCAATTTTCCTCAAATTACTTATAGTCTCCCTCTCATTAGGGTGGGTAATTTTGGGGCATTTGGTTATTCGTTCAGGCTTCTGTAACTAATATCCATTGCATTCTCTAAAAAAAATTAAAGGGGATAATTTTGGGTTAACTTCAATTCAAAATGAATTCAATGAATATAATTGATCCTCTCACTCCTCATAACTACCATACATGGAAGCCCAAAATTTTATATCTCACTTCTCAAAAAGGGCTCACTCACATTTTAGAAGAAAAACAACCTGGGTTTGAAAAAGAATATGAAACATTTGTTCACAAAGGAAAAATGTATGAGACTATGGGAATTATAATCTCTAATATAAGTGAAATTTTGTGGTTTCACATTACAGATTGTAAAACTCCTTTTGAAATTTGGGAGAAACTAAAGACCTTGTTTGGGAAAGTAGATAAAATTAGATCATTGCAAATAGAAGCAGAATTAACAACTCTATCTCTTGAGGACTTCAACAATATTGTTGACTTTATCACCAAATTTAAATAGGTCCTCACTCAATACAAAGGCATTTGGAAGACTAAGTTCGAATAAGAATACATTTATCTAATCCTTTCTAAACTAAATGGTGTATTTCAAATATTTTCTACCACCTTTCTATCTACCAAATATGCTCTTGGTGCAACCTTTAAAATGCCCTCTTTAGAAGAGTTTTGTGATAGAATAACTAGGGAAGAAATAAAACTTGCAAGATATGAAATATATTCTTCTTCCTCTTCCTCAAAATACTTAGTAGCCTCCACATCTTCTAAAGAAAAAATCAAAAAGAAGGAAAATATTTACATAACTTGTACTTACTTTAAAAATAATGGTCACTCTGTAAACAAATGCTGAAAAATATTACAACAACTAGAGGCAGCTATGAAGGATAAAAATATAGACAATAAAAATTAAAGCCCTAAATATTCAAGGGAAAAACTCCAATTATTCCTCTAATTACTGGGTCCTAGATTCTGGAGCTACTCATCATATGACTACTTTATATGAGTCATTCTCTTCTATCTCCTGAAGTTCTACATGTAGAATAGAAGTGGGTGACTCTTTATTTATCCCAGTCAAAGGAAAGGGGGACATAACCATTGATGGTGGCTCTATAAATAATGTTCTCTATGTTCCAAACATTGCCACAAATCTCCTCTCCGTATATCATATTTGAAATTTTACAAAGGGTAAAAATCAAACATTTAACGAAAAAACCACAGCAAAATGGCATTGTAGAGAGGAAAAATTGAACATTTAAGGAAATGGCAAACTGTATGCTTCATTCAAGAGATATTCCAAAAAAATTTAGGCAGAAGCTATTAACTGTGCCAATTATATTCAAAATTGCACACCTCATAAAGCTCTTGATCATTTAAGTCCTGAAGAAGCATGGACTAGTTAAAAATTAGATGCTTCCTTCTTCAATATTTTTGGGTTCACTGCTTGGGCACACATCCCAAAGAAGAAAAGGAAGGATCTAGATAAGAAAAGAAAAAATCTCATCTTTATTGGTTATTGTGAGGAAATTAAAGCATACAGGCTCCTTGATCCTTCAACTGATGAGGTATTTTTTCATAGGAATGTACAATTTGATGAAACATTCTCTCAAAAATATCCTCAACTCTCCTCTTCCTCCATTGACACTTCTCCTATAATAGAACCTAAAAATTATGAATAACCAACTCTAGAGGTTAAATTAGAGATTGATAATCAATATGAGGAACTTGTAACTCCAACTCAATGTCTTTCCACTCCTACTCCTTCCTCTATGCCAAAATGATCCCGCACCATTTTTAAAGAAGCTACTCATTACATCTAAAATCTTCCATCATTTAGATCAACAAACTCCATAGGCACTGGTCTTGTTTGTCAGTCTATTTCCTCTGATCCTTAGTACTTCAAAGAAGAAACTGGTATTAAATAATGATATGATGTCATGGAAGATGAATTCTCTTTCTTAATCAAAAACAAAACTTGGGATTTAGTTCCCTTGCCTAAAGGAAGGAAATTAGTTCATTTTAAATGGATTTATAGAACAAAGTATGGTCCTAATGGAGAAATTGACAAACACAAAGCTCACCTAGTAGCCACATGTTTCTCTCAAACTGAAGGAATTAATTATGTTGAAACCTTTGCTCCAGTTGCTAAAATGGATTTTGTAAGACTGGTTCTTGCTCTGGTTGCTTTTAAAAATTGGCTTGTCTTTCAAATGGATGTAAAAATTGCTTTCTTACATGGGTATTTAAAGGAAGATATATACATGGAATAAACTGATGGTTTCACTCAAGACTCCTCTCTTGTTTGTAGGCTAATAAAGTCTCTCTATGGTCTCAAACAAGCTCCTAGAGCTTGGTATGAAAATATGGACTCCTTCCTTCTTTTCACAGGTTTTTTTCATTGTGAGTCTAATAACACAGTCTAAATTTGGAGACATGAAAGAAAAATCACCATTCTTGTTTTATATGTTGAAGATATTCTAATCACTGGTAATACCTTCGATCACATTCAAACTATAAAATACTCCCTCTATGAAAAATTTGATATGGTTGATATAGGTTTAGCTCATTACTTCCTTGGTATCCAAATAAATCAAATAAATGCAGGTATTTCATTGCATCAACAAAAATACACTCTAGATCTTCTTCAGAGGGTTTAAATGTTAGACTGCAAACCTTATCCTACACCTTTTAAATCTGACATAAATCTAAGTCCTTCCTGCTCATCCCCTCTATGTGATGCAACTCTATACCATCAGATTATAGGGAGTCTATTATACTTTAATCATACTTGTCCAGATATCTCATATGTTGTTGGCTTCATATATAGATTCTCTCATCAACCTCACTTCATTCATTTACAAGCAAAAAAAATATTCCTTCACTACTTGTAAGGAACTAATCAATTTGGGCTCTTATATAAGGGAAAATCCATTTTGGAGTTGTGGGTGACCATGGATGACATGAGCCATTAAGAAATATTGATATTGCATTTAGAAGGATAAAGATCAACCCTTGTTATTTTAAATTGAATAGGGTTTGAATGTAATTTGACCATATCTACGAAATACCTGGGTGCATCCTCTCCTAATCCTCCCATCGTAGCTACCATTTTTGGGGGAACAACTCCATTTGATGGTGATACATTTCTTCCCTGGTCCAATAAGGATTCTTGATATGTCAATGTCTCATGTCCTTCCATTATTCCATAGCTAGTAGATCCAGATGCATTTGTATTCGTAATCACCCCACGATAGAGAGATCCACTAGTGATAAGAGTAGTGGGTCGAGAATAATATTTTTTCTTGTGGGCCATCACGGAGATTCCTTTCAAACTTTTTGGATGGGCAGAGAGTTCCTCGATCTCTTGATTCAGACTGCCTCCTTTTGACCCACCACTACCCATGAAACTACGATGATAGTTTCAACCAGATCTATTTTCTTCATTCATATTTGCTACTGTTGTTTCCATTTTTGTCATCACTCCATATTTTTATTTACAAATATTTATTTGTAAATAATTATTAATTAAAGTGTATGGGTTATTTTGACATTTATTCAAGCAATACATAAAATATTTTATGATATATATATATATATATATTACCAAAAAACCCCCTTGCGGGGCTGCCTTGGTCTGAGAGACCATGAACAGGGGGTTCTACACCGTCAAAGTCACCCAGGAGTCGCACCCGACCCTGCCCCCACCAACATTATCAATTGGATTTTGGATACCCAATTCAGCATTTTGGTAGGGTGGATATTTGAACCTGGGACCTCCCTTGGAGGATTTCCTTTTCCTCTCCAACTCCACTACAACACCTGGGTTAAAATATTTTATGACATATTAATATGATACCATCATCTATAGTATTCTTAAGATCATATTGTTCCATTATTTTCGTAATTAGAAAAAGATACCGAAAATGCATTCTATGCCTACCCTTGAAGATCATTTTGGCTCAACTTATTACCCATTTATAATTCCTATATGTTTTATAATAAAAATCATAGATGCAATCTAGGGAGGAGATTGAATAAAAGATAAAATATTCTAGTATTTAAGCACTTCACAATAACTTATGGCAAAAACATTACACAAAAATTTTAAAAAGTCATTAAATGTTTCTCTTGTTTAGGTTAACTTTCAAACAATGTAGAAAACATCCTATATATAGTTTTTCAATAGAAAATATGATACAATCAAGAATGCTAAAATTCATGCCTCTTCATTTTCCAGTTCTTCTCAAAAAATAAAAATTCTTAAGACTACCCAACAATAATTGGTATGGTAGCACTATTATGACAAATTTGTATGGAAATACTAGTACAACATGTTGGTATGGTATTATTGGTATAACACTAGTATGCCATGTTGGTATAGTAGCATTTTTACAACAACACTTATATAGCATGCTAGTGTGATAGCACTAGTATGGTATGGTAGTATAGTAGCATTGATATGGCACTTTGGCATGATACTATTGGTACACTAACACTTGTATGACATGTTGGAATGTTAGCAGTAATTGAATGACAATGATACTAGTTAAATGGTAATAGTAATTTGAAATGTGGCAAAATTTGAACAAAAACAACAATAATTTAATTCTAGCTACAATTTGGATGACAACGATAATGGAATGATGGAAATAATTTTTTATTATTAGTATTATTATTATTATACATAATTTCTACCTAAATACCCTTGCATCATACATATCGAGTAAGATAAATGCACCATAAGCTCTAGCTCATGAATATTTTATGGATTTTGAAAGTAAAACTCCATACATAGAAACTTTGGATATACTCATTCATGTTACTTCTTTAGTTGTCCAATTTTTCTACTTGACCAAATTATGATTATAGTTTTTAGCTCTTGTCTTCTTGGCCATTCTAGAATCTCACTAATTCAATATCATCCTGATTATTCTCTGACAACTATTCCACCCACGCTTCCATCGAAAAAGTAGAAGTGATATATATTAATTATCCATTTATCCATCATAATATGGATACAAATTAGCCACATTAAAAATAAATGATATATCCACTCCTTCTAGGAGTACAATTTCATAGGCATTAATTGTAAATTTTTTCAAGACCATACAAGGTTCAAACTTTTTCCAATTTAGCTTATTGTAAGTGCCTTCTGGAAACCTTTCCTTCCACAAATGTACCAAAGCCATATTCACAACCTGAAATTGTTGTTTCCTATAGTTAATATCAGTAGGTTGCTTGTATCTCATAACACTCTTCTCCAAATCATATTTCACATCCTAATGTAAATGATGCATGTAATCTAAAACATCCTCCACTATAGCACTTGGTCTCCTCAAGTCAATTGTACTCTACAATTCATCCACCCATCTTGGACATATTCCATACACAATTTAGAATGGGATATTTTCTATACTCCTATTTACCAAATTATTATATGTAAATTCCACTTGTTCAAAGACTATATCAATTTTGGCTTCTTTCCAACTAAGCACCTCAACAAACTCCTAAGTCTTATATTCACAACATTAGTTTTCCCATATATTCATGGATTATAAGTTGAACTAAAAGTTAACTGGTTGTCCAAATTCATCCATAAATTTCATAAAAAGTGACCTATGAACTTAGTATCTCTATTTGATACCATACTTTACAACAAACCATGCAATCTTACAACTTCTCTAAAGAATAAATCAACAATAAGAGTACCATCAATAATTTTTTGACAAGGCAAGAAGTGAAGCATCTTTGAAAATCTATCAACAAAAACAAAATAGAATTATTACCTCTTTATTTTTGTGGTAATCCAAGAACAAAGTCCATACTTATGACCTCCCATGGTATTTCTAGAATTGGTAATGGATGATAAAATCCAATGTTTTCGATCTTTCCCTTTGCATATTGATAAAATTGACAACCCTAAACAAATTAGATTACATCTGCACTCTTTCTTAACCATTAATAACTTTCATAAAGTTATCCCATGGTTCTATCTAATCTAAATTTTCCAATAAGTCTAATATGTTGTTCTTTTATCAAATTCTCTCTCATTGAACACTATCATATGTATAATTATTGCCTCTTGAATAATAATCCCTCTTAGGTAAATTAATAAATCCATGGTATTATATATCTTATATTAGGGCTATTTCATGGTATCCAAGCTTCTTCAAAGACTAAATCGTTTATATAAAGCTCTTCCATAGCATACAAACTAGTAACTTCAATCCTTATTATATTCATCAACAAACTTATTCTAGTCAAGACATTGACTACCTAATTTGAACCATGACATCTATGCTTCAAATAAAATGATTAGATTTGAAGACTCTCCACCCATTTCATGTATTTTGTTTAATTTATCTTAATTTTTAATGAACTTCAATGAATGATCATCCATAAACAACACAAACTATTTTGGTAAAAAGTAATGCCTCCACTTCTTAAATGCTTACACAATGGCATGAAACTTTTAATCATAAACCAAATATTTCATCTATGCTTCATTTAATTTTTAATTGAAATAACCAATAGGATTACCTTTTTGACTCAAAACTCCACCTAAAGCTATCTTGCTTGCATCACAATCTACTTGAAATTTTTTGTTGAAATATAGTAAAACTAGAACTGCATTTAGTTATCTTCTCCTTCAAAATTTGAAAAATCTTTTCTACTAAAACTATTTATTTGAACTCTTGCCTATTACCCTTCATTATTTCTATTATTGGATCACAAATCCCATTGATTTTTTTGATAAATTTCCTATAAAAGCTTGCCAAGCCATGAAAATTTCTTACCTCAAACTTACTTATTGGTGATGTCCAATCCACAATAGCATTTAATTTATTAGGATCCATCCACAAGACTTCTTGTAAAATGACTAATCATATATACACTAATATTTTCTTCATAAAACCACATTTCTTCAAATTGTAACTATTCTTCTTTCAACCTTAGTAAAAACAATATCAAATTCACCAGATGATCTTCTTTATATTAACTAAATATTAAATATAATATCAATAAACAATAATAAATTTATAAATAAATAGTTTACACTTCATTCATTAGCTACACATGGGCTCAAGTTCTCCTCAATTAGACCTTTATCCAATAGCTCTTAGACTTGTTTCTTCACCTCTTCATTCTTTGTATGTGTCATTATATAAGCTACCTTATTTGGTAATTTCAATCCAAGAATAAAATATATGTGATGACTAATGATCTTTATATGTGGCAACCCATTTAGTAGATCTTATAATAAAATATCTGCACATTCATTTAGCAAATCCTTTAATTAATGTGAATTTTTAGCCATCGTATTCGTTGTTCTATCTTCTATGGCTTTAAAAATAAAAGTAAATCATGCTTCCTTCTTCTTCATATCCTCCAAAAAAAAATTTCCCAAGATCAATAACACTTTAGAACTATTGTCCACATCCTCTCCTTTTTCCTTCAATGGAATAATGTGTACCTCTTTTCATCCTTAATAATGGTATAGGTATTCATTCTTCCATCATGCACCACCTTTATATCAAACTACCATGTCCTTCCCCAAAAAACATGACAAGCATAAATAGGCATAAGATTACATACTATCTCATATTTGTAAGAACCAATTTGAAAGTTTACCATACATTGTTCACTTACCAAAATTTGATGCACCTTTAGTAAACATGAGACTTTATATGGATTGAGGTGTTCAATCCTCTTAAACCCAATATTTTCTACCATATCAATAGATACTAAATTATATTAAATCTTACTATCTAAAATAACTTTGCAAAACTTATCTTCTAATTTGCATATGGTTCTAAAATTATTGTTGAAAATTTTGAGTGATAAGTTGTCATTGATGTCAAGAGTTAGTGGTCATTGATGTCAAGATATCAGCACTAGTCAGTGGCAGTTTTAGTGGGCAGCATTAGTTTCAGGTTCTCCAATAAATGCAAAAGGATAATTCAGTTTCAGTTTCAAGACCAGGTTCTAGGAATTCATATGAGGTCCAAAGTGTAAGAAAAATCCCAAGTAAATAATATTATAATATTATTTTATAATATTATGCAAAGGAAGTTTAAAATTAAATATAAATTAATTTTAAATTAATTTATTAGTTAATTTACTTAACTTATAAAGTTATTTAAATTAATTATTAATAATAAATTAATTTAAGCTCAGGTTAAATAACCCTAAGATGGGTTATTAAAATTAAAATTCAAAATTTGATTTCGAATTACAAAGCACCGATGTGAGGAGAAAATTAAAAATGTGTATATAAGGGGGGAACTCCCACCCTACCAAACCTTATCATGCCTTCGAATATTATTGCGAGCTTTGAGAATTGCGCTGCATCCAAAGCAATGATTAGAGTGTGCAAGTTTCATGGAAAGTCAAATGGCGGTGAAGGCATAAGAGGAAGTAACTCCTCCTTCCTTCACGTGGGCACTAATAGCTCACGTGGTGGGCTCCCAAGTGCTAAGGTGCTTAGGCTTGAGGATATGGTGGATCGAATCTCGCCGAAACCCCTTTTTGCGAAACACAGAGGTATGCTTTAATCTTGGGCGTCGAAAATTTTAGGAATATAGTTTGGGCATTTAAAAATAAATTTTCGCATATTTTAAATTGGTTATAAGGTTGCAAAGGGAGTTATAAGGGTTTTGCAAAACTAAATTTTTAATGTTATTTGCTCAAATATTTTTAAAGGATTGTAAGGTGTTCGGTTGATGTTTTATGGTTTTGGATATTATTTTAAGTTGGAGTTTATAAGGTGTATCAAGAAATTATCTTTATGTATGGTATGATGAGTATTATTTTAAAATGGAGCAATAAGACGTAAATTAAGTTGTGATTGTTTTGTGTCTAAGGAATACTTTTGGGAAAGTTTTGAAGTAATATTTTTGTGTCTAACCATTGGAATTGGAAAGAAGAAATTTGTGATTGAGATAGGTTTTATAAAGGTACTTTTACATCTAAAAAAAGGTATGGGCATATTCTTCCTAGTGAGTGATTGTTGAAAATTGTGAATGAAAAGTTGGAGTGAAAAGGATTGTTTGGTTAGGCATTTTTGAGTGTGTTTTTAATTAATGCTTCAAGGTTTTATGGAATTAAGAGTTGTTAATAAAACCTTGTTTTATAAGCATTGTTATTGAAGTGAGTTGTTGAGTGAAGAATTTTAACTAGGGTTTGGAAAGAACATGAATATCATTGTTATGTGATATTGGTTGATAAGCATTGTTGGAAATATTTGAGTGAGTGTTCATATGTTTGGACTAGGGTTTGTGAGCAAGGATTATTTCATTGAGTGATTGGTTGAGTAGAGTTGATTGAGCTTAGCCAAGTGAATGTGTTGAAGTGATTGTTAAAGTTCTGTGAAACAAATTATTCTATATTCTGAATTGATTTTAGAAAGATGTTGAGAGTTGATAAGTGTGAAATGTATTGAGTCTCTAACAATTCTCTATACGTTTCTGTGATAAAAGAGATATTTAAAGTGATTGAAATTTTTTGAGTGTGAAGCATATTGAGTCTCTAACAATTCTCTATATGTTTCTAAAATAATTATTGAAAGTGATTGAGTATTGATGTGAATGTGAAGCATATTGAGTCTCTAAAAATTTCTATATTTTTCTAAAAGAGTGATTGAAAATGATTGAGCATTGTAATGAATGTGAAGCATATTGAGTCTCTAACAATTCTCTTTATATTTCAATGAGATTGGATAAGTTCTAGTGTGGAATTATTGAGAAGATTTAAGGTAAGTCGTAGATATGACTTGTGGATAGATTTGTGTGAGCTTTTATGGAAGCTTACAATACAGATTAAGAGCAGATTTGGAAAAGTTCTAGTGAGGACTTTTTGAGCATATTTGGACAAGTTCTAGTGAGGACTTGTTGAGAATATTTGGATAAGTTATAGAGAGGACTTGTAGACATATTAGTGTGAGATTTTGTGGAAGCTTACAAGGCATATTTGAGATAATTTTTTGAGAATACTTGTGAGCAGAGTTGATTTATTTGTTCAAACATTAGGTTAAGTTTTGGGGAAGATCTAGTAGATTTGATTTGATATTAATTCAATCTTTGTGTTAAGGCTTGAAGACAGATATTAAGGACATATTTGTGCTAGACTGAAGGAATGTATTTAGTATAGATCAGAGGATATATATTGAGGATAAAGTTGTGCTAGACCGAAGGACTGAGTTTAGTACATATTCAAGGATAGAGTTTGGTGCAGATTTGAGAACAGGTTTGTGCCAGACCAGAGACAAATATTGAGAAAATTTGTGCTATATCAAAGGACTATGTTTAGTGTATATTTGAGACAAATATTTGAATGTGATAGAGTATAGAGGATGATAGTCTCCAGTGGATAGAAATCCATTAGTGAGGATAGTGAGGACAAGTGTCTTTAGTGGATAGATATCCATTAGCTAGAGTAGTGGGGGCAACAGTTCCTCTAGAAGATCACTAGTTAGAGCTTAGGAGAAATGAGTTCTCCTATGGATAGAGATACACAAACTTGATTAGGGGATTGGTGTCTCCTTTGGATAGAGATACATAAATATTGTAATACGGAAAGGATTACCAAGAGATTTATTGAGAAAATTTTAGGGAAATATTTTCTCTGTGGAGTAGCCCACATTGGGTGCGCCACGTAAATTCGGTGTCTCTATTGTATGTGGTAATTTGTGTATTTCTTTTATTACTTCTATTGATATTGCTATATATACATTGTATAATATTTATTGGGAAAGAAAAGTGAAAGCGGTCTTATATTGTTCACCCCCATCTCAGTATAAGCTTGTGTTCTTCAATTGGTATCAGAGTGGATTCATTCAGAAGAGTTTAAAATCTTAAAAGAAAATCTTTAAAGAACACAATGGATTCTAAGAATGTGTTCTTAGATAACTCAATACCAATATTTTATGGAAGTGATTATATATATTTGAGTATGAGAATGAAGGTTCACCTAATGGCACTTGGCAATAAAATTTGGGAAGTAGTTGAAAATGGATACATACCACCAGTTGATCCTCCTATAGATAAGGAAGATGCAAAATGAATTTGAGATAAGTTACAAAGCATATATGAAGGAGATAAAGGTGTCAATAAAGCAAAGATACGAAATATCAAAGGACAATTTGAAGAGTTAAGAATGAAGGATGAGGAAAATTTTAGTTCTTATCTACTTCGTGTGGATGAGGTTTTTAATGCCTTGAAAGGACTTGGATATAAGACTAAAGAATCTGATATTTGTGATAATATATTAAGATATCTTCCAAAGAGATTTAGTGAAAATATTTTTTCTATAGAAGAATCAAAGGATGGTGATTCTTTGACAAGAGATGTTTCTCAATATTCTTACAACTTTTGAGTTGAGAACAAAAGAGAAACCTAATATTTATAAGGAAGCAACCTCCAAAGAAATTAAGAAGACAAAGAGTAAGAATTCAGAATCGAGCAATGAGTCATCCAATAATTAAGAATCAAATTAAGGTAGAAGGAATAAAGATTCAAGAAGATCTAAATATACAAAATCTGTTAGATATTTAATTGTGGAAAGTATGGTCACTATGCAACTGATTGTTGAGAAGCTAAAAATAACAATGGTGAAGAAAAATAGGATCACAGGAATAGGGAATCAAAAAAATATAGGTACCAAAATAAAGTTAAGGATGGAAAAAATAGACAAGAAAATAAGTTCTTTCAAAGACAAAATAGGAGCTACTATGCAAACAAAGCAAGTAAGTACTCAAGTGATAGTGATAATAGTTTTTTAGATAATGATAAAGATGAAGTCCTATTTTTTATTGAAGAAAAAGAAGTCAAGAAAAGGTCACCAATAATTCTCAAGTGTTTTAGATGTGGTAATTTTGGACATCTTGAAGATAGTTGTACAAGGAACGATTTCAGTTTCAGTGATGATGAATATGATGATACACGTGAAGGACCAAAAGAAAATATTCTAATAACACTAGAAGAAGAATAAGGTAAGCCTATAGAAGACAAGTCAAAATAAAATGAATATGTAGACAAAGGTAAACAAATAGAGGAAGAATTAGAAAAAGAAGGTTTTGATCTGAAGGCAGAACTTATTTATGCTCTTGACACAGTAAATAATGTAATAAATCAAAACTTTAAGCTTGAGTTTATGTTTCAATAATATGATGAAGAAAGAGGAAATCTTATAGAGGATCTAAATAATTCAATGGATAAGACAAAGAAGTTCAAGGATAGGCTAGAAGCAAAGGTCTTAGAATGTGAAAAGTTAGAACAAGAAGTAGCTCTACTAAGGGAAGATTTAGAAAAATCCAAGAATAAGCTATACAGGTTTGGAAGGAGTTCAAATATTATGGATAAGAGATCAAGGTACAAATAAGGTCAACAAACAAAATAGGTCTTGGTTTTGAATAAGCTCAAAAGAAAAAAGAAGAAGAGTCAAGAAGAATAAAATTCAAAATAAGATAGTGTAAGTGAAAGTGAGACTTATGAACATGAGTTGGACAACAAAAAGTTCAACAAGGAAAGGAATAATGCACAAAGAAGAAACAAATGGAACAACAATTAGAATAGGTTAAGAGAGACTAAGAGACCAATGAGGCCAAGACAAGGAAATTTCAATGGAATATGTTTCTCATGTCACAAGTTTAGGCACATGGCCTCACAGTGTAGGACACATGAAAGACATAAATATGAGAATTTTAGAAATATGCAGATTTTCCATGGGTATTGCTACTCATGCAATCAGTTTGGTCACAAGGCAATGAATTACAGGGTTCATGATAGAAAAAGAGATGGCTTCACTAGGATAAATCTCAAGAAATTTGCACCTCCAAAGAATAATAATATTAAGTGTTATAAGTGCAACAATTATGGACATACAACAAAGTGGTGTAGAGCAGACATTCCAAAACCAAGCATGAACATGAACAGGAATAGGAACAGGAAAAGGAATATGAATATGAATAGGAGCAAGAACAGTAACAAGAATTGAATATGAACAGGAGCAGGAATAGGAATAGGAATATGGATGTGAACAGGAACAAAAATAGGGATCTGGATATGAACAGGAATAAGTGTATGGACATGGACAGGAAAAATAAAAGGAATCATAAGGATCATATAAGAATGAAATAGGACAAAGATAAAGACCAGTGCTTTTTGGGAGTATAAATACTCCCACCCCAAAATTAACCACCTCAAGAGGAGGTGGGGGAGGGGCTAAGATAAGAGACTCATTCCTAGCCTTGAGCCCCAAATGTGACCCTTTGCTATTAATGTCAAAGGGGGAGATATTTGAGTAATAAGGAGAGATTTGGTTTAAGGAGAAATCATTGGGTCAGGGGGACCAATGTCCTAGGGGAGCAGAAGAAGAAAAGGTCAGGTATTTGGTAAAAAGAATTTGGGTTACCATCAATGACAAAGGAGGAGATTATTGGACATTTTGAGTGATAAGTTATCATTGATTTCAAGAGTTAGTGGTCATTGATGTCAATATTTCAGCACTAGTCAGTGGCAGTTTCAGTGTGCAACATCAGTTTTAGGTTCTCCAATAAATACAAAATAATAATTTGGTTTTAGTTTCAAGACCCGGTTCCAGGAAGTCATATGAGGTCCAAAGTGCAATAAAAAGCCCAAGTAAATAATGTTATAATATTATTTTATAATATTATGCAAAGGAAGTTTAAAATTAATTTTAAAATAATTTATTAGTTAATTTACTTAACTTATAAATTTATTTAAATTAATTATTAATTATAAATTAATTTAAGCTAAGGATAAATAAACCTAAGGTGGGTTATTAAAATTAAATTTTCAAATTCAATTTCGAATTACAAAGCACCTACGTGAGGAGAAAATTAAAAATGTGTATATAATGGGAGAACTCCCACCCTACCAAACCTTACCATGCCTTTGAATATTATTATGAGCTTTAAGAATTGCATTGCATACAAAGCGGAGATTAGAGTGTGTGAGTTTCATGGAAATTCAAACAACGCTGAAGGCATAAGAGAAAGAAAATCCTCCTTACTTTGTGTAGGCACTAGTATCCCACATGATGAACTACCAAGCGCTAATGTGCTTAGGCATGAGGAGACAACGAATCGAATCTCACCGAAACCCCTTTTGGGGAAATAAAGAGGTATGCTTTAATCTTTGGCATCAAAAATTTCAAGAATATAGTTTGGGCATTTAAAAATTATTTTTTGCATATTTTAAATTGGTTCTAATGTTGAAAAGGGAGTTATAAGGGTTTTGCAAAATTAAATTTTTAATGTTATTTGCTCAAATATTTTTAAAGGATTGTAAGGTGTTTGGTTGATGTTTTATGGTGTTGGATATTATTTTAAGTTGGGGTTTATAAGGTGTATCAAGAAATTATATATGTGTATGGTATGATGAATGTTATTTTAAAAAGGAGCAATAAGGCATAAATTAAGTTGTGATTTTTTTTGTCTAAGGATTAGTTTTGGGAAAGTGTTGAAGTAATATTGTTGTGTCTAACCATTGGAATTGGATAGAAGAATATTGTGATTGAGAAAGGTTTTCTAAAGGCACTTTTACATCCAACAAAAGGTATCGGCATAATATTCCTAGTGAGTGATTGTTGAAAATTGTGAATGAAAAGTTGGAGTGTAAAGGATTGTTTGGTTAAGCATTGTTGAGTGTGTTTTTAATTAATGCTTAAAGGTTTTATGGAATTAAGAGTTGTTAGTAAAACCATATTTTATAAGAATTGTTGTTGAAGTGAGTTGTTGAGTAAAGAACTTGAACTAGGTTTTGGAAAGAACATGAGTATCATTGTTATGTAAAGATTATTTTATAGGCATTCTTATTGAACTGAGATGTTGAGTGAAGAACGTGAACTAGGGTTTGGAAAGAACATGAGTATCATTGTTATGTGAGATTGGTTGATAAGCATTGTTGGAAATATTTGAGTGAGTGTTCATATGTTTGGACTAGGGTTTGTGATCAAGGATTATTTCGTTGAGTGATTGGTTGAGTAGAGTTGATTGATCCTAGCCAAGTGAATGTGTTGAAGTGATTTTTCAAGTTCTATGAAACAAATTATTCTATATTTTGAATTTATTTTAGAAATAGGTTGAGAGTTAATGAGTGTGAAACATATTGAGTCTCTAAAAATTCTCTATATGTTTCTATGATAAAAGAGATATTTAAAGTGATTGAATTTTTTTGTGTGAAGCATATTGAGTCTCTAGCAATTCACTATATGTTTCTAAAAGAGTGATTGAAAGTGATTGAGTATTGAGGTGAATGTGAAGCATATTGAGTCTCTAACAATTTTCTATATTTTTCTAAAAGAGTGATTGAAAGTGATTGAGCATTGTTATGAATGTGAATCATATTGAGTCTCTAACAATTCTCTTTATATTTCGATGATATTAGATAAGTTTTAGTGTGGAATTATTGGGCAGATTTACGGTAAGCCTTAGAGAATACTTGTGGACATATTTGTGTGAGATTTTATGGAAAATTACAATACAGATTGAGAGCATATTTGGACAAGTTCTAGTGAGTACTTGTTGAGAATATTTGGACAAGTTCTAGAGAGGACTTGTGGACAGATTAGTGTGATATTTTTTGAAAGCTTACAAGGCAAATTTGACACAAGTATTTTAGAAAACTTGTGAGCAGATTTCATTGATGTGTTCAAACCTTAGGGTAAGGTTTGGGGCAGATCTAGCAGAGTTGATTTGATAAATTCAAGCTTTGTGTTAAGGCTTGAAAATAGATATTGAGGACATATTTGTGCTAGACCGAAGGACTATTTTTAGTACAGATCAGAGGATAGATATTAGGACAGAGTTGTGCTAGACCGAAGGACTGATTTTAGTATATATTAGAGGATAAAGTTTGGTGCATATTTGAGGACATGTTTGTTCCAAACCAGAGATGAATATTGAGCAAATTTGTGCTAGACCAAAGGACTATGTTTAGTGTAGATTTGAGATAGATCTTTGAAGGTGAAAAAGTATAGAGGATTATAGTTTCTAGTGGATAGATATCCATTAGTGAGTACAATGAGGACATGTATCTTCAGTGGATATATATCCATTATCCAGAGCACTGGGGGCAATAGTTCTTCTATAATATCACCATTCAAAGCTTACGAGAAAGGAGTTATCTTGTGGATAGATATCCATGAACTTGATTAGGGGATTGGTATATCCTTTGGATAGAGATACATAAATATTATAATAGGGAAATGATTCCCAAGATATTTATTGAGAAAATTTTAGTGAAATATTTTATCCGAGGAGTAGCCTACATTGGGTGAGCCACGTAAATTTGGTGTATCTATTATATGTGGTGATTTGTGCATTGATTTGATTACTTCTATTGATATTTCTATCTATACATTGCATAATATTTATTGGGAAAGAAAAGTAAAAATGATGCAGGAGCATCCGACGACAGTAGAGCAATCTTGCATCTTCCAAAACTTTTTGTTACAATTTTTTTTTCTAAGTACTTTTCTTCAGTTTTTCCCAAGAGGGAAGTTTCTGTAAAGCAAGGGGGAAGGGGGTCATGAAATCGTGACATGTCACGATTTCGTGACATGTCACGAAATTGCGACCTCAAAAGCTGCAAAAAAGGTAAGGGCAAGTTTCGTCGTGATATCGCGACATCGCGATATCGCGATGTCACGATATCGTGACAATATTTCAGAACAAGGAATAGGGGGGAGTCCTATTGTGATATCGTGACAGGTCGCAATATCACGACATATCGCGATATCGTGACCAGTGAAAATCTGCCACGTGGCATGGACTCGAAACAGCTTCCAAAGCTAAAACAAAGCAAGGCAAGGTTCGACAAAGAGAAGGCAGAGGGGGGTCGCGAAATCATGACCCCAAGGAGCTTCAGCAAGGCAAAGGCAAGGGGGGTCGCGATATCGTGACATGTCACGATTTCATGACATGTCGCAAAATCGTGACCCCAAAGGGGCTTCAGCAGGGGAAGGCGCTTTTGGTCGCGATATCGTGACATGTCACGATTTCGTGACCTGTCGCGATATCGTGGCCAATAAGAAGACAGGGCAAAGTTTATAAGCGGACGGCCAGGCAAGGCCGAAATTGACACGTGGACAACCACGTGTATCAAGACAGTTGTGAAGGGCACATGTATGAAAGATATTGCGACAAGAAGAAGACATAGACGAATTAAACACGCAGATAGCTACGTGTATTGAAACAAAGATGAGGGCCACGTAAATTCAAAATAGAGATGTTGACCACGCACATTTTTAAATTTTTGGCAAACAACAGTTACAGGCGACGGACATTAAGGATGGGACAATGGTGCAGAAGAACAGTCTGACCAAAACGACGATTGCAGGTCAAGGGAGGCCATGAATGCAAGCTTCATGGCGGATCGAGCAGTTGCCCATTTATGGCAGACAAATTTGAAAACTCGACCGCGGGGGAAAATTGAATTTGAAATTTTGTTAGGCGGGGGCATTAATTGCCTAGAGGACCGAGACCTCGATAAAAACTCAAATTTTGGTAACAGTTGGGGGTGGTGGACCGGAGAACGGGGAGAAGTAGCATAGTTAGAGAGACCGAAGCCGAGCTTGGTCATTGTAAAGCCTGCGGGCTGTTTTATTTTGATGTGTGTATAATTTTCAGAAGATTTTAATGAAAAGCATGAATATTTTGAAGGTGTGATTTTTCGGTTCCCATTAGTGGTATCAGATCCAAGTTGTTCCTGAGTGTGTGACAGATCACCGAACGTGAGGCAGTCACACCAGGATCTGTGGGAAGGCTCGTGAGAAAGTGAGAATATGCCTCCGAGAAGAAACCCCATTGGTGGGAGAGGCATGGCAGCAGCAGATTTCAAAGCTTTGTAGCGGCAAGTTCAATCCCTACAAGAAGAACTGCACAGAGGATACGAACCGAGAAGAGATGCAGACAGTGAAGATGAAGTAGATGAAGAAGAAAACCAGTTTGAAGAAGAAGAAGAAGAAGCTGTAGATCCGACACAAGCCAGACTGTACAAAGCCATATCCCAGATCGAGAAGAGGCCGAAGATAGAAGTTTCCACATATTTTGAGAACTTGAATCCGTAGGAATTGATTGATTGGATAAATGACCTGGAAGAATACTTCGAGTATGAAGAAGTTGAAGATCCCGAGTGGGTCAGATTTGCCAAAACTAAATTAAAATGTCATGTCAGCATATGGTGGAAGGGGGTACAGCTAGAACGGAACAGAAGAGGAAAATAATGGATAACAAGATGGGAACGGATGGTAGAAAAATTAAAGAGACAGTTTATTCTGGTAGATTATGAGTTGGATCTGCTAAGAAAAATGCAGGGTTTAAGACAGATGAATAAAACTATTCAAGAATATATGGAGGAGTTTTATAAAATCTCCATCAGAACCGGCCATTTAGAAGCAAGTAAAGAAAAGGTGGCCCGTTATATTAATGGGTTGAGACCCAGTATTCAGGAAGAGATGAGCTTAGTTCGGGTGAGCACCATTGAAGATGCTTACCAGTTTTCTCTGAAAGTTGAAGAAAAACTGAACAGGAAGTTTGAGAGCAAGCAAATAGGAAGAGGGCATGGAGGAAATACTAGTGGAAGAAAAGAGGAAGGAAAAGAGGAGAAGAAAGAAGAGGTTAGCAGCAGCCGAAATCAGAAAGAAGATGAAGAACCCAAACCGCAAGTTTAGAACAATGGCTACCCAAGAGGAAGAGGTAGATCTAGACGTGGGTATGGAAGAGGAGTGTTTCGGGGAACATGTTTCCACTACGAAGAAGAGGGACATAGGGCATATGAGTGTCCCCAGCACCCCGAGAGAGTGAACAAGAAACAAGTGGGTCCTGCCAGAGCTGTTGTGGCAGCGAAAGATGCTGACTCAGAATATTCTAAAGAATCTGAGAAAGGAGAAGCAATGATCATGAGGAGAACCATGTTGATTGATGAAGACAAACCATAACAGAGGAGGAGCCTGTTCCGCACACGATGCAAAAGTGCAGGAAAAGTCTGTAATGTTATTATAGATAATGGGAGTACAGATAACTTATTCTTCGAGGAGATGGTTGCTAAGTTATAGCTGGAGAGAAGGAGACACCCACATCCATACCGGATTGCGTGGTTGCGGAAGGACCACAGAGCATGGGTCCATGAATAGTGTTTAGTCACGTTCCATATTGGGAGATACCAGGATGAAGTCCTGTGTGATGTTTTCCCCATGGATGCTTGCCATTTGCTGTTGGGGAGGCCATGGCAGTTTGATCGAGTGCAGTGCATGATGGTCGTGCAAATACGTACTCCTTGATGAAATATGGAGTGCGGCACAAGTTGAAGCCATTACAGACAGTGGATGAGAAGGTGTACAGCAATGCCAGGATTTTTCTGGTAGAGGGCAAATTTTTTTTTTGCCAGGAGACGGAATTTGAGCAGGTTGCAAAGGCAGATGACTATTTGGAGGTGTTACAGAAGACGTGGACAGAACAACATAGAAGTGAAGGTCACTTCTCCTTTTTACCCCGGGTGTCTGATGCAGGAGCATCCGACGACAGTAGAGCAATCTTGCATCTTCCAAAACTTTTTGTTACAATTTTTTTTTCTAAGTACTTTTCTTCAGTTTTTCCCAAGGGGGAAGTTTCTGTAAAGCAAGGGGGAAGGGGGTCGTGAAATCGTGACATGTCACGATTTCGTGACATGTCGTGAAATCGTGACCTCAAAAGCTGCAAAAAAGGTAAGGGCAAGTTTCATCGCGATATCGCGACGTCGCGATATCGCGACAATATTTCAGAACAAGGCGTAGGGGGGAGTCCTGTCGCGATATCGCGACAGGTCGTGATATCGCGACCTGTCGCGATATTGTGACCAGTGAAAAGCTGCCATGTGGCATGGACTCGAAATAGCTTCCAAAGCTAAAACAAAGCAAGGCAAGGTTTGGCAAAGAGAAGGCAGAGGGGGGTCACAAAATCGTGACATGTCACGATTTTGCAACATGTCGCGAAATCGCGACCCCAAGGAGCTTCAACAAGGCAAAGGCAAGGGGGGTCGCGATATCGTGACATATCATGATTTCGTGACATGTCATGATTTCGTGACATGTCACGAAATCGTGACCCCAAAGGATCTTTGGTAGGGGAAGGTGCTTTTGGTCGCGATATCACGACATGTCACGATTTTGTGACCTGTCGCGATATCACGGCCAATAAGAAGACAGGGCAAAGTTTATAAGCGGACGGCCAGGCAAGGCCGAAATTGACACGTGGACAGCCACGTGTATCAAGACAGTTGTGAAGGGCACGTGTATGAAAGATATTGTGACAAGAAGAAGACATAGATGAATTAAACACGTGGACAACTACGTGTATTGAAACAAAGATGAGGGCCACGTAAATTCAAAATAGAGATGTCGGCCACGCACATTTTTAAATTTTTGGCAAACAACAGTTACAGGCGACGGACATTAAGGATGGGACAGCGGTGCAGAAGAACAGTCTGACCAAAATGGTGGTTGCAGGTCAAGGGAGGCCATGAATGCAAGCTTCATGGCGGATCGGGCAGTTGCCCATTTATGGCAGACAAATTTGAAAACTCGGCCGCGGGGGAAAATCGAATTTGAAATTTTGTTAGGCAAGGGCATTAATTTCCTAGAGGACCGAGACCTCGATAAAAATTCAAATTTTGGTAACAGTTGGGGTGGTGGACCGGAGAATGGGGAGAAGTAGCACAGTTAGAGAGACCGAAGCTGAGCTTGGTCATTGTAAAGCCTGCGGGTTGTTTTATTTTGATGTGTGTATAATTTTCAGAAGATTTTAATGAAAAGCATGAATATTTTGAAGGTGTGATTTTCCAGTCCCCATCAAAAAGTGGTCTTATACTGTTCACCCCCCTCTTAGTATAAGCTTGTGTTCTTCAATTATTCCTTCTTTACACTAGTTCTTACTCCTCTTTGGCTAGTTTTATTAACATTATCTTCATCATGGGACATTATACTTGGTCAAGGTCATTTGTGTGCTTTGGTGAGGCAATACTTTTTTTATTTTCTTGTGCAATATGGTTCCTATATTCCTTTCCTTTATTATCGCCATGTTCTACACTTGGACATTCAAATACCTGATGACTAGCTTCTCCACATCTAAAGTAATTTTTGCAGAATCATTTACTCCTTCCTGAAAAAAGGACATCATAGGTAAAAACCTACACTCACACCAAATGTTTGATATCATGAAGACCCCAAGAGAGACATAATGGATCTTGAATATGTAGTTATCACTCAGATCTAAGATGGCACGAGGTCCAAAATATACCGTTCCATGAACAATATCTACCATTTTATCCATCTAGACCTTCCTTGAGGCACACCCATCCCTACCCTTACATAATTCAAGCAATGCAAGAGCACTAGGTGTCTTATACAAATGGTCAACCTTTCCTTCTCATGGATCATATTTCTCTTAAGTAATATCTACCTTATATAGTTTTCTAGCTGGAATTATTTTGAGTACTAGCTTCTTCCTATTTCCTTTGCTATCTTCTTCCACTATTGGCTTGTCTTCTTCCTCGAGAGGAATTTCCTCTTCATTTTGATTTATTTTTTTATCTATGAGACAAATTTTCTTTTGCCTTGAGTGTTTATTGATATGCCTCCTTGAATATTTTATTTTGAATAATATCAATTTCATTTTATATGAACATTATTAGCACATTTATGTATCTTGTCAATTTCTCCTCATCATCTTAAATATGGCCTATTCTTATAGTCAATATATAGAACTCTTCCATATATTGATTCACTCCAAACTCTTTTTTCATAATATTTTAAAGTTTTATAAACAACCCCATTTGATAATCAATAGGTAAAAACTTAGATTTTAATTTGGACACAAGGCTATCCCATGTTAGAATTTTATCATTTCCCTTTCAATGCTTTTGTGTTTGGATATGATCCCACCAAATTAATACATGTACTTTTAACCATATGCAAGCAAATTTAACCCACTTTAAATTCACCATAGATTCATAATCAGAAAATCTCTCCATATCTATTATCCAATCTATGAACTCTTTCAAATTTAAACTTTCATTAAAATTGGGAGTATCTAACTTTGACTAACTTTTGATGCTACAAATTTCCTAAATGTATCATTTTTTTGGTTCTTCTTCTTGCTCTTCCACTTGATATTTTGGGTAACCATTCTCCTTATCTTTAGTACCTCTGTCATATTCAATATTAACTTATATTCAATCTTTATATATGTTCATGAAAAATAATATAAAATGCAAAAGGCTAAAATTCATGCCTCTTTGTATTATGATTCTTTTTATATTTTTTCTTAGAACTTCCTCATAGTTAATCGGTATGGCACAGTAGTATGAAAACACTAGTATATCATATTGGTATGGAAATATTGATACAACATGTTGTTATGACACATTGGTATGACCACACCAGTAGGGGACACTAGTATGGTAGTATTTGTATGACATGTTGGTAATGTAGAATTGATATATCAACACTGGTATGACATCATTGGCAGACTACTATGATAGGATGGGTATAGGAAATTGGTACAATAGCACTAGTATGGTAGTGTTGGTAAAGCATGTTTGTATGACAACACTTGTATGACATGTTGGTATGGTAGCAATTGAATGGAAATAGCAATTAAAAAACAATAACAAAAACAATTTAAATGGTAGTAGCAATTAGAAAACAACAACAATTGAATAATAGTAGATATTTTATTATTATTACTATTATTAGTAGTATTATTATTTATATTATTATTTTTTTTGGTAAGTAGATATTTTATATACAAAATGGATTTTTTAAGAGGATCCCAAAACTTATAACAGGAGACACCGTAACCCTTAGTAACAAAAGGAGACCCTTGGGCTAGTACAGTAGAAACCATAGTAAACCTTACCAAAAAACTATAGTAATGCCAAGGAGGGCTACATCAGAAACCTCAAACTAGAGGTAAAACATGCTAAAAAAACAACAAAAAGATTGATGAAATTTCCAGCTATACCCAATAAGATAGGTGCCGCGGCGCTCCTGTGCCCATCCACCCAAGCCTGATCCTCTCTTCTTGCTTATGTGGAATCATTAGTGATATCCTGGCTAGCAACCTTCTCCAATTTTTTTGAAAATAACTTCCGCTACACCATGAGACATATGGACATTAATACCTTATTTTCCAAGTGGTCGACTAAACCATTGCCCTCCTTGTAGGTGTGCTTGACTTGGACTAGGTTCCTCCGGAGGAGGAGGTTCCTAGCCTTAGAAATGACATTGAAAACCTTCCATGCTGGATATTGGTAATTCAACATGTAGTTAATGATGTTCAGTGAGTCCCCTTTAACTACCATAGGTCGGGGATCCTCCGTAATGAGCTCGAGTCTTCTCAAAAGTCCTTTGGCATTTGTAACATGATTGGTTTGAAACCTCAAGTTTTTACAGAAAGCCAGGATGACCTATCCATTATGGTCTCTAACTGATCCACCTACAATGGTAGCCCCTGGGTTACCCCGAGAGGCCCCATAAAAATTTAACTTCAACCATCCTTAAGGAGGCCTGACCCACCTGACGTCCTTCTTGGATGATCACGGATCCTCCCACTCCTTTATCTCCCCTGATAATTTCAAGGATTTGAACAACCCCTCTTCAAACACATGCTTAGGCAATGGGCTAGGGATAAGATTGGAGTTCTCAATGGCAAAGGTTATGGCCCTATGAGCGACTGAGGGAGGATCCCTGGGAGGCTTACCGAATACCCGACCATTGTGTTCCAACCATATCTACCACAAAAATTGGTCGAAGCAAGCATTCCACAAGAAATAGAGATTGGGATTTTTAAAAGGATTGGGCCATTGGAAGAAAGCCTCATTAATGGTATTGGGAGGAATCCATTGGATCTGAAAGTTAGAGAGGATGGATCCAAGGACCGACCCAGTGAAAACATAGTGTAGTAATAAGTGGTCAGAGGACTCACAGGCAGACTCACACAGATAGTACCTATTGGGAATATCAAAACACCTCTTGTGAAGATTATCAATTGTGAGAGATTTATTATGAAATGCAATCCATGAGAAGAAATTTACCTTTGGGATCAAACATTTCCTTCAAACCACATTGCAAGTAAAGTTTGATTTCAGCCCTTTGCATTTGAATTCATAGGATATTTTACAGAGTATCCACCATCATCGTTCCCCATCAAAATCATTCAATCTGGACCTCTAATGGTGGGTATGATGATGTCATTAAGTACAGAGGATAGGAAGTTGTCCTTAGTCTCTAGCCCCTCCACATCAATGAATTTTCACTGTAGGGAGCCATTTCTCCATTCAATGAAATTTTCCACGCTCTGCCCAAAGTTGTTATCAAGAAAATTTTTAAGGTGAACTAGCCCAATCTACTCAGAGAGAGGGTCCTCTAGGACCCATCTATCCTTCCAAAAATCTATGCTCTAGCCATCCCAAAGGATCCACTTGATGCCATCTTGGATCAGTTGTCTGGATTGAAAAATGGCTTTACAGAAAGCTGAGCCCCTAGAGGGAATCCCATCCTCAAGAAATGAAGTGTTAGTGAGGTATTTACTCATGATAATTCTAATCCATTTTTCCAGTTCATCTACCAGGATCCTCTAGGTGTGTTTGGCAATGAGCACTAGGTTCATCTTAGTCATTCTCCTAAAACCTAATCCTCCTTGCTTCTTGCTTCTACAAACTTTGTCCTAGAACACCAAAGGAAACTTGGACTTGTATTTATTGCCTTACCAAAGAAATTTTCATTGGGTTTGCTCAATCTTGTGAAGAATTGAGGCAGCCAATTCGAAAACAGACATGAAAAAGTTCAAAATCCCTTGGAGGAATGCCATAGTGAGGGTTGCCTTGGTAGCTTGGGATAAGAATTTGCCTTTCCATGATGCTAGTTTTTTAGGGAGTCTCTTGAGCACCATGTCCCACATCCCTTCCTTAGCACACCCCTAGAAGAGAGGGAGGCCAAGACACGTAGTGGGGAGGGAGTCAATAGAGCACCCTAGGATCCTTGCAATATGAACTTGTCTCCTGATAGGGGCATTGAGAAAAAATATCTTGTGTTTGATTTAGTTAACTTTTTGATCGACAACACTCTCATAGAGTCCTAGGATTTGTTTGATATATTTGGCTTGAGCTACTGACGCTATGGTAAATAGGAGCATGTCATCCACAAACTGTTGATGGGTGATCACCTCAATCCCTGAGGTAGGGAGGATGTCGGTCACCTTCATACGTTGTTGGGCATCCTTGAGGGCTCTTCCCAAATTTTTTGTGAGGATGATGAAAATTATGGGGGATAGAAGATCCCCTTGATGCAGACCTCTTGAGCTCTGAAAGAAACTGATAAGAGAGCCATTTACTAGGATAGAGAACCAGGGGGAGGAAATGCAGCCCTAGATGAGGTCAACCCATAGGGGATGGAATTCAAACTTAAGGAGGATATCCAAAATGAAACCTCTGTCAACCCTATCGAAGGCCTTTTTCATATCAAGCTTGAGGAAAAGGGTAGCCTTATTGGTCATTGAGGTAGATTGTAGGATTTCATGGATCAAGATGACCCCATCCATGATGTTCCTCCCTTTCATTGAACTGCCTTGAGACTAATCAATGATAAGGGGTAGAATGGGCTTTACCTTATTGTCCATAACCTTGGTCAACACTTTGTAAATGATGTTGCACAGTCTGATAGGCCTATAATCAAAGATGAATTTGTAGTCAGAGGATTTCAATATGAGGGCCAAGAAGGTGGAGTTGAAATTGTGAACTTTGGTTGATTGGATCTCTCTAATGGCCTCATAGACATTGTTCCCCACCACATCCCACAGGGTTTGGAAAAACCTCGAAGAGAAACCATCTGATCAAGATGCTTTATTAGGTTGCATTAAAAACAAGGCCTCCTTAATCTCATCATGGGAGAAAGGTTCCACCAATATGAGGTTCACATCCTAAGGAACGATGTAAGGAATATTTGATAGGAGAGTATCTTGAGCTTGAATGTCACCCTCCAGGTCACTTCCCAAGAGGTTCTAAAAAAAGGATATCGCTTTAGCCCTGTCTCAACTATGTCCTTGGTGGATGATCCATTGCTGCACACAATATCTCTGATCTTGTTGGATGCCCTGTGCCACATAGTAGAGGCATGAAAGAACCTGGTGTTAGCATCACCTTGCTTGACCCATAGATATCTTGAATTCTACCTCCAGAAGGTTTCCTCTCTAGCCAGGATGTTATGTAACTCTACTAGGAGGTTCCTTTCCTCCTCCTTAGTGGGGCTGCTATGGTCCCCAACTTCAATTCTCCATTACATATCCTGATTTTTCTTAGTAATGGCCTTTTAACTGGAAAAAAGGTTGCCAAAAACCTCCCTTTTCCAGATTTTCAAGTTTTCTTTGACCATATTCAGTTTCTGAACTAGCTGAGAAGTTCGGATTATCCAAAATTTTGATCGCACCATGAGGACACTTGATCTTTGAAATCCTTATGGAGAGTCCACATGGCTTTGAAACGAAAAGGATTTTTGAAGGAGGTAGGTTTGCTAGTTTCAAGGAGGATGGGACTATGGTCTGATCTGATCCGAGGTAAGGCCAATAGGGTGGCATTTCCAAATAGAGGGATAGCTTCTTGAGAGATGAGGAACCTGTCCAGCTTCACCTGGATGAGCCCGCTATCAATCCTCCTATTGATTCAAGTAAAATAGGACCCCTTGAGATTAACATCCATGAGCTCATTGGTATTGAAAAAAACTCTGAAATCCTCCATGCTTCTACTAAAAGAGTCATTACCTCCTTTCTTCTTAGAAGGATGCAACAGGCTATTGAAGTCTACTCCTATGATCTATGGAAAGGTGTTGAAGGTGGTCATCATTTGAATTACAATTTCTCACATTTTGGCCCGATCGATGGGGGAATTTGGAGCGTAAATGTCGGATAGGATCCAAGACTGATTGTTCGTCTTAGAGTGAAACATAATGTTTAGGATCCTGCTCGAGGATGACAAAATCCTTCCTTCAACCAGGGTAGGGTCCCAAAGGTACATGATCCCACATAACATGCCTTGAGCTGGACTTATAAGGTACTCTCCTTTGGCCCAAATGGCCTTGGAAGACTTTCGAGAAGAGAGCTCATCGATTTTGGTTTCTTGCATAATTAATATGGAATGATTTATCCTTTTCCTTAGGTCATCCACCAGCCACTGCTTGGCTGCCCCATTGAGACCCCTCACATTCCATGAGAGGACCTTCATTTTGAGGGTTTAGGGTTTTTCCTGCCTCCCTTCACCAGCTGGAAGGGGGGTTTTGTTCCTTGCTTGTCATTTTGGTTATTGGAATCATTAGAGAAAAGCATAAATTGGGTTCCACTTATGATGTCCTCTGTCGTTTCCTTATTTCTCTTCTCATTTTCAGAGTGTCTCCCTCTTTTCCTTTTGGTACCAAAGTCAATGGCCTGTTTCCTACTCCTGGTGTTTTTGGGGCCGATTCTACCAGATACGGATGGGCCTTATTTTTTAGAGAAAGGAGAAAGGGGTACCTCACCCCTATTCGAGCGGTTTGTGGATTTCCTATTGCCTTCTAGGTACTCATCCATAAAATAATTTAGAACAATAATTTCAATAAGGGTCTGTACCTGGGTTACTAGATCCTCTATGCTAGGACTGGTGTGAAGAAGGGATTTTGAGAGCACCTCCTGCTCCTTTTAGGCTAACGAGGAGGCTTCTCCTTGCTTACAGTTTTACTTACCTTGATCTAGAACATCACTCTGACCTTCCTCCTTAGGTGCTTCGTGGGTGGTATTACGCATGATGTGTTTCGGGCCTAGCATCAACTCCTTGTTGAGAGGGGGAATACCCTGGTTCCTCTACATGCCTGTGTTCAGACCTGTCACATTTTGATTCTAGGCCCTCAAGAAAGGACACTAATTTAGGAGGTGACATTGAGTGTGACATTGAATACAAAAGCCTAGCTTATTTTTGTACTCTATGGGCTACCTCTTGATGATGTGTTATCCTCTATACAAATTTATGAAAGTGGGTAACTCTATTTCCAGGTTAGCAGAGACACAAAAGTGGGCATGGACCATCCTGGATCAGACATTGGTGGAAGAAAAGATGGCAAAAATCTCACCTATGGACCAGGATATCCCTTTGATGATATTATCATGCCAGCATTGGAAAGGGAGGTTTGGCAACCTAACACATAAAGAAGCTACATTTATGTTTTGGGTTTCAGGTTTGAAATCCTCTCCCCACTTCCAGATAAAAAGGATCATGTGCCCTAGTAACCATGGTACCATAGAAAAGATGTTGCAACAGTCCTCATGAGTATTGAGCCTAATGGCAAAAAACCCCTGATAGAGGACAACAATTTTCGTGTTGTCGTTGGTCTTCCACTTGGAAAAATCCCATTTTTGAATGGTATCCATGTTTGGTCACCCTCCTACAAACTTGCCAATCAGAGTGAAAAACTCAAGCTCCAGGTAGTTGCCCATTAGGTCTTTAGGGATGACCAAATATGCTCCACAAGGAAGCAATTCCTGGGTGGGTTTCTTTATTGGGGATCCTAGACTTAGTACCTAGGCATAAGATCCTTTTTGGTTTAGTTTTACCCCACCTCTTTATCTCTCCTTGTTAAGAGGGTCTTTTCTGCTCCTATACGATCCATCCTCCTAGGCCCCTACTGCATCGGGCCCTGCCCTGTCATCACTGCCATGGCGTGTCCCTTCTAGACCCTCACCTGACCATCTTGCCTCCTTTCTGTCGCATCCTCCCGGTCGCTCTCCACCCGCCACTCGCTCGCCTGCTTTCCTGCTTTGCATCCACTACTTTAATTATATTATGATATGAATATAAATTTTTTTGAAACCATACAAATAATCGATAGATGTATTAAATATCCGATAAGCTTCACTAGAAACTTGATATATTTATTGCTAGTACTCCTAAGAGGCATGCTAATATAAGAAAGTTGTTTGTCTCTTTAGCTAGACGTATTTTATATTATTATACACACACACATAATTTTTACTTGGATGCTCATACATCGTACATTAAATTCCCAATAAGTTAATTACAACATACCCATCTTTGCCTTTCTATCAAATATATTCTCCATCTTCTTCAAATTGTTAAGTTTCCATAATCAACTCTTTTTTTTTAAGGAACTAACAATAAGAACAACCCTTACATGACACATAACTACAAAAAATAGAAGGAAAAAAACTATAATAGTCATCAATTAAAGAGGAAATATGTTATATTATTTTTCTTTTGTAGCAGACTTTCTTCCTTCTTTACAATGGTAAGATCTGATAATGTATTTTTGCACTTCAAGCTTCTGAGGTAATATCTAGTTGTAACACATGTTGTAGGATCTTCATGTTTAAAAAGCTAATAATTACCTATTATTTCATAATTAGCTTCAAGAATACCATATGAAGTGCTAATATTTTCCATGGAATAGTATGGATGGCCTTTAGTAACAATTTGACTTTTATAAATGATTTGATTCAATTTCTCCTTTTGGAATTGAGTCTTTTGTTGCTCGTATGATTCCTACTAGATAATTGGTGCATCTAGAGGATGAGATTATTTCTTTTGAATTAGGATATTTGAAGGTTTTGAATCATTCACATGCAGGGCCTTCTCCTCCATAAAGGAGAAATCAAAGCATGATCAAATGACAAAGCATATCTTCTTCAAGTGGCCATATTGCTTACAACCATAACATCTTAGGGAGATGTTTTCATAGTTAATATTTTGGATACATTCCCTTTGGTTGAGGAGATAGTAATGGATTGAGGTCCAAGAAATGAAACACCAATCCAAAAAATAAATTTTACTTTACTCATATTAATTTTATTGGATAAATTTTCCTCTATTTGGGCATCCATATACTAGAATGAACCAATTTTATTACTGATTTTGGTGAATATCTTCTCTCCTAAAAACTCCATAGGGAGAGCATAAAGATTCACCCAGGCTGGGAAGCCATTAACTTCTTCTTTAAAGGGGTTGAAACTTGGAGTCCAAGGTCTTAAATAGATACCCCTTTATCCAAAAAACCAATTATATCTATAATCCATTACCCTATCTCTATCTGCTAATTTAGAAAAAGAAACATAAAATAATTTTTTGGATAGAAGAGTTACTTGGAATTATTTTGTACGAGTCCACCAAAATTTAATGTATCCTTTGAGCTCCTCCAAGCCTAGTCTTTTGTCCTTGAGTTTGTAGATAATTGTTCGGGCTTCATTATCAATCAAATCCAAACAAAATTCATCATCCAAAATATTGATAGAAGGTAGAGGTTCATCCACACATGGATCCAAATATCCTTGAGAGATAATTCTTTTAAATGAAGAGGTTTTCTCACAGATTGAAGATACATTTTGCAAACAACCCTCTTCCTTCAAAAATTCACTACACCTCAGGTTTGCATCCCTTTCACAGACTATAGTCAAATTTATCACTTTGTTCCATCACTTGACTACACCTAGACTAACCTCTTTCATCCTTTAAGATAATTAGGATGATATTTTTTTAGAATTTAATATCATATTCTATAAATTCAAACCTAATGTCATAATAAGATATATTGCATAGTTAAATATCATATTAATATATTGTATATTATCCACCATATATCTTTTTGTTTATGGAAACCACCTTTTTTAGGGTGCCACTTTCAGGTAAGTCCCAAGGAGCTAAGCGTATATTTTTTGCCAAAAATAACCAAGGCTCACACTTGGAATACCCCCTTTGACACACTCAAAGAGCATACCTAAAACAACAAAAGCATAAATAAAAACAAAAACAAAATACAAAAACACACAAAAAAATAAAAACACAAGCCACAAAAAACAACAAAAAGACACACACACCGAAAAATTAAATTGAAGGAAAAATAGATTACATCGTCGGATATCCTAAGGAAAAAATCCTTTTACCCTAGATTTAATAAAAAAAACATACCGATATTTTTTTTTTAGTTTGGGAACCAAAATACCCTAACTGGACCAAAGAGAAGCTAATACAACAAAAAAAAATGGGTACCTCTAGTACTAGAGCCATATAAAGAATAGAAAAAAAGAAGAGTATCATTGATTTATGAAGCCCAACATCAAGGAGGGTTGCTGTAGCAAGTAAGATCAACTTTATCCAATGCCCACTTAGTGAAAGCATCAATAATCTTGTTTTTATAGACTCCCTTTGAGTCATCTAATTTTCAAAAAATTATCTTCATTAATAATGAGGATAAAGATGTTGGTAATGGAATTAAATTACATTCCTCTAAAATATTTTCACCTTCTTTAACCATATAATGGTGATTAGTCTTGCAATATACCTTTTGGTTACTGTCCATCTTCTTTTTTGCTTTGTCTATTTATAGTCTTACCCTAATTGAATTTGGGATAGCTTATAACCCTAAAGTATGTATATACAAAACCAGAATATTATTGGGAGGTTTAAAAAAAAAATTCTTAGGGTTTGAATTATTTGAAGTTAAACATTTAAAATATTGTTCTTCTTGTCTATGTTTTCTTCCTTATTTCTCTATTGAAAGCCTTTGATTTCCTGGTTAATCTATAAGTTCTTCCTTGCAAGTTTAAATTATGTTTCTAATATTTTTATCCTTATTTCCTCTTCCTCACCTAGGATATAATTTATAGAAATAATTACAAACATATTAGCTAACAAGATTGCTTGAATCTTCATAACTAGTTTTTTAGTGTTCTTTCTAGGCATTTGGAAACCTGTTAAGTTTGTGTGTTCTTTCTTTTGATATGGGTTCTTATTTGGATAGACACTAGCACAATGACCATATTCATGACATTTTCTACAATAGAAAGGAATATTCTCATAGCCCACCACCTACTCCCAATAGAAAGTATCTCCCCAAATTATAATGTGATGGCGGACAAGATATTACACCTTTGCAAAATTCAAAATTTTCATTAAAATCTTTTGTTAATAATTACATACAGCAAAATAACACAGCCCGCAGGCTTTACAAAGGACCCAGCTCGGCTCGGTCTTTTTCCCCCTGTTCTCTAATCCGCCACCACGATCTATTACAATTTTTGAGTTTTTATCGAGGTCTCAGCCCTCTAGGTCATTAATGACCCTTCTAAAAAACATTAAATAAAACCAGCCACAATCGGCTTCCCCCGTCGAGTCTTCAAATTTTCCCTCCGTAATTGGCAACCACCCCCGATCTGCCATGAAAGCACGCATTAACCTTGACCTGCAACCATCGTTTTCCAGACTATCCCTCAGGAACTATTGCCTTGTCATAACATTAAACTGTGCCCGTTGTCTCTTTTCCCGCATGCGCGGCCGTCCATGTGTCCATTTTCCATTCGTCTTCAACTGGCCACGAAATCATGACATGTCGCGATATCGCAACCATTTCACCAGTGAGCCCTCTGCCTTGGTTAGTGTCACGAAATCACGACGAAAACTTCCTCTACACTGTGGCCTCCAAAAATGTCACGATGTCACGATATCGCGACGTCGCGATATCGTGACGAAAACTCCCTCCGCGTCGTAGCCTCCAAAAATGTCGCGATGTCGCGACGTCGCGATATCGTGACAAAAACCCCACTTTGCCTTAGGTTCTTTCTGCGTTCAAAAAACCCCACCTTGCCATCTATTCTTTCTGCCTTTGCTCCGCCTTTGCCTTTTGGACATCGCAATATCACAACAAAAGGCCCTCAACTCCGCACTTGCCTTTGCATCCGTCTTAACTTTCATAAACGTCGCGACATCGCGACGTCGTGATATCGCGACGAAAACCACCTCCGAACCCTTGCTCCGAAAACCGTCGTGATATCACGACTTCGTGATATCGCGACGTCGTGACATCGTGACGAAAATAGCCTCCTTGCCTTTGCCTTCGAAACGTCGCGACATCGCGACGTCGCGACATCGCGATGTCGCGATATCACGATGGAAACCTCCTACGTGCCTTAGCCTTCGAAAACATCGTGATATCGCGACAAAACCTGCCTTCGACCTGCCGTAGCCTTTGGGGTCACGATTTCGTGACCCCCCCACCAACTTTTGCCTTGGGAAAAAACTTGCCTTACCAAACTTAAAATTCCCCCTTGTTTTAAGTTTCGGTTGATGTGAGGTTGCTCTGTTGCCGCCGGATTCTCCTGCATCAGACACCTGGGGTAAATTGAGAAGTGACCTTCACTTCTGTGCTATTCGGTCCGCTTCTTTTGTAACACCTCCAAACACTCATCTGCCTTTGCAACTTGTTCAAATCCCGTCTCCTGGAAAAAAAAAAATTTCCCTCTACCAGAAAAAATTTGGCATTGCTACACACCTTCTCATCCACTGTCTATAATGGCTTTAATTTGTGGCACACTCCATATTTCATTAAGGAGTACGTATTTGCACAACCATCATGCACTGCACTCCGATCAAACTGCCATGGTCTTCCTAACAGCAAATGGCAAGCATCCATGGGGAAAAAATCACACAGGACCTCATCCTGGTACTTTCCAATATTGAACATGACTAAGAACTGTTCACGGACCCATGCTCTATGGTCCTTTCACAACCACGCAATCCGGTATGGATGCGGGTGTCTCCTCCTCTCTAGTTGTAACTTAGCAACCATCTCCTCGGAGACTAAGTTATCTGTACTCCCATTGTCTATAATAACATTACAGACTTTGCCTGCACTTTTGCATCGTGTGCGAAACAGGCTTCTCCTCTACTCTGGTTTGTCTTCATCAATCAACATGGTCCTCCTCATGATCATTGCTTCCCCTTTCTCAGCTTCTTTAGAATGTTCTAATTCAGCATCTTTTGCTACCATAGCAGGACCCACTTGTTTCTTGTTTACTCTCTCAATGTGCTGGGGACACTCATATGCCCGATGTACCTCTTCTCCACAATGGAAACATGTTCCCCGAAACACTCATCTTCCATACCCACGTCCAGATCTACCTCTTCCCCTTGGGTAGCCATTGTTCTGAACTTGGGGTTTAAGTTCTTCATCTTCCTTCTGATCCCGACTGCTAGGTCTCAACCCATTAATATAATGGGCCACCTTCTCCTTGCTTGCTTCTAAATGGCCAATTCTGATGGATATTTTATAAAACTCCTCCGTATATTCTTGGACAGTTTTATTCATCTATCTCAAACCCTGCATTTTTCTCAACAGATCCAACTCGTAATCTGCCAGAATAAACTATTTTTTTTATTTTTCTACCATCCATTTCCATATTGTTATCCGTTCTTTTCCTCTTCTGTTCCGTTCCAGCTGTACTCCCTTCCACCATATGCTTGCATGACCTTTCAGCTTGGTCTTAGCAAATCTGACCCGATTAGGGTCTTCAACCTCCTCATATTCGAAATATTCTTCTAAGTCATTTATCCAGTCAATCACCTCTTCTAGATTTAGGTTTCCCGAATATGTAGAAACCTCCATTTTTGGTTGCTTTCCAATCTAAGAGATGGCTTTGTACAACCTGGCCTATGCAGGATCTACAGCCTCTTCTTCTTCCTCAGACTGGTCTTCTTCTTCATCAACTTCGTCTTCACTTCCTTCATCCATTCCGGGCTCGGGCCTTCTACGTAGCCTTTATTGCAGGGCCTGAACTTGCCTCTGCAAGGTTTGGAAATATTTCGTCGGCACCACATTTCTTACTCCACCATGGTTTCTTCATGGAGGCATTTTTCTTTCTTCCCTTACAAATCCTTCCACAGATCCTGGTGTAACTGCCTCTCTTTCGGTGACCTGTTACACGCTCAGGAGCTCCCGCTCTGATACCACTGATGGCGGACAAGATATTACACCTTCACAAAATTTGACTTTTTCATTAAAATATTATGTTAATAATTACATACAACAAAATAACACAGCCCGCAGGCTTTACAAAGGACCCAGCTCGGCTCGGTCTTTTTCCCCCTGTTCTCTAATCTGCCACCACAATCTATTATAATTTTTGAGTTTTTATCGAGGTCTCGGCCCTCTAGGTCATTAATGACCCTTCTAAAAAAACATTAAATAAAACCAGCCACAATCGGCTTCCCCCACCGAGTCTTCAAATTTTCCCTCCGTAATTGGCAACCACCCTCGATCCGCCATGAAAGCACGCATTAACCTTGACCTGCAATCATCATTTGCCAGACTATCCCTCGGGAACTGTTGCCTTGTCAGAACATTTAACTGTGCCCGCTGTCTCTTTTCCCGCGCGTGCGGCCGTCCACGTGTCCATTTTCTATTCGTCTTCAATTGGCCGCGAAATTGTGACATGTCGTGATATCGCGACCATTTCACCAGCGAGCCCTCTGCCTTGGTTAGTGTCTTGAAATCACGATGAAAACTCCCTCTACACCATGGCCTCCAAAAACATCATGATGTCACGACGTCGTGATATCGCGACGTCGCGATATCGCGACAAAACTCCCTTCGCATCGTAGCCTGCAAAAATGTCATGATGTTGCGACGTCACGACATCGTGACGTCGCGATATCGTGACAAAAACCCCACTTTGCCTTAGGTTCTTTCTGCCTTCAAAAAACCTCACCTTGCCATCTGTTCTTTCTGCCTTTGCTCCGCCTTTGCCTTTTGGACGTCACAATATCGTGACAAAAGGCCTTCAACTCCGCACTTGCCTTTGCCTCCGTCTTAACTTTCATAAACGTCGCGACATCGCGACGTCGCGATATCGCGACGAAAACCACCTCCGAACCCTTGCTCCAAAAACCGTCGTGATATCACGACGAAAATAACCTCCTTTCCTTTGCCTTCAGAAACGTCACGACATCGTGATGTCGCGACATCGTGACATCGCGACGAAAACCTCCTACGTGCCTTAGCCTTCGAAAACGTCACGATATCACGATGTCGCGATATCGCGACAAAACCCGCCTTCGACCTGCCGCAGCCTTTGGGGTCGCGATTTCGCGACCCCCCCACCAACTTTTGCCTTGGGAAAAAACTTGCCTTACCAAACTTAAAATTCCCCCTTGTTTTAAGTTCCGGTTGATGCGAGGTTGCTCTGTTGCCACCGGATGCTCCTGCATCATAATGAGACCATTTTCAGGAATATTCTACAATCAAAAACTCCCTTGGAAATTTCATAATGTTCATATTTGTGCGTATGGTCAATAGTCATTATGAAAGTTCCAAAGGAGTTTTTGATTGTATAAAATACATACAGATTCCATAATTCAACTAGGATGCCAAATACATATAGGTCCTATAGAAGCCATCTCTTCTTCAACATTAAATTTAGTGTTCTAAGGATTCATGAAAAGCACCATCCTTCCAAAGAACTAGTGGACCCCTTGAAATATTTTCTCTTTGTCTTTGACATTAGAAAAAAAACAAGATAATAATCATTGCGATAAACATGTATTTGTGTCTCACCTTTTATTTTCCATTATCTTGCAACCCACACTTTGAAAATATATAAGCTTGAATAAAAATCCAAGAAATAGAAAATCAATTGTCTTCTCTCTATATCTTCTATGTCATATTGAATGTTGTTCATTTTTAGCTTAACTATTAAGGTTCGCCAACTACTCGTAGACATCCTAAATCAGTTTTTTTAGGATCAATATTAGACACTCTTAGAGGTCTATGAGAAGTCTTAAGATTAATGTTAGCATTAATCTAGGACTATCCACGATGGAGGGCATCCTTAGAATTCATTTTTGGGATTGAATCCCTAATAACCTTACCCTTGAAAGGGGTTTTCATAGTGGATCTATTTTGAGGGTGTTCCTTCCCAAGGAGGCTTCTCTTATTTGGTCTATAACTTGAAACTTGTTTCTAGGTCTCTTTAATCCATGCCTTGCATGCAGAGAAAAAGTGTGATTTTCACTTTTTTTTGGGCAACAAATTGGAAGAAGTTTTCAATCAAGTTCGTAGCATGAATATTTATTGAATGACATATTTCTAACCCATTGTAGGTCTCTTGCAACATATCTCACATTTATCTTGGGATAAAAAAAAAAAAAAAATTGTTGTTGGGCCCATAGACCTTGAAATACAACCTCTGGTGTCATTTGTACTCAACCTACAGGCAAAATCCTCACACAGTTTGTTGGGCCCATAGACCTTGAAATACAATCTCTGGTGTCATTTGTACTCAACCTACAGGCAAAATCCTCACACATTCACCTTTGAAACCCTAGCTTCGTACAAGATTTAAAATTTCTAAAAAAACAAAAAGGCTTCCATTGTTAAAACCATCTTTTCTCATCCATAAAAATTAATATCAATCGATATAAAAATTATATATTATCTAAAATAATAGTGGATAATAATATGAATTACATTGGTGTGGATGATAAATCTCGTAGTCTATGTAGTAAAAAATTTAAATCTAATATTATGATAATAAAACTAATGATAATATTAATAAAAAAATCATATATTATCTAATATAATAATAGATAAATTCTATGAATTATATTGATAGATCTCTTAATCTATAACGATATATAGTAAAAACTTTAAATATAATATCATGATAAGAAAACTAATGATATGACTTACAACATAAGTAAATGATTGAAAGATGCATGAAATAAAATTTCATGATATTTATATAAATAATAAACAAATATTAATTAAATTATATATATAAATATAAATAAATAAATAAAGATAAAGATAAAGTAAGAACAATACTAAGTCACTAATTTGAAATATTCTAGAATATTTAACAAGAAAAATTTATGGATTTTATGTCCACGTGAATGGACATTAACATGTTGAAATAAAGAAATGCCATTAACAAACAAATAAGGTCACAATTGAAATAATCAATAAAATAAATTAAAAATATATTTATCTAGTCTAAATATTTTAGGCATATCTTCTTGGATTGTAGGAAGGTCGGATTGGTGCGCAAACAAATTACCAACGTTCTCCCTCCATTGTCTTTCCTGTAGAGTGAGGTGGCATTTTGAATTGTTTGATTTTAATGTTGTTTTAAAATATTTTCATAAGCTATCATGAGATTTCTGTAGAATAGAAAGCATATTTCTCGTTTCTAGTCCGGAGTACTATAAACTTTAATATTCATTTTCAAGTTTCTAGTTTGTTGAGGCAACTTACAACAAAAATCAATAAAGCATGAAATGATAAAACAATAACTCAATGAAATTCAAGTGTAGATGAAGGCTTTGCTGGATAAAACTTTTAACAAGAACAAACTAACAAACTCTTTGCAAAGGGGACAATTGGATTATGATAAACTTTTGCATATAAGTCTTCAAATTTAAGAGAGCATATTAAAAGGTAACCTTCCGAATCTATTTATATTAGTTATTGAGTTAAAATAACATTGAAAATCTTCTTAATTCTATTTTATATTCTTTTATATATATATATAAATGTCAAAATAAAAACTAGAGTGCATTATATTTTTAGTTTGTAATACAAAATATTTTTAAATTTAAAGTAATAATTAGTATTATTTAAATAAAATAAACAAAAAAAATGGATTAATGATTTTAAAAAGTTGAAAAGTGTTATTGTATAGACATTCCAACACCATGGCATTGGTTTCATCTCGATGATTTGAGTCCAAATAATAGAGAGAGGCCCTATTGCTATTGCTATACCTTCAGAGAGTATGGCCCTAGTTGTACCATTAATTATAATTTGTCTTATTAAAAAAATTGAAAAGTGGATGGTAGCTGTTTAGACAAGCAATTGTTATGAGTGATGCAAACAAAAATTCCTAAAACCAGCCATCAAGGTGTTGATGTGCATAAAATTCTAATAATAAAGTAAGATCATAATTTTTTTAATCCTCTCATTTGCTTTTTTGTTTTGTTTTTTTAGACACATTATTTGGTTTTTTGAATGAAAATTTAAAACTAAACTATGGGTCTCCCAACACCTTTGAGAAGGGTGATGATTCTAATCCTTCAATTCTTCACTATTGATAGCATTGATGTCCCTCTTAGAATTTTTCACTTGGCCTTATTGAGCAACTTAATCGACATCAAGTTCATTAATGTTCTAGAGTACCTAGTGTGCACAATGGAGTTTTCAGTGGAAAGCATCAGAGAAGGCAATTCAATGTATCCAAGAAACCAAGGCCTACATTTGATCATATACAAGCATATGTTGTGAAAGGAAGCGCATAAGGCTACCCTTGTTGTTGTTGGTAGCCCTCCAATCCAAGCAAGTCCTCAAGAGGTCATCTAGAGTGACAATGATACTAAAGATAATTATATAGGTACAAAAAAATATTGTAAGAAGGTGTCGCCCCCCTTCCATCAAGATTGAATTGTCATGCTCATCAAGAAGTAGGTCCTCAAGGGGTAAATTAAAAATCCATATTGTCATTGACAAATATCAAGAAGATCCAGGGAAGTCTCCTACAAAGTTCAAGGAAGCCAAAATTTATGGGGTACCTATCCAGTCTCACTCCGCTTTTGTTGGTGACTCTCTAAGTGGCCCTTCAATTCACACTAACCAAAGGGTCAACCCTAATCCCCTTAGCAATATAGTGAATATGGTGCAGTCTGCATCCAAAGCTTGTAAGGCTGCATGGAACATCCTCCATAAAGTTGAAATGATGATCTTTGGCATTAAAAAATAGAGAAAAGGAAAAACTTATACTGGTAGTGAGCCCAATGCTAGTGATGTTGAACATGACCCATCTAAAAATTTTATCTAGCAGGGTTAATCTGCTTTCTTGGGGATCTATTATTGGTCCACCCTGGCCATTGTTGGCACCTTTTGAAGAGTATCTCATATTCCTTTTTTTGCTCCTCACTGGTTTCTTTTTAATGTTGTGTTTGTGGATTGGTCTGGTTGAGACCATCTCCCTTGAGTCTTCTTGGTAGATTTTTGTAAAAGGTTTTGGGTTCCCTTTCGAAACCCTCTCTTTCAACTTATCCAAAAAAAATCTTAATACATAGGCTCAGTAACATTAATGGGTGTTGTCACTATAAATTTTAATTCGTTGGGCTAGATGAAGTTAAAAAGATCAACCTTTTCAGGATAAGTCATGGTTTGAACCTTAAATTATTCCTAAAAAATGCTAAAAGAAGTCAAAACCCTACCGCTATGTTTTCTTTTTTAATGATGTAATTGATGATAAAATATTATTCACATGTACAAATTATTATCAATGTTTATTGATGTGTATATAAACATTGCTTTTCCAAAGGTGAAACAATGTGATATTCAACCTCTAATTTTTTTGATACATAGGGGTGTTGGTGACATCCAAACTACTTTTTGTAACTACCAAGTATAGATTTCAAACCGCATGGGCTACTCCCAACAAGCCCATACCACCTAATTATTTTATAACCTGATTTGAAGAGGACCATCGGTCACTCGAGATTCAACATGCCATGAAGAGGACAATTGCTCTCTTGGGATTCATACCATCATCATCAATCTAGCACACACTTAGAGGATTCAAAGTAGACTACTACCTTTGTAAATATGAATATCCCCAAGGTTTGAACTCAGGTCTCTTCTAGATAAGTGTCGGGACAAACATGCAATTACCAATCCACCTAGCCCTTAGGGGCCTCAAACTTTTAGGTTAGACATAAACATCTAGAGCCGCTCTTAGGTGGCCAGTAGTGTCATCCCATATAGGTATACTCGTTGGAAAGTTACCATTAGTAAAAAGGTTAAAATTTTGATTTTACCTTGGGTAAAGGTAACTTACCTTTTACCTTACCTGGACGGCAGTGGACGACAGCATTTGGGCGGCAAGAGAAATCAAGTTTACTTTATTTTCCCCCAATTTCTCCTTTCCCCCCTTTTCTCTCAAAATGGTTATTTACTGTTTATTTAATCGGTGTAACCTTATGATTTTGGTTAATGCAATTTATCGTTTTATCTCCACACTCACCTTTCACATTTGGTATCAGAGTGGAGAGGCGAGACCGACCCGAATCTCGAGGTGGTGGGGCCCGTAGTTCGAGGTGACAGCACGGATCCTGAGGCAGCCCACAGGAGCCGAGGCAGCATGGATCCTGAGGTGGCCCATAGGTGCAGATCGGCGTGATTCCTGAGGCGCTGGTGGAGCTGGACAAGGCGACCCGTAATAGTAGTAGATCGACATGATTCTCGAGACGCTGTTGATGTGGCGTGGTGACCTACAGCACGTAGCCCGAGGCACTGGTGACGTGGAGTGGTGTGATGTGGCGACCGATAGCATGCAACCCGAGGCACTGGTGACGTGGTGTGGCGACGTGGCATGGTGTGACGTGGCGAGGTGCGACCCGCACGTGGCCCGAGGCAAAAAGTGGTCTGCACTGTCAGAGACTGCCCACAGGTAGTCAAAGCACTATCTGTGCTTAGCTCTTCTTAAAGAGCTAAAACATCGCCTCATGGGCAATGTGGGACTAAAGTCCCAAGAAAATAAACTGAGCTTCACACCGAAGCACAAAGCCAATAATAGCTTCACGCTCGACGGGAAGGCTATAGGCCAGGGAGCCCGCTTAGCTCCCGGATCAGCTCGGTAGCACAGCGGCTACCCTAAGCCTTGACTCCCGCGAGGTCGAATGTTCGATCCTCGATGAGGTCATTTTTTTTAAAAGCTTCACGTGATCAAGCGAAAGCTATAGGCCAGGGAGACCGCTTAGCTCCCAGATCTGCCCGATAGCACAGCGGCTACCCTCTGCCTTGACGCCCACGAGGTTGCATGATCGATCCTTGACAGGGTCAGTTTTTTTTTTTTTTAAATTTAAGGAAAAAATATAAGGAAATTTTTTAATTTTGTTAAAATTGTTTTTTATTTATTGTAATTTCCTGAGAGGAAATAACTGTACAATTTAAAAAAAAAAAAAATTAGCAAAGTTTTATTTATCATTTAAAAGTAGATCAAAGACATTTCCTAAGAGGAAATAATTGTAAAGTTTTTTTTAAAAAAAACTTTGAAAGTTGAAATTCTTTTTTAAAAAAAAAAATTCCTAAGAGGAAATCTTTGTAAAAGAAAATTTTTGGGAAATTTTCTTAAATGATAAGATCGGAAGGATGTTATCATGCCCTTTGCAAGTTATTACTGAGAACAAACGCTAAAAACTTTGATAGGCACGTGAAAACACTAGGACTTAATACAGTTTTTTCATAGTTGCAAAACGCGGTTATTGCACACCAGAGAAATCTTGATCTAGGATACAAAGTAGATTCAGAAGATAACTCCTTTGGCAGCAGGTTTGAACAATCCGACATAGTGGTAATTGTTTCACAAGGATCTGAATATACTCATTATAGTAATTCAGTTGAAATCCTTCAAACTCCTTCTCCTGAAATAATATTGATTAGTGATGATGATGAACAAGTCGCTGGCAATTTTGTAATTGCTGAACAACAAGAGTGAGTTGTTTATGATTGTAAATCAAGCAAGGCTTGATAGTTTGTAAAGTCTTTTTTGAAATAAGACTATATAAGAGATAGGTTTCTTGTTTTAGTAGATAATAATGGGATCACATAATAATCTACCAATTCCCGAATTCAATGGGGATAATTATGAGTACTGGTCCATCAATATGAGGACATTACTCATCGAAAAAGGACTATGGGATATTATTGAAGATGGATACATTGCTCCAACATATTGGACTACTTTAAGTGCAAATGACAAGAAGATCTACAAAGATGCACAGAAAAATAATTATTTTGTCTTATACCATCTTCAATCAGCATTAGATCCAAGTATCTTTCCTAGAATTGCATCTTACTTAACTGCTACATATGCATGGAATGCCTTGAAAGAAGGATTCCAAGGAAGTGATAAAGTAAAGCAAGTTAGGCTTCAGACCTTAAAAAGAGATTTTGAAAATCTCAGAATGAAGGAAAATGAAAGAGTCGGAGACTACTGTGTACGAGTCAAAGTAGTAGTTGATATGATGCAAACTTTAGGTGATGACACAAAAAATGAAACAATTTTCAAGAAAATGTTGAGAACACTTCTTCCTAAGTGGAATCACATTGCCATCATAATTGAAGAATCCAAAGACCTTTCTACTCTTACATTTGATAGTTTTATTGGATCATTAACATCACATGAAGAGAGACTTCAAGGAGCACCTTCACCAAGCTATGGAGGTGATGACAAAGCCTTCACTTTGAATGAAACTGCAAGACGAGGACAAGGAAGAAGTCGAGGCAGAGGACAACAACAAAGAGGCAAAGGCCAAAGCAACTCCTATAGAGGAGGTAATAAAAACAAAGGTGGAAATCAAAACAGAGGAGCCAATCAGAACCAAAGCGGCAATGCAGGCCGTGGAAATCAAGGACGAGGAAGTAACAAGACTAAAACAACTTGTTTCAATTGTGGGAAACAAGGACACTTTGCTCGTGACTGCTGGTCAAAGACTTCAAAAGATCAAAGCAGTCAATATGGCTCATTCTACGGAGAAGAAGAAGGTCCACCAAATATTTTTCTCTCTTATGGACAGCCAGATCAAAATCTAAATGATACATGGATTTTAGATATTGGTTACTCCAACCACATGAGTTGCAAAGAAAATCTCTTTGCTACATTAGATACAAATTACAAATCACATGTTAAGTTAGGGGATAATAAATCCTTGCAAGTTGAAGGCATAGGAGCTATGGAAGTTCCAACAAAATAAGGCCTTAAAAATGTGAATGACATATACTATACTCCACAGCTACAACACAATTTGTTGAGTGTTGGCCAAATGATGGAGAAGCATTACAAATTAGTTTTTGATGAAAGAAAATGTACAATCCTTGATAAAAACAATTGTAACCGAGTCATCACAGAAGTACCTATGACAACAAATAGGTTGTTCCCTCTAAAATTTGGTGAGCCAGGGGGAGATCAACTTGCAAACATTGCTATTACAAATCCAAGTGAATTGTGGCACTTGAGATATGGTCACCTCAATTCCACTAGCTTGAAAATGTTAACATCACAAGCTATGGTGACAGGACTACCAAAAATTCCAGAACATAAAAAGGTATGCGAAGCATGTGCTTTGGGAAAGCACTCCAGAACGAAGTTTCCAAGAGGTCGAGCGTGGAGAGCAAGCTATCCTCTTCAGCTAGTACATTCGGACATCTGTGGTCCAATGCAAACAAAAAGCCTTGGAAACAATTCTTATTTTCTAACATTCATAGATGATTATTCTAGAATGTGTTGGATATATTTTCTGAAACACAAAGATGAAGCATTTGACTGCTTCATAGACTTCAGAAATAATGTAGAAAAGCAAAGTGACTACTATGTCAAATGTCTTCACACCGATAAAGGAGGAGAGTACTCCTCAAATGAATTTTTAAATTATTGTAAGAAAAATGGGATAAAAATGCAGTTCACCACTGCCTATACCCCACAGCAGAATGGTGTGGCCGAGAGAAAGAACCGCACCCTTGTTGAAATGGTACGATCAATGCTTCAGGCAAAGCATCTCACAAACATCTATTGGTCAGATGTAGTGAGAACAAGTGCATATATTCTAAATAGAAGTCCGACTTCTAGTTTAGATGGTATCACTCCTTATGAAGGATGGTACGGTAAGAAACCAAATGTCAAACATTTTCGAGTATTTGGTTCTTTAGCTTATGCACACATTCCTGAGGAGAAGAGAAAGAAGCTTGATCCCAAGAGTCAAACATGTGTTTTTGTAGGGTATTGTGATTCAACCAAAGGGTATAGATTGTACAATCCCAAGACACATAAAATCATTATCTCCAGAGATGTAATTTTTGATGAAGGGGGATAATGGGGTCATAAAAAATTTGTTTATTTTGACTCTAATTCGGACAGTTCCACATTAGTACCTCCCACATTGGTACAACCCAAGAAAAGCAGTGGAAAAAATCCTTCTCCACAAATTCCACATTAGGAAACTTCATCAAGTACATCAAGTGGTACACCAAGTCCAAGAGGGACTTCTTTGTTGGCACCCCCAAATTCTCCAAAATGATTTCAGAGATCTGTAAGCGCTCCTAGTCCGATGGATATTGATCCAGTTTCTCAAAGGAAATAGACAAATAGAGGAAAGCACATACTATAGAGTCATCCATCTTCTCAAATTTTGGATAGGAATTTCCAACAAAGGTACACTAGGAGTCACTCTAGTGAGATGGATGACATTTTGTCAAGACTCAAAAATCTTCAAATGTCAGGAGATGATGAGTCTCATGAACCAAGGGGTGATGTAGTCAATTATGCTTTGTTGGCTGCTGCACAACTAGAACCATCTAGCTATGAAAAAGCATGCATCGAAAGTATATGGCAAGATGCCATGGAAGAGGAAATATCCTCAATTAAAAAGAATGATACTTGGGAGCTTGTGAAGCTTCCCAAGGGAAAAACATGTGTTGGATGTAAATGGGTCTATAAGACCAAATTCAATGCTGATGGAAGCATTGAGAGGCACAAGACAAGATTAGTAGCTAAGGGTTTTACTCAGAAATATGGAATAGATTATGAGGAAACCTTTTCTCCAGTTGCTCGACAAGAAACAATCAGAACTGTTCTTTCCTTGGCAGCTCATAAAGGATGGAACATTCAACACATTGATGTGAAAAGTGCATTTTTAAATGGATACCTGACAAAATATGTGTATGTTCAACAACCTCAAGGTTTCCAAGAACCAGGAAAAGAGAACCTTGTTTATAAATTGAAAAAAGTACTTTATGGCCTCAAGAAAGCACCACGAGCATGGTACTCACGAATTGACGGCTATTTCAGAAAATATGGTTTCACAAAAAGCAAGATTGAACCAACTCTATACTACCTGAATAATGGAGTAGATATCCTCATAGTTTTTTTATATGTGGATGATCTAATATTTATGGGTAGTAATAATAAAATGAATATGGAGTTCAAAAACTCCATCATGAATCAGTTTGAGATGAAGGATCTCGGATTAATGAGATACTTCCTAGGAATGGAAGTACATAAATCAAAGAATGGGATCTTCATATGTCAACGTAAATATGCTCATGACATGATCAAGAAATTTGCTATGCAGCAGTGCAAATCAGCTGCAACACCAACCGGACATGGAATCCAGCTAAGCAAAGAAGATGGAGCACCAAAAGTTGACTTGACCAATTTTAGAAGCATGGTTGGAATTTTAATATTTCTCACCAACACTAGGCCAGATATACAGTATGTTGTTTCTCTTGTATCACGTTTTATGGCAAGACCATCCGAGCTGCATCTTCAAGCAACCAAACGAATTTTATGATATGTAAAAGGTACATTGGATTTTGGAATCCATTACTACAAGTCTAACTCTGTGAAGTTAATTGGTTATAGTGACAGCGATTGGGGCAGTAATATAGATGACAAAAAATCTACATCAGGGAATTGTTTTAGTCTAGGTTCAGGACTAATAACTTGGAGTTCCAAGAAGCAATCTGTTGTAGCATTATCATCTACAAAAGCTGAGTACATAGCCATTACTCATGCTAGTACTCAGATCCTCTGGTTGAGGAAAATCCTTGAAGAGATTGGTGAAAAACAAATTGGTCCAACCAAACTGAATTGTGATAATATCAGTGCCATACGGTTGGCATATAATCCGATCCACCACAAAAGGTCAAAACATTTTGATATGAAGTATCACTTCATAAGAGATATGGTGGAACAGCAGACAGTTGAGCTTCAATATTGTAGCACTTTGGATAATACAACATACATCTTCACCAAAGGCATGGCTAAAGCTCAATTTATAAATCTGAGAGACTATATAGTCAGTACTCTCAACTTTAAGGGGGAGAATGTTGGAAAGTTACCATTAGTAAAAAGGTTAAAAATTTGATTTTACCTTGGGTAAAGGTAACTTACCTTTTACCTTACCTGGATGGCAATGGACGGCAGCATTTGGGCGACAAGAGAACTCAAGTTTACTTTCTTTTCCCCAAATTTCTCCTTTCCCCCCTTTTCTCTCAAAATGGTTATTTACTATTTATTTAATCTGTATAACCTTATGATTTTGGTTAATGTAATTTATAGTTTTATCTCCACACTCACCTTTCACATATACCACTATCTAGAAGGAAGCCATAAGATATTATTTATGTCTCCTTTTGCATCGTAGAGGTTTGAAATGTGGACCTCTCATTCAATGGGTCCAGGATCTCTTTCTCCACTTGCACTACAAATATGGAATATAATACTCTTAGGGTAGAGAGAAAACCTTGAGAGTCACTCTTAGGTGGTCGATAGTGTTGTCCCATCCAGGTATACCACTATCTAGAGGGAATCCACAAGAGATTTTTTTTTGTTTCTCTTTGCATCATAGAGGTTCAAAAAATTGACCTCTCATTCAATGGGGTCAGGCTTACCTTCTCCACTTGCAGTACAAAGGTAAACTAAACTCTTAGGATAGAGAGAAAACCTCAATAGATGCTCTTAGGTGGCTAATAGTGTCATCCTATTTGGGTATACCACTATCTAGAGGGAAGCCACACAAGATTTTTTTGTGTTACCCTTCGCATCACAGAGGTTCGAACCATGGACCTCCCATAAAATGGTGATAGGATCATATTCTCTACTTATGGTAGAAATGTGGAAAAAAAATTTAGGCTAAAAATAAACCTCAAGATCCACTCTTAGGTAGCCGACAATGCCATTCCATATAGGTATACCACTATCTAGAGAGACACCACAAGAGATTTTATTTTATTTTTATGTCTCCCTTTGCATGGTAGAGGTTTGAACCATGAACCTCCAATTCAACGGGCCAGATTCACCTTCTCCACTTACGCTATAAAGGTAAACAAACTTTTAGGTTAAAAATAAACCTTGAGAGCCACTCTTAAGTTACCCTTAGAAGCCACAAGATATTTTTATATCTCATTCACATTGTAAAAGTTCAAACCATAAACCTTCCATTCAACTGGATCAAAATCGCCTTCTCTACTTAAACCTCTAAGGTAAATCTAATTATCAAATAAGTTACCATAACATCACTCTTCTCTCTCATTTTAAGGTAAATCTACTTGATCGCAATAAACATGTTTTGAGCAACCTAAATAGATTGATATGAGTTGGAAGTCTCTAGGAGTGATTCTATCCTTACTTCCCAAAAGTTTCTTTCTAGCAATTTTTTGTTCTATGGAAGAAAGAGAAAAAATCCTAAAAGGGAGTCCTTGGTTTATGGGTAGAGCAAGACTCTTCCTTATCCATTGATATGAAGGCTTTTAACCTAAAAATATAAATTCATCCCTATTACCAGTATGGATTTGGATGTTTGCATTGCCCATTGAATTTTCAAAAATAGATGCCTTCAAGGCAATAGGAAACACTCTAGGAGAATTCCTTGATGTTTTAGATACTATGAAAGATAGATTATTGTGTATTTATGCTCAGATATTGGTCACAATTTATATAAGTAAAGCTTTAATAGAATCAATTATTCTTAAGTATGGAAATAATATGTGGATCCAAACCATATATTATGAAAACATATATTTTATATAAAGAATATGTTGTGAGGTGAGGTATATTGATAGATCATGCCCTAAGAAGAGTCCAAAAAAATCATATGTAGAAAATCATAAGAGAAAATTACAAAGGGTTATGGATGAAGATGGTTTTAAACTTCCAAAAAATAGATCTAGAAAAATAAAATAAAATAAATAGTGGAGTCCAGTGAGGAAGGCTATTGTAAGAAATACCAACTCTTTTGAGGCTTTAACCTAGGAAGAAAAAGTAGATCAAAACTGAGAGGACATAGTATAATAATTTTAACATATTAACAAGGAACCATCTATTCAGTATGATCTTAATTTAAGTAAGAACATTCTCGATGATACTAAATAATGTGTCCCGTCATATTTTTAAGACTCTCTTGAAATACCATGCACCATTCAGGACAAAAAATGGTAAATAAAATATAGTTTTAGGAGTTAATACCCCTACCATTAATAAGGAAATACCAAAAAATGAGCAAGATAAGTCAAAATATTCTATAGTAAAGCCAAGAAAGGATAAATATGATGAAAAATTGTGAAATAATATTGATGAATATAATAATAAGACCTAATCCTAATATAGGCAAGGCAAAAAGAGGAAAAACCTCGAATTATCAAGCAAGATCTAGGGAAGCAAAAGCAAACATAGACAAAGGAATACAAACTAAGTTGGTTGAACTTCTTTTTACCAAATAATAAAATGATATTGGTAATAAGCATGCAGTGCCAATAGCCCCTAATGAGACATGATTATCATATCATGAAATATAAATGGTTCTAATACCCCCTCAAAAGTAGCGGCGTATAAAGACCTATTTTTAAGTAATAAAAATGATATTCTTTGTATCCAGGAAACTAAAATGACAAAAGAAGAAGTTTTAAAAACTATGAAAGTAGTATGGGCAATATGTGAATGGAATTCTATGGGTTTTTAAGGATCCATAGGGGGAATTCTAACTTTTTGGAATCATTTTACAACTTATTGTGTAATCACTCATAAAAATAGGTATTGGATAGCCTGTTTAGTCACTTGTTACTTTGAAAATATTCATTTCATCCTTATCAATGTCTATGGACCTACAACACAATCAGGTAGATTAGAAGTTTAGAGTGGAATTGAAGCCTTTTTGTTAGAAGTAAAGACCAAAAAATTTGATTCATGATCATAGGAAATTTTAATGCCATAACCAAGCTAGATCAAAAATTTCAAGGAATTAGGAAACTGACCCAAAGTATGAGATATTTCTCAACTTTTATTCAAAATAATAGTCTATGGGAGGTTGAGTTTGAATAAGACAACTATACATGGACCAAAAACAAGAGAGGCCTAACCTAATACTAAAAAAAATAGATAGATGCATACTCTTATACCATTGGATAGATGAAGGAACTTATGCTAAAATTAATACTTTAACAAGGATTGGTTCAAATCACTGGACAATAAGAGTTAAAATGATGGTATGTGAATTTAAAAAAATAATAATTTAAATATGAGCAGATGTCAAAATACCATCCTCAATCTATTGATATGAAAGCTTAAATGTGGAATTCTTTAGGAAATGGTGGGTTGTATGCTATTCCAAAATAAATTAAATCTATCACATCTAGATTAAAAGAATGAAAAAGAACACTTTTGGAAACATTTTTGACAAGAAATAAGAACTAAAATATAAATTTTTAAAATTATAAAAATGTGATCATAATAATCCAAACTTAGAGGAAAGGAAGTTGCTTAATGAATATCATAACATTTTGAGTAAGAAAGAGAAATTTTGGAGATTAGAAACAAGAAAAACTTGGTTAAAAGAAACAAATAAAAATACAAAGGTTTTTCATAGGATGGCTATAGTCCATACATCAACATCTAGAATTAGTAGAATTAAATCAATAGAAGGGGTTTGGATTGAAGATCAAAGTGAAATTAGAAAAGAGGTAAATTATTTTTATTAGAATATTCTCGTATCAAAGGAGACTGAAGTTCTTAAGGATAAACTTTTTAATACATACCTTCAATTATAATGAATGGAGGAAATATAAAACTGATGGAGCCTATTACTCTAGAAGAAGTTCATTTAGATATTTTCTCTTTTAATAAGGATAAATATCTAGGTCCAGATGGGATATCTATAGCTTTTTACCAACATAATTGGGATATAGTGAAGGATTCTTTATTGGTGCTAGTCGAATAGTCTAGGGTCTAATAATACATACCTTTAAAAATAAATGTGACATATCATACACTAATTTACAAAAAGAAGGATGTTGAATTGTTTGATTATTTTATACCCATAACATATGTAATGTGACATCTAATATTATCTCCAAAATAATGGTGAATCGATTAATACCATTGTTAGACACAATTATATCAAAAGAGCAAGGAAGATTTGTGAAAGGAACACAAATTTTGGATGGGATCATAGTAGCTCATGAAGTTATACATTCAACAGCTTCATGAAAATATAAAGTAATGATATTAAAACATTATATGAGTAAAGCCTACAATATGGTTAAATGGATTTTTTTTGCAGTTTTAGAAAATATTTGATTTGGGAATAAATGGGTTAGATGGATTAAAGATTATGTCTCTATACTTTATTATTCAGTGTTGGCCAATGGGTTAGTAACATAATATTTTAATTCATAGAGAGGTCTTAGACAAGAAGATCCTATATCTCCTTATGTGTTCATTATTATAGCAAAGGTTTTGAGTAGAAAATTAAATAAGGCTTACAAACTTGGGATTATAAGTAGACTTAAGTTTAGTAATAACATCAAAAATATCACCCATCAATAGTTTGTGGATGATACAACCTTTTTTAGAAGGGCAAGAATAAGTGAGACTAGATATTTGAATAATTTTTTAAAGGAATACAAAATACCGTCAAGGCAAAACATTAATAGGACAAAGTCTAAAATTTACTTCCTTAACACTCCAACTAATATCGAAGGAAGATTTTGTAGGTTACTTCAAATGGAGGAGGTAATTTTACTAGCAACGTATCTAGGGATACCTTTATTTTAGGGGAGAATGAGGATAGAATTATTGAATCTAGTTATTAATAATTTTTAGAATACAATTCTAGCTTGGAAAGGTAGATGGTTATCATTAGGAGGAAGAGCGGAGTTAATTAATTCAGTATTACAAGTCATTCCAACATATTATATGTCATTGTATAATATGCCAAAATTAGTTGAAAAAATTTAATCTATATTATGAAATCCTTTTTATGGTTAGGTTTACATGATAAAAGGAAATTTCCTTTGGTGAAATGGAGCAAGGTGTGTTATGATAAAAGTAGCGAAGGTCTTGGTTTAATAGTTCTTATATATGCAAACTTAGCTCTTAGGAGAAAATTAATATGGATATTGTACAAAGAGATTTAAAATAATGTACAAGAATTATTCTAAGTAAGTATGTTATTTATAAAAAGGAGGAGAGTATAGACTATCTCTTGGGACATTTCTCAATAATATAGAAACTATGGTAATGGATTCTTAATATTTTTGGTAAGTATATGGTGATGAATAATAGAACTAAATATTGGTTAAAGAAATGGTACAGCACTTATAAAAGTGAGTCTTTACAAACAATATGGGATATATCAAAAGATGCAATACTTTGGATTGTATGTTGAGAAAGGAATAGAAGAATATTTAAATGAAAGGAAATTAGTTTGTAATGAAAATGAATATATGTTTAGCCATATAGGAGTCTAAAATAACCCTATAAACTCACCTAGTCCCTAACATGGAAGCAAAGAGCCTCTATAGATGGATTCAAGTCATTAAATGAAATTATGATGTTGGGTACAAGAGAAGCAAAAAAGAAGACAGAATATAAATTGGAAACCACTAGATGTGGAGTGGGTTAAATTGAATTTTGATGGAGCATCTAAAGGAAATCTAGTACTAGTAGGAGGATGAGGAATAATTAGAAATAATATAGAAGATATTTTGTCTCATTAAAATTTGAATAGTAGATTTAAGATAAATAATGAAGCTAAATCTTTGGAGGATTTAGAAGAGTTAAAAATATGCAAATAAATGAAGTGGAATAGATTATATATGGAGGGTGATTCTCTCATTGTAAGAAATGCAATTTTGAGGAAAGAAAAGGGTCCATGAAACATACAAGTGATAATTTTGGAAATTCAATATCTCGCTAAATAGTTTGAAAAAATTAGGTTTAAACATATATTAAGGGAAGGAAAAAAATGTGCAAATAGGATAGCAAATATAGTGGTTTTAATTTAGGATCATGAAGTTATATTATTTTTTTCATTGTTAGAGGAAGTAGTAAGTTTAGCTGAAGCTGACAAGAAAATGTTGATTTCTTGAATAAAATAATGATTAATATTTAATTTAATGTTTTCCATTGGTAATATCTAATTTTTTTTATTACAACAATGTGTTTTCATATAAACTATTTATTTTAATTTTTGTGGTTTCATTTGTGTATTAGGAAGGAAACTAGCAATCCATATTTGGTAAAGCGAACTATGATAATGTGATGTTTTGGAAATATTAATATACTAAGATGCAATGCATAGATAGTAGAGGTGAAGTTTTTGTAATGTGAAGGTTGCTATAGAAAATTTCAAGAAGGATGCTAAATTCTAGAATATTTATAATCATATAGAAAATTGAAAAGATCCAAAAAAATGAAAATCAAGAAGTCAAAAATTAGGTAAAATGATGTTGGTTTCTGGCTATAGCATATCAATTGAGATGAGAAGTGTATCTATTTATAAAATCTCAAGCTCTAAAGAATAAAGTTGTAATTTTTCAATGGTGGGGGACCTAAGTACAATCCCTTGTTATCTAGCCAAAAATAAAAATATAAGTGAAGAATTTCTAAGCCTTAATACTACTAGAAATCCCATAGGTTAAATATCACAAGATCAGAAATAATATAGCCACAATACAATATGGTCAACATAATGATATGAACAAAATATCATGAGCAAATTAATATGTAAATCAAGGCTAATAATATATAAAATAATATTCAATAATAAAAAACAGGAATGTAAATATCCTGAATCATACATATACTAAGCATGTACAACAACTTACAATATTAATTGCTTAAAATGTATGCAACCTTTATTACTCCTCTTTATCTTACATATATGACATGAACTTGCTCTTATCTGTAATGTGATACATCCTTATATCATATGAAGTATCCTTATGGAGTATATATCCATATTAGAATAAATTTTAGGATATTTAAATATTCCTTTCCATATGCCAAGTCTCATGACTCTTGGCTTCTCTACTTGACACTTACATACTTGATGAACACATGACTCTATATTGTATGCACAACGAGACACGAATCTTGACCTTAAATTTGCGTAATCTAATCTAAGACATTTGTACACATATTCACACAACATATTTTATATGTTACATATAAGACACTTGTACACATAGACTCTATTTACATTTGCACACTAACTCACATGACACTTGTGCATTTCCTGCACATTACAACTTTATATGACACTTTGTGCATATCCTACACATTCATACTTATATTAAAGGGGAAATAATACTCACACTCTAAATTATGACTCAAACCTAATCTATTACTGATAATATGTACCATTAAGGTACCATGGGGGTACATTAGCATGTACAAAATAATGTAAATACTCCAACAATAATAAAAATATATAGTAACATTCCTTACACAAAAGTATTATACATGTTTACCATAAAATTTTATAAGTATACTCCATAGCTTATAGAATTTAAGATAAAGCCCTTATCATTTCTTCAAAGTAATATCAATAAATAGTAGTCTAATTATTTGATTAGCATTCATTGTTACTTGCTTATCACCATTTATGATTCCCATTATTAATATTTGTTTATATTCTATATATTGGTTGCATATCCATACAATTTCATCTTCATCATTATGATGATATTTTGTTTATTTGTTCAAGACCTAGTGTTCATAGCTCTTAAAAGAGCAATAATGCATCCATCAAACTCCCATCCTCCATAATTTGAAGTTTTTCTAGAGAGCAAGACCAAGATCAAGATAAATATCTAAATTAATGGCATCCTCCTATTAGTTTTCATTCCATATCTCATAGATTCATTCATGTTATCAATTGTTGAACGAATGAGTTACTTTTTGTTGTCATACATTTTATAGGAATATTATATTCCTTTTGGAAACATGTTTTGAAATAATTATTTTTCATACAATGTACTTATCAAACCTTTTATGAACTCATATCCTCTCCTTACCTTCTAAATATTTTTAAAACCAATATGGCCTTACATTGATAACCAACTCCACTTGTACATTTATTCTTCCATATCCTTGAAAATATCCCATAAATGAGTGTTATACTCACTTAGATCCTCCTCATATTTATTCATTCTATGTGACACTCCATTGAACACTAAATTTTTTATTTCACTTTTGCTTCAAATTCCACATTTCCTTATTAAAAACAATTTATTAGAACCAATATACTCTTTAAAAATCCCTTCATAGATTATCATCTACTTTTGTATCAAATCTTACTAAAATTTACTCTCCTCGAGTCTCTTCTTAATTGATTTCCTGTTAAACCATTTCCACCTTCCATATTTTATCATCCAGCCATATTTAAGTTCATATTGGTGAGATTTTTCTCAAGAGTGTCTTTGAGTAGTGGTGACAAATACTACCTTAGATAATATTTTATTATATTTTCACATGAAGGCCTTGTTCTTATCAATTATATTAAGACTTTATTTTTGATGCCTTGAAACAATTTATCTCATGCTTATTGTTTCCATATTGCAACGATTTCTTCATGCTAATAATATTAATATCTACTATAGTGGATTACAGTAAGTGTTTTGATATGCCATGTACCAACATGATGCAAAATATACCTAAAAGATATATAGCAAAACGTCCTTCATTTCCCACATGGATTCCTTAAAATGCAACATATTTTTTCTGCCCATCTTCCTCAATACAATCATTTCTATCCTCCAATACCCATATATGTACCTTATTTTTTTATTTATTTTATTTAAATTCCTTAATTAAAAATTGTAATTTTATTATATAGTTAATTTTAGATAAAGTGATTGAATTCTCCATAATGAAAAAGAAACAAAAATATAGGAAATATTTAAAGAAATATTTTGATATTAAGAAAATAATTCATGAACCACATTTGTATTTGAGGCAAGTGGTGTGGAAAAAATATTCATACCATAGACCAAGGTTCTTATCCCATAGGTGAATCTCAACATTTAATCAAATAACATGAAATCAAGTGGTTAACTTTGTGGTGGGTGTGCTTGGATTAATATAGTGTATGTATAATAATGAACAATGATTGATGATATATGCTAAGTATGAGTACCCAATTTATATATCATACAGGTGCCCTTATGTATAAGCACAATGATTCACAATAATTCCTCCTTTATAATAAATCTTTACCCTTAAAGCATAGGAAGGGAAGGATGAGTGGTAATGAAGGAGTGGGATTCCCATGAAGATTCTTTCCTGGAAATACCTTTCCATTTAATTAGGTATTCAATGATATCCTGAGTATATAAGGAAAATGTATGGGTATCTAAAATACCTTTAGGTTTAAGTATAAGTTGACATTCATCATCCAATATTGGAAGCTCACTTTAAACTAGAGTAAGGGTACCCAACTATTAGTATAAGCACAAAGTCTTTAGATCATGGGGGTTCATAACCATATAGCATAATGAAGGGATCCATATTGGATAATGTATGGTAAGGTATGTTATCCCATCATTGATCTTGAGATAACCATTTAGTCTATTGTTGGGGTTTATCTAATATAAAATATCATAATTAGCCTTCTAAGCACTTATTTACAATCATTTTTTATTTATTGGTTCGAGGATGATATTTTGAACACATTGTTTGCGAAATACTTATTTTTTTGCATTATTATTTCCAAAAAATTACTAGCAAACAATGGATCATTATCACTTACAATTACCTTTAGAAACCCATAAAGCTTATAAACATGGTTGATAAATTTTTCTACCACTTGATGTGTGAAGCAAGTATGCTTCATCAAAATAAAATTGAAAAACTTCATGAGACAATCCACCATGATAAAAATTCTATCATAGCCATTGAAGATGAGTAAGTAATTGATAAATTCGATGGATACTTCTTCACATTTTTGGTGTGGCATGTGCAATGGTTACAAAAGTCTTGGGTTTGTGACATGCTCACTTTTATGTCTTTGGCATGTATCACACTCAAAAATATACTTTTGAATGTCCTTTTACATACCTCTCCAAAATAATGATTATCAATTATTACAATATGTTTTGAAAAACCTAACATGTCTCAAATTCAGGGCATCATGACTATAAAAAAAAAACTTTTAGTATATCTAAAAATAGAACTATCAAAATCCTTAACAAATATTTCAATGGCAAAAAGAGGCATGTTTGGATTTTCTAAATTATTTTTGTTGTAACTTGAAATACTTAAATTCATATACAAGATCATGATTGTGTTTACAAAGGTGGGTTATTTCTTTATGCTATCTAGCTATAAGTATTTTAGGGTTTATTAACTCCTTGTAAACATCATCTTGTGTTGTTTTTATAGAACATTTAACTATAAATATTTCATCAACTTTATCCTAATTAATATTTGATTTTATTTCAATGCCAATATGAGACCACCATGTCATTGTTTCATCATCTAAACATACCCATATGAAAATAGGCAATATAACAAAATATTTGAAATTTACAAACCAAGCTTTTGTATTTTCACTACTCATAAAACTTAGGAGTTTTTTATTTATTCTTTCCATATTCCTTTAGAATTGTTGGGTTGCATGGTTCTTTATTTGTCACACCCTTTTGTTATCAAATTGCAGCCTTCTATATGTTAGATTGCACCCTCTCATACTTGGATCACACTCTTTCGTATCTTGCGTTGCACTCTTTCATATATTGGATTACCCCATTTAATATCATAAATCATAACCTTTGGAATCTTATGTTATAGCCTTTTGTACTTTAGGTCATACCCTTTGATATATTAAGTTGCATACTTAACCCCGTATATTTTTTTACTTGACTTCCATAATCTTGTAATGACTTCACCATTGCTTGCAATTGGGCATTGTTTATTATTGATTTTTTTATAAGATACATAGTCCAATAATTCTTATTTAAACCCTTGGTAACTTTTCTTTTTGAACTTATGGAAATAAAATTATGCTTATATTTATTTATTAAATTTTAATTATATAATACAAATTACATGTTACTAATTATAATATATATATATATATATATATATATATATATATATATATATATATATATATATATATATATATATATATATATATAAATATAAATTATTAATAGTGAACATGGCTGGAAATTATCTTTATAATATAGTGGGTGGTTAACATTATGGGGGAGGAGGCAGAGGAGAATGGGGTTGGGGTTATGGATTAGAGTGTGTGAGTAAGAGCGGGGTGAAGGTGTTACATGGGGGTTCATGATAGTAAAATTATTATGGGAAGAGTTGGCATATGGGGTAGATAGTGTGAGATTTTTCTTTTTTTTAATTTTTTAATTATCTTGTAATTTTATGTTTTATTATTTAATTATAAAAAGTCTTTTTCATGGCCTTTAAGTTATTAGAGATTGAGTCTATGTTATTAGTGTCAAATTCACCTTTAAGTAGGTCAAGAAAGAAAATAGAGATGATTTGATATATGATTTTTATGAATTCAAGCACAATTATGAAGACAATATTATTATTTTGACTAAGGTGGCCCTATAATATGAGATTCTCTAAATGTATGAGTTTGTCTATGTCTAGTTTAGAATAAAAACAACTAAAGGACTAAACACAAGCCTTTTAAATTTATTTTTTTGATATTAAATGATCACAAAGTCAATCTTCTTGATACCACCAAACAAATGCAAAATATACCCTAAATATTTTTATAAAAAAAACTTTTGGGTAACTTCTAAAGTATACATGCACTTATGTTTTAATTATATTTTTGTATACCTTACTGAAACTTTGTTTTCTTCTAAATAATATTTTCTAAACCAAGGTTTTGGCTTCTTACAAGAGATTTTGAGAGAACAAAAGTTAAATTGACAATGAAATAAAATTCAATATCATCTCATATTTAATTGGAAATAGGAAAATTGGTCTAATACCATTCATGATAGATGTATCCAGTAAATATATTACAATAAATAATGATTTATGATTAGTTACTTTTTTATATACTATTAAGAAAAGAGGGTTTTGAAAGGGATCCCTCAACCTTTTACAACATCTCTGTCACAAGGGGAGAACCACCCAGAAGAACCACAAAAAAATCTGGAAACAACTCAAAATTATGGGAAAGACCAAAAAAAACTACATCTACTAACAATGAAAGAAACAAAAACAGAGGGAGAGAACACTAGAATAGGTAGAGAGGAAAAAATCGAGCTAGTTCTTGAAAATAAATTCCACCTCTTGGATAACATCTCCCACCATCCTAGGTATCTCCTCTAAGTAATCAACAATAATTATCAAGGAGCCCCAAATAGAGTGTTGCTTTGTCTCCATAATATTTAGACTATGAATGATATTATTCTTTATTTCAACAGTAGCATTCGAAGCATAAAATTCATTCACCAATTTATATTTTTGAAAATCTGTAGGCAAAATATCATTATAGAAGTGAAAGTAAATGGGGAAAAAATGCTCCTTAGTGAGTTTATTGCTCAACAGATGCTAGGAATTCTTTGTAACACCTCCTCTAACCATGCTAAAAGATGGATAACGACCCATCCTTGTGCTGGGTTGAGTGTCCTTGAGAGAAAGCTTCAAAAAGTAGTTTCTCAGTCCTTTGCAATGATGAGATGCCTTCCCTCTTACTCCTTTAGACGAAACTTGAATTTCCTATAAATTTTCTCATCCTCATAGCCTAAAGAAAAGGAATACAGGTTCTAATTACCATCGCTCGAACCTCTCGACTCTTCCTTAACTAAACTGGACTCAGGAATATATTGATCAACAATTTATCTCATAATTTCTTCTACAACCAGACTGTTTTTGACTGTAAACTGCTCAAAAACAAAAAGCGCAAGACCTTGGTGGATTGGAGTCTGGACTCTACCATCTTGAACATCCATCATGGACTTCTTCATAGATTGGAATAAAAATAATGGGATATTCATCTAGAGTTTCCTCCTAATATGGTTTTGAAATATAGCATGGAAGCTCCAAATCACATCATACATAGAGTCCAAAGTGAAATAATCCATAATAACTCTGACCACTTTGTCCCAGGGGGGAATAACCTTAAAATTAAACCTATTTTGCATTCTTTGGAGAAATTCATCCACATCCATAAAAAAGCTCATCTCCTTAAGCAAAGAGTGCTTCTCTCTATTATGGAAACCCCAATCCAAAGGAAGATAAGTGATCCTACTAATAAACTAGACCAACAATTCAAAAGACTGATTACCTGGTCTCACCCAACCATAATTCCAAGTGTGGGCCATCCATTTTGAAAGGATTGGATTGTGGCCATGAAATTTTTGAATACAATTCAATAACCCCTTGTTTATAAAAATCAATTTAACTTCTTCATCAACTAAGAGTGAGGTAGGTTCCATGTGGAGCTTAGAATATAAATATTTAGGACTTAAAGTCTTAGCTTTACCCATGGGCAACCAGACACAACTCACCGATCCTACATTCAACAATAAGGAGACCCCATCCACCTTACTTAGAAAATTACAGGATATACATTTTGATGAAATGATGCCAAATATAATGATGGTCAAGCACATCCACTCCAGAAAAGGATCACAACACAAAATATTGAGAGCAAACAACATTTGAAACCCAAAAAACCCAAAAATCATCATAATTTGGACACTAAGCAACCTTTGATTCTCCATATTGACCATGGATACCCAACATGGATAATAATAGCAGACCTTGATTCTTATCCTCCCTGTAGTCCATCTCATGAAAGCAAAAAACCAAAATATAAAAACCATCCAGACCAACTGATTCGAGCGGGCTGCCCTCATAAAAAAAGAAACACTGAATACCCACCTCTCCCTTAGGTTGCTAGCACATCAAAGATGATAGAAGTTACTAAATGAGACTTCCAAGACAAAGAGGAAAAATTCCTACCACATATCATGGTCCAGAAATCACATAACAATAATCTAAGACTTACGAAGGGCAATAAATCTCCCATATAAGTTCCATAGGAAACATTCAAAATTTGAATTTGGGGTATTAAAGGCAGACTGAACCCCCATCACCTGAAGTGATCTAAAAAGCAAGAAACATTGGAAATCAAAAAATTCCCAAAATTTGATGAGCTTCACACGATCAAAAAGAGAGTTGCTCAGGTGCCTCACTTTCAAAAACTGACCAACCCTCTAAAATTCATAAAGATTTCTCTTCATTGATACGATGTAATGGGGAATATCTTTTCTGGATAGAAAATCCTAGACGATACGTACCAATATTTTCCATAAATTCTACAATAGAATTACCCTCCCTAAGTACATGAGTTATCGAGACTTGACTCAGACATTGTAAACTTGTTTTCGCTTCTTCCATCAAATTTGCCACCATCAATCTAGGCTAAACAATACCATTGAGTTGATTTATGATTAGTGATTTGTTCTAAGGGTGAGCATCTAATTTATATATCTTGTATGGACCCTTACATATAGACACAACACTTTACAACAAACTTATTTAACTATGAGGGAGATCCAAGTTTAAATATTGTCAAGCAATACATCTGTAATTATTAGGCTATTATAATATCACTATATGGTAATGATGTAATACATGTGAGATCTTATTCAATCCTATATAAAAAATTTAAACTAAAATGTAATAAAAATTTATTTATTTTTATAAATTATATTATTATAACATATTAAGTAGTAGAAAACCTAGCAATTTAACCCAAAAAAATTATAATATTTTAGAATTTTAGGTATATGTTAAATTCAAGTGACCATAATAGCATGTTAGCAAGGAAAGTATAGTTTAAAAAAGTCTTTTAAATTTACCCATATGCTCACTTTAATGTCTTAATACCTATAATGATCTCATCATAAACACAAACCTATAGTTAAAAATTACATGCAAAAGTTTTTTTATCATGTCAATGGTTGTGAACTAACTACTTTAAGAGTGACAATAAATTAAAACATATTAAAAAATGTTGGCATTGTTTATAATAATAATTTTTTTTATTAAATATAATTAAAATTAACTATATTAATATATTTTTATACCTTCTTTCAAATTTTATTAACATTTTTTTCAACCACTTTACATGTTAAATTGTTACACACTATCATTTATAATTTTATCTTTATAATATTTTTGAAATACTCTTTAAATTATTACTAAATAAATTTAAATATATTATAGTACATTTAAATTGTTACAATATTTATATTAGTATAAATATTTTAAAATATTTATATAATATATTTTTACTTGTTAACAAGTATAAATATAATATCCATCTGACACTTTCTTCAGACTTATTTTTGCACCACTAGTTTGCGGACGACATGCTTTTATCGCTTGTTGCTTCTGTTGTGCATGTTAGAATTTCCAAGAGTAGAACTACAAAGCATTACAAGATTTTAAGAAACAAAATACAACTGATTGATTTATTCCAAGGATCAACTTTGTATAAATAGCAAAGTTGATCATTGAGAGCCATTGGATTACAACAACTCATCAAGTCTTATGAATACACCACTAAGAGTTCACCTGCCACATGGAGGAGTGGAAACTCAAGTGTGTCTATCATAGTAGAACTTAAGAGAATATTAACTTATTCTAACACCCCCCTTAAGTGATACTAGGGGTGGTTTGTACAAATGAGTCCCGACAACAAGACCTGATGAGGTACTCATGTACAATGATTTCTTTTATGAAGATATGGTAAAAACCCAATGGGAAAAGCCATCAATAAAAAAATAAATAATGAAGAGGTTTGTATTCGGATGACGAACATTATCCTTTTAAAATAATAAAAATATGAGTCCCGACAACATGGCTTGATGAGTTACTCATTTACAATATATATATGGTGATAAAACCCTTGGATAAAATTCATTTGTTACAAGAAAATATCCAAGATAGAGGCATGTCTTCGAATGGCGAATATTGTCCTCTCAACACAAAAAAATAATGAGTCCCAACAACTTGGCCTGATTAGGTACTCATGAACAATATATAATTTTGGAGAGATGATGAAAAAAACCACAAGGGAAAAAACCATCCTCCAAAGAATACAATAGTAAAATAAGAGGTGAAAGACCTCTGTGTCAATGCAAATGTATTACTCAAAGTTTCTCTTACAACTATATGTAACGCGAAGAAGGAAATGAATTGGTGAAGAAGTTTGCAATTTGCTCCTTAGTTGGAATATAGTCCAAGTATATTTCCCTGTTCTAAATGTGTTGTCAAATGAAGGGTATATGTATCTCAATGTTCTTGGTGCATTGATGCTCAACTAGATTTCGTTCAATGTGAATTGTGCTTTAATTGTCACACCAAAGAGTTATAGGTTTGTCATGCGACAAACCAAATTCCCTTAGAATTTTATGAGGCCAAAGAGCTTCCTGAATTGCTAAAATTGATGCCTTGTATTCTGTCTCTATATATGATAAGGCTATTGCTTGTTATTTTTACATAACTAGGCTATTTGAGAAGAACGAAGACAAAAGACAGCCAAAAGTTGAACATCTATCTTCTACTGAACCTGTCCAATATGAATCTGTGTAGCCAATGATATCCATAGATTTTCCCTTATATGAGATCCCAAATTGAGTAGTCCCTTGCAAGTAGCGAAGGATTCATTTTTTTGCTTGCCAATGACTGAGGTGAGGTTGATGGGAGAATTTTGATATGAGGCCAACATAATATGAGATATTTGGATGAGTATGAGTAAGGTATAATAGACTCCCTATAATCTAATGTTATAGAGTTGCATCACATAGAGGGGATGAGGATGAAGTACTTATATTTATGCCAGATTGAAAAGGTGTAGGAGAAGGTTTACAATATGATATTTTAAACCTCTGAAGAATATCTAGAGTGTATTTTTATTCATACAATGAAATACCTGCATTTGTTTGATTTATTTGGATCCCAAGAAAGTAATGAGCTAAACCTAGATCAACCATATCAATTTTTTCAGAGAGGGAGTCTTTTATAGTCTAAATGTGATTGAAGGTACTACCAATGATTAGAAGATCATCAACATATAAAACAAGAATGGTTATTTTTCCTTCATCTCTCCAAATGTAGACTGTGTTATCAGACTCACAATGAGAAAAACCTATGGAAAGAAGGAAGGAGTCCATCTTTTCATAGCAAGATCTATGATCTTTTTTGAGGCCATAGAGAGACTTATTTAGCCTACAAACAAGAGAGGATTCTTTAGTGAAATCGACATGTTGTTCCATGTATATCTCTTCCTTTAAAATCCCATGTAAGAAAGTACTTTTTACATCCATTTGAAATACAGGCCACTTTTGGGAAGCATCCAAAGCAAGAACCAGTATTACAGAATCCCTTTTTGCAACTTGAGAAAAGGTTTCAATATAATCAATTCCTTCAATTTGAGAGAAACCTTTGGCTACTAGGTGAGCTTTGTGTTTGTCAATTTCTCCAATAGGACCATTACTTTGTTCTATAAATCCATTTACAATGAACTAATTTCCTTCCTTTAGGCAAGGTAACTAAATACCAAGTTTTATTTGTTATTAAGGAAGAGAATTCAATTTCCATGGCATCATCCCATTCTTTAATACCGGTTTCTTATTTGAAGTATTGAGGATTAGAGGAAATAGACTGACAAACAAGACCAATGCCTATGGAGTTCTTTGATCTGGATAATGGAAGATTTTGGATGTAAGGAGTAGCTTCTTTAACAATGGTGCAAGCCCATTTTGTCATAGTGGAAGGAGTAGAAGTGGAAAGACATTGAGTTGGAGTTACAGGTTCCTCATCTTGATTATCAATATCTAAGTTAACCTCTATAGTTGCTTCTTCATAATATTGAGTTTCTATTATAGAAGGAGGCTCAATGGATGAATAGGAGAGTTGAGGATCTTTATGAGGGAATTTTTCATCAAACTGGACATTCCTATGAAAAATACCTCATGAGCTGAGGTATCAAGGAGCCTGTATGATTTCATTTCCTCACAATAACCATCAAAGATGAGCTTTCTGCTTTTCTTATCTATAGCCTTCCTTTTCTTATTTGGGATGTGTACCCAAGCAGTACACCCAAAAATATTGAAGAAGGAAACATCTGGTTTTGAACCAGTCCATGCTTCTTCAGGAGTTAAATTATCAAGAGCTTTATGAGGTGTACGATTTTGAATATAATTGGCATAGTTAATAGCTTCTGCCCAAAAAAAATTTTGAAGATCTCTTGAATGGAGCATACAATTTGCCATTTTCTTTAATGTTCAATTTTTTCTTTCTGCAATGCCATTTTGATGAGGATTATGGGAGACAAAATGCTTATAAATGATGCCATGATTTGATATAAATATGGAGAACTCATTAGTGTAGTATTCCCACCATTATCTGTGCGAATTTTCTTGATATTGCAAGAGGCCTAATTTTCAACTAAGGATTTGAAGACTTTGAAGTGGGATAGAACATAACTTTATATTTTAGGAAGTAGACCCAAGTTCTTATAGAAAAGTCATCAATAAAGGTTAGACCATATTTTACTCCTTTGAAACAAGGTTCTAGAAAAAACATCAAGTCACTATGGATTAATTCTAGAGGGGATGAAGTTTCTAGAGAACTACTTGGGTGGAAAGGATCTTGATGTTTCTTTCCAAGAGTACATCTAGGAAAAAATCCATCAATATAAGAGACTTGAGGTAAACCTGTTACCGTTTCATGGGTGCTCAATTTCTTTAGGTAGTTGTAACTAACATGACCAAACCTTTCATGCCAAAAATTTCTTTCAAGATCTCCATGAGCCAAAAAACAAGAGGCCCCTTCTAGATTTTTGAATCCTTTGAAGTGAAATAGGTGAGTTTTGTGATTAATATCTCCTTTGGCTATGAGAGAATGAGGATCTTGAAAGTCTCTTATCTCAACTCCTATTGGAGAGAAGAGAACATTTTTCTCCTTTCCAAAAGTACAAATCTGATAGATGGAGAGGATATTTGTGGTAATTTTTGAAACATAGATAACATTATTGATAGAGCCACCATAAATGGTTATATCACCCATTCCTTTGACTGGAATGAAGGAAGAGTCACCAACTCCCATGCTACATATTGAAATTGAGGAGATAGAAGATAATGACTCATCTAAAACAGTCATGTGATGAGTTGCTCCAGAATATAGGACCCAGTGATTAGAAGAAGAATTTTAGGTTTTCCCTTGAACATTAAAGGATTTTCTTATTTTCTTTTTATTTTCTATATTTTGATCCTTCAGATATGCCTTTAGTTTTTGTAATATTTTCCAGCATTTGTTTACAGAGTGACCATTCATTTTGCAGTGAATACAAGTTATGGTATTATTTTCCTTATTTTTAATTTTTTCTTTAGAAGAGGTCGAGGCTACTAAGGCTTTTGAGGAAGAGGAAAAATAAGATATTTCATATCTTGGAAGTTTTCTTTTTTCCCTAGTTAGTATATCACAAAACACTTCTAAAGAGAGCATTTTAAAGGTTGCACCAAGAGCATCTTTGGTAGATAGAATGGTGGTAGCAAAGATTTGAAATACACCATTTATTTTGGAAAGGATTAGATAAATGCAATCTTCTTCAGTATTAGTCTTCCCACTGCCTTTGTATTGAGTGAGGACCTCTTTGAATTTGGTGAGGAATTCAAGAATATTGCTGAAGTCCTCGAGAGATAGAGTTGTTAATTTTGCTTCTAGTTGCATTGATATTATTTGATCTACTTTCTCAATAAAGGTATTTAGTTTCTCCCAACTTTCATAAGGATTTTTACAATATGCAATGTGAAACCATAAAATTTCATGCATATTAGATCTTATAATACCCATTGTTTCATACATTTTCCCTTTGTGAACAAATATTTCATATTATTTTTCAAACTCGGGTTTCTTTTCTTCTAATAGGTGTGTGAGCCCTTTCTGATAAATGAGATTTAAAATTTTAGGTTTCCATGTATGGAAGTTGTGAGGAGTGAGAGGACCAATTGTATTCATTGAATACATTTTTAAGTTAACCCAAAGGTCCCCCTTTAACTTTAATTTAGATAATGCAATGGATATTAGTCAACAGAAGCCTGTAAAAAATACCAAATTGCTCAAAAATACCCACCCTAATGAAAGGGAAACTATAAGTAATTTTGAGGTTATTTGATATTTAATGAGGTTAATGAGATAAATATGCCAAATATTTTAAGAAACACCAAATAAATCAATAAATATCCACCCTAACGAGAGGGAAACTATAAGTATTCTCAGTAAATTTGATATTTATTATGGTTAAGAGAACAAATATGCCAGACCTATATATCTTTTCTTCTCAAATACCCGCCCTGACTAGAGGGAAACTATAATAATTTGATTGGATATGATGCTTGGAATATAGGTGAATATAAACCAGACCTGTATTGGTTACCAAATAACTCGCCCTTACTTGAGGGAAACTATAAGTTAAATAGTATGTACAATAAGGTGAGTGGTGATATGAATTATTTGTTCTTCTTAAAAAATACTCTTTGTCAACAATAATAAATTGAACACATAAATATTTTTAATTGCTTAATGAAATAATAAAGAAAGAATAAATATTTTATTTATTCTTTATTATGTAAGGATTGGATTGAATACCCTTTTATTTCATTTAAGCTGACTATATGTAACAAATTGATTCCAAAAAAGTTAATTAATATAGAGACTGTGTTGAAAGGAAAGATTTTTCATTCACTAAAATATCTCTATAAAATATTAAAGACGTTTGGAAAATAGAGAATTTAAGTTGTTAATATAAAATTTTGCTTAATGAAATAAAGAAATAGTAAAAAATATTTTAGTAATTTCTTTAATTAAGGATTGAATATTTAATCAACACCTTTTTAATATTAAGCAAGATATATAAACAAAATTAATATTACCAACTTAAGAATGAAATTAAATAAGGAAAAAGAAGGAAAAAAGTGACGCAATGACACCCCCCCCCAAACTTAGTATAGGTGCAAAAGGCACCTATAAACCCCCCACAAAAAAAAATTATTAAAATTTTTACAATTCTCCTTTGATTTTCGGGCGAAGAAAAAGTCGAAAAGGAAAGGGAATGAAATGTTTTTTTTTTCTTGCTACATAAATATATATATATATATATATATATATATATATATATATATATATATATATATATATATATAATATTTTAGCTTAAATTAAAGGGGTTGACGTCATATAGAGGATGCAACAGAAAAAAACATCTTGAAAGGCAGCAAGTAAGGGTCCACGGAGCACCTTTCAATGAAAAAGCAGTGAAGAAGGGTGGCATCTAAGTTCACGGCTCCAATGGCAGAATCCAAGAAAAAATAGACTCCTTCTATATCTGCATTTTGATATAAGTAAGGGTGCATCTATGTTCGTCGTACCAATGGCGATGCCTAGGAAAATGAGACTCCTATATCTGCACTAGATAAGAAAAATGTTATTTTTAAAAAATCATGTAACACCTTACCATATGATGCATTGAATAGGCATTGAGAGGAGTGACGCCAAAGTAGAGAGTCTCCCTCATGCAATAGACCAACTTTAAAATATGAATCAGAGATGCTTAGAGCAAGGCACCAAAGAGAGGATGCGGTGACCTGAGTGGTTTTGAATATTTCACTTGCAGAACAAATTATCTCACCAAACACTAACCTGAAGAAAAAACACTTGCAAAGAATTACAGGGAACAATATAAAATGGGCCCAAAAAAATATCAATCTAAGCTTTACCGAAGAAAAATTTAGGAATATAAAACAGTTATGATTTTAATCTTAGAAATATGTTTATACAACAAGAGGAAAGAATCATCGGAAGGAGGTTCGGGGTTCAAGCCTCGTGGCCTACGTCGGATACAAAAAACCCCCAAATATAAGGGGTATGTGGTGTAGACCAATTGGTTCATCCAAACCCCATAAGGTGGGCAGAGGTCCAAGGTTCAAATCTCGGGCCTCGTCATACTGAACACTTGTCCCTTTCCTGGTGCTTTCAGTATCGTAAAAGGTTTAAAATGATTGTGTCATGGTGGTTATAGGAGTGTACTGCATGAAGATCTATGTGGTGGCTTCTGGGGCGGACAACGTAGAATACTGTGGCAGCCATAAAATTTGGACAACTTTCCCGGATTCGTGGTGGCTATCGATTCCACCATGTAAATTAAAAAAAAAAAACAAGAGGAAATAAGATTCTCTTGAGTGCTGAAGGATAGACAAATGTGATGAAATTCGAGTATAACGCTTCCTAAAATCTCAGGATCTTCGAAGAATATAAAAAATTAATGAGGGAAATGCCCGTTGAGAGACACAGTCTCAAGGCGCGCCACAAAAACGCTGGCCAAAGGCCATGTTCGTAAAAAATTTATGAATGTTGGTCTAGGTAGGTAGACCAAGAGTCATTAATTGGTGATGCAGAGAGCGATCCTTACATTAATTAAAATTTATGAAGACAAAACGATTTGATATTGTAAGATAAAAAAAAATTAAATGCCCACCAAAAGTAAGGGCCTACGGTTTTTCCCTTTCCTCCATATTAGAAGATATGCAACAAGGGAAAAAGGATACTGAAATTTTATCCTTCTACGTTATGAAATGTGTAGTGAAGGGTATTGAAAGTTGAACGAGCTATCATTTAAGGGAAAAAAAATTTAAACGTAGGTAAAGTAGGAGGAAAAACAAAAATAGGGGGTCTCTAAAAAAATGTTTGATTTCTATTAGTTTCCTTCTTGAGTGAAACGCAACGATTTCTGCGTTTGATAGGGTAATAAATAATATAAACTAAAAAACACCTAGAATAGGATGCAACATTGCTTTAATTGCTTTAAAGTAAGCTACATTCATTAAGAAGGAGTATTTTTATAGAGGAAAAAATAAATTCAATATGCATACACAATGTAGTGAATAAATAATTTTTTAAATATTTGCATCAATGGTAAAACAAAATTATATAAACCAATAGGTATTACCATAAGCAAATATCTTTTAAAAAATTGCATATATGAGCATACTACAATATGAAAAAAGTACCTTTTTCTTAAAAAAAAACAAAGAATAAGAGATTAAGAACCAGTTTGAGAAACCTCCTTCAAGAGATAATGCTAGAAGAATATACCCTGCTTTGATACCATTTTAGAATTCCCAAGAGTAGAGCTACAAAACATTACAATATTTGAAGAAACAAAATAGAACTTATTGATTTATTCCAGGGATAAACTTTGTATAAAAATAAAATTTGATCATTGAGAGTCGTTGGATTACAACTCATCAAGTCTAATGAAGACACCACTGAGATTTCACCTAACACATGGAGGAGTGGAAACTCAAGTGTGTCTATCCTAGTAGAACTTAAGAGAATATTCACTTATTCTAACAGTGCAAGCCAGATCTGTGAAAAGAATTGTGTCTGCCTTTGAAATATATGCAGGCCAAAAGGTCAACTTTGATAAAATTCTATTATTTTTCCTGAACACTCCTCCTCACAAAATAAAGATTGCAAAGATTCTCCATTGCATAGTTGCAAATTTTTCTACTACATTTATTCACCTTCCTCTCTTTGTTTTATGAATGAAGGAATGTCTCTAGGACTCAGTGATTGAAATATTGCATCATCGTCTCACCAGCTGGAAAGGGTATTTTCTCAGTCAGGTTGGCCAAATTTTACTGGTTAAGTTTATTCTTCAAAGCATCCCAATATAATTTATGTCTCTATTCAAGTAGCCCTCAAAATTCTTATCCAATATGGAGTACATCCAAAAAGAATTCCTGTGGGAAGACCCCCACGATCACAAAAAAATCCACCTTGTTTCCTGGAGCCAAACTTGCACAAGTAAATTCAATGGGGGTCTGGGTATTTTCAACTTTCATATTATGAATGAAGCTTTAATTTTGGAGCAAGCTCAGAGGATTTTAAAAATTCCAAACTTAGATTGGGTTAAAATTGTCTCAGCTAAGTATTTGCATGCTTCTGATGGGCTGCTTTATCATACCCTTCCCTTGGAAGGATCCACTTTTTGGCAGATTATGCTTGAAATTAGATTCAAAATTGTGATTGGATCCTGCTGGCTGGTGGGAAATGGTAAAGAGATTGAATTTTGGTATGAAAAGTGGCTATTCGATCGACCATTAATCCTAGAAGATAATCCTGCAAAGGTAGAACCCCTCACTCATAAGCTGGGATGTTTCAAGGTGAAAGACTTTATGTCTTTGATGGAGGACAAACGAGTTTGAAAATATATTCTAGAGCCTATTGTGAACATGAAGGAAGCAACAACTTGGTTGAATATTTCTCATCTACTTATTCTCTAGGTTCTAAAACAATAGGACTTCAAAGACTCCTTAATCTAGGTGGAGGAGAGTGATGGATCCTTCTCCATGAAATTGGCTTACTTTCTCATTGATGTTAACCATGGTAATTGAAATATTCCTTATAAGGTTTGGATGAGGAATATAATGCCTAAGGTTAATTTTTTGGCTGGCCATCCAAAATAGATGCCTTACTCTTGACAACCTTCGCAAGAGAGGGATGATTCTTCCGAAAAAGTGTTATCTATGTGAATATTCAGAGAAATCTGGTCTTCACTTTTTCTTGCATTGTTCCTTTACTGTGGACGTTTGGTACCAAGTTTTTGAAATCCTTAGGACCTATTGGGTTATTCCTTAATTGATTATTGATATTTTGCTTCAATGGTCTACGTCATTCAAATCCTCACATCTAGGAAAGCTCTGGGTCTTTCTATTCCCTCATTTATTCAGGATTATTTTGTGGAAGTGTAACCAAAAAGTATTTAATAATTTTAAGTGGGACCTAAATTTTGTCTTCTCCAAAGCATTTGGGGTGATAGTGGAAAATATTTCTACCTACTTCGGTGATCTATATAGGGATGTGTAGATTGAATATTTGTTAGAACTTAATTTGGGCTTCACTCAGAGTACTCCTCTTACTTCTCCTCAACCTTCCACAAGAAGTTAGGATGTTTGGTCCCCCCTCCTGCCAGGTGAATAAAACTTAATTTTAATGGTGCATCAAAAGGAAACTCGGGTCTTGTTACTGCTAGGGGTATATTAAGAAACAACAAAGGGGACCTTGTTGGGGCCTTTACAAAAATAATTTCTATTTAGATAGTGCATTTTACTGAAGCCATGGGATTGCTTCGGGGGCTTTGGTTAGTGGATTATTTAGGCTTCCAAAATGTTTTTGTTGAGGGGGATTATTTGAATATAATAAATGTTGTTAAGACTCAGAACCCTCAAAATTGGATGATATCTAACATCATAAGTGAGGCCTCCAAAATTCTTAATTTCAGATTAGTGGTTCAAGTTCAACATATTTTTTGTGAAGGGAATAAGGTCATGGATTTGATGGTGAATTTGGGAATTTCTCTCAAAGTCTTCAAAACCTGACTACTTATGATCACGAGTAGGAGTTGGTTTTTGTTTTTTTGAAGGGTTGAAAAGTTGTTTTAGTTGGACTTTATTTTCCCTTCTTGAGTTCGCCCACATTAGCTTTTGTGGCCTTTTTGTTCATTGCATGTTTCAAGTCTTGTATTTTTGGAATAGGTGGCATGCTTTTATTTATGTTGTAGTTGGGGTGTGGTAGTGGAGTAACTTTGTCCTCCTGTTTGTTGGGTCTATAAATTAGGGACTTGTTTTTTGGCTCAATTCCCTCAGTAATTTTTTGGGGGGTTGGCTACTCTTTTCTTATGTTGTGGATTTCAAATTGTAATGGTTTTATTTTCCCTGCTAGTTTTGTGATTTATGCTTTAAGTGTTGAGGTTCTGGGTGTCTTGTGGGGACCTTGGAACTCTATTTTTCTATTATTTAGCCATTTTAGTCATCCTCATTTTCTATGGCCCTGTATTTTCTATCCTCTCTTCAAAACCTCATTGAATTCTGGCACCTAGAAAACTGGGGCACGTGGGAAGGGTGCTACAATTTTAAAAGAGGATGTGACTAGCCATCAAGGTAGTGTGTGTGCCTCATTTTCTACCTGGTGGATTGGGTTGCCTTGTAAGTGTGCGTGGTGGCTCACTATGGCTCATAAGAAAGAGATAAGAATCCCTATAGAACCGACTGTGTTTGAGGGTGATGGTGTAGTGAGTAAAATCATGCACAAAGGTGGCCTTCTGGAGTTTACTCTTTCATTCCATGGTTACCATTCAGCCCTTTCTAGGATTCTAGCCCACTCCTAGAGAAGCGGGTATGTTTAGGCTAAAGGAATTGAGTTTGAATTTTCTATGGACCTCTTGGCCAAGGTGACTGGTTTACCTAATGACAATGAATATCATAATCGCCCTAAGACTCTCTCAAGTGGGAGTATGGCTTGTTTGTTGATACCTAGGAAAATCTACTAAAGTTGTAGAATGGTTATGATGCAAAGGTATTTATGGCTCCGTGGAATTGTGTTCTCACGGTGATAATGGAGTATTTTACATCGGATTCGAGCAAGGATGTGATATATAATAATCATATGATGTTTCTCAATCAATTCAGGCATAAACGACTAACGAATGTGTTGGCCTTCCTATTTTAATCCCCAAATAATTTGTTGTATGGTGTTAAAATAGAAAAAGGGCTACATCCAATCCACCAAGGTTTGACCATTTTGATTTTTGAGTTTGTGGTAAAGTTAAAAGGGATTGTGGTTGAAGATGCCCTGCAGAAAATTAATTTTTTTAAAATCTGAGGAGGATTCAGAATCATAGGATGTCGACTTCTCTCACTCACCCCTCAATTTGAAAGAATGAGGCTCAGTGTCTAATAAGTCCCTGAAGTACTTGGGTACTTCTATTCCTTGTAGTGCATGAAGGTTTGTTTGAATTTCTACAAGGATTTCCAAGTCTTCGGATCCTTTTGTGTTGGTTGTTTCTTCTAACTCAAAGGAGGTTTTTCTTGATCATAAGATTCCTAAAATTTATTCATTTCCTAATAGTGCTCACGTTCCTGTCCCTTCAGGTTCCTGGCCAATTTTATACACGCTTGAACGAAAGCATCAGGCTCTTTCAGGCTCGATCCAAGTGGTTGTTGCTTTCACTAATAAGATCAAGGAGATCATTCAGAGTTAGATGGGGAACTTAGTCTTGTAGTGGTATGTAGATTGGTGTCTTCCATTCTATGGTTCGGTTCATCCTGTGGGTGTTGTGTTTTGTTTCTGGTTTCTTGTCTGGTGTTTTCCCTTTTTTTTGGACTTCATTGGTTAAATTAGTGCTAGTCCCCTTTTGTAGGAGTTAGTTTTCCCCTTTTTTTTGGACTTCATTCTAGTATTAGGTTTGAGGACCCTATCAAAACCCCTTTTATTTATCTAATCAAAAAAATTATAAATATAGTATCCAATTTCTTGTTGACCAAAAAATATTTATGTTAAGATTACTTTAATAACCAATCAAAAACAATAATTTTGGTTTACATTTTTTAAAATTTAAATAATATTAAAATAATCTAAATTAAATATTCTAAACTATATACGGTTAAAGCATTCCTAGGGGAGTGTGAAGACATTCAAATCCTCAGCCTTGTAATATCATATTGGAGGACGTTTTAATTGCTGCAACTAAAGGTTATAGTGACAATGAAGAAGAGGATTCAAGCATGAGGCATGATCTAATATTACAAGTTACTACTTCCACCAAACCTTATAACAAAAAATAATAATAATAGGAAGATATACATGGATTTTTTTCCACCTGGACCAATAAGTATTTATTCCAGTAAGGGACCTCAATTTATTAAACATTAAAACTATAACTTATTTAATATGTAATATACAAAGTCTTATCATTAGAAAATAATTTTTATAACTCATGTACTTAGAAAAATTATATTAATATAGTTGTTTTAAAAATATAATAATACTTTACAATGTAATGTTTTGAAGTTGAACATATCATATTATTACTACACACCTTGTCATAGTTTGAACTTGGATATCCTAAAAAAAAAAACCATAACACTATAGACACCAAAATAGCACCAATCTGATTATGTGACGACAAGCACTGATCGAAGTGACATACACAACCCCTAGGGCATCCCCCAGAGGTTAAACAATGGTCCTAACCACTCCCATAACAGTTTTGGAAGGTCAGAGGTCAATTTGGCATCTTTTTAGCACTTTTCTCCCTACTCGTCCCACCCTCGGACGATTACAAACTGGTATTCATCCCACCCTGGGATGATTAGCAACAATCGTCCCAGGGTGGGATGATTAGCAGGTTTGACTAGCAAAAATTCAAACCTCGATAGGTCCACCACTTAACTGCGCCTTCAGGGCATGCAATTGCGAGGAAAGGCTTCAAATCAAAGAGAGGGACTTCAGTAAAGCATGCCTTGATCATGGAGGCCTCATGCAAGGAGACTCTAAATCATGGAAGAATGTTTTCTACCAAAATAGGGCAAGCAAGCCAAGTGGTGCCCTCGCATGCGCATTCAAAAAGAGAGACCCTAGGTATATAAAATGATGAGTCTTCTCACCCCAAAAAAAGGACAGAGCAGGAGCATTTGGAGTAACGAAGTGCTGTCGAATTACATCCTCACCCATTGTTTGTGCTTCTTACATCCTTGATCTCTCTTTTAGAAGGGAGGTTATTGGGTGATTATTGGAAGCGCAATCCAGAAAAAAACCCAAAAATTTGGCCACAATACCCCACCCAATCTGTAGAAACAACCCCATAAGAGGTTTTGGACCCATCCCAAGTGGATTGGTGCCAAAAATGAGCCTCATACGGGGGGCGTCCTACCCCCGGGCACCCCCCGCACTGCTGTAGTTCTAATTGCCCCACCCCAAAGCGATTAGAAATCTATGGCATATTTTCCTACTATTTCTTTTGCATTTTATTTTAGGTCATCCATATATGCTGTCATTCAAGTTTCATGTGATTCTGATAAGTTTTGGCTATGATTTTATTATTTCTCGCTTTCACTAACCTACAAGGAGCGTCGTCGAATATAGGGCAACCGAGGTAGAATCTACAAAATACGACCATCTGGGTAATCCCAAAATTCCCCATTTTGTCTAACACCAACTTTGTAGGTGTTTTGAAGGCCCCTGAATAGGATATTTAGGAGGTCACCTACTGACATTTTATGACAGTCCTAATCGTCCCACCCTGGAGTGATTAGAAATATGTGATAGATTTCTCAACTGTTCCTTTTGTAGTGTGTTCTTGGTAATGTTTTCATGCTTTTGTAAAATTTTCATCTCATTCTAATATATTTTATTTTATTTTTTAATTATTTATGCATGTGTTAATTGTAGGCCTTGGGGATTGCTTGTTTCTCTCCATCCGTAGGTCCTACTAATTGTTTACTATTTATCTAAATGTAGGATCCCAACACCAAAGGGGCATCAAGAAACTAAAGACACATTCACGCAAGGGATGGCGATGTTTGGTCCACCCATTTTCAATGTGGGCACGCGAAATATCCCCAAGGGGAATGTATCATTTATGGTGTAACAAGACTATTTCTAACGCTCCTAGACCCTAAAAATGTAATATATGTATTATAATAGATAGAGGTCTTCAAATACCCCTTGCATGCCCATTATGCATAGGCAAAGACTCTACAGGTCAATGAGGTGACACAGAATTGCCCCATGTAGGGGTATGTAGGGATGATAAGTATAGTGAACCGAAACAAGAGGTACCCAAGCACAGCTGCCCCCATGGCAGCTATAGGAGATGTTCCATCAAAGTCAAAACCTTAAAAGCACCCTACACAACCTCCTCCACCTAGACCAGTGGCCACAATTCATACCAAACTCACCCAAAGTTTGAGGACCACGTCTGCTAGGCTCTCCATCTATGAGCTAATACAACAATCATCACCCCATCAGGAGGCTCTAATGGAGATACTTAAAGCAATAAAGCTGTAACCCCATGAAGAAAATTATTTCAAATGATGCACCGATCCAGTCATCACCTTTAGAGAGGACGAGCTAAAATCAGTGACTGGTGACATGGCAGATCCACCCATGTACGTCATTACGCGGGTCAATGGGATTCTGTATAAAAGGGTGTTGGTGGATATTGGCTCTTCCAGTAATATAATTACAATAGCAACATTGAAACACCTAAATTTGCTAGCATATCACATCATGGCCTCCACCTATACTCTGTGAGCATTCAATGATGCGATATGCTCGATGATTGGCATAATTGTCCTGCCCATCCAAGTGGGAAAAAAGACTATTCCTACGTTGTGCCACATATTGGAAGGTGATATGGCCTATAATATCTTACTGGGTAGGCCTTGGAACAGGTACATGAAGTATGTCCCTTCGATAGCCCACTAATGCCTAAAGTACACATTCAAAGGGCAAGTGTATGTAGTCCCGACATACTTAGAGCCCTTCAAATATTGCAATACAGTATAGCTGATGCCACAATCAACCCTACCATCGACACATTTGGATTTTTAGTTGAATCCATCTAAATAGGGTCCGATTCTGCATACATCCTCATTGTTAAGTCCATCAAATCCCCAGCTGGGTCCATATTCATCATTTGGTCCTTCACCAACGATGCCACCTATGATGGCCACATCGAAGGACAATGGAAAGAAACCCCTAGAAGAGTCACCGCCATCAGTATCAACCATCTCTACCGAAGAGGTGCCTAGCCGAATGGAAGTTGAGACACCTAATTCACCCCACATGGAGTGGACCTAGGAATATCTCCCATTCCCTCACCCTCAACTGCCAATGATCACTATTGAGATGGCCAATACGGGCCTGGGGGAGTACCTGGTGTGAAACATTGTAGCAACACCGCACTTGAGTCCATGCAGGACATGGGGAGACCTCGCCTCCCCATCGACACTATTGTTCCTCTAGGCTACCCACCAAATCATACAAACTTTGTATATGGGGTCTTGATAATGGCATTGAACCTTACATGCAAGAAGAAGACGATGAAGAGCCCTTTGCTGAGGACGTCAACTATCTGTCCAACCTAGACTTCACTTTGAGATATCTTGGCCAATGTAATTGGCATGGATATGGGTTGGGCAGATATGAGCAAGGATTGCACATTCTTTGCCAACCAAGATATCAGATGTCATACGACAAGTCAGGAGTATGTTTCAACCACCCTCTGCCCCTGGACATCTTGGTAGAGAACATACAAGGCCTAGGGATAGGCAAAAAGGATGGGTTGGCATTAGATCCATATGCCAATCCTAACACAACATATACATTGGGGGATTATCTCCCATTGTTGACAACACACCTTGTTGACCTTGATAACCCCATCCCTTTGCTCGAGAAAGGAGAAAGTTCGAGAACTCACTTACAAGAGGGATATAGACAAGGTCAAGAAGGATCTTCGAAAGATGAGTCAGAGTATGAAGTAGCACCATGGGACCCTTTCAAATCGGATAGAAATCACTTGCAAGTGACCCCCATGGATGACTATCAGTAAATCCTCTTGACAATGTTACCTTTGGATGCTCCAATCGAGCAAGTGCCACCTCAAGGAAATCAGGTCCCCCCGTAGAGAGCGTAACAACCCCGATGGGACCACATTAATTTTCTCGAGAAGAACGAGCCTCACATGCCACACATAGTTGTTGGAGCCAATTAAGGCCTATGGATCTCTGATAGTGATTATGAAGATGAGAATGAGATGGAATATCCCAACCACATGTGACAACAACAACAACAATAGTACCCATGGATATTGACGACATGTTTGAACAACTAAACATGGGACCAAGGCATAGGTGGCACCTAAACCCAGCACAGTTGGACCAAGTGTTGCATTCACCACTTTAGGTATACAGAGAGCACCTTCCGCCCAGAGACCGTATAGAGCCATCAGTGCCAAGGGTAGACCCTATCCTTTTATCCGTACATAGGGCCTATCCATTTATGCAAATACCCCTAGAGCCACATCCGAAGCACAAAAATCATCCAGGATGTCTGAGTCACCATCCGCACGATAATGGAGACCAAAATCATTCCATTAACATGATCTCCATTGACTTAACCACCCCCATCCGCAATCCAACCGATCTAGCATGATCATTGTATCTAGACCTAGATGCCATAGACTGGGATCGCGTTAATTCACCACCATCCCCATTAGAGTACTGGCCTTGGAGTGAGATGCTTCATTTCACCCCAGGACCAACTCAAGATATCTCCCATGCTGAAGAGAGACCCGAAGTTCCTAACGCAGATCTAAATTCAGCGAATGATATCCACTTGATCCCAAATCCACACCAGTTGGAGGACGGGTCCCACATGTCGATCGAGGAGATGACTGACGTAGACATAGGCTCTGATCCAATGAATCCATAGATCATCAAGCTAGGGGTAAGTCTATCCCCCGAAGAGCAAGCTAACTACATTGCCCTTCTCAAAGAGAAGAAGGAGGTTTTTGCATGGTCCTACAAAGACATGTTGGGGCTAGACCCGTAGCTAGTCACACATAATCTAATGCTTGATTCGACAGTCAAGCTAGTTAAGCAAAAACTACTTAAGATGCACCCAATAGTAGCCTTAATTTTCAAAGACAAGCTACAAAAGTTGTTGGATGCACAGTTTGTCATCTGTGTGGATTACCCACCATGGCTGTCCAACATGGTACCCGTCAAGAAGCTTGACAGGAGGATTCGCATATGCACCAATTTTTGAGATCTAAACAAAGTGAGTCCTAAGGATGATTTCCCCTTGCCTAGCATCGATGCATTGGTAGACGCTACAGCGGGCCACAAAATGCTATCCCTCATGGATGGTTTATCGATATATAATCAGATTCATATCAATCCTGAGGACCAACTAAAAACAGCATTCACAACGCCTTGGGGGACATTTTGTTATAAGGTCATGCCCTTTGGCCTTAAAAATGCTAGCGCAACCTATCAACATGCTATGACATACATATTCCATGATCACATGCATAAAAATTTGGAATATTATATGGATGATTTGTTGGCCAAATCTCTTTTGTGCCCAGATCATCTCGATGACTTAAGCAAGATCCTCGATCGCCTCATCGAACACAAAGTTAGGCTAAACCCTAAGAAGTGTGTATTTGGCATCACATATGGAAAAATCTTGGGTTTCATAGTCTCAAAATGAGGAATCGAGGTAGATCCAAAAAAATTCAAGGCAATCCTTGAGATGCTCCCTCCAACCACCATCAAGCAGCTCAAAATCTTGGAGGGAAAGGTCGTGTCAATCAAGCACTTCATAGCATAGCTATTTGACAAGTGCCAACCCATGAATAAATTATTACACAAGGGGGTATAATTTCATTAGGATGATGAGTGCCAGTCAGCCTTTGACAACATTAAACAATACTTGGCTTCATCGCAAGTATTGGCACCACCTAGACCAGGAGTGTCGTTCTATTTATACATCTCAGCTACTAAGGTGGTACTGGACGCCATGCTAGCCCAAAAAAATGAACTACACAAAGAACATGCTGCTTACTATCTTAGCCGCACCCTGGTCAGTTATGAACTTAACTATGCATACATTGAGAAGTTATGCTTGGCAGTGGTGTTTGCTACCAAAAAGCTATGCCATTACATGCTGAGAAAAACAACGTATGTTGTGTCTAAGGATAATCCATTGCGGTACATGATGAGTCATACTTATCACAGTAGCCGTATGGAAAAATAGATCATGTTGTTGATGGAGTTTGACATCAAATTCATTGGACAAAAATCCATCAAAGGTCAAGTCATCACCGATCAACTAGCAACAAAGACTATCAGCCTCTGACCATAGAGCTACCCGATGATGTGGTCTTCAATGTCTCAAAATCACCAGATTATTATGAGCCTAAGTCACAAAATGACATAACCTTATTCTTTTATGGTTGTAAATGTGAGCAAGGGGGTTGCGTGGGAATTGCATTCTTCACACCGCAAGGGGCTCCAATGCCTCTAACATTTAAACTTGATTTCCTGTGCACTAATAACAATGCCGAATACAAAGCCTTACTCATAGGTCTTTATACAACCATCACCATGAACATCAAACGCCTAAACATCTTTGGTGATTCGTTGTTAATCGTCAACCAAGTGAAAGGGGTATTCCAATGTAAATGCCTAGTTCTACAGGCCTACAAAGCCCTTGTGGATAAATTCCTGGCAAAGCTTGAATGGTACGACATCGAGGCACTCCCTCGGTCATCGAATCATTTTATGAACACTATGGCCTCCTTGGGGTCACTAATCCCATAAGACATTTCTGGTGATATGACAACCATTCAAGTCAAAACACTATCACAATCTGGGATGGAGCATGCAAGCTCTGACTTAATGCCAGGAATCCACCTGATCCATATTGAACTGTCTCAGGATAGGTTCTCTCGAATCCATGATAGTCTGAATCACGCCAACTAGGGGTCCTTGTTCTCCCCATTTCCCCTTAATAGCAACACAACGTTATTCTTACAGGTTCATTCCCACTCAGCTTTTGCTAGTGACAAACTTTGAGAGGGATTTGCTGTTCATACCATCAAATTTTTTTATTAGTAGGATTGGTACACACCCATAAGAGACTTCCTCAAGTCAGGTAACCTCCCACTTGGATTGTCGCATGCCGCAAAAAGATCATTCAAATAGAAAATGGTAAAACATGTCTTGCTATGAGACATTTTGTACTGTCAAAGCTATGAGGGAATCCTCCTTCATTTCTTGGACCAGCAGGAGTCCACTTGGGTGATAACCCAAGTGCACGATGGTACATGCGGTGGCCACTTCAGCGGTATGGCCATCGTAAAGCACATTCTTCGCAAGGGATATTATTGGCCATATTTAGAGCAAGATTGTTATGCGTATGTAAGGAAGTGTGTGAAGTGTCAACACCATGCTAATTTGACACACGTACCTTCTCAGGCCTTGCATCCGATCCAATCGTCTTGGCCATTTTTGCAGTGGGGCTTAGATCTAATCGAAAAGATCTCCCCTGCATTGTTAGGTTGTCACACATTCATCATAACGGCCATAGAGTACTTCACCAAGTGGGTGGAAGCAATTTTGCTTACCTCTACGACGGGACCCTACATTGCAAAGTTTATTTTACATAACATCATATGTCATTTTGGTATTCCATCCAAGATAATCTCGGATAATGGGACGTCCTTCAAGAACAAATATGTGCGCACTTTGACAACAAAGTACAAAATTCAGCACAGTTTTTTGACACCCTATTATCCGCATGCAAATGGGCAAGTAGAGGTGTCAAACAAAACGCTAGTTGCCATATTCAAAAATACAGTCGTAGATAGTCATAAGGATTGGCATGTTCAAATACCACTTGCTATTTGGGCTTATCTCACTAGCATTCGGACACCCACTAGGGCAACTCTGTTTTCGCTGGTGTATGGCTCCGAGGCAGTCATGCCTCTTGAGTTGGAAATTCCTTCCCTACGCATATCAATGCAAGATTTCATCGATGATGACACTACGCGGTAGGCCCGGTTAGACCAGCTTATGTTGCTCGATGAACGACACATCAAAGCTCTCAAGCATTTACGTATCTACCAAGAGTGACTTAAGAAATCATACAACATGAAAGTTCACCTGAGGGACTTTCAGGTTGGTGACCTGGTATTAAAAGTGAACCAACAAAATTCTAACTTGCCACCCCATATAAGGGACAATTTTGTGGCAAACTGGTTAGGTCCTTATGTAATTGACAGTAAAATAGGACCTGGGACATACTGACTAGCCTCTCTTGATGGAATCAAGGAACTAGAACGCTTGAACATCAGTCATTTGAGGCCATTCCATATTTAAGAGAGATACATAGCCCAACCAAAAGCTCCAATGGTTCTTGCAATCCCTTGGTCAACCCCCAAACACCCCAAAGGTATCCATAATCCCTTTGGTCAAACCAAAAAGCTCCAAGGATTCCCGCAATCACTTGGTCAACCCCCAAAATGCCCCAAAGGTGCCCATAATCCCTTTGGTCAAACTAAAAAGCACCAAGGATTCCCACAATCGCTTGGTCAACCTAAAACACCCAAAAGGTATCCATAAAATCTTTGGTTAGACCAAAATCTCCAAGGGTTCCCACAATCGCTTGGTCAAAAATAAATATTCAAAAACAACCAAAACAATAAAATAATCAAAAATAACAAAAAAACTGCATCTCATTTCCATGCATACTCGCAAAAAATCAAAAACATACAAAAATAACTACATTAGGCATCACATACATACATTGCACATTTGTTGATCATATAGGTCTAGAGCACCATAGACTGTAATTACGGGAAATTCCATCATTCTCCACATTTTTCCACTTTGAAAATAATTCAGCAAAAATAAATGCCAATCACATTTTTCACCACATCATAGTCAGTTGTCTTCTAATGTATCTAGGGTTTTCGCCATTCAGTTGTCATTAGATTTCTAGCCAAAAATTGTACAAAGTCAGATAGATTTTACAAAGGTAGAGTTCTACTTGGATCACACCTTATTACGTAGCATCCCAACACAAGTTAAAACACATTAAAAAAAAAATCCCAAGTTGTGTAAACAAAAGATGAAACCTGCATAGCAGACTTGGTTAACATAAGTGAAACAATTATCTTGCTCATCCCCCTATGCGAATGACACCAAGAATACTGAGAGTTGACAAAAGGACAAGCATCTTCCCTACCCAATTCCCTAAAATAAACAATGGTTTTCACCACTATGACAAATCCCAAAATTCTCAAAGGGTTGCAAACATCAAAAATTGCAAAAGTCAACATTCAAACTCCAAAGTTTGATATCCACACCCTTAAAGTGCACACATCAAAAAGCACAACTCAAATCCCTTGCTCAAAAACAAAATACAAAAATAAACAGTGATTTTTATCACTACATCTGAGAGAAAGTATCCCAATAAAATTGAAGAAAAAAAGGGAGTAGAACTTGAATCCCTGGAACTCTCAGCATTTGAAAGGTCATGAGGTAATCCTCAATACCGGTTTGGTGGATAGCCTGCTAGTCACTAGCAACAAAACTCCTGCATGACGATATATCTATCGCATTAAACTGTGTACAGATCAATGTTTGCATGTGGATGAGCTAGCTTATGGTATCCTAGATGACACTGCAGATTAATCTTACTAAATACTACAAAGGAGTTGGTGGAGCTAATTAGGTGATCCTCAGTATAGGTTTGGTTGAAAGCCTATCTGGAATTGGCTGTATCCTGACAAATACCACATGAACAAACTTAATTGCACACACAGGGATGCGAAATAACTTGGTCAAACTCAAGTCTGATTCATACCTTACTTAAAAGTCTTGTAAGATAAAAGTACAGTCTTGGCTAGTTAGTTAAAACATCTGAGTCTCATAAAACCTTAAATACATTCTAAACCAACTGTGATACATTCCATTATTACACCATCATCAAAAATATATACAAAACAAAAGAAAAATATATACATACAAAGTCATTTCATAATGCAATCGCCTAGTACAAAAAAGCCATTAAGTCCTGTACAGTCTATGGTGCCACCACCAAATATCAACAACTCAATTCATCCATTCCATATGCATACATCATATAATTAGAAACATCGCATTCACAATAACATATGCATACATCAATGTAAATACATGTGCATAAAATCAAACCATAACAAGTGTATAAACACAAAGAAAGTCATGTATATATATCGTCAAAAAGGCCCTCAGGCTATAATAAAATGGTCCTTGGACCTCACCAAAAAAAGCAAAAACTCAAAAACCCCCAAGCCTAGGGCGTCGGCCACCATGATCACGTAGGATCGGTGCGACGAGAACTACCCCTAGTGGTGTGGGTCCTATGGGACCTCTCAGTGCGGCTGCTGCTAGCCCCTAAATCATGCCCACTAGCACCCCCCTCATGCACCCACCTACGACGAGAGGATGCTGACTGCTCAGTATCGTTGTCTCTCATTCGGTATGAAGATCCACCTCTAGGGAGATCAGGTAACCGCCCACCGAGGTGGATAATATCTACCTCCAACTCCATCCAGTGTCAAACCAAATCCATATCCCACTAACGGTATGCAGCCAATGCATCATTGAGTTGTGCCAATTGAGTTCACAGGAGATCCCTCTCCCACGAAGCATCTGTGTCCCCATCCTTTTGGTGGTAGGCAGCCAATGCATTCTCCTGCTCCACCAACTGAGTCCGTAGGAGATCCCTCTCCTGTAGAGCATCCCCGAGCTCCTCATCCTGTCTCTAAATAAGATCCTCCAATCGTGCTATATCAGCACGATGCTTCGCCTCCATACCCTCTAGGACTGCTTGAGGCATAGGCATATCAGGTACGACAAGCTGCTCTAGCTCCCAATGCTCCAGGACATCCTACGTATTTGGCTGCTCCGGATCCCCAAAATCATCCCCCATAAAATCATCAACCTCCACCATGTCTAAATCCTCCAAGGGAGCCCCCCAACCCTCCCTTGATGCCTCTGCACCATCTCCACCTGTTGTTGCTATGTCTAGATTTCCTAGAAGCTCCTCACCCCACCATCGTCACATCATCCACCACTAGTCGTACTCGAAATTCATCTTGACATTGTCCATGTCAGGTACATCGATCATTGCATCTGAATCCTCACCCAGTGGCTCAATGATCGGCCAAGACAATGTCCTCTCGTTGCCCCAACATCGATAGATCAAGGGCTCACCAGGAAATCCCTGGTGCACCCCAAACTATTACGTCACCCAAACATACGAGAAGTACTCTTGCTTAGTTTCATGTCTCCCGATCAGCCATCTCCCCCTGTGCACCCGCTAGAGCCACTCTCCAGCCATAGGCTAAGCTGGATAGTCCTGGTATGGTCACCAGCAAACATCCCCTGGAGCAAGACCCGTGAAGGCATCAACATAGTGCCCTACGGTACCTGCCCATTGCTGACTCTACCCCTACTCCTCGAACCTCCACCAGAGATCTGCATATCCTATCTCCCTGTCCACCATCTCTCCCCGAGAAGTCCACGACAAACCTTGTGGCCTCTTCGCAGCTATGTGCTGCCATCCCCAGCACTGCAATAGGTAGTTGCATCCAATCCCATTTTTTCTTTGATAGCGGACCTCATACATCTCATCATAGAGCTATGCCAGTAACGTCTAACCCCACCTCATAATCAGGGGTGCCTCCATCGAACACTCCACCAGTCTGAACACCACCTCCAACAGGTTCCACAAGAACCTCACACCCGAGGAGTCAAGAAGCAGCATGTTGGAGATGAGGGTCATTAGTAATGCATGCCTCACTCCCAACACACCCTTCTCCAACCACCACCGCACCAAGATCTCGCCAATCAGGCAATCCCCCTCTACCCTCTCCACCGGACCATCCACCCCCATCTTCGCCCCATGTTCGAAGCACCGTGTCAGCACCGTCATCCACTGATCACGTGGAGTGGTCTGAATAGGCAGCCCATCTATCAAAATCCATAGAATCTGATAGACATCCTCAAGATTCACCATCATATCCCTTGTTGGGAGATGAAAGGTATTGGTGTGGGGATCCCATAAGCTGATCAAGGCAGTCAAATATACCCGATCCCCCACCACAGGCTCTAACCGAGTCACATGCTTGAGCCCGAGGGTGTCAAGCCAATCCTAGTCTGCAGCATTTAGCGCCTCCTGCGCCTCCAAAAATATAGTAGGCCCACGATACCAGATCTTCACCACCTAAAAATAAAAAACAACACAAAAAAATTAAAAAATGAACGAAAACAAAAATAATGTACAGCAAAAACATTAACAAAATGTATAGTACACACATTCAAAAAACCAAATAAACAATGCAATGCAAAAAAAAAAACAAAAAAACAAATTCACATAAACAGTTGTTAGTTACCTAGGGTTTTTTACTTTAGTTCAAACTGATAAATAAAAAACAAAAAACAAATTCACATAAACAGTTGTTAGTTACCAAGGGTTTTTTACTTTAGTTCAAACTGATAAATGAAAAACAAAAAACATATTCACATAAAAAGTTGTCAGTTACCTAGGGTTTTTCACTTTAGTTCAAACTGATAAATAAAAAAAAAAAAAACAAATTCAATATTAACATTTGTTAGTTACCTAGGGTTTTTAACCTTACTTTGAACTGACAAAACAAAGTATAGCAAAGTACAGACAAACAACTATACAACAAAAGTACAACACGGTCAAATAAAACTGTACACCCATAAACAGGATAACACACTGAGGGTTTCTACACTCTAGTTTAAACAAAACAATAAACACAAAATAAAACAGTCTAACCTAGGGTTCGACCTTAATCTAAACTGACACAAAACAAAAACAAAATAACAGTTAACCTAGGGTTTTCATCCTAGTCTACACAACAAAAATAAAAAACAAAATATAACAGTTAACCTAGGGTTTTCTTCCTAGTCTAAACAAACAAAACACAAAAACAAAATAAAACAGTCTAACCTAGGGTTTTCATCCTAGTCTACATAAACAAAAAAACAAAAACAAAATAACAACCTAACCTAGGTTTTTCATCCTAGTCTAAATAAACAGAAAACCAAAACAAAATAAAAAAGTCTAACCTAGGGTTCGACCTTAGTCTAAACTGACACAAAACAAAAACAAAATAAAACAGTTTAACCTAGGGTTTTCATCCTAGTCTAAATAACAAAATAAAAAAAACACAGTAAAACAGTTAACCTAGGGTTTTCATTCTAGTGTCAAACTGAAAAATAAAAAACACAATAAAAAAATTTTTTAGTTACCTAGGGTTCGACCTTAGTCTAAACTAATAAAAACAGAAAACAACATAAAAGCATTTTTTTTTTTTTAACGCTACATTTTAGATCTTAGTATTAAACTAGGGTGTTTTGTTTAGTTTACAACAAAAACAAAATAAACACGGTTTACACTAGGGTTTCGATCTCAGTTTTAACAAAGCAACACAAAGCACATTTTCAAACAAACCGAAAAATTAAACTAGGGATTTTATTTTAGTTTAAATCAAAAAAACAAAATACAAAAGAAAAGATTTACGGTTTTAAACTATAAAACAAAACAAGCAAAATAAAGAGAAGGGGTACTTAACAAATGAACAAACAAAAAAAACAAATACACAAATTTTTCAACTAGGGTTTCTAATCTTAGTATAAACAAAACAAAAATAAAATAAAATACACAAATTTTTCAACTAGGGTTTCTTAATATTAGTTTAAACAAAAAAAAATACACAAATTTTTAAACTAGGGTTTCTTAATCTTAGTTTAAACAAAACAAAAACAAAAACAAAATACACAAATTTTTAAACTAGGGTTTCTTAATCTTAGTTTAAACAAAACAAAAACAAAAAAAAAATACACAAATTTTTCAACTAGGGTTTCTTAATCTTCGTTTAAACAAAAACAAAATAAAAATAAAACTTTAAACTAGGGTTTAATCTTAGTTTAAACACAAAATACAAAAAAACAAACAACATTTTAAACTAGGGTTTAATTTTAGTTTAAAACACATAATACAAAAAACCAAACAAAAATTTAAACTAGGGTTTAATCTTAGTTTAAACGCAAAAACATAATACAAACACAAAATAAATCATGATTTTAAACTGTACTAAAACAAAATAAAAACAAGTAAAATAAAGCGAAGGAGAACCTACCGGTCTTGCCTCGGCTCCGCCACTTGACGATCCGGTCCGTGCACTCATGGTATCCGCGAAATCCGATAGCGCTCCGCTATGCAAACTCGACCTCCTCCTCCTCACAGCTCCAAATCGCCAGAAAAACAAAATGTAAATGATCCCAAAACCTAGTTTTGGACCTTAAATAGGATTTTAGGCCTGTAATAATTCCACCTTGGGACGAGAGCTCTAGTTAGCGCTTGTACCACCCTGGGATGATTACAAAGTAAGAAATTCAAAAATAGCAAAAACTGCACCAAAATGCACAAAAAATAGCAATAAAATTACCAAATAAGAGTGCTTTTACACTTGACATTCTTGGCATACAAAATAGACGTCGGGGTCATAAATCCTCACTATCCTACTCCCTAAGAAGGCTACCATAGCCGGACCGCTCCACGGGAGGACGAATTTTCAAGAATTTCATCCCCAAATGGCGTCACAAAAAGGGTCCAAACCCACCCAAAAATAGCAATAAAATTGCCAAATAAGAGTGCTTTTGCACTTGACATTATTGGCATACAAAACAGATGTCGGGATCACAAATCCTCACTATCCTACTCCCTAAGAAGGCTACCATAGCCGGACCGCTCCACGGGAGGATGGATTTTCGAGAATTTCATCCCCAAACGGCGTCACAAAACAGGTCCAAACCCATCCAAAAATAGCAATAACATTGCCGAACAAGGTGCCTTTGCACTTGCGCTTCTTGGCATAGAAAATAGATGTCGGGGGCACAAATCCTCACTATCCTACTCCCTAAGAAGGCTACCATAGCCGGACCGCTCCATGGTAGGATGGATTTTTGAGAATTTCATCCTCATACGACGTCACAAAAAGGGTTACACCCACCAAAAACCGGTCAAATTATTGGGCAACTGCATAAGCATTCAATAATAAACAACTGAAGACACCTTTACAAAAATCATTTTAGGTCAAGCGACTCATCACTTTTCTCAAGTCGGTCATTCCCTCATCGATTCGTCACTTGAGGGGGTAGTCACTCTTAGTCACCAATCAACAAATACACACCCAATCAAATAAATGACATGCATTCAAAGAATCATTGACAAAGACAATCATGATCCTGCTTGGGGTAACAAACAAGCAATAATCTCAAGTTGATCAAACACTTGGCATTCGTGAATCATGAACTCAAGGTTCCCACAGACAAAAGGTTGTGCCCTTTGCCTATAAATGACGGAATAATGTCCAAGATCAAGTAACACCTCACCAAAAAAGGTTAACACTTGAATTAAGCTCCTTAGCTCGTCAGAAGCAAGGATTCAAGAATTCACGCCCTTTCCATACTTGGGTCATCGAAAGTTGGTTAGGTTACTGAGAAATACTAATCATTAGTGCTTTGGTTATCTATTTTTGCTCAACATTGTGCCACACACAATGCATCCCAAAAATGGGCATCTGTAGACACCAAAACAACACCAATCCAATTATGTGACGATAAGCACTGATCTAAGTGACATACACAGCCCCTAGGGTAGCCCCCAGAGGTTAAACAATGGTCCTAACCACTCCCACAGTAGTTTTGGAAGGTCGGAGGTCAATTTGGCACCTTTTTATCACTTTGCTCCCTACTCGTCCCACCCTGGGACGATTACAAATTGGTATTCGTCCCACCCTGGGATGATTAGCAACAATCGTCCCAAGGTGGGATGATTAGCAGGTTTGACTAGAAAAAATTCAAACCTCGATAGGTCCTCCACTTAACTACGCCTTCAGGGCATGCAATTACGATGAAAGGCTTCAAATCAGAGAGAGGTACTTCAGTAAAGCATGCCTTGATCATGGAGGTCTCATGCAAGGAGACTCCAAATCAGGGAAGAACCTTTTCTTCCAAAATAGGGCAAGCAAGCCAAGTTGCGACCTCGCATGCGCATTCAAAAAGAGAGACCCTAGGTCTATAAAATGGTGAGTCTTCTCACCCCAAAAGAAGGACAGAGTAGAAGCATTTGGAGCAACGAAATGCTGCCGAATTACATCCTCACCCATTGTTTGTGCTTCTTACATCCTTGATCTCTATTTTGGAATGGAGGTTATTGGGTGATTATTGCAAGCGCAATCAGGATCCAAAACCTGAACATTTGGCCACAATACCCCACACAATATGCTGATATAACCCCAAAAGATGTTTTGGACCCATCCCAAGTGGATTGGTGCCAAAAATGAGCCTCAAACGACGGGCGTCTTGCCCCCAGGTGCCCCGCACACTGCTGTAGTTCTAATCGCCCCACCCCGGAGCGATTAGAAATCTGTGGCATATTTTCCTACTGTTTCTTTTGCATTTGATTTTAGGTCATCCATATATGCTGTCATTCAAGTTTCATGTGATTCTGATAAGTTTTGGCTGTGATTTTATTATTTCTCGATTTCACTAACCTATAGGGAGCGTCATCAAATAGAGGGTGACCGATGTAGAATATACAAAATCTGACCATCTGGGTCATCCCAAAATGACCCTTTTTGTCTAACCCCAACTTTTCAGGTGTTTTGGAGGTCCCCAGATAGGACATTTAGGAGGTCACCTACTGACATTTTATGACATTCTTAATCGTCCCACATCGGAGCAATTAGAAATCTGACATATTTCTAGACTGTTCCTTTTGCAGTGTATTCCTGGTAATGTTTTCATGCTTCTATCAAATTTTTAGTTCATTCTGATATATTTTAGTTATTGTTTTAATTATTTTATGCATGTGTTAATCATAGGCCTTGGGGATTGCTTGTTTCTCTCCATCCGCAGGTGCTACTAATCATTTACTATTTCTCTGAACGCAGGATCCCGACACTGGAGGGGTAGCAAGGAACTAAAGACGTATTCATGCAAGCGACAACGATGTTTGGTCCGCTCATTTTCAATGTGGGCACGCGGAAGATCCCCAAGGGGAATGTATCATTTATGGTGTAACAAGATTATGTCCGACGCTGCTAGCCCCTGAAAAGGGAAGAGACGTATTGTAACCCGATCTTGAGCAAATTAATAAAATAAAGGGCTGCACTTTTACATTTGCTTTTAAATCTCGTTTCAGTTCGTTTGCTTTCTTTCTTTTCATGCATTCTCGTTCGTAGGACTTAACGTTACATTTCCCTTTTGTTTGCTTCAGTATCCTCGTGCTTTCACACACAAACAAATTATGTTTTTTTTAATTAAACAATATATCTCATTATTAAAAGTTTTTTTTTTTTAATTTTGCGATTGAAAAAAGTTTTAAAAGGGCTTCCAAACCTTTTACAAAGTCGAGCTAGTCATCGAGAAGGTGACATAAAACTGCAACTAGAAGAAAGTCTACCAAACCTGAGGTACTAGGCGGAACTTACAGCAGGAAAGAAAATTAAACAATAAACATACCACAACCGAAAAAAGACTGCAACAAGATCGCAACAAAATTTAAAACTATCGATTTGAAAGGTCCAAGGATATACAAATAATAATTGCTAAATAAAAGTACGAACAACCCACCAACCAACTGGAATCAGAGAAAAATTAATACAATTAAAGTCCACCAATAGATTTGAAAAGAAAAACAAACAGCGAGAAAGATCCCGCCCTGAAAAGGATTCAAAAAAGATCCCGCCCTGAAAAGGATTCAAAATTGATACCAACCCGGAATCCAAAACCATCCAACAAAAACTATAACCGAGAATGATTCCAGACCCCTACAACACTAGGGAAAATAGTCACAAGGGATAATAGTCGAGAATAACATCAAACATTTTCAGAATCAAACCGGAAGGGCCACCAGGCTACATCAAATACACACCCATAGAGAACTCATTTTGTTTCCTGTGCACCTTGAAAATAAAACCGGTCGGCAGGGAGAACCCCTCACAACCACAAGCATTCAGAACTGGCCGATCTTGCAAACCCGCAACAACCTGCCCAACACCAGAACAAAAAAAAGCCATGCTCCATGAAAAGAGAGATACACGAAAACTTCTCGAGCGCCAAATACCAACAAAATAAATCTAAAATTTAGAAAATATAAACGGGTGCCAAAACGAACGAAATCCAGGCAACCCCAACAAGAATTGAAGCCATGACCTCACCACACCAGAGCAAGGATCCACCAATAAAATCCACTAACCTTCGAAAAATTCAAACAGAGGATTTGAAAAATTCAAACAGAGGATTTACAAATAGCTTGCAAGAAGCCCACTAAACACACCCTTAGAGCAGATGGAACAAAGCGTTCAAGAATAAGACAAACAGGAACCTTAGGAGCGCTTTTAGAATCACCCAAAACCAACCCCATCATAGGAGCTGGGTCAAACGGCTGGCCCTTGCCCCAGCAACCAAAACCCATCGGCCAAAATTGCCCAACAGAACTAGCAAGACTCCACTAACCATTAAAAACAAGGTCTCCCCTAAAAATCCATCAAAAAAAAAGGTAGAAATTCATTAAAAAAACAAAAAAAAAAAAAAATAGAACCAAAGAATGACGTGGAAAGAACTCGCATGTCACCACTGCAGCCAGCCACCAAGTCACATGAGGGCAAGAACCAGCCAAACTAAAGGAATTTGCAACCCAAAACGCAAGAAACGGGCAAAAACCCCTCTTTCCAACAGTCCACACGGATCCCTCAGCTGTCCGGCCATCCCAACCCCCAACAAGAGATCAAGCCAAACCAACCTTCTTCCGAGATAAAAACTGAAATGTGAAAAGGACCATCAACCAGAATGTTTCTCCGTCCAAAAGAACCTCTACCAAGAAGCAAGTCCTTCCTTCCAAAAATCTTGATCCTCCTTGTAGAACAGGCCTCGTAGAATAAGGCGCAGAGCAAGGCCCAAGCAGAGTAAAGCCCGCGGAAAAGAACCTCTACCAAGAAGCAAGTCCTTCATTGCAAAAATCTTGGTCCTCCTCGTAGAGCAGGCCCGCGCATAGTAGGCCGCAGAGAAAGGCCCACGCAGAGCAGAGCCCGCGGGCCATCCATATATATATATATATATAATTAATATCTGAAGTCAAACTTACGTTGTCTTTTCTTTAGAGGAATATCTTTTACAAAACTAGAACGTATTTGGTTGAAGATATATTAATAGTTAAGATATAATAAAAACAACTTTTCCTATTTGTAATATATATCCAACATCATATCAATGCACTGTCGGGAGCAATTCACCGTGAGGACAGAGACAAATAAAGTTTAATCAACGAAAAAGGTGAATCCAGGGCAGTGCCAGAAATTATAAAATGCACCTTGCCTACATAGGACACAGACAAATATCTTATCTTTTCATTTATTGTGTCACGTTAAATAGGTATAAATAAAGTTTAATCAACGGAAAACGTGACTCCAGCGCAGTGACGAAATTATAAAATATATAACAACATCGCGGCTAAAAAAGCAGCAGACAAAGAGCACACACCCTGGACCCAAGGAAAATATAACAATATATTTTATGTTAATGTTTTTTAAAGATAGATTGGTAAGTGAGGTGTAGTGAAGTGTGGTTAGGCAATCTTTAAGAAGAGATTTAGATTCAAACTTTGGGGGAAGCCAACCCTTTTGAAACGTAGTAGTCTGCTTTGAGTGTCTGCCAGATTAATGATGATGGTACAAACCTTGAACGACTGGTGGTTTCATCTCACACCGGGCCAATAAGTACAAGACCAATAGGTTTATTGGAAACAATGCCTGTGGTTTGAACCTTGCGCTGATTAAGACTCTGGACTTTCTTTCGAGAGATCCAAATTCAAATCGCCATAAATCCAAATTCAAACCACAATGAAGTAAACTTGTGCAAAAAGAAAGATTAATAACATACTCACATATTTTATTGGCCATCGAATACGATGATAAATTAACATGCACCCTTTATAATACGATAACTAATTATAAGATTTTTTTACTTTTCAATGGAATATAAAGATAAATAGACATTATATTTTAAATAAGAAGGAAATATATTATTTTTTATTTAGATTGATTTTAATATTTATAAGTAATTATACAATTGTAGATAAAATATTTTTATATATTTTTAAATTATATTATTTATTAATTGTTGTTGTTAGTGTTTAGTCAATTTTTTTTAATATGTTTATATTTTATATATTATTCACGATAACTTATTGTAATTAATATTCACATGCTTTATTTAATAAGATATTGTTGTATTTTTATTGAATTGTATTGTAGAGTTTATATTTCATTCTTAACATTGAAAAAAGCACATGATGAAGCATCCAAGCCTCTTCATTATTTTTACATTATTTTTGGATAGTAGTTACAAGATCTCGAATCTATAATGTTGTTGTTAACAACAACAATATTCTACATTAAAATGTAAACAATAATCAAATCAAGTGCTAAGCTCGTCAAAGGATTTGGAAACCATGATTTATTCTTAACTTGCATCTATTCAATGACTTTTGGTTGGCACATCTTTTTTTCCTTATGAATTTCCTACAATCCTTTTATTCATTGTCTACTTTACAAAGTTGTGTAGGAGAGAGTGATATTACATTCTTTCTCTTCCTATAGTTAGTCTTACATCTTTTTGTATTTTTTAACTTTTAGATAAAATTAACCTCCTCCATCTCTACCTAACCCCATTGTCTCCTTAGACCAAGGTAGAAGTCTTACAAAATGATGGATTTTCTTTGGGAAAAAAGGGAATAAAAACTTTGTCAACATCATACAATGATGCACTCCTTGAATTAGTAGCAAATTCCTTTTGGGTATTAAATGTAATTGAAACGTGGTCTCATTTTTCTTTTCTAAACTAGACATATTTCCCCTCTAATCATTTTATTACTGCAAGCATTATCCCTATCTTTCCTATATAATGTGGGAACATCCACAAGGTGGAAGCAAAATGGTTAGCCAATTGATTAACTGGTCAAATCAAGAGAAAAAAGATAGAAGCCAAAAATAAATAAAAAAGAACCAAAGAGAAAAAAGATGTTAGAAATGGCTTAGGAGAAAGTCCAAGAAAATAAGAGAAGGACATCAGGGAACGACAAGAGGAGTAAAGAATAAAAAGTAGGAAGAGAGGCAGATAAGAGAAAATTAGAGATATAAAGAAGGAAGATGAATCTAGATAGAAGATATGAATGAGAGGAACATAAAGAAAGAGAATAAATATTCATCTTGGCCTAAGGTAATAACATCATGTTTTGTATAGCCTATGGGATTGCTTGCAATAATACACGATGTTTCCTTCTTATTCCTTGTGCGTATGGGATTGATAAATATTTGCTTCACTGAATAGCAAATTATACAAAAATATAAACTCGTTGCTTGTAGGTTGCATCACCAGAATGTAATTAACCATCTTAAGGGAAATGGTTGTGAATAAATCCATCTTGGAAGGGGTCATCTTGCATTCTTGATAAAATCATTATGTCGAATAATCCATTCTAGATAGTTATCATTGTATAGAAGTCCTGAAAGGATGACATCATAATTGTTGCCATCTTGAGTGGGAAAACATTGTTGTCTTAAAAAATATATCATACAATTGGTGGATTGAGTTTATCTTTTCATCCATGCATTATACACCGTATGATTAAATATTTTAATATAGGTTGTATAAACAAAATAATTTTCCCACCAAAGTGTTGTACAATCGTATGATTGAGTTTTGTATAAAGAAATAACCATATAAGAGAAACTAATCATACAAGATTAAACTTGGTTGTACAAGAGAAATAAATTGTACAAGACTATGATTATATGATTGGTAGGAATGATATAGTTGTATGATAGGGGTCATTGATGGTCAAAGGAATTTGAGTTGTAGGCTTTGTTACTACATCATTTTGGCATGAAAGTGAGAAGATATCTTATGATCGGTTTGTTTCAAATGAGAGATTGCACAATTATGAAGAGGAATACCATGATGTCCTTGAGTTGTGGGTGTATCTAAGATGATAAGAGAAATCATCGCTCAACTAGATGCACTTGAAACTTCCTTAAGGAGTGGTTTTCAAGTAAAAGATGTAAGTGATAGTGAAGAGGAGGAAGCAGACCAATAAAAAGTTTGTAATGAAGGGCAAGAAGGAGATCTATAAAAAATATTAATTTGGTCAATTTATAACATAGATAGGAAGCCAAAATTAGAATACCTATAAAATAATGAAAGTTTAAACTCTAAGAAACTCATTTCTTGGATATCAAATATTGAGAAATATTTTGGTTTTGAGGCAATACAAGACCCGAAGAAAGTGAAGTTTACTTGTACAAAACTAAAGGGGTATGCATCCTTGTGGTGGGACCATATTCAAATAGAATTCCAATGAAAAGGAAAAGATAATATTAAGACATGAGAGAAAATATTCATGAAATTGAAAGACAAATTTATCCCATGAGATTACCAAATTAGGTTGTTCAAAAGACTTAAAAACCTCAAGCAAAAGAAACTAGTAGTGAAAGAGTATACAGAGGAGTTCTATAAATTTACCATATGGGAAAGTCACATTGAATATGATAATAAGAAGGTGGAAATATACATAAATGGACTAAGGGCATCAATACAAGGTGAAATTTATTTTATTTGAATCAGAACCAATAAAGAGGCATATCAATATGCACTCAAGGTGGAGTAAAATTTGTTGCATAGATAACAAAATAATGTGAAAGGAAGTTCTCTCTAGGAAGAGAACAAAATAATGGTAGAGATCAACATTTGCAAGAAGAAGTCAATACTTTCCAAAGGAGTCCAATCAAACCACTTGGAAAAAAGGTTAATCATTAATAGGAAGAGGTATATTTGGTAGAAATAGAGGAGATGGTTTTGTTGGTAAGTGCTATAGATGCTTAGAAGAAGTACATAGGGCATTTAAGTGTTCTAAAGCACAACATATTAGCAAGAATAAAAAAGAAATCCATAACTAGATTGCACAAGCAGACGAGGAGAGTATTGCTTTATCAAAACAAATGAAAAAAATAGAAGGAGAATCCTTTATGACAAAAAGAGTATTGTTTAAACCCATGAAGGATGTGCATGAGCATGAGTAGAGAAGGAGCTTGTTAAGAATGATTTACAAATCAAGAGGTAAATATTACGAGGTGATTGTCGATAGTGATAGTATGAACAATCTAGTGTCTATAAATATGGTAGATAAACTAGGGTTAAAGAGGATAGACCACCCTAATCCATATGGGGTCTCTTTGTTGCAAAAAGGAAACCAAATTTTAGTTAGTGAAATTTGATAAAAATTTCAAAAGGGATACTAAAAGAAAAAAAGTCAAGTGAAATTTCATATTGAATCTTATGAAGATGAGGTTCTATATGTTATCATGTCTATGGAAACTTGTCATATGTTGTTGGGAAGACCATGATAGTTTGATAGAAAGGTAGCACATGATGATAGGGGGGAGACCTACACTATTTAGAAGGAAGGAAATAGGTACAAATTAAGTCCATTGAATGACAAAGGATAAAGGGTGGAAAATAGTTCTATAGTGTGTTTGAATACAAATAAACAATTATTGAAGGCTTATGAGACCATGTTGAAGGAAGAAGAGCTAGTGTTGAAAGAAGTTATGAAGCAAGTGGAGGAAATTATAGAAATAAGAAAAATGATAAGCATGGGGAAGAGACAAATATCCCAAGTCACTAGTAGTGGTGACAATTATGATTATGGTACAATAATTTCTACAACTGATAAGGGGAAAGTGAAAGAGAAAAAAGTGGTAAAGAGATAGTACAAGATAATTAACCTCATTAGGTCATTATTGGTCATGATAAAGACCATGTTTTCTAAGTTGATAGTGACAATGGTACTTCAAAATGTTGTGAAGTACATTATTATTGGAAAGACATGGCAAAGGTGTGAAAAAATCCATAATTCCATAGATAAGGTTCAAATAATGAAGGCCCTAGTTATGCAAGTCTGACAGGAAGTAATAGAAGTAAATATGTGATACAATATAGCAGTTAGGGAATGAAGGTTTGAAAATGGGTTGTTGTAGCGAGTATGGAATATTTGTACACATTGTAACTAGATGTTGAAGCCTACATCCTTATGAGATTTGTGGAGGATGTAATCACTCCAAATGAAAGTGTTGATATTGAGATAAATTCATCAAAAAAGTGTACGTTCATTTTGATTGGATGGAATAGAAAAATATGAAACAAATAATGAGTCCATTCTATAATAGGAGGTTTAGTTCTCAAAGGAAGACTAGGACAAGACACAAAATTTGGTCTTGTGGAGATGATCAAGCTACAATTATAGTAGCTTGGAAAAGTACTTCATGAGATAGATCTCATGGAATATGTTTCTCTTACATTGTGGGTATGACATACTAGGTGAAAGCAAAATGGTTAGCCAACTAATTAATTGCTAAAATTAGTGCATAAATGAGGGCATAGAATTGAAAATGATGATAAGGTGAGTGCAAGAAATAATAAATAGCATGGAAATATCAATTGAAATGGAGACACCTAAAAAATAAAAGAAGTGGCATGGGAAAGATACAAAGGAAGAGAAAATGACTGAAGCAACATGCGAGGAGTAGCATGCTAAGAAATAAAAAAGGAAAGGGGAATGTGCAATGAGAAGGCTAGTATACTCAAAGAGAGAAGTCCAAGAATGTTGAGGAGACCAAGCAGGTATGGGGTCTATGGTCGATAGAAGCCAAAAATAAAGATAAAAGGAACTAGAGATAAAAATATATTAGGAACAACTTAGAATAAAGATCAAGAAAATAAAAGGATATTGGAGAATGATAGGAGGAAAAAAGAAATAATAGGAAAAGAGGCCAAGAAGAAGACCTTAAAGATGGAAAGAAGGAAGACATATCTAGATAGAAGATTCAAACAAGAGGAACATGGAGAAAGAGAATGAAGGGTCATATTGGCCTGAGGCAATAATGCTATGTTTTGTATTGCCTACATGCTCACTTGTAGTAACACATAATATTTTCTTCTTATTACAAGTGTACTGGAACGATAATTATTTACTTTATTAAATACCAAATTGTAGAATAGTATAAACTGGTTTTGCATGTTGTATCAACAAAAAGTAGCTAACCATATTAATAAAAATGAATGTGAGGAACTTCATCTTGGTAGGGGCCCTCTTGCATCCCTAAGAAAATCGTTGTCTTGAATAATCCAACCTATACATTTATCATTGTATAGAAGTCCCGAAAGTTTGACATCATATTTATTGTTGTCTTGAGTGGAAAAGCATTGTTGTCTTAAGAAAATTTGTATCATACAATTGGTAGAAAGAGTTTATCTTTCCATCCATGTACCGTACAATTTAACAGTTTAATATAAGTCATACAAATAAAATAAGTTTCCTACCAAAGTGTCACACAATCATACAATTGAGTTCCATACAAAACAATAATTGTACAAGAAAAATTGATTGAACAAGATCAAACTTGATCGTACAAAGTCAATCGTATAATATTGTGATCCTGCAATTGGTATGAGTCATACAATTGTATGATAAATTTCACTAACTGCCAAAGGAATTAGGATTGCAAGTGTATTACTACATCACTATATTCTCTTATCATATGTCCCTCTTCTTTATAAGGGAAACAAGATGATTGAAATAAACATTTTTGTTCTAAGAAATCTAACGAAATGGGACAACTCCTAATCTAAGTCCATCTCGGTGCAAGCAAGTGGAGGCTTTTGGGCTAGTAAAACCTGTGTATAATAATTGAAGTATTCTTTAACAAAATATACACTTAAAATTTGAAAAATACATTACTAGATAAAATAAATTAAATGATTCTTAATATAAATTGATACTATAATTTTTATTTCAAATCAAATTAATTTTTGTTATAGAATATACAAGATTTAAAAATAAAATAAAATATAAATATATATTTAAAATTAATGAGTGACTACAATAAAATGTAGATAATTTAGAATTAATAAAAATAATAATAATAAATATATAAACTGTAAACATTGAAAATTTATTATTACATTTAAAATATTTTTAAAATTATACATTTAAAAAATAAATAATCAACACACTTAAAAATATTAAGTTATTAAAAATTATATTTTTAATATCCAGACTACAGGACCTACCTTTATAACCTAAAAATTACAGTTTTTTTAATACATCCACATTCGAAAAAGTTTATTTGTTGTTTTAGAAATACATTGTGAAAGGTGGATTACTTGTTCGGCTGGAAATGGTTTGGTCAAAATCTTCAGTCTGAAAAGTCTACCGGCCAAAGTAATAAACTGTTAAAAAAAAAAGTTTCAAGCTATTGTATAAAAAAAGGTTTCAAGCTGTTGTTTGGCCTAGCAGATATATATATATATATATATACTTTGTGATTGCCCTCCACCGAATCTGGTCTACCGGCCAAAGTAATAATTAAAGTCATTTAAAAGACTTTAATTAATTGAAACAAAAGGGAAAAAACCATTTTTTAAATAAAATAAAGGGGTGTCTTTTAATTCAAAGAAAGATAAATTATGAAATTGGTTAAATAAAGGAAATGTATTTTAATAATGGTAAATATCCCATGAGAGATATTTTTTTAAAAGAATACCGTCAATTTTGTTAAAAGAAATGGGATAGTATATACTATACAAATATCCCATTCCCCTATGGAACGTAAGCTACGAAATGATCTAGGATGGCGACTAGGTCTCCGAATATGGAAATTTTAGAAAGAAGCATTACTTGCTGCCAAGAGAGGACACATCATTGAAGGAGAGAGGGCTTGAGGTAGGGTAGGGAGTTTGAGGAAGATAGCAAATGGGCCACCTAGAGCCAGGAGGCACATAAGGTGCTAGAGTAAAAGGAAGGAGGAAAATAGGACGAGAAGAAAAAAAAACAATGTATACCAGAGAACAGAAATGAGGAAAGGAACGCACCATAAGCAATGGAAAGAGGAAATCGAGATGCCACCAAGCTCCAACCCATAGGAGGATTAAGGTTGGAATTTTTATGCTTTAAAATGTTTTATTGCATATGTTGGTTTGGTTGAAACCCCCTACATCTGGGTTTTTAGAACACTACAAAATGTTGTTTTGAAAATATTTGCCTATGTTTCTTTATGAGTGCCATGTTTAGAACCTGTTGGTGGTTTTCAATCAAAAGTGCTTATGTTTCTTTATGAATGCCATGTTTAGAACCTATTGGTGGTTTTCAAAAGAGCTACCTGTGTTTCTTTATGAGCACCATGTTTAGAACCTGTTGGTGGTTTTTAAAAGATCTGCTTGTATTTTTTATGAGCACCATGTTTAGAATGTGTTGGAGGTTTTTAGAAGAGCTGCCTATTTTTCTTTATGAATGCCATTTTTAGAACACGTTGGTGGTTTTCAAAAGAGTTGCTTGTGTTTCCTTATGCGTACCATGTTTAGAACCTGTTGGTGGTTTTCAATAAAAACTACTTGTTTTTCTTTAGAGCACTGTGTCTTAGAACCTATGGTGTTTCAGTGAAGAGACTACCTACGTTTTAAGAGCACTATGTTTATAGAACCCATGGGTGTGTTAAAACACTATGGGTGTGTCTTGAGGATGCCATTATTTGTAGAACAGGGTAAAGTTTCCCAAGAACCTGAAAGTGTAGAGGGCGTTGCATTTGAGGAAACCCCGTAAGCACTTGAAATCAGGGTAAGTTCGAGAGCAACGCTGTGGAAATTTGAACGCACTGTGTGCCAAAACTTTCATGTTTGAAGGGAAAGAAAGCACCCTATTTGGAATGTTTGTTATACTGGGAAACCGTCAAAGTTTCAAGAGGAGGCATCGCATTTGAGAGCGTCACCCGTAGGGTTTCGAAGATGGTTATTTAACGTAACTCCACCTGCGTGTATGGGGAACTCCGAGGTACATGATTTTAGTCCCACTAGGGATAGTTAGTGGTGACAATAAGGAAAACCTTGTGCTAGTTCTACTATGTCTTGCCTTGTAGCTCACCTGGCTTATCAATCCCTTACTCGTTCTACAGAGGTCAAAAATATCTGCCATGAAGGGCATCCACATTTGGTGATAAGCTCTGTATTAGAAAGGTCCTATGAGTTTTAATTAAATAAAGGCCTTTGATTTATATTGTGATATTGATTAAATAAAGACCTTTGAATTATATTGTGATTTAATTACAAACAGACCTTTGATTTATATGAGATACATTGAAGGATTTAATTAAGTAGAGAACCTTTGATTTATGTGGAATACATTGAAGGATTTAATTAAATAGAGAACCTTTGATTTATGTGGAATACATTGAAGGAGTTAATTAAATATAGACCTTTGATTTATGTGGAATACATTGAAGGATTTAATTAAATAGAGAACCTTTGATTTATGTGGAATACATTGAAGGATTTAATTAAATATAGAACTTTTATTTATGTGGAATACATTGAAGGATTTAATTAAATAGAGAACCTTTGATTTATGTGGAATACATTGAAGGATTTAGTTAAGTAGAGAACCTTTGATTTATGATTATTTATATTAGGGCTTTTAATTAAAAGGAGAACCTTTGATTAATGTTTATTATCTTAGGGAATTTTAATTAAAAAGGATGTAGGTTTATTCTTTGAATTAAAGTTACAGGGCTTTGATTTAGGGAATAAAAGTAAAAGGAATATTTTAGAGATTAAAGGTATGGGGCTTTATTTAAGATATGAATGGATTTGATTAAATTTAGACCATGATCTAAGGAGTACATGTTGTATGACTCTCTAAGGGAACTTGAGAGGTGGAAATAAAAGTAAAGGATATTTTATAATATCCATAATGTATTTGATGGTTGGAAAATTAATTGAATTTTGTATAGTTGTAATTTGGTAAAGTAAATGAATAGATGCATTTAGAGGTATGCCTATACTGAACCATGAGTATCCTGATCCCCTACTACCCTCAAAGAATCAATGGGAAGTGAGGAGAAGCAAGTAATTAAAAGTAAGAAAAGTATAGGTAATTGTAATATATGTTGCTTCACTTGTGCTCAAATATATTAGAATTGTGGGGAGATATCCGCAATGCAGTTATCATAATATTATTTAATGTGGAAAGGATTTACCATGCTAACTCTAATGCATTAACTATTTATTGATCTAAATAAGATACTTGTACTCTATTTTTGTATTTGATTATAGTAAGTAGTTGATTCTATTTTAGTGTTAAGCTTGCTTTATTTCTGGTTACTTGGTGATTGCTTTCTGATATGGTAGTATCTAGATGTATTATTGTTTGGTCGTTGTATGATATAAATCTAAGTGTATAGTTCTAGGGTGAACTTAGAGGTGACCTAAGGGAATTAATAACCCCTTAGGATGAACATAGGAAACCTAAGGGAATTGATACCCCTTAGGGAGATAAAGGACTAAGTGGTGAAGATATTACATCAAAGTTAAGATATCTCATCGTGGAGACGAGATAGATAGCTTAACTTGCAATACTTGTAGTATACCTACACATAATAATTTATGTATGGCATGGATATGCGTGTATACCTTTGATGGACTGAGGGTGATATGTCTAACTCATCAAGAATTATGATACAGATGGGGTTATCTACAGTGAAACATGATACGCCTACACAGATGGACATGTGATAGGGTACTTCATGACATATAACTTCCAAGAAAAATTAGGGGATTGAAACTTTAGGTAAATGCTAGTTGGGTTAGGTGTTCATGAAGGGTTCATGTATCCCTATCCTTAGTAAAAACAAAAACTATTTCTATTATTGTATTTTATTTTTATGCGTTTTTGGGTCATTACATTTAGTATTAGAGCTCTAGGTACGAGTGTATAGAGCTTCTATGTGTGCTAGAGAGAAATTATATGTATCCAATGGAGGTTTGCATAAGGTGAAGGCTAAAGCTGGGATAATATAGGCTACCATATTTACTAGGATATGACAAAAATTAACTCAATGGGTGTGGATGTTAGGATACCTTAGTATGGGCTTTTGTATCAGTGATACATCCTATCTTGGGATATTACCCTAGTTAGATTTTTAATACATATAGAAAGAGAACTTTGTATTATGGATTGAATTAGAAATACAACTTAAGATGAAGTTGTAATCTAGTCTTCTTTCTTGGATGAAATCATGTTAAGATGCCACCTAAGACCAGAAGAGGGAGGCCTACGCCTAGACAAACTTGATAGAGTAATGTTAAAGAGGAATACCATGATGGGGAACCAACAAACCCCAATAGAGAGGTATAATACCTCATCGCTACGATCGCTGCTATGCAGGATTAGATAAGATAGTTGCTAGAAACGACTACGAATAAGAATTTGCAAGCTTGAGGTTTAGAAATTGGCCTAGATAATGGACTAACTATAGAGCAAGTATAGGCTAGCCCTAGTAGAAAATGAAATGGCTAGGGACATGAAGAACATCATTATCTCTATGTTTTATGGACAAGGCAATGGATATGCAGTGAAAGCATGGCTGAGAGAGGTAGAGGTTCACTTTACTGTAAAAGGCTACTCATCAAGGACCCAAAAAATTTGGGCTATGATTAACCTGGAAGGGGATACTTTGGAGTGGTGGGAAACCCACTATGAGAAAAATAATATTGAACCCTTTGATACCCCATGGGAAGAATTTATAAATATATTTAAGAAGATATTCTTAACAGAACATTTCTATGCCTTAAAGTTTGAAGAATTTTCTTGTCTCAAATAAGGAACCAACATAGTGGAGGTGTATTATAAGAAGATGAAAAGGCTGTTCAAATATGTGCCTATTTATTATGTGAAAATATGGGTACATAAGTTCAATATTGGATTAGAATTTAGGTTAAAGCATGATGTGGAAATGCAGGAGCCTAAGTCACTACAAAAGGCATATGATCTAGCAAAGAAAGCATAGTCACACTTCAATTATAAATATGACACTCTACCTGAGCAAGCTCAGTAACAGCTAAAGAAGAGGAATAGTAATGGGCTTGTAAAATAGGAGGCTGAGCAAAAGTGAAAGGCTAAGAATTCCCAAAATCTTGAGAAGAAACCTTATGGGAATTAGAATAAGTTCAAGAAGAAATTTTGTAAGAAGGATAACAAGCCCAACAACATGAAACCTCAATCATAGAAGTTGCAAGCTCCAACTCTAGTAGTTAAGAATGGGAATGAGAAACCTGGAAAACAACAAGGACCCAAGGAATAATGCTATAATTATCGAGGACCTCATTACTATAATTAGTGTCCATATCAAGAAGGGACTAGCTCAACTAGTGCAAAAGTGAAGGAAACAAAACATTAGATCTATGTCGCAACCAGGAAGTAGAATCTAGAGGGAAAAGCCACCCCATTACTTGTGAAAGGTAAGGTTTTCAATAAGCAAGTAAACATTTTGATAGATAGTGGAGCCACTGATAGTTTTATTTTGTCTAGTCTAGAAATGACTATGTTGAAAAGGCCTGGACATTTGGCTCAAGGGTGGAAGGTTGAGTACGGTTCTGAGCAGACCTACTCAATGAACCAGTGTTATCCTATGGTGGAAGTTAATTTATCTAAAGGGACTATGGAATGTTATTTGTATGTAGCTCCATTACGTGCCTTTGATGTGGTCCTAGGGATGGATTTTCTACAGGCTCATAAAGCCTTGGTCAATTTTTAGGACCGATGGATTGAGTATTCGAAGGAAGGCAGAAAGAGACTAAGGATTCATAGTAAACAAGGGGTGTTTGAACATCAGATGTTATCTACTATGCAATTGAAAAATATCCTAAAGAGAGGAGGAATGGTGTATGTGGTAAAACTTAATGAAATGGAGGACCATGCGAAAGAAAAAATACTAAGATATCATCATATTTTACATTATTTCCAAGATGTATTTCCATAGGAACCACCCGAAGTACCTCTTGTGCAGGAATTTGAATTCACAATTGAACTTGTGATAGGAGTCAAACCTATTCATAGATCCTCATATAGGATGAATCCTAATGAAATGCAAGAACTAAAGGTTCGATTACAAGGATTATTTGATACGGGTTTGATAAAACCAAGTGTCTCACCGTGGGGCATGTTGGTTTTGTTTGTGAAAAAGAATGACGAATCGCTAATATTATGTATTTACTACATGATGCTAAATAAATATACAATCAATAAGCAATATCCTTTATCTAGGATTGAATATTTATTTGAGCAACTAAAATATGCCAAGGTGTTTACTAAGATCGACCTGAGGTTAGGGTATAACCAGTTAAGGATTCATGAGGAAGACACTCACAGAACAACATTTAAGACTAGGTATGAGCATTATGAGTTTATAGTTCTACCCTTTGGATTGACTAATACCCCAACTACTTTCATGACCTTAACTAATAGTGTATTCTGAAGACACTTGGACCAGTTTTTTCTGGTATTCCTAGATGATATCCTTATATACTCTCGAGATAAGGAAGAATCAACTTTATGGAAATCTAACTAAGAATGAATTCTATGTCACGGAGGTACGATAACTTGGACACATTATATCAGCAAAGGAGATAGTTATGGATCCAAAAAAGTTAGAGGCTATTTTGGACTATCGACCCCATACTAATGTGATAGAAGTGTGAAGTTTCATGGGGGTAACAAGCTATTATAGATGTTATATTAAGGACTACTCCAATATTGTTGGACCCATAACAAACCTTCAAAATAAGAGAAAGGAATTCAAGTGGTCATAAAAGTGTGAGGCTACCTTTAAACTACTAAAGCATAAGCATACTACTGCACCAATACTAAAGGGTCTCAATCCTCAAGGAGACTTTTTAGTGTGCGCTGATGCCTCCATAGATGGGTTTGGGTGGGGTACTCTCACAAGAGGATTCAGTAGTGGCATATACTTCTAGAAAGCTAAAAAAGAATGAAGTTAATTATGCTATGCATGATTTGGAATTAGTTGTGGTAGTGCATGCTTTAAAGGTTTGGTGCCACTACTTGGTTGTAAGGCCCTTTCAATTAAATACGAACCATCAAAGTCTGTGGTATATATTAACCTAACCAATAATTAATGCAAGGTAGAGAATATGGGTGGAATTTCTCATTGAGTATGATTTCGAGATTGAGTATATAAAGGGAAAAGAGAATAAAGTAGTTGATGCTTTGAGTAGAAGGAAATATATAGTAGCCATAACTAGAATTCACATGGACCTTATGGATCAAGTGAAATAGGAGCAATCTCAGGATGAGTATTGCCAAGGAATTCAAGTCAATATGGATAGAGATCTCGAAGGAAATAAGGAATTTAGTGTGAAATATGACTTCTTGTGTTATAAGGGAAGGGTCATCATACCAAATATGAGAGATTTGAGGAACTTGATAATTCAAGAAGCTCATATATCTCCTTATTCTGCTCATACGATAGGAGCCAAAATGTGAGAAAACATGAAAAGAGCCTTCTTTTGGGTAGGAATGAAGAAGGACATCACGAATTTTTTTGCTTGATGCCTCGAATGTCAAAAATTTAAGGTAGAACACCAACATCCTATAGGAAAACTATGTCTGCATGATATACCTATACAAAAATGGCAAGTTATATCTAAGGATTTTATCGTGGGTTTACCCAAGACTCGGTACCAACATGATACCATCTTTGTAGCGGTCGACAAATTGACTAAGGTTACCCACTTCATACTAGGAAATACAAAGGACGATGCTCATATAGTGGCTAACATATTTGTCAAATAGGTATTTTGATTGCATGGATTTCCTGAGGTAATTATCTCAGACAGAGACTCTAAATTCATTTTTGAATTTTAGAAATCCCTTCATAGTGTAGTTGGTACAAAAATGAATATGAGTTCAACATACCAGCCTAAAATCAATGGTTAAACAAAGTGGGTAAACCAAGTTCTAGAAGACATGATATGCATGTACTACATGGATCACAAATCTCAATGGGAATATTTTCTACCTTTGGTAGAGTTTTCCTAAAATAATGGATATCACTCCTCGCTAGGAATGGCACCTTTCAATGCCTTGTACGGGTAAAAGTGTAGAACACAATTATCTTGGGACAACCTAGAGGATCAAGTTGTTATTGGGCTAAAAATGGTCAGGGTAATGGAATATTAGCTAAAAGAAATTAGGCAAAGGCTTAAAGAAGTTGTGAATAGGCAAAAGAGTTATGCAAATCTAAAAAGGACTCCAAGAGAGTATTCTGTTGGAGATAAGGTGTTCTTAAGGATTAAGCCAAATAAAATCACTATCATATCCATGAAGTTAGATCCACATTTTGTGGAGCATTTTGATATCATGGAAAATATTAGTCTAGTTGCATGCCGACTTGCATTACCACCTAATCTATCCAAAATCCATGACATCTTCCACATATCCTTGCTTAGGAAATATGTTGCTGACCCTAAACATGTGTGAGATGTTTCTAAATTGCAGATGACAAATCTAGAGGCCATTGAAGTGCTACCAACAAATATTCTTCAATTTCGTTCCAAATATCTATGAAATCAGACTCTCAAATAGTGTAAGGTCTAGTGGGACCAATTATCTGAGAAGAAAGCCACTTGGAAGAAAGTGGAGGTTATGCAAAAATATTTTCCTTTTTTTTTTGAAGCTATATGATGTAATAATTTTTATTTTCTATTAAAAACAAAGGAAACTGGAAACACTAAGGACAATATTTAATTCTAGTGGGGGAGGATGTCATGACCCTCCATAGCTTACTTTGGGACATAAAGAAAACAATGTATTAACCTATGGTGTGGTGATACTTAGTTTGAACAATTAAACCAACTATATGATGTTTAGTTGATTTGGAAGGGCATGTTATTTCTAACATATTGCCAAGTGTGCAGGATCAATTACACTCATATGTGAATAAGAAATTAGCACCCACTAGAAACGAGGTTACCTAAGATCAGGGGAGATGATGATTAAGGTAGTCAAAGGTAACATGGATATATACCTTCATATAGGTATGCATTATCAAAAGGGATAATCATCGATGACTGATCACCTTGAGCCTTAGTTGATAGACTAGTAGCTATCATAAAATATTTGGCTAAGATAGGTGATCGGGTTGATGGAAAGAATCCCTCTTTGTTGTTTTATAAATTTGTTTGCTCTCTACTGCATCATGGTTTGAATAGCATAATGTTGGAACCTCTATAGGAAAACAACAACAAAAATGTATGCAAATGCTTAAATTTTTTTTCTTGTGAAGTAAAGATAGAGCATCATTTTTATGAAGAAAAGCAAATAATATATTTATGCAAAATGAAGATTCATTTTAACTAGTTAATGAAGTTTCGATTAAATAATGATTGATTTAACTGATCTTATTGGTAAACTTAATTTTAGTTAATAAATGAGAGTCCATTTAAATTAATTAAAGGTGTTCATTCTAATGAGAATGGAAAAAGTTATTTAAAATACTTTAATTAATTGAAACAAAAGGAAAAACACCATTTTTTAAAGAAAATAAAGGGGTGTCTTTTATTTCAAAGAAATGTCAATTAAGAAATTGATTAAATAAAGGAAATGCATTTTAATAATGGTAAATATCCCATAAGAGATATTTGTTTAAAAGAGTATTGTACCTTTTGTTAAAATAATTGGGATAGTATATAATATACAAAGATCTCACTCCCGTATGGAAAGTAAGCTACAAAATGATCTAGGGTGGTGACTAGGTTTTCGAAGATGAAAATTTTAGAAAGAAACATTATATACCGCCAAGAGAGAAGGATGCAACATTGAAGGAGAGAGGGCTCGAGGTAGGGCAAGGAGTTTGAGGAAAGACAACGAATGGGCCACCTAGATCCAGGAGGCACGTAAGGATGGTAGAGAAAAAGGAAGGAGGAAAATGAGATGAGAAGGAATAAAAAAGAAATGACGTAGACCAAAGACTAGAAAGGAGGAAATGAATGTACCACAAGCAAGGGAAAGAAGAAATCAAGATGCCACCAAGCTCTAGCCCATAGGAGGATTAAGGTTGGAATGTTTATGATTTAAATTTTTTTATTGCATGCATTGGTTTGGTGGAGATCTAAATATTATCTCCTTGTAACATGAGAGGATTTCGGTAAGGGTTAAAATCCTCTACATTTGGGTTTTTAGTGTGCTACAAGATGTGGTTTTGAAAAGAACTACTTGTGTTTCTTTATGAGTGCCTTGTTTAGAACCTTTTGGTGGTTTTCAATAAAAATTGCTTGTGTTTCTTTATGAACACCATGTTTAGAACTTGTTGGTGGTTTTAAAAAAATCTTCCCGTGTTTCTTTATGAGTGCCATGTTTAGAACCTATTTGTGGTTTTCAAAAGAGTTGCTTGTGTTTCTTTATGAGTGCCATGTTTATAACCTGTTGGTGGTTTTCAAAAGAGTTGCATGTTTTTCTTTATGAATGCCATGTTTAGAACCTATTGGTGATTTTCAAAAGAGCTACATGTGTTTCTTTATGAGTGTCATGTTTAGAACATGTTGGTGGTTTTCAATAAAAACTACCTGTGTTTCTTTAGAGTGCCATGTCTTAGAACCTGTGGTGTTTTAGTGAAGAGACTACCTACATTTTAAGAGTGCCATGTTTATAGAACCCATGGGTTTGTTAAAAAGTTGTGGATGTGTCTTGTGGATGCCATTATTTGTAGAACAGGGTAAAGTTTCCCAAGAACCTAAAAGTGTAGAGGGCAATGCGTTGGAGGAAACCCCATAAGCACTTTAAATCAGGGTAAGTTCGAGAGCAACGGTGTGGAAATTCAAACGCACTGTGTGCCAAAACTTCCATGTTCGATATTTATTTTTACAACACCTAGCTATCACATGTTTGGATCTTTTACAATGATTGCAACAACTTATACTAGAATATTTATTTTTTGTATATGATTGTTTTTCACAAATTTAGTGTCATTGCTTTCTAATTGACTAATATATCTAATGATTTTATTTTTTGACCTTGTTATCTAGCATTATCAGTATTTTCATACTTTGCACATATCTCCTTAAACCTATACCATTGTTTTCTATTTTCTCATTAGTTTTGAACCAATTCCTTTGGTATACTTTTCAAAACACCCAATTTCCTCATATCTACTATGGTCTCTATCACTATCACCAACAACATTCAAATACCACATATCATCATCACAATGACATTAAAAATATCACTATAACCTTCAACTTTTAAAACATGGCTTTTGTCATGGTCAATATAATCATCTTCTACACACACTCTTCTCTTAGCTTATTCTACATCCAAATGAGCATTTTGCTCTTCTTCTAATTAGGAATTTTCGTATTGCACACACTTTCAATTCTCCTTTGGGTTCAAAGGATAGAATATTTTAATTTTCCTTTAGATTTGGGCATATGTATATGGAAACAGAAACATAATTAATGTTACTTAGGTAAAGTGAAATATAGGTATATGAGAATAGAAACATGAATGACATGGCTCAAGTAGAAAGAAATATAGAATATTATCTATAGGACAAGATATTTTAAAATAAAATTGTTAGATATGGTTTTTATTTCTATTTATGTATTGCTAGAATTATATAGATATCCTCAAGTTCTCACAACCTAGTAATAATTTTAATACTTCTCAGGCTCTAACATGTTGGTAACAACTATAAATTATCACATTTTAATAGAGTATTATCAGCAGAAATGTCTTTTTAGGTTGCTTTTAAATTTCTCTAAAATTCTTAGGATTCCTTCAAACTTCCTTGGCTTTGAATATTTTTCTTCTCAAGTAGATTCTAAAAAAATTACACACCTAAGGCATTGCCCCTTCTTAAAAACCATACAACAGAACAACACAACTCTTTGTCCTCTGATATTAGATGTTGCAATCAATAAAAGCAAGCAATAATTTTTTTAATCACAATAATATAATATTCTTTCTCTCCAACATGAACATATATACAATATGCATACCTATACAATAATATGTCTCTTAGTTTCAAGATACTCTCCTATATTCTCCTATATTTTCAACCCTTGGTGTTTCACTTTCAGCTTTGTCTTTTTATCTTCTCTCATGCTTATGGGAGATACATCTATCCAATCTCATATGAGGTGAAATCATCAATCATTCCTTAATAATTACAAAAAAGTAAATAATATAATAATGGCTAACAATGACTTCAAATGTCATATTGATGGAAATGAATATCCACATGAAGCATGGAAGAAGTTCGAAGATCTCCTTAGGAAACAACATGAAATTAATCCATATCAAATGGATATTCAATTTATCAGTGTTTATTGTGGTGATTTATCTTACATTGAGGATCACATCTCCAAAGAGAAGTTATGGTTCCTCCACCTTAGCCATTATTCAACCATTTAGATAAATTATTAATTAATATATCTTATTCCCTATAAATTAAGAGGAATATTTGACAATGTTTTCAACATCATAAGTTCCATTAAATATAATTTAAGTGATGATTTTAGATATGAATTTTATTTATGGTTTTGATCAAAATCCCCCACATTGATCTATTTTTATTGACAAAAATAAAGCATTATATATAAATTATTATTATGAGAATCAAACTAGAAAAGGTAGCAACTCTTATCAGAATATTTATTATACCTTTAATGGATAAATATGAACAAAAAGACAAAAATTATAGAGGTAAGAATGAATACAATAAATCAATCTCTCTCCTCTTAAATCTTCTTTATTCTTCTTCTCAAATTTTTTTCCTATTTACTCGTGTTTCTTAGTAAATTTGATATCATTTTTTAAATCATATAAATGGATGATACACTTCAATATACAATGCAAGACTTTCATTTAACTTATTGTTTCTTGATGCATATTTTATGAGCACAATATGTGATGTTGATAGTTTGTATACCCTTATGTTTGGAATCACTTCAGACCCAATGTTATTACATAATTTTTCTTAATGATTTTCATTTGGTGGCTAGCTACCCATCCAAATAAAAAACTTGGTTACTTGAATAATTTTCTTTTTATGGATTTTTATGATTAATTCTTTATTTGAAAGCATCATTAACAAATTAGTTCATAGGAGTACTTTGTTAGCATCTTATCCTAACGCCATTTTGTAATTCTTATTTACTTATGTAATGACTCACTCCCAGTGAGGGGGACCACATTATAATATTATTTTGTAATACTTTGTAATGTATGTGGTAAGTAAGGTTCCTAGCCAAGTGCTGTCATCTCATGTAACCATTTTTATCAATATTATAACCAATGGTAGGTAGGATATTCTAGCTATAGTGGCATTTTGTATGTAAGCTGACTCTTGAGCCTTTAGGTAGGGTTACATGAAGTTTTTCTTTAAAATATATGAAGCCATGTATGAATTGATATTTTTGCAATATAATGAAATATTGAAGGAGGTTGCCCCCTTGAAGAGGCCTGTGATTTTGTGTTATTGTGATATTGTTTCATTTATGCATTTAATTTTTGCATAGTGTTATTGAGTTATTTGTTGTATTTGGGTTATTTTTCAATATTTTGTGTGTGTTGTATTTTAATAGTGAGATCCTAACAAGTGGTATCGAAGGACTTTCTAGGGCTAAGTTATGTTGCAACTACGATGATTTTTTCCATCCATTTTGCGTGTTAGGTATAATTTTCTATGTGTTTTTCATTTATATTTTTCCTTTATAAGAAAAAATCCAAAAAAAAATACAGTCTATTTTTTTTGCCAAAAAACCAAAAAATACAAAAAAATACAGTCTCTTTTTAGTATTTGTGTAGGTTAGAAACTCGGTGCCGAGGGTTTTAAAATATCATGAAGGATTTGTTGTTATTAGCTAAGCTAGATAGCCCATAAAGTTTCTAGTGAAGTGAGGGGCGATTAGGCTCCAATACGTAGGCCTTAGACTACACTCGTGCATGGACTTGAGCTCCCACACATCTTTGGGTGTATCAGGAGACAATTTAGGCTTAAAAAAAATTATCCATCAAGAATATTTTTGACGTTGTATTATCTGAAGAACATGAACTTATACTGAGAGGGGGGGTGAACAGTATAATACTTAACCATTTAATAATTTTAATTTTAGATAGTAGTGGCACCAACATAATATTAAACAAGATAGAAAACATCACACATAGAAGACCCATTTAACGTGGTTCACCCAAGGTGGGCTACTCCACGGATAAAAATTTCCTCAAAAAGTTATATCAAAACCTCTGGGAATCTATCCCGATTATAATGTTTATGAGCCTCAGCTCAAAGGAGACACCTTCCCCTAATTCTGCTTTGCTAGTGATCCTCTAGAAGACCTCTATCTCCTTTGCCCTTAGCAAGTGGAACTCTTCCCACAAAAGACACCTGTCTTCCTTGCTCTGGCTGGAGATCTCTGTCCTCAACTCTGTCACAGCAAGCTGATCCTCTTTTCTGCACCAAAACACAGTCCTTCAGTCTGGCACAATTGTCCTCTTCCTCTGTTCCTTTCTGCACTTGGTTGACAACAACTTTTCACTGCCTGCGCAACTATAGCAACATAGTCTTCTCAAATTACGGTAGCACTATTTTCTCAACTTCTACAAAAACATAGTAGTGTAATCTTCGCAAAAGGCAACAGCACTATCTTCTCAACTTTGCTTCTGCTCTGTTGCACATTCACCATAGCGCAATAATCGCACACTCTATTTTTACACAGTCTGTGTAAATACTGCAATGCTCGATCGCATAGCAACTTATGCGCCTATGTGCAGCCACTGCAGCTCCCTCTTTGAGTCGTCTGCTTCTCCTTGATCGAACTTCTTCCTTCACTCTACTTCTACAAAAGTTGCACTTTGAAACGCACACTTCGATCAATTCGATACGACTACTCTTTGCGCATAGCAGACTTCACTTACGCAACTTCGACACCTCACATACTAATCTTGAAACTTGAAAATAGTCCTTATATAGCAATAATTCATGATTAAATTATTGATCTTAGTCAGCTGTATATCCTTGAAACAATCATCGACTACACAACCTTACACTTCGTCAACAAAGGTTAACTTCGATGGCTTCAACCGCCTCTACTGTTCTATAGCTTTTCTATCACAAAACTCAAACATGTCGTGATATCGCTACGCCTTTGTCTATTGTACACCTTCGCTAACTTGCTATTGCAAAATCATGACACTACTGCCTGTCGTGTGCCTTATTTGGTTTTTTGTCATGAAATCGTGACACTACAGCCTGCCGTACACTTTCGCTAACTTGCTATCACAAAATCGTGACACTACTGTCTGCCTTATGCCTTGCTTGAGCCTATTGTCACGAAATCGTGACACTCCCTAACTTTGCTGACGTCACCATGATTCTTGTCGTGAAATTGTGATGCTTTAGTCTACAAGGCCTTCCTCGCTGTTCTTGTCGTGAAATCATGACACATTTGCTTTTGCTGACATCATCATGATTCTTGTCACGAAATCACGACGCTTTAGTCTACAAGGCCTTCTTCGTTGTTCTTGTCGTGAAATCATGACACATTTGCTTTTGCTGGCGTCATCATGATTCTTGTCACAAAATCATGATGCTTTAGTCTGCAAGGCCTTCCTCGCTGTTCTTGTCACGAAATCATGACACATTTGCTTTTGCTGATGTCATCATGATTCTTGTCGTGAAATCGTGACACTTCTTACTCCTTCAACCTTTCCTTGGTTTGCACTAGCAAAAATGGAACATGTCATGAAATCGCGATGCTTTCGCTCCCTTAAGCACTTTTCTGCCAACTTCTCGCAAAATTGGAACATGTTGCAAAATCATGACAGTTTTGCCTAAACTTTCTCTCTCCTCAAACATGTCGTGAAATCGTGACAGTTTTGCCAGCTTTGCCTCTACCTTCCACCATGTCGCAAAATCGCGACAGTTTTTCCAGCGCTTTCTCTCTCCTCAAACATGTCACAAAATCGTGATAGTTTTTCCAGTGCTTTCTCTCTCCTCAAACATGTCACGAAATCGTGACAATTTTTCCAACAGCCTGCAACCTTTTTCTAACTTATCTTTTTCTGGATTTTTGGCAACTGGGCTACTCTGATTTTCTTGGAGACTTACTGACCAACTGAAACCTTCAACAAAACACATACTTAGACATAAAAATAAATTGCTTCAAGAACCCCTTGACATCAAAAACAATAACTACCAAGAGCTCCTTGACATCAATGACAACAACTAAACTTAGGCAAAGGCAATGTCCTCAAGGGCCCCAAAATTGCCAACAATCTCCCCCTTTGTCATTGATGGCAACCCTTTACTAAAAACATATCTTAAGAGCTAAAAACTGAACCAACTGATACATCAACTGAGAATTCTGCAATTGAATTTTTTGCTCCCCCTGACTTGAAGCTTTCCTCTTCACTTGAAGCTCTCCCCCTTACTCATTTCTCTCCCCCTTTGTCATCAATGGCAAAGGGTCACCTTTGGGGGCTCGGGACTAAGAAAGAGCTTCTTGGCTTGGTCCCTCCCCCACCTCCTATTGAGGTGATTAATCTCGAGGTGAGAGTAAAACTCCCAATTTCTCCCTTAGATACTCAAACATATCTCTTGGAAGGGGTTTGGTGAAGATATCTGCAATCTTCTCTTTAGTGGGTACATATTCTAGCTTGACCTGCTTCTCTTGCACTTTTTCCCTTAGAAAATGATATTTGATAGAAATGTGCTGAGTGCATTATCGGATTTTTAGAAATACTTATGGCACTTGAATTATCACAAAGAATAGGGATAGGTTGTTCATGCTTGACTTTGAAATCCTCCAAGGTTGTTTTCATCCATAAAACCTGAGTGCACCCAGCCACTGCCACTATGTATTCAGCTTCTGTTGTAGATAAGGAAACAGAAGGTTGTTTCTTACTCGACCAAGAAACCGGACTCTTTCCTCGGAAAGAATGCTCCACCACTAGTGCTTTTTCTATCATCAATACCGCCTACCCGACCTGCATCTGTATAGGCTGTGAGGGTGAAATCATTGCCTTTGGGATACCAAAGCCCAAAATCCACAGTGCCTTTCAAATATCTAAATATCCTCTTGACTGCTATAACATGAGATTCTTTTGGAGCTGCTCGAAATCTTGCTACTAATCCAACGACCTCGCATGATATCGAGTCTAGTAGTTGTACTATATAGTAAACTGCCAATCATAGATCTCGTACAATTTTTGATCTCGCTACCGGAGATTCATCATCCTTACTCGGATTGCACCTCGTAATCATTGGAGTACATACAAGTTTGTTGTCCATCACCCCAAATTTTTTTAACATCTCTTTGATATACTTTTCCTGAGAGAGAAATATACCATTTTCTGATTGTGCAATCTGCAGTCCTAAAAAGAATGACAACTCTCCAATCATAGACATCTCGAATTCCTTTTGCATGGTGTTAGCAAAAACTTTGCACATCTGAGTATTATTTCCCTCAAAAATAATGTCATTGACATAGACAACTATGATAATCATATCATCACCTTTATCTTTAATGTACAAGTTGATATCTGCCATGCCTTTCCTGAATCCTTGTTCACAAAGATACCCGTCAAGTCTTGAGTACCAAGCCCTGGGTGCTTGCTTTAACCCGTACAGTGCCTTTTTTAGTTTACACACATAGTCTGGCTATTCTGAGAGAGACACACCTTCTAGCTGTTCTATATAGACTTCTTCATCCAACACCCCATTTATAAAAGTAGACTTTACATCCATTTGAAACACTTTGAAAGATTTGAAGCTAGACAGGGCCAAAAACATTTTGATCGCTTCAAGACGAGCAACAGGCACAAACGTCTCTTCAAAATCAACACCTTTGACTTTAGCATACCCTTTACAGACTAACCTGGCTTTGTTCCTGACAATATTTCCATCCTCATTAAGTTTATTTCTAAAAACCCATTTTGTGCCAATGACATTCTTGTTCTTAGGTCTTGGAACCAAAAACCAGGTTTCACTTTTCTCTATTTGATTTAGCTCTTCATCCATTGCTTTTACCCAAAAATCATTTGTACTTGCTTCCCTAAAATTCTTTGGCTCAATCTGAGATAACAATGAAACATTCACAGATTCATGTGAAGGAATGAATCTTCTTCTAGTTTGCCTGTTATTTGGATCACCAATGATCAAGTCTTTGGGATGATGTTTCTGAACATACCGTGAAGGAGTTTTGGGAAGCAATTGTTGTCTTTCCTCTTCTTCATCTGACACTTCTCTAAATTCTTCTTGACAGATTCCATCACTGAGTTCCTTGACTGGTTCTCTTATCCCTGTCTTTTCATCTACTATTACATTTATGCTTTCTACAACTGTATGAGTTCTTTTGTTGAAGCATCTGTAGGCCTTACTTTTGCTGGAATATCCAAGAAAAATTCCCTCATCACACCTAGGATCAAACTTACCCAGATTTTGATCTTCCCTTCTGATGAAGCATTTACTCCCGAACACTTTGAAGTGTTTAACTATAGCTGGTCTTCCTTTCCACAGCTCATAGGGAGTTTTATGATGATTGACTCTGATTTGAGCCTTGGTGATGATGTGGACAGCTGTATTTACTACTTCTCTCCAAAAAACATCTGAAAGCTTTGACTCATCTAACATTGCTCTAGCCATATTTTCAACAATTATGTTTTTTCTTTCAACTACTCCATTTTGTTGAGGAGTTCTTGCTGCTGAATATTCTCTTTTGATTCCGTGTTGTTCATAGTATTCCACAAATTCATTTGAAGTGAACTCTCCTCCTCTATCTTACCTTAAGAATTTGATTCTTTTGTCAGTCTCATTTTCAATCATTTCTTTAAAAACTTTAAATTTTTCAAAAGCTTCAGATTTTTCTTTGAGAAAAGTAACCCAAGTCATTCTTGAGTAATCATCTATAAATAGCATGAAATAGCTATCTCCTTGAATGCTCTGAGTTCTGGTGGGGCCACATAAATCAGTATGAATAAGATCCAAGGGTTTGGAAAAAGTATATCCTTGTTTACCATGTTGACAAGGACCGCAAATGATGTTTTGGGGCCTTTTTATTCTGGGCAAGTCTCTAACTGACTAGATTATCAAAACTCAAATGTCCCAATCTTTTATGCCACAACCAACTCTCATATTCTTGAGTTAGAAAGCATTTTTCTCTTTTTATCTCACTCAGAATGTAAAGATTGTTTGGAGTCCTTGTAGCCTTAGCAATAAGTTTTCCATTTAATTCTTTACTTATCTCACATCTATCTAAAAAGAAAGATACTATGTGCCCTTGATCACAAAGTTGACTCACACTAAGCAGATTATGTCTTAGCCCTTCTACATAAAGCACGTTTTCTATTTTGGATCTCCCATCCAAACAAAGAGTCCCTTTACCACAGATCTTTGCGGACCTGTTATCTCCAAAACTGACTGTTCCTCTGTTTGCTTATTTTAAAGACAATTTTTTTTCCTTTTCACCAGTCATATGTTTTGAACAGCCACTATCAAAGATACCATTTTTCTACTTTGTCTTGAGCATGAAAAGTAGTTTGAACTATCATTGACTTAGATTTTATCTCATTCCTCCTTTTTGAGAACTCAAAACTAAATTTATCCAACCTGCACATTCTTACTATATGCCCGAAATTCTTGCACTTGTAACACATGATATTTTTATTCATAAGAGGTGCAAAAGAGTTAACATTTTCCTTACTATGACTCTTCAGAGATTTATTGCAATGCATAGCTATGTGACCAAATTTTTTACAAGAAAAACAATATCCATGAAAGGTATTATGTAACCGGTTTTGATACCTTGGAAGTTTGTTCTTTTTGCGATCAACTAGAATCCATTGTTCTTCAAAGTGAAGATTGTTCTTGCTTAAAGACCCTGTTTCATGAATGGTGATGCCATCCTTCTTTTCACATGAAATATTATTTTTGAGAGTTGACTGTTCTAACTTTACTTTAAGAGACATAATCTCTCCCTCTAGTTTCTCACAATCAGCTACGTTTCCTTTTAGAACCTCTGTTAGAACTTGTTCAATATTCTCCCCTTCTTCAGCTAGAATTTTGAAATCTATAATACTTTGAGCCAATTCTGATCTTGCTATCTCTTTTTTCTGACAATGTTGCTTGAGGACAAAATTCTCTTCCCTGAGTTTCTCAAGCTTTCTCAAGGCCAAGAAGAATTCACTCTTGAGATCGAATTCAACCTTTTCTGAATTTATATGTTCCTCTGTTAGATCCTTCTCCAAGTTGTTAGGCTTTTTTTGGAGAGACCTGCTCTGATACCAATTGAAGAACATGAACTTATACTCGAGAGGGGGGGTGAACAGTATAAGACTTAACCATTTAATAATTTTAATTTTAGATAGCAGTGGCATCAACATAATATTAAACAAGACAGAAAGCATCACACATAGAAGACCCATTTAACGTGGTTCACCCAAGGTGGGCTACTCCACGGATAAAAATTTTCTCAAAAAGTTATATCAAAACCTCTGGGAATCTATCCCGATTACAATTTTTATGAGCCTCAACTCAAAGGAGACACCTTCCCCTAATTCTGCTTTGCTAGTGATCCTCTAGAAGACCTCTATCTCCTTTGCCCTTAGCAAGTGGAACTCTTCCCATAGAAGACACTTGTCTTCCCTACTCTGGATGGAGATCTTTGTCCTCAACTCTGTCACAGCACGCTGATCCTCTTTTCTACACCAAAATACAGTCCTTCGGTCTGGCACAATTGTCCTCTTCTTCTGTTCCTTTCTGTACTTGGTTGACAATAACTTTTCACTGCCTGCGCAACTATAGCAACATAGTCTTCTCAAATTACGACAACACTATTTTCTCAACTTCTACAAAAACATAGTAGTGTAATATTCACAAAAGGCAACAACACTATCTTCTCAACTTCGCTTCTGCTCTGTTGCACATTCACCACAGTGCAGTAATCGCACACTCTATTTTTACACAGTTTGTGTAAATACTACAATGCTCGATCGCACATCAACTTATGCGCCTATGTTCAGCCACTGCAGCTCCCTCTTCGAGTCATCTACTTCTCCTTGATCGAACTTCTTCCTCCACTCTACTTTTGCAAAAGTTGCACTTCAAAATGCACACTTCGATCGATTCGATACGACTGCTCTTTGCGCACAGCAGACTTCACTTGCGCAACTTCGACACCTCACATACTAATCTTGAAACTCGAAAATAGTCCTCCTTATATAGCAATAATTCATGATTAAATTATTGATCTTAGTCGGTTGTATATCTTTGAAACAATCGTCAGCTGCACAACCTTACACTTCGTCGACAAAGGTTAACTTCGATGGCTTCAACCACCTCTGCTGTTCTGTAGCTTTTCTATCATGAAACTCAAACATGCCATGATATCACTATGCCTTTGTCTACCGTACACCTTCGCTAACTTGCTATTGCAAAATCGTGACACTACTGCCTGTCATGTGCCTTCTTTGGTTTGTTGTCACGAAATCGTGACACTACAGCCTGCCGTACACTTTCGATAACTTGCTGTCACGAAATCATGACACTACTGTCTGCCTTATGCCTTGCTTGAGCCTATTGTCATGAAATCATGACACTCCTTGACTTTTCTAACGTCACCATGATTCTTGTCACGAAATCATGACGCTTTAGTCTATAAGGCCTTCCTCGCTGTTCTTGTCGTGAAATCGTGACACATTTGCTTTTGCTAATGTCATCATGATTCTTGTCACGAAATCGCGATGCCTTAGTCTGCAAGGCCTTCCTCATTGTTCTTATCGTGAAATTGTGACACATTTGCTTTTTCTGACGTCATCATGATTCTTGTCGTGAAATCGCGACGCTTTAGTCTGCAAGGCCTTCCTCACTATTCTTGTCATGAAATCGCGACACATTTGCTTTTGCTAACGTCATCATGATTCTTGTCACAAAATCATGACACTTCTTGCTCCTTCAACCTTTCCTCGGTTTGCACTAGAGAAAATGGAACATGTCGTGAAATCACGACACTTTCGCTGCCTTAAGCACTTTCTTGCCAACTGCTCGCAAAACTGGAACATGTCGCGAAATCGTGACAATTTTTCCCGAACTTTCTCTCTCCTCAAACATGTCACGAAATCGCGATAGTTTTTCCAGCTTTGCCTCTGCCTTCCAGCATGTCGTGAAATCGTGACAATTTTTCCAGCGCTTTCTCTCTCCTCAAACATGTCACAAAATCATGACAGTTTTTCCAGTGCTTTCTCTCTCCTCAAACATGTCGTGAAATCGCGACAGTTTTTCCAGCAGCCTGCAACCTTTTTCTAACTTATCTTTTTTTGGATTTTTGGCAACTGGGCTACTCTGATTTTCTTGGAGACTTACTGACCAGCTGAAACCTTCAACAAAAAACATACTTAGACATAAAAATAAATTGCTTCAAGAACTCCTTGACATAAAAAACAACAACTACCAAGAGCTCCTTGACATCAATGACAACAACTAAACTTAGGCAAAGGCAATGTCCTCAAGGGCCCCAAAATTGCCAACATTATCCATAGTCCATGAGACACAACATCTCAAAAGATCACCCTCTCGTACTGTAAGAGAGGCAAATAGTGTGCTCAAGGGTATGTATAGAATCCTCCTTTGGTAGTGGCCTAAAATATTGGTTCGAGTACTATTGTTCATCACTGTTGTATAATAGATGGCCTTTGGGTATTACATACTCCCTTACTTAGTGTACCATGGTTCTACAAAAACATAACTTCCACCTATAAATCGACACCATCCCTATTCTACTAACTTTCATTCATAACCCCAAAAGTGAGCATACATAGAAGGCATTCCTTATCACAGAAAATAAAATTGCATGCACCAACAATTAGGAAAATTTTTGCAAGTGTTTGCAATAGCCCGTGGTCAAAAAAAAAATAGTCAGGATAGTGACATAAACAATCTAGTCAGTAACAGTGATAGTTTGACAATAACATCTCTCTATAACAGTCCAAAATTATAAACTTCTAGTGTTAGAAATAGTATTATCAGTCTCATAGAATCCCTAGGGTCAGTGATAGGAACCATTTCAATAACCATAGAGGAAGAGATAGGATAGTGATAGGGTGTAGACTACAGGTTAGAGATAGTTGATCTTGAAACCTAACTTTTGAATCGTAACTCCAAATCAAAAACTAACAACACCAGTAGACTTATTAACACAACAATAAAAAATGTTTAAAATTAGTGTTGTAGGGTATAGCACATTGTGCCTATTTTTTTGAGCTGATCATTTTTATATACCACACCGAAGCACTTTTATGGATGCCTTACTAAAAATAGTAACTCCTAAAATCCCACATATATTTTTAGTAACTCAGTAAAATAGGGCCCACAATGGCGAGCGACACTCGTGGCATACACAAGGAGTTAGAACTTAGCACAATATTGGCCGACATGCAAAAATCCCTTAACTACTTGACCACTACAAACCTCACCATAAGAGAAGAGATTCACGAGATTCGAATGGATCATGATGCCACTAGAATATTCTTAGAAGAACAACTTACAAAGGTGGAGACCAACTTACAAGGTATTCTGACATCTGAAAACCAAGTTGAAAAATATGAATGAGGTCGTAGAAGGGAAGTAAAATACTGAAGAAGGAAAATAGAAACCACTGACTATGATCATGATACAACCTTCAAAATACCTAAATTGGAAATCCCTAAGTTCAATCGAAATGACGTCGATGGGTGGTTATGTCAAGTTGATCAATTCTTTAGACTCCACAATGTCCCTATAAATCATCGGGTTAAGATGGCTTCCTTCAACTTAGAATTTGAGGCCTTACACTGGTTCCAATGGCTATGAGACACTACCCCTAATCTATCTTGGGAGGACTTTGAGTCCCTACTACTCACTTGATTTGGCCCTAGTGACTATGAAGACTTCACAGGACCTTTGACCCGATTTGGAATTACTATGAGGTTTGAATGAAGGATGTTCTATGAGTTTTTTTGTGAGTGGGTTGAAATATGATATCTAGGTTTAATTCAATATGTTTAAACCCCAAACCATGATGAAGGCTATTAGTTTAGACCGATTGGTCGAATATAAACTCTCAGCTCAAAGGCAAACACTACAATTTTTTCAAGCTTGACCTCCCTTTCCTCCTCGGTTCCAAAATAATACTAATAATAAACCTCCTACTCCTAAGTGATTGACTAAATATGAAATGGATGTGTTTCATGCCCAAGGGCTATTTTATAATTGTGATGAAAAAATTGTGAAGGGGTATAGATGTGAAAATAAGAGATTGTTCTTAATATATGCAAAGGAACCTGATAGCAATGACCATAGTGATGAGGAGAGTGACATAGCTGAAGCACTAACTCAATAGGAATAGGAAACCCAAGAACCTCAGGCATAAATTTTAGTCCATGATCTTGTCAGGATTACCACTCCACAAACCATGAAAGTTGTGGTATTTTTCAAAGGCCAACACCTTATTATTCTTATTGATTCAGGTAGTACACACAACTTCATTGATCCTCAAGTTTCTAAGAAGACCAATTGTTAAATACACACATGCAATTCATTTTAAGTCATGGTGGAAAATGGAGGCACTTTACCTTGTAAAGATAAATGTCGAAATGTTAAAATAAATATGGGAGATTATGAACTCAAGCAAGACATGTTTGCCCTCCAATTGAGAGGATGTGACATTGTGTTAGGAGCTCAATGGTTGGGCACCTTGGGCACTATCTCCTGGAACTTTGGAGAACTATGGATGCAATTTTTACAACATAGATAAACACACACCCTCCATGGTACCAAAATAGGTCCTTCCCAAATTATCATTTCCAATCATATGGAGAAGTTGTTGAAAAATTCATCCCACAGGGTCATTGCACAAATATTTTCAACTCAACCAAGCACTTCCACAATGGATCAAATTCCAACAAATTTGCAACTTTTTCTGATCAAGCACGATGGTATTTTTCGAAACCAACTACCATACCACTTCATCACTCACATGACCATTCTATTCCACTACTACCAAGTAATGCACCACCCAACATCAGACCGTATCAATATCCTTATGCTCTGAAGTATGAAATAGAGAATATGGTAAAATAATTTCCCAAAGTTGGTATGATTCGACCCAATATCAACCCTTACTCTTCTCCAGTTTTACTAGTTATCAAGAAATATGGCTCGTGGTGATTGTGTATAGACTATCGTGAGCTCAATAAAATTACCATCAAGGATTAATTCCTTCATTTTGGTAGTGGATGAATTACATGGAGCTATGTACTTATCGAAGTTAGAACTTTGTTTTGGATACCATCAAGTCAGGCTCAAGGACGAGGATACTCCAAAAAATGTATTCCATAATCATGAAGGTCACTATGAGTTCTTGGTAATACCATTTGGTCTGACAAATGCTTCTTCTACATTTTAGAGCTTGATGAACAACATATTTTAACCTCTCCTGCAGAAGTTCATCCTAGTTTTCTTTGATGATATCTTGGTTTATAGCCGCTCATGGGAAGAACACCTTATCCATGTGGATCAGACATTACAGTTGTTGGCACAACATCAAATTTTTGCTAAGTTGTCCAAGTGTTCCTTTGGTTTGACTAAAGTGTATTATCTAGGATACATTATCTCCAAAGATGGCATCAAGGTTGATCCCAAGAAGATCCAGGCAGTTCAGGACTGGCCAAAACCTTACACTCTTAAGAGAACTTGAGGATTCTTAGGGATTACAGATTACTACCACAAATTTATTTGTAACTATGGTAAAATCATAGGCCTCCTCACATCCATATTAAAGGACTCTTTTAATTGGATGGTGCTCGATAACCAATCCTTCTTCGAATTGAAGAATTATATGACCACTACACTAGTTTTAGCCATGCCAAATTTTTCCAAGCCTTTCATCATTGAAAGTGATGCTTCCAGTCATGGTATTGCGGTAGTGTTGATGCAGGAAGGGATACATACCCTTGGATTTCACTAGTAAGGCACTCTATGATCCTAACTTGGGAAAATATACATATGCCAAGGAGATGTTGGCAATCTTACATTTCGTAACCCATTGATGACTATATCTCATTATGTATCATTTTTCCATCAAAATAAATCATCATAATCTCAAATACTTCTTGTAACAATGGGTTCCTATCATGGAACAATAAAAATGGGTTTATAAACTCATGGGATATGATTATGATATCACCTATAAGAAGGGAATAGAGAATCTTGTGGTTGTTTCTCTCTCTCACCAATTTGAGACCCTCAATATGTTATGTGCCATTTCCTCACCTGTTCCTAAATAAAAAGATTCATTATGATAGGAGGTCCTTTAGGATGCAGACTTGCAAGCTTTGGTGGTCTCGCTCAGTGATGATCCTACTTCATACCCAATATACAATTGGGATGGCCATGACTTGCGTTATCACCAATACCTTGTTCTTCCTCACACGTCCCGACTCCGTGAGATTTTCATAAAGAAACTACATACTACTCCCTCTACAGACCATTTAGGATTTCTTAAAACATATGAATGCCTCAAGCGCACATTATTTTGGAAATGTATGAAATAGGATATCCATGATTTTATAGCATCTTGTGATACTTGTCAACATATGAAAGGTGAAATGGTCCGTTCTCTGGGTACTCTTCAACCGTTACCCATTCTAGATCAAGTTTGGATGGATATTTCTATGGATTTTATAGAAGGGTTACCTAAATCTGGTGGTAAGTCTGTTAATCTCATGGTCGTGGATCACCTTTTCAAGTATGCTCATTTTTGTTCCCTTGACCATCCTTACACAACCTCCAACATTACCCAAATATTTCTTGATTCTAATTTTTGCCTTCATGGTATGCCCACCTCCATTGTGTCCAATCGAGATCCAACCTTCACTAGTCATTTTTCACAAGAATTGTTTAAATTACAGGGAACTCAGCTCAAAAATAGGTTAGCCTATCATCTACAAATGGATGGTCAAACTAATATTATCAATAAATTTTTGGAGACCTATATTCATTGCTTTGCATCAAATCATCCTACTCAATGGGTGAAGTGGATTCCTTTGGTCGAATGGTGGTAACCAAACTCACTCCTTTTGAGATCATTTATGGGTGTCCTCCACTCACACCTTATTCATACATCCCATCCAGCTCCAAGGTCCAGGTAGTCGACACTACTCTTAGCCAACATACCGATGTTCTTCACCAGCTGAAGTAGAATTTGGACATGGCCCAAAATCAGATGCGACAATGGGATAACCAACATTATTATGAGTTTAGCTTTGATGTGGGTGATATGGTCTTCCTTTGTTTGCAGTCATACAAAAAATCATATCTACAACTCCACCAATGCCATAAACTTACTACAAAATACTATGGACCCTACCAAGTTCTAAAATAGATTGGTTCCACTTATTACAAATTGGCTCTTCCACCCACCTCCAAGATCCATCTAGTTTTCCATGTTTCCTCTCTCAAAAAATTTATGGGTACACAGGTACAGGTTCAATAAGAATTACCAGAATTGGATGAAGAAGGATCCATATTACTCAAACTTGAACAATTGTTGGAACATCACACCCACACTCTCCACAATCATACCATCACATAAGTTCTTGTTCAGTTATGTGAGCTCCAACTAGAATATGCTACATGGGAGTATCTCCATCAGCTCTAGCACCAGTTCCCTCATTTTCAATTTTGAGGATAAAGTTTTTTGAAGGGGAAGAACATGTTAGGATCTTATCCTAATGCTAATTTGTAATTCTCATTTATTTATGTAATGACCCACTCCCAACAAGGGGGATCCCATTATAATATTATTTTGTAATACTTTGTAATGTATGTGGTAAATAAAGTGCCTAGCAAAGTGGAACCATCTCATGGAACTGTTTTTATCAAGACTGTAACCGATGTTAGGTAGGAAATTATAGCTCGAGTAACATTTTGCATGTAAGCTAACTCTTGAGCCTTTAGGTAGGGTTGCATGAAGTTTTTATTTAAAATATATGAAGCTATGTACGAATTTATCTTTTTGCAAACTAATAAAATATTGAAGGAGGTTTCCCCCTCGAAGAGGCCTGCGATTCTGTGTTATTGTGAGATTGTTCCATTTCTACATTTAATTTCTACATAGTGTTATTGAGTTATTTGATGTATGTGGGTTATTTTTTAGTATTTTGTGTGAGTGTGCTTTTTCAAAATATTGAGATCCTAACATACTTTAGTTGGTTAAATATTCTTTTACCCTGGCTAGACATCCTAGTCAACCACTTTGGATTCAGCCACATGTATTGGTTATATTTTATGATTAGTTTTAATATATCATTGTTCATTAAGTTTAAGGCAAATGAAGTTATCATTAACAAAACTAGTTTTAATATATCATTGTTCATTTAGTTTTAAGGTAAATGTATTTCATGTATTGGTTTTCCTTGTTATCTATTCTCCCATATTTATGGTTAAGGGGGGATGTTAATGTAATATTTGTCTCTTTGTATTTTATGTCAAAACTAGTTTGTAGCCAATTTTTATTACATAGTTATAAAATTTCCTCCATGTAATTCTATTATGTGTCAATATATTATTTTTTTAAGTGTAACATGGAATTTTTTTGATGGACATATATGTATATTTAATACCTTTTATTGTGATTTCAATTGAGTTTGTACTTGAGGATTTGTGAATTAGTTTCTAAACTATTAAATATTTGGTTATATTAAAAATATAGACCATTCAGAGGGAGGGACATTTTTCGTAGGACTGCCCAAACTGCCGAACTCGTTTTGGCCATATCTCACTCATCCGGACTCGGATTGAGCTAAAATTTTGAGGGTAGATGCCTGAAAAACCCTAGAACGTCTCCACCAATTTTCATATCATTTGGAGCAACACAGATCCTAGCACATCCCTATGTGTGAATGAGATATTTGGCAAGCGGCTATGCGAGGGTTTCATCTGGGTTGAGTGCAAGCAGCTCCAGAGGTTGGTTTTTAGGGCCTTTGGGCCCTAGCGGCCAATATTTTTGTGGTTTATGCTCAATATTTTAGCAGGAAATGTTGCAGGGGATCCAAGATGGGTTAGAAATTTGTCTTTCAACAGATCATACTATGAACTTGAGTGACAACGGCTTCCAATTTGCTGCACAAAAGAAAAGTGAAAACCATACCTTTCCACGACGTCTAGGGCAAGGATTAAAGAGATCACGAAACAAGTTTCAAGTAGTTGATCAAAAAATGGCTCATATCTCAAGTGAATCTGGTGCTAAGGTGCACCCACAAAATAATTCTACTATGAAAACCCCTGTCAAGGGTAAGAATTTCGAAGACTCGGTCCCAAAAATAAATTTTAGGGATGCCCTTCATGGTGGACAACCTCAGCCCAATGCTAATATCAATATTAGGGCTTCCCATAAACCTCTAAGAATGCCTAAGATTGATCCCAGGAAAATGGAGTCAGGATGTCTTAAAGCAGCTGATGGAACTCCTATTGTTAAGCTTGATATGGGTAACATTCAGAATGGCATTGAAGATTTGGAAAAAAGAGGACTAATTTGTCGGTTCGTGGGTTTTCGTCCGAGTCTATCTGCTTTCAAATTCTGGGCTACAAAAATCTGGAAAACTAAAGGTGAGTTACAAATCTCTATTTATCCAAATGGTTATTTTCTTGTTTTATTTGCTAATAATGAAGATAGAGAGAAAACTTTTCAAGGGGGTCCTTGGTTTTTTGGAAGGGCAGGGCTTTTCATGAAGCCCTGGCATACTAAATTTAAAGTCGAAGAAGAGATGCCTTCTATAGCTCCCATGTGGGTTAGACTCTTTGGCCTCCCTATTGAATTTTGGAATCCTACTATTTTTTCTTCAATTGGAAACTCTTTAGGAACTTTTATGATGACTCGCTGATTGTACTCAAAATTTTGAACATATTATTTATGCTCGAATTTGTGTTTTAATGGATTTTGACAAACCCCTACCTAAAAATATCACATTACAATTTGGGGAAGACACTTGGGAGCAAGTAGTGGACTATGAGAACATTCCTTTTCGTTGTAGAATTTGCCATGAATATGGTCATTTGGCCAGTGCTTGCCCAAATAAAATTCTTGATCAAAAGAAAGAAGATATAAACTCAACAGGTTTCCAAATACCTAAGAAGAAGAACACTCATAAAAAACCAGTTATGAAGGATCAATCAAAGTCATCTGCTAATATGTTTGAAATCCTTTCCACAAATGATGTCCCAAGTGAGGAAGAGGAAATAATGGAAACTGAAATCTTAGAAACACAATTTAAATATGAAGGGAAGAACTCAGAGACAAACCAACAAATCAAAGGTTTTCAAAAGAAAAAAAAGGGAGAAAATTTACACAAGAAAAACAATCTTTCAAATGTCAAAACTTCAAATAATGCAGGTCCCAATATAGACTCCATTGAACCATCTAGTAAAATTTTGGCTGTGTACGAGCATTCTTCAAGGTTAGAAGCCATCTCAGATTCAATTGGAATAAGTCAAGAAACAGGGAAAAAAATTGAAGATGGATTCTAATCAAAAAGTAGGTCGCAAGACCAATCAATATCATATGGTAAAAGAAGGTGAAAAGCTTGTAGAGGAAGGTAAGATTAATGCCCTTCCCAACTTTTTTAGCCCTGGTATTAATGAAGATCATCACTTGGAATATTAGAGGACTCAAAGGGAGTCTTTCAAAACAAAATGAAATTAGAAGAATGATTCAGATAAATCATCCACATCTTGTTTTCCTTCAAGAAACAAAGATGTCAATGGAGGATATGGACTCAATTGCCAGTAAAATTTGGCCAGCTAGAAAAGTGGTTTCCCTCAGTTCCCAAGGGACTTCGGGTGGCATTGCTTGTCTTTGGGACCCAAAAGAGGTAGTTATTCACCATATGGTTGGCAGTTGGGGTTTGTTGGCTATAGCTATTCAAAGTAGACATTCCAACCAGATTATGCTCTGCATTACTGTTTATGCTCCGACTTCTTTGGAGGAAAAAAGAAGATAGTGGAAGGATATTACTCATATTATCTCTCATTTTCCTAAAGCTTGGATCTTGATCGGAGGAGATTTCAATACCATCCTCTCTCTGGATGAGAAAATGGGGGGAAATAGAAATTTGGACAAAAGCACCGACCTCATGAGCGAATATATTGCAAACCTCCATCTTGTGGATATCCAACTAGATAATGGCCTTATGACTTGGTCTAACAGAAGGCAAGGCTTAGCTTGTATAATGGAGAGATTGGATAGGTTTTTGCTCTCTAAAAATTTCTTAATCCATGGTCACATTCCTAAAGTGAAGACTCTTAATAATCTTGGTTCGGATCATTGGCCAGCCATGGTGGAAATGTGGAAAACCAATGTGAGTTTCTCTCCTTTTCATTTTCAATTAATGTGGCTTAGAGACATTTCCTTCAGACCTCGTGTGCAACAATGGTGGAAGGAAGGTAAACCTAGGCATGGGACTAAGATGTTCTATTTTGCCAAAATACTGCAATACATTAAATCCAAAATCAAGACTTGGAACCTGGAAAGAGTTTGGGGATGTTCATAAAAAAAACATGAAGTTATTGCTCATCTTGAAAATTTGAATAAGAAAATCCATTTAGATGGCCTCACGGAGAAGAGAAGTGCAGATGAAATTAAACTCACAACTCGAGTTAGAGGAATGGGAAAAAAGAGAAGAAATCTTATGGAAGCAAAAATCTAGAATTCAATGGCTCAAAGAAGGAGATCGAAACACAAATTTCTTCCACAAATCTCTTCTAGCTCGAAGATCTCACAACTTTATTTCTTCCTTAAAATCAGATTCTGGAGATGTTGTTTATACTTGGGATGGCATGAACTCTATTGTTGTTGATTACTTTTCCAATATTTTTGTTGCTACTCCTCTTGACTCAGCTTCACAACAAAATGTTCTTCAAGCAATCCCTTCTCTTATCACTTCTGAGGAGAACTCTATTTTGACTGCTCCTGTTACTATCAATGAGCTTCAACAAGTAGTTTTTAAAATGCAAAAATGGAAAACCCCAGGTCCTGATGGTTTTCCCATTGAGTTCTACCAAGAGTTCTGGGATATCCTTCATGTTGATTTATTAGAGGTGGTGGAAGAAGCCAGGAAAGCCAAAGAAATTTTGAAGGTTATCAATAAAACTTATATTACTCTTGTTCCAAAAGCTCAAGAGGTTGATCATATCTCAGCTTTTAGACCTATTGCTTTATGTAATGTTCTTCTCAAAATCATTACTAAAATCATGGCAGAAAGGTTGAAGCCTCTTTTGCATAAGATTATTTCCCCAGAGCAAGGGGGTTATGTGGAAGGACGTCAAATAGTAGATGAGATAGTTCTTGCTCAGGAAGCCATCCATTCCATGGATATGCAAAATTCTCCTTCCATGTTCATTCGGTTAGACTTATCCAAAGCTTATGACAGAGTGGATTGGCACTTCCTTATCAAAGTTTTGAGGCAATTTGGTTTCTCTAAGGATTGGATGGATTGGATTATGGGATGTATCTCTTCAGTTTCCTACTTAGTTCTTATCAATGGCAGGCCTTCTCAGTCATTCCCAGCTTCCAGAGGTATTAGGCAAGGTGACCCGCTATCCCCTTATTTATTCATCATTCTTGCTGAATGCTTGGGTAGGACTATAACCAAAAAGAGGGAAAACAAAACCCTTGAGGGAGTTACCATTGCTCATGGAGCTAGACCTATCTCTCATCTTCAATTTGTGGATGACTCTACTCTTTTAGGTAAAGCTACAGTTAAGGAAGCTTCTAATATTAAGCAAATCATTAGCTATTTTTCTAAGGCTATTGGGCAGTTGATCAATGAAGACAAATCTAAAGTTATTTTCTTTCACTGCTCTCGCTAGACAGGAATCCATGGTCTTGGATAAATTAAGATATAAGAAGACCTCCCTTCCAATCACTTATTTAGGTATTCCCATAAATATTCAAAGGCAGAAAAATAAATATTGGAATTGGTTGTTGGACAAAGTCAAGAAGAAAATTGGAAAGTGGACCAACAAGTGGCTTTCTTCTGGGGGTAGAATCACCTTGGTAAAATCAGTCCTTCAAGCTATTCCTATTTATGTTTCTTCCATTTTGAATATCCCAAAGGTTGTTCTTCGAGAATTGGATCAAATCAGTCATCGTTTCCTTTGGAGTGGTACTAAGGAGAAAATAAAATGGGCCTTGGTGAAATGGGATACTTTATGTCTTCCTAAGAGTGAAGGGGGGTTAGGATTCCGGTCTTCTATTAATAACAACAAAGCTTTAGCTGCTAAATTATATTGGAGGATGTTGCATAACCCCAATGCTCTTTGGGCCAATAATCTCCGTGCTAAATATGCTGAGAACAAAAGTCCTGAAGACCTTGTTCGCTATCAACTTCCTACCAAAGGTTCTCCCATTTTAGCAGTTCTTAAGACTGGTGAGGATTTGATAAAGAAAAAATTATTTTGGATCATTCATAATGGTCAACAGGCAAATTTTTGGATAGATTCTTGGGATGGTCACAAGCCTTTGATAACTCGGTTTCCCGATTGGAGGCCTTGGATGGAGGAGCTTCACCGAGCTAATTGGATAAAGGTGGCTAATTACTTGTCGGTACCATACTCGGTAATTCAAAGGTTGGTAGATATTGGATCCCTATTGAGGACTGGCCTATTCAAATCCCAGAAAGGCAAAGACAAGATATCCAAGGCATCCTTCATATGAGATCCCTCTCTTGGTCCCATGAAAAAGATTGTTTTGGATGGAACAACACTACTAAGGGTGAGTATTCAGTTGCTCAAGGTTATTTGACCTTATGCCATAATAATCCCAACCATTCTTCTGACATATTTTCTCGATTGTGGGCTCAAAAGCTCTGGCCTAAGGTGAGGTTCTTTAATTGGCTTTTATTGCATCGTAGGGTGCTTACTTGGTGAGCAACTTATGAAGCATGGTTTTCATGGCCCTTTTAGATGTGAAATGTGTGAAGAGAATGTAGAAAATATCAACCATATTTTTATTGAGTGTACTTTAGCCTCTGAGCTATGGAGGAGAATGGCCACTTTACTTGGCTTACAGTGGTCCAATTTTTTTACTTTTGAACAGATTTGGAGGGATTGGCCTAATCAAGAGGGTGTTGATCATTTTATTAGGCAATTAGTTTGGATGGGTTCTACCATTCTTCTTTGGAATATTTGGAATGAAAGGAACAACCAAATTTTTAATCAAGATAGGAAGGATATTCACTATATTTGGCAAAAGACCATAGCCAACTTAGTTGAATCAGTCCATCAACTCCTTAATCACCCCCAAAACTCCCACCAAAGATGGGATCAAGTGATGCAAATATTGAAGATTAAATCTTCTAAGGGCAACCAACTTAAAGGGAATGTGAGTATTAGTAAGATGGATAGGACTAGAAATTGGCAACCTCCTCCTAAGGATTTTGGAAAAGTCAATACTGATGGAGCCTCTAGAGGGAACCCTGGAAAAGCCAGTGTGGGAGGAATTGGTAGACTTTCAGATGGCTCCCTGGTTTTTACTTTTGCTGAGAATTTGGGTATTCTTTCCAATAACCTTGTTGAGGGGTATGGTATCCTCGAAGGCCTTCAGGAGGCTGCTAAGGTTGGATGAGAAAAGGTGTTAGTTGAGTCTCGACTCTCAACTTATGATTAATCTCTTGAAGACTCCTTCTAAGAATCATAAGGTGGATTGGAGAATAAAAAGAATTATTGAGAAGATTCAATTAATCCAGATGGGATTTTTGAAAGTTGATTACAATCATGTGGTCAGAGATCAAAACAAGAGTGTTGATGCTTTAGCTAATTGGGCTTTGGACAAAGGTGATCTTACTTGTTATGGCCACCCTCCTATATGGTGGGCTTCTCAAATTAGGGAAGCTCTTCTTTCTATCATTTCTTTGGATGGCTCCAGTTCTGAAGGTACCTAGTTTCTTCTTGCTTTTTTTTTTTTTGCTTCTCTTTGGTTCATTCAGTTTTTTTTAGTTCCCTAGCTCATTCTATTCTTTATTTTGTTTCCTCTATTGATTCTTGCCTTAATAGTCTTCTGGTCTAGATAGGTCATTGTTATGTTCAATTTTTTTTCTTTTTTCTTTTTTTTTTGTTTAGTTTTTTAAGGTGGGTGGGTTCTTTTGTTTTGTTTTGTTTTTGTGTTCTTTGTGTTGTTTTTTGTTGTTCTTGTGTTTTTGTTGTTTTGTTTTTTTTTTTTTTATGTTTTTTGTTATTGTTCTTGTGTTTTTTTCATTCTTGTTCTTGGGTTTCTCTTTGTTTGTGTTATTTCATGTTTTTATGTGTGAGTGTTTTCTATGTTTTTTGTTTTTGTTTATTGTCTGTTGTTGGTTGTTTTTTATTTTTATTTTATTTTATTTTAATTTTTTAGGTTTTGGTTGTGTTTATTTTTCATGTTTTTTTTGGGTTATGTCTTTGTAGTGTTCTGTTGTTTTTGTCTTGTTTGTGTTTTGTTATGTGGTTCTTGTGTTTTTCTATGTGGTTTGTGTTGTGGTTTCTTTTATCTTATTGTGCATGTTTGGTTGTGCTTTTGTTTTTGACACACTCAAGGAGCATGTTTTTTATTTTATTTTATTATTTTTGTTGTTATTTACTTATTTTTAAATTGGTTTTGTGTGTTTGTTTGCTCCTTGAGTATGTCAAAGGTGGTAGGCCAGGTCCGAGTCCTGGGCATTTTTGCGAAATGGATACCCCCGCCTCCTTGGGTCTTACCCGAAAGTGGCATCCCTTTTGGGATGTTTTCCACAAATTAAATATATATATATATATATATATATATATATATATATATATATATATATATATATATATATATATGAATTCCAAATCTTATTTTGATTAGCTATTGAACATAAATTACTTGTCAAATCTAGTGAATGATACATAAAATTGTGAAAAATAATGTATTACAATGAAGGAAAGACAAATAAAAATAATATTAAAAGAAGATATACAATTTGCATGGAAAAAACATAAGCCAAATAATATTAAAAATATAATTTTAATAAAATAAAATACTTGTAAAATGAATCTTTACAAATTACTTGTTTATTCAAATATATTTTTATATAGTCATACATAATACAATATGAAGAGAAACAGTTGAAATATTAAATATTCTATTTCAAATCATAATTAATATGGTTGACATTATCTTCCATTAACTTGAATTTATATAACACAATTTCCTATCAATTTTAACTATCACACTTGCATCTAGAAACACAGATTTTAATTTATATATGAATAAAATCATCAACTGTTTCCATCCACAATTTGAAAAATGTTATTGCTTCTAATTAATTAACAATAATGTTAGCTAAATTAAATGGCCTATGAGCTAAAATTTTGAGGGTAGATGCCTGAAAAACCCTAGAACGTCTCCACCAATTTTCATATCATTTGGAGCAACATAGATCCTAGCGCATCCCTATGTGTGAACGAGATATTTGGCAAGCGGCTATGCGAGGGTTTCATCTGGGTTGAGTGCAAGCAGCTCCAGAGGTTGGTTTTTAGGGCCTTCGGGCCCTAGCGGCCAATATTTTTGTGGTTTATGCTCAATATTTTAGCAAGAAATGTTGTAGGGGATCCAATATGGGTTAGAAATTTGTCTTTCAATAGATCATATTGTGAACTTGAGTGACAACGGCTTCCAATTTGCTGCATAAAAGAAAAGTGAAAACCATACCTTTCCACGACGTCTAGGGCAAGGATTAAAGAGATCACGAAACAAGTTTCAAGCAGTTGATCAAAAAAATGGCTCATATCTCAAGTGAATCTGGTGCTAAGGTGCACCCACAAAATAATTCTACTATGAAAACCCCTATCAAGGGTAAGAATTTCGAAGACTCAACCCCAAAAATGAATTTTAGGGATGCCCTCCATGGTGGACAGCCTCAGCCCAATGCTAATATCAATATTAGGGCTTCCCATAAACCTCTAAGAATGCCTAAGATTGATCCCAGGAAAATGGAGTCAGGATGTCTTAAAGCATCTGATGGAACTCCTATTGTTAAGCTTGATATGGGTAACATTCAGACTGGCATTGAAGATTTGGAAAAAAGAGGACTAATTTGTCGGTTCATGGGTTTTCGTCCGAGTCTATCTGCTTTCAAAGTCTGGGCTACAAAAATCTAGAAAACTAAAGGTGAGTTACAAATCTCTATTTATCCAAATGGTTATTTTCTTGTTTTATTTTCTAATAATGAAGATAGAGAGAAAACTTTTCAAGGGGGTCCTTGGTTTTTTGGAAGGGTAGGGCTTTTCATGAAGCCCTGGCATACTAAATTTAAATCCGAAGAAGAGATGCCTTCTATAGCTCCCGTGTGGGTTAGACTCTTTGGCCTCCCTATTGAATTTTGGAATCCTACTATTTTTTCTTCAATTGGAAACTCTTTAGGAACTTTTATGATGATTGTTGATTGTACTCAAAATTTTGAACATATTATTTATGCTCGGATTTGTGTTTTAATGGATTTTGACAAACCCCTACCTAAAAAGATCACATTACAATTTGGGGAAGACACTTGGGAGCAAGTAGTGGACTATGAGAACATTCCTTTTCGTTGTAGAATTTGCCATGAATATGGTCATTTGGCCAGTGCTTGCCCAAATAAAATTCTTGATCAAAAGAAAGAAGATATAAACTCAGCAGGTTTCCAAATACCTAAGAAGAAGAACACTAAAAAAAAACCAGTTATGAAGGATCAATCAAAGTCATCTGCTAATATGTTTGAAATCCTTTCCACAAATGATGTCCCAAGTGAGGAAGAGGAAATAATGGAAACTGAAATCTTAGAAACACAATTTAAATATGAAGGGAAGAACTCAGAGACAAACCAACAAATCAAAGGTTTTCAACAGAAAAAAAGGAGAAAATTTACACAAGAAAAACAATATTTCAAATGTCAAAACTTCAAATAATGCAGGTCCCAATATAGACTCCGTTGAACCATCTAGTAAAATTTTGGCTGTGTATGAGCATTCTTCAAGGTTAGAAGCCATCTCAGATTCAATTGGAATAAGTCAAGAAACAGGGAAAAAAAAATTGAAGATGGATTCTAATCAAAAAGTAGGTCGCAAGACCAATCAATATCATATGGTAAAAGAAGGTGAAAAGCTTGTAGAGGAAGGTAAGATTAATGCCCTTCCCAACTTTTTTAGCCCTGGTATTAATGAAGATCATCACTTGGAATATTAGAGGACTCAAAGGGAGTCTTTCAAAACAAAATGAAATTAGAAGAATGATTCAGATAAATCATCCACATCTTGTTTTCCTTCAAGAAACAAAGATGTCAATGGAGGATATGGACTCAATTGCCAGGAAAATTTGGCCAGCTGAGAAAGTGGTTTCCCTCAGTTCCCAAGGGACTTCGGTGGCATTGCTTGTCTTTGGGACCCAAAAGAGGTAGTTATTCACCATATGGTTGGCAGTTGGGGTTTGTTGGCTATAGCTATTCAAAGTAGACATTCCAACCAAATTATGCTCTGCATTACTATTTATGCTCCAACTTCTTTGGAGGAAAAAATAAGATAATGGAAGGATATTACTCATATTATCTCTCATTTTCCTAAAGCTTGGATCTTGATCGAAGGATATTTCAATACCATCCTCTCTCTGGATGAGAAAATGGGGGAAATAGAAATTTGGACAAAAGCACTGACCTCATGAGCGAATATATTGCAAACCTCCATCTTGTGGATATCCAACCAGATAATGGCCTTATGACTTGGTCTAATAGAAGGCAAGGCTTAGCTTGTATAATGGAGAGATTGGATAGGTTTTTGCTCTCTCAAAATTTCTTAATCCATGGTCACATTCCTAAAGTGAAGACTCTTAATAATGTTGGTTCGGATCATTGGCCAGTCATGGTGGAAATGTGGAAAACCAATGTGAGTTTCTCTCCTTTTCATTTTCAATTAATGTGGCTTAGAGACATTTCCTTCAGACCTCGTGTGCAACAATGGTGGAAGGAAGGTAAACCTAGGCATGGGACTAAGATGTTCTATTTTGCCAAAAGACTCCAATACATTAAATCCAAAATCAAGACTTGGAACTGGAAAGAGTTTGGGGATGTTCATAAAAAAAAACATGAAGTTATTGCTCATCTTGAAAATTTGAATAAGAAAATCCGTTTAGATGGCCTCACAGAGAAGAGAAGTGCAGATGAAATTAAACTCACAACTCGAGTTAGAGGAATGGGAAAAAAGAGAAGAAATCTTATGGAAGCAAAAATCTAGAATTCAATGGCTCAAAGAAGGAGATCGAAACACAAATTTCTTCCACAAATATCTTCTAGCTCGAAGATCTCACAACTTTATTTCTTCCTTAAAATCAGATTCTGGAGATGTTGTTTATACTTGGGATGGCATGAACTCTATTGTTGTTGATTACTTTTCCAATATTTTTGTTGCTACTCCTCTTGACTCAGCTTCACAACAAAATGTTCTTCAAGCAATCCCTTCTCTTATCACTTCTGAGGAGAACTCTATTTTGACTGGTCCTTTTACTATCAATGAGCTTCAACAAGTAGTTTTTAAAATGCAAAAAGGAAAACCCTAGGTCCTGATGGTTTTCCCATTGAGTTCTACCAAGAGTTCTGGGATATCCTTCATGTTGATTTATTAGAGGTGGTGGAAGAAGCCAGGAAATCCAAAGAAATTTTGAAGGTTATCAATAAAACTTATATTACTCTTGTTCCAAAAGCTCAAGAGGTTGATCATATCTCATCTTTTAGACCTATTGCTTTATGTAATGTTCTTCTCAAAATCATTACTAAAATCATGGCAGAAAGGTTGAAGCCTCTTTTGCATAAGATTATTTCCCCAGAGCAAGGGGGTTATGTGGAAGGACGTCAAATAGTAGATGAGATAGTTCTTGCTCAGGAAGCCATCCATTCCATGGATATGCAAAAATCTCCTTCCATGTTCATTCGGTTAGACTTATCCAAAGCTTATGACAGAGTGGATTGGCACTTCCTTATCAAAGTTTTGAGGCAATTTGGTTTCTCTAAGGATTGGATGGATTGGATTATGGGATGTATCTCTTCAGTTTCCTACTTAGTTCTTATCAATGGCAGGCCTTCTCATTCATTCCCAACTTCTAGAGGTATTAGGCAAGGTGACCCGCTATCCCCTTATTTATTCATCATTCTTGTTGAATGCTTGGGTAGGACTATAACCAAAAAGAGGGAAAACAAAACCCTTGAGGGAGTTACCATTGCTCATGGAGCTAGACCTATCTCTCATCTTCAATTTGTGGATGACTCTACTCTTTTAGGTAAAGCTACGAGTTAAGGAAGCTTCTAATATTAAGCAAATCATTAGCTATTTTTCTAAGGCTATTGGGCAGTTGATCAATGAAGACAAATCTAAAGTTATTTTCTTTCACTGCTCCGCTAGACAGGAATCCATGGTCTTGGATAAATTAAGATATAAGAAGACCTCTCTTCCAATCACTTATTTAGGTATTCCCATAAATATTCAAAGGCAAAAAAATAAATATTGGAATTGGTTGTTGGACAAAGTCAAGAAGAAAATTGGAAAGTGGACCAACAGGTGGCTTTCTTCTTGGGGTAGAATCACCTTGGTAAAATCAGTCCTTCAAGCTATTCCTATTTATGTTTCTTCCATTTTGAATATCCCAAAGGTTGTTCTTCGAGAATTGGATCAAATCAGTCATCGTTTCCTTTGGAGTGGTACTAAGGAGAAAAGAAAATGGGCCTTGGTGAAATGGGATACTTTATGTCTTCCTAAGAGTGAAGGGGGGTTAGGATTCCGGTCTTCTATTAATAACAACAAAGCTTTAGCTGCTAAATTATATTGGAGGATGTTGCATAACCCCAATGCTCTTTGGGCCAATAATATCCGTGCTAAATATGCTTGAGAACAAAAGTCCTGAAGACCTTGTTCGCTATCAACTTCCTACCAAAGGTTCTCCCATTTTAGCAGTTCTTAAGACTGGTGAGGATTTGATAAAGAAAAAATTATTTTGGATCATTCATAATGGTCAACATGCAAATTTTTGGATAGATTCTTGGGATGGTCACAAGCCTTTGATAACTCGGCTTTCCGATTGGAGGCCTTGGATGGAGGAGCTTCACCGAGCTAATTGGATAAAGGTGGCTAATTATCGTCGGTACCATACTGGTAATTCAAAGGTTGGTAGATATTGGATCCCTATTGAGGACTGGCCTATTCAAATCCCAGAAAGGCAAAGACAAGATATCCAAGGCATCCTTCATATGAGATCCCTCTCTTGGTCCCATGAAAAATATTGTTTTGGATGGAACAACACTACTAAGGGTGAGTATTCAGTTGCTCAAGGTTATTTGACCTTATGCCATAATAATCCCAACCATTCTTCTGACATATTTTCTCGATTGTGGGCTCAAAATATCTGGCCTAAGGTGAGGTTCTTTAATTGGCTTTTATTGCATCGTAGGGTGCTTACTGGTGAGCAACTTATGAAGCATGGTTTTCATGGCCCTTTTAGATGTGAAATGTGTGAAGAGAATGTAGAAAATCTCAACCATATTTTTATTGAGTGTACTTTAGCCTCTGAGCTATGGAGGAGAATGGCCACTTTACTTGGCTTACAGTGGTCCAATTTTTTTACTTTTGAACAGATTTGGAGGGATTGGCCTAATCAAGAGGGTGTTGATCATTTTATTAGGCCATTAGTTTGGATGGGTTCTACCATTCTTCTTTGGAATATTTGGAATGAAAGGAACAACCAAATTTTTAATCAAGATAGGAAGGATATTCACTATATTTGGCAAAAGACCATAGCCAACTTAGTTGAATCAGTCCATCAACTCCTTAATCACCCCCAAAACTCCCACCAAATATGGGATCAAGTGATGCAAAGATTGAAGATTAAATCTTCTAAGGGCAACCAACTTAAAGGGAATGTGAGTATTAGTAAGATGGATAGGACTAGAAATTGGCAACCTCCTCCTAAGGATTTTGGAAAAGTCAATACCGATGGAGCCTCTAGAGGGAACCCTGGAAAAGCCAATGTGGGAGGAATTGGTAGACTTTCAGATGGCTCCCTGGTTTTTACTTTTGCTTGAGAATTTGGGTATTCTTTCCAATAACCTTGCTGAGGGGTATGGTATCCTCAGAGGCCTTCAGGAGGCTACTAAGGTTGGATGGGAAAAGGTGTTAGTTGAGTCTGACTCTCAACTTATGATTAATCTCTTGAAGACTCCTTCTAAGAATCATAAGGTGGATTGGAGAATAAAAAGAATTATTGAGAAGATTCAATTAATCCAGATGGGATTTTTGAAAGTTGATTACAATCATGTGGTCAGAGATCAAAACAAGAGTGTTGATGCTTTAGCTAATTGGGCTTTGGACAAAGGTGATCTTACTTGTTATGGCCACCCTCCTAGATGGTGGGCTTCTCAAATTAGGGAAGCTCTTCTTTCTATCATTTCTTTGGATGGCTCTAGTTCTGAAGGTACCTAGTTTCTTCTTGTTTTTTTTTTTTTGCTTCTCTTTGGTTCATTCAGTTTTTTTTAGTTCCCTAGCTCATTCTATTCTTTATTTTGTTTCCTCTGTTGATTCTTGCCTTAATAGTCTTCTGGTCTAGATAGGTCATTGTTATGTTCATTTTTTTTTTTTTTTTTTTTTTTGTTTAGTTTTTTAAGGTGGGTGGGTTCTTTTGTTTTGTTTTGTTTTTGTGTTCTTTGTGTTGTTTTTTGTTGTTCTTGTGTTTTTGTTGTTTTGTTTTTTTTTTTTTTTTTTTTATTGTTCTTGTGTTTTTTTCGTTCTTGTTCTTGGGTTTCTCTTTGTTTGTGTTATTTCGTGTTTTTATGTGTGAGTGTTTTCTATGTTTTTTGTTTTTGTTTATTGTATGTTGTTGGTTGTTTTTTATTTTTATTTTTTTTAATTTTTTTTTAGGTTTTGGTTGTGTTTATTTTTCATGTTTTTTTTGGGTTATGTCTTTGTAGTGTTCTGTTGTTTTTGTCTTGTTTGTGTTTTGTTATGTGGTTCTTGTGTTTTTCTATGTGGTTTGTGTTGTGGTTTCTTTTATCTTATTGTGCGTGTTTGGTTGTGCTTTTGTTTTTGACACACTCAAGGAGCATGTTTTTTATTTTATTTTATTATTTTTGTTGTTATTTACTTATTTATTTACTTTTTTTAAATTGGTTTTGTGTGTTTGTTTGCTCCTTGAGTATGTCAAAGGTGGTAGGCCAGGTCCGAGTCCTGGGCGTTTTTGGTGGAATGGATACCCCTACCTCCTTGGGTCTTACCCGAAAGTGGCATCCCTTTTGGGATGTTTTCCACAAATAAAAAAAATAAAATGGCCTATGTGCAACCTATCACTTAAATTTATTTTATTTAAAGTATCTACATTGAAGTAGTTCATTGGTAATAATATATGTATTTCCAATATGAAATATACATTTTATGTTAATTTTACAACTATTCAATTATAAAACAGTATTTTAATATCTATTTTGTTGTTGCAAAATATTTTATTAAACTTGAAGCTAACCAATTTAAATTAATACATCCTTGAGTGGAAAAATACAAGTATTATATATAAATGTTAAAGAAGAAGCTTGAACTAAAGTCTATTTATTCCTAAATTCTTAATAATTACTTATATATTTAATGTTAAAATGTAAATAATTATAATGATACAAATATAATTTAAAGTATCAATGAAATGTGCAATGAATTAATAATTGATGCACTACATTGCATGTAATGTTCACTAAAAATAATAATATCAAAGAGTATAAAAACTTTGAAAAATATTTAGTGAATAAGACCCAAATAGAATTTTATTAGAAAGTATAGTCGTCCATGTATGTGGATTAAAATCATAAACCAAATATACCTACCATGATAGAATTTTGAGGAGAAATTAGATTTATGAATTTTGTAAAATATGTATTCATTCTTTAAGATATTTTTCTAAATAACCTATGTGTGGCTTCTATTGGGAGCCACTCCCATTATGAAAACATTACATTGCTCTCATTAAATTTCCAACAAGTTAATTATAGCATACCCATCTTTGCATTTCTATCAATGATATTCTCCATATTCTTCAAACTCATAATTTTCCATAATCAACTATTTTTTTTAAGGAACTAACAATAGGAACAACCCTTACATGACACATAACTCCAACAAATAGAAGGAAAACAACCATAACAATCATCCATTAAAGAGAAAATATGTTCAATTATTTTTCTTTTCTAGCAGAGTTTCTTCCTTCTTTAGAATGGTAAGATATGATAATGTATTTTTGCACTTCAAACTCCTGAGATAATATCTAGCTATAACACATTTTGTAGGATCTTCATTTTCAAAAAACTAATCGTTACCTATTATTTCATAATTAGCTTCAATAATACCATCCTAAGTGCTAATATTTTCCATGGAATAGTATGGATGGCCTTTAGTAACAATTTGAATTTTATGAATGATCTGATTTAAGTTCTCCTTTTTGCATTGAATATTTTGTTTCTTGTATGATTCCTACTTGATAATTGATGCATTTGGAGGATGTGTTTCTTTCTTTTGAACTAAGACATTTGAATATTTTGAATCATTCACATGTATTCTCCTCCATAAGGGAAGAATCATAGCATGATCATATGACCAAGCATCTCTTCTTCAAGTGGCTATAATGCTTACAACCATAACATCTTAGGGAGATGTTTTCATATTTAATATTTTGGATACATTCCTCTTTGCTTGAGGAGATAGTAATGGATTCAGGCCCAAGAATTGAAACATCCATCCAAACGGCTAATATTTCTTTACTCATATTAATTTTATTGGACAAATTTTCCTCTATTTGGGCATTCATATACTAGAATGCACCAATGTCACTATCGCTTTTGGTGAATATCTTATCTCCCAGAAACTCCATAGGGAGAGCATAAAGATTCACCTAGATTGGGAAGACATTAACTTATTTTATAAAGAGGTTGAAACTAGGATTCCAAGGTCTTAAATAGATACCCCTTTGTCTAAAAAAACAAAATCTATGTATAATCCATTACCCTAGCTCTATTCGCTAATTTAGAAAAGGAAACATAAAATAAATTTTTGGGTAGAATAGTTTCTTGGAATTCTTCTGTATGAGTCCACCAATATTTAATGTATCCTTTGAGCTTCTCCAAGCCTAGTATTTTACCCTTGAGTTTGTAGAAAATTGTTCGAGCTTCATGATCAATCAAATACAATCCAAATGCATCATCTAAAATTTTGATAGAGGATAGAGGTTCATCCATCCATGGACCCAAATATCCCTAAGAGATATTTCTTTTGACTATAGAGGCTTTCTCACATATTGAAGAGACAATTTGCAAATAAACCTCTTCCTTCAACACTTGACTAGACCTAGGGTTTGGATCCCTTTCATAGACTGTAGCCAAATGTATCACTTTGTTTCGTCACTTGATTGCACCTAGACTGACATCTTTCATCCTTTAATACAATTAAGATAATATTTTTTTAGATTTTAATGTCACATTTTATAAATTTAAACCTAATTTCATAATAAGATATATTGCATAGTTAAATATCATATTAATAGATATTATATTATCCACAATATATATATATATATATATATATATATATATATATATATATATATATATATATATATATATATATAATATAGAAATCACCTTTTTTGGCGTGCCACTTTCAGGTAAATCCCAAGGAGGCAAGGGTATCTATTCTACAAAAAAATGCCCAAGGCTCACACCTGGCCTACACCCTTTGACACACTCAAAAAGCATGTCTAAAAAAATAAATGCACAAATAAAAAACAACAAAAAAATACAAAAACAACAAATAATACAAAAAATTAAAAAAAATAAAAACACAAGCCACAAAAAAATAACACAAACACACACACACACATCGAAAAATTAAATTGAAGTAAAAAATATATTACATCTTCGGCTATCTTAGCGAAATAGGTCTTTTACCCTAGATTTAATAGACAAAACATAAAAATATTTTTTCTAGTTGGGGAACTAAAATACCCTAACCGAACCAAAGAGAAACTAATACAAAAAAGAAAGGAACTAAGTACCTCTAGTACTATAGCCATCTAGAGAAGAGATTAAAAAAATAGCGTAATTTATTTGTGAAGCCCACCATCAAGGAGGGTGGTTGTAGCAAGTAAGATCATATTTATCTAATGCACACTTAGCTAAAGCATAAATAATCTTGTTCTAACAAACGTTCTTTGAGTCCTCTAATTTTTCAATTGATTATCTTCATTAATAATGAGGATAAAGATGTTGGTAATGACATTAATATTACATTCCTCTACAATATTTTCACCTTCTTTTACCATATGATGGTGATTAGTCTTGCAACCTACCTTTTGGTTAATTTCCATCTTCGTTTTTTCTTTGTCTATTTATTGTCTTACTCTAATTGAATTTGGGATAACCCTAAAGAATGCATATAAAACACCAAAGAATTATTGGAAGGTTTAAAACTTTTTGTCTTAGGGTTTAAATTATTTGAAGTTCCAACATTTAAAATATTATTCTTCTTGTCTATGTTTTCTCCCTTATTTATCTATTGAAAACCTTTGATTTCCTGGTTAATCTGTAAGTCCTTCCTTGCAACTTTAAATTGTGTTTCTAATATTTGTGTTTACATTCAATAGTCATTATGAAAATTTTGAGGGAGCTTTTTATTGTAGAAAATACATATAGATTCCATAATTCAACTCGGAGGCCAAATACACTAACCACCACAAGTCCTATAGAAGGCATCTTGTCTTCAAATTTAAATTTAATGTTCCAAAGCTTCATGAAAAGCACTATCCTTCCAAAGAACTAGTGCACCCCATGAAATATTTTATCTCTATATTCATCATTACAAAAAATAACAAGAAAATAACCATTGTGATAACAAATATTTGTCTTACTTTTTATTTTCTAGTATCTTGTAGCCCACACTTTAAAAAAATATGGGCCTGAATAAAAACCCAAGAAATAGAAAATCAATCGTCTTCTCTTTAGATCTTCTATGCCATCTTGAATGTTATCGATTTTTAGCTTAGCTATTAGGGTTCCATCAACTACAATTAGACATCCTGACTTAGTTTTTTTACGATCAATATTAGTCACTATTAGACGTGTATGAGAAGCCTTAATATTAGTGATAGCATTAGTCTAAGACTATCCACCATAGAGGGCACCCTAACATTTATTTTTTGGGTCGAATCCCTAAGGTCCTTACCCTTGAAAGGGGTTTTCATAGTGGATCTATTTTTGAGGTGTTCCTTCCTAAGGAGGCTTCTCTTATTTGGTCTACAACTTGAAACTTATTTCTGGATCTCTTTAATCCATGCCTTGCATGTAGAGGAAAGGTATGATTTTCACCTTTTTCTTGGGAAACAAATTGGAGGTAGTTTTCAATCAATTTTGTAGCATGAATATTTGTTGAATGACATATTCCTAACCCATTGTGGGTCTCTTGCAACATATCTCACATTTATCTTGGGTAAAAAAAAAAAAAAATTGATTGTTGCGCCCATAAACCCTGAAATACAACCTTTGGTGTCACTTGTGCTCAATCTACAAACGAAATCCTCACGCAGTCACCTTTGAAACCCTAGCTTCCTACTAGATTTAAAATTCCTAAAAAAAAAGGCTTCCATTGTTAAAAACATCTTTTCTCATCCATAGAAATCAATATTAATTGATAGAAAAATCATATATTATCTAATATAATAATAGATAAATGGTATGAATTACATTAGTGTGGATGGTAGATCTCTTAATCTTAAATGATATATAGTAAAAACTTTAAATATCATAATAAAATTAATGATATAGCTTGCAACATAAGTAAATGTTCCAACAATACATGAAACAAAATTTCATAATAATTATATAATTGATAGACAATATTAATTAAATTATATATATAAAAATAAAAAATAAGAACAATATGAAGTCAGTAATTTGAAATCTTCTAGAATATTTAACAAGCAAAAATTATGGATTTTATGTACACGTGAATGGACATTAACATGTTCAACTAAAGAAATGAAATATATATATCAAGCAAAAATTATGGATTTTATGTACACGTGAATGGATATTAACACGATGAACTAAACAAATATAAAATATATATATATATAAATAAATAAATAACTTTAAAAAACAAATTAAAAATATATTTATTTATTATATAAATATTGTAGGTATATCTTCTTAGATTGTAGAAGGTCGAATTGGTGTGCAGACAAATTACCAACATTCTCCCTCCATTGTCTTTCTTGTAGAGTGAGTTGGCATTTTGAATTGTTTGATTTTAATGTTCTTTTAAAATATTTTCATTAGTTGTCATGAGATTTTTGTAGAATAGAAAGCAAATTTCTCGTTTTAGTGATGTCACTCTAAATTCTAGTGCCACCGAGTACTATAAACTTTAATATTCATTTTCAAGTTTCTACTTTATCGAGGCAACATACAAGAAAATAAAAAACATAAATTGATAAAACAATAACTCAGTAAAATTTAAGTGTAGATGAAGATTTTCCTTAATAACACCTTTAGCAAGAAAAAACTAAGAAACTCTTGCAAAGGGAACAATTGGATTATGATAAACTTTTGCATGTCTTCAAATTTAAGAGAGCATATACAAAGTAACGTTCACAATTTAATTATATATATTTTTAAGTGAAATGTTTTTTGTGGAGCTGCTTTGGTTTAGAGACTACGATCACAGGGTTACACCATCAAATTCACCTGGGAGTCATGTTCGGCCCTACCTACACCAACATTATCAATTGGATTTTAGGTGCCTAATTCAACTTTTTGGTAGGGTGGAGATTCGAACCTAGGACCTCCCTTGGAGGATTGCCCTCTCCTCTCCAACTCACCTAAAACACCTGCATTCAATCTAATTATATTAGTTATTGATATAAAATAACATTTAAAATCCTCTTAATTATATTTTATATTCTTTTATATATATATATGTCAAATAACAAATAAATAAGAGAGTGCACTATATTTTTTTAGTTTGTAATACAAAATAATCTTAAGTTTTAATTAATGATTAGTATTATCTAAAAATAATCTTAAGTTTGTAATACTAAGGATTTTACAAAGTTGAAAAATGTTACTACATGGACATTCCAATAGTATGATGTTGGTTTCATCTTGATGATTTGAATTCAAATCATGGAGAGAGAGGTTCTATTGCAATGCCTTCAGAGAGTAAGGCCCTAGTTGTACCATTAACTATATTTTTCCTTATTAAAACAAAAATAAAAAGTGGATGGTAGTTGATTAGACAAGCAATTGTAACGTGTGATGGAAACAAAAATTGCTAAAACTAACCACTGAGGTGTTGATGTGCATTAAATTATAATAATGAAGTGAGATCATAATTTTTTTAATCCTCTCATTTGTTTTTTATTTTGTTTTTTAAGATACAATATTTGGTTTTTCGAATGAAATTTTAAAACTAAACCATGGGTCTCCCAACACCTTTGAGCAGGGTGATGATTCCAATCCTTCAATTCTTCACTATTGATAACATTGATGTCCCTCTTGGAATTTTTCACTTGGCCTTCTTGAACCACTTATGCGACATCAAGTTCATTAATGTTACAGAGTACCTAGTGTGCTCAATGGAGCTCTTAGTGGAAAGTATCAGAGAAGGCAATTCAATGCATCCAAGACACCAAGGCCTACATATGATCATATACAAGCATATTTTACAAAAAAGGGAGTGTAGAAGGCTACCTTTGTTGTTGTTGGCAGCCTTCCAATCCAAAGAAGTCCTTAAGAGGTCATATGGAGTGACAATGATATTGAAGATGATTCTATAGTTGCAGAAAAATATGGTAAGAAGGTGTGGGTTGACTCCATGATGGTAGAAACCCCCCTTCCATAAAAATTGAATTGTTGTACTCATCAAGGAGTAGGTCCTGAAGTGGTAAAAAAAAATCCATATCATCATTGATCAAGATCAAGAGGATCTAGGAAAGTCTCCTACAAAGTTCAAGAAACCCAAATTGAAGGAGTACCTATCCAGTCTCACTCCTATTTGTTTGGTGACTCTTTGAGCATCCCCTTAATTCACACTAAGCAAATGATCAACCCTAATCCCCTTAGCAATGTGGTGAACATGGCGTAGTCTGCATCCAAAGCTTCTAAGGCTGCATGGAATACTCCATCAAGCTGAAAAGATGATCTTTGGCATTAAAAAGCACAGCAAAGACAAAGCTTAGACTGGTAGTGAGTCTAGTGCTAGTGATGTTGAACATGACCCATATGAAAATTCTATCTAGCATGGTTTATCCACGTTATTGGAGCTCTACTTATGGTCCACCCTAGTTGTTTTTGGCACATTTTGGATACTGTCTCATATTCCTTCTTTTGTTCCTAACTAGTTTCTTTTCAATGTTGTGTTTGTGGGTTGGTTTGATTGAGATCATATCCCCTGTGTCTTCTTGGTAGTTTTTTGTAAAATGTGTTGGGGTCCATTTCAAAACCCTATCTTTCAACTTATCCAAAAAAAATCTTAATACATAGGAGGCTCGATAACATTATTGGTTGTTGTCACTACATTTTAATTTGTTGGGCTAGACGAAGTCAATAGGACCAAACTTTTATGGATAAGCCATGGTTTGAACCTTGAATTTTTCTTTTAAAAATGCTAAAAGAAGCCAAAACCCTATCACTACATTGTCTTTCTATTAATATGTAATTGATTATAAAACATTATTCACATGTATAGCTTATTATCAATGTTTATTGATGTGTATATAAACAATTCTTTTCCAAAGGTGAAACAATGTGATATTCGACCTCTAATTTTATTAGACACATAGGAGAGTTGGTTACATCCACACTATTTTTTGTAATTACCATGTATAGAGTTAAAACCACATGGGCTACCCCAACAAGCCTATACCACCTTGTTATTTTATAACCTGATGTGAAGAGGATCATCGATCACTCGAGATTCAACATGGCATGAAGAGGACCATCAGGCGCTTGGGATTCATACCATCATCATCGATCTAGCATGCACTTAGAGGATTCAGAGTAGACTACTGCCTTTGCAAATAGGAATACCCCCAATTTTTGAACCTAGGTCTCTTCTAGGTAAGTGTTTGGCCAGTCATGCAATTACCAATCCACCTAGCCCTTAGGGGCCTCCAAATTTTAGGTTAGAAAGAAACCTCTAGAGTCGTTATTTGGTGTCTAGTAGTGTCATCCCATCTAGGTATACCACTATCTATAAGGAATCCATAAGATATTATTTATGCCCCCCTTTGCATCATTGAGGTTCGAAATGTGGACCTCCCGTTCAATGGGGCCACACTCACTTTCTCCACTTGCACTACAAATATGGACTATAAAACTTTTAAGGTAGGGAGAAAACCTTGAGAGATGCTCTTAAGTGGTTGATAGTGTCATCCCATCCAGGTATGCCACTATCTAGAGGGAATCCATAAGATATTGTTTTGTATCCCCCTTCGCAGCGTAGAGGTTCAAACAATGGACCTCTCATTCAACGAGGTCAGGCTTACCTTCTCCACTTGCGCTACAAAGGTAGACTAAACTCTTAGGATAGAGATAAAACCTCAAGAGCCACTCTTAGGTGGCCAACAATGTCATCCCACCTAAGTATACCACTATCTAGAGGCAAGCCACAAGAGATTTTTTTGTATCTCCCTTTGCATCACAGAGGTTTGACCCTTGGGCCTCCCATCAAATGGTGCCAATATCACCTTCTCCACTTGCGTTACAAGGTAGACCAAAATTTTAGGTTATAAATAAACCTCGAGAGCCACTCTTAGGTTGCCGACAATGCCATCCCATCCAAGTATACCGCTATCTAGAGGGACACCACAAGAGATTTTTTGTGTCCCCCTTTGGATGGTAGAGGTTCAAATCATAGACCTCCCATTCAATGTGGCCAAATTCACCTTCTCCACTTGCACTACAAAGATAAACAAACTTTTAGGTTAGAAAGAAACCTCGAGAGTTGCTCTAATATGGTTCAAAATGTCGTCTCATCCAGGTATACCACTATCTAGAAGAAAATTACAAAAGATTTGTGTATCCTCCTTCACATTGTAAAGGTTCAAACCATGGACCTCCCATTCAACTAAACCAAACTCATCTTTTCCACTTACACTACAAAACTAACAATATTAAAGCTCTATTTATCAAAGAGGTTACCTTAACGTAACTCTTATCTCCTTTTAAGGTAAATCTACTTGATCGCAATACATGTTTCGAGGGATTATTACAACCTAAACTTAGTTGAATTTGAAATTAAAAAAAAAAAAAAAACAAAAACGTGATATTTAAAGGCGTTGTTGATTAGGAGGTGGCACATTACAAGAATAATAAATTAATCATTATTGTATTAATTTTTTAGGTTAAGGTAGTGTGAGAAATTTTATAATTTTTTTAGTTTATTAAAGTAGTGTGAAAAACTTGTATAATTATTTTTAAAACCGAGAATTAAGTTTTTTAATAAAACCTATATATACTTATCTTTTAAATACTTGCTTAAAGCACGGTTTGAATCTTAGAAGAATAAAAACTCTTGTGCTGTCCCAAACATCATTATTGCAATTGTTGGTCGTGCAAATTCACGAGGAAGACTTAGGTCAGCGACTGTCTTGTCATTATTATGTGGATATAAAATCTAAATTAAAAAATAGTATTATTTCATGATTTCAACGTATTAATCAGAAAAATATAGATGTATTAAATAAAAAATATATATTATTTAAAAGTTAATTTATATCAATTTAAAAGTTAATTTAAGCAATAGATAAAATTGAAAGTGGAATGATTAAAACAAATTTTTACTTTTTTATAAAAGATAAAAATATATATTTTTATAGAATGTAAGGGTTGTAGAGATCAATATATATGAAAAAAAAAAAAATTGTTGGTATAATTTTATAAAAAAAATAGAATATAAAAATTTGGAAAAATTCTCTTAATATCAATAAAAGATGAAAGATAAGACAAATGAAAGATATGGTAGTGGTAAATTCTTTGGTTTTCCTTCAGGAAACCCAAATTTAAAGGGACCAAAACTCTATCAAAACTTGTGTAAATTTAACTTTAAAAGTTATTGTAAGGGGTTTGGTATCTCCTTGAATGGTCCAACTCTCAAACCTACTAAGTATGAGGGGACTGAAACCCTCGTAAAAATCTGTATAAAATAATTTTTAAAAATAATAAAAAAAAATACTCTAAACACATTACATATTACTACTTTGCTTAATATTATATATATAATTGATTTTTCTAGCTTTTAATCTTTTAAATTATTTAAGTGTTATAAACGTAATCAAAATGATTTCAATTGTTTAAATTTTAAACTTTTATGTATTAAATAAATAATTAAAATTAATTAAAATTAATTTTAATTTATTAATTAAAATACTATTAATATAGATAAAATTAAAAATATTGCATTATTTTTTATAATGCATTTGAAATTCAAATAATTATAACAAAATAGCGCTGCTTAAGCAATATTATTTGTTTTTTAAAATGCGTTACACGTTATTCGTCTACTAGGACGAAACCTGCCATTCAACGGGAGTTCAATTAAAGTGAAAAACCTGCCATTCAACGGGAGTTCGTGAAAAACCTGCCATTCAACGGGAGAGTTCAATTAAAGTGAAAAACCTGCCATTCAACGGGAGTTCAATTAAAGTGAAATACCTGTCATTCAACGTGAGTTCAACGACATACGACATACCACTAATCCGGGCTATAAACTCTCACCATTAAGTGGATTAGAAAAACTACAAATATTCTTCTCAAAATTTTCCCCTATTTACTCGTGTTTCTTAATAAAACTCTTGTCATTTCTTAAATCATATAAATGGATGATAGACTTCAATCTACAATGCAGCACTTTTATTTAAGTTATTGTTTCTTGATTCATATTTTATGAGCGTGTTTCAGAATATGTGATGTTGACAATTTGTATGTACTTATATTTGGCATCACTTGAGATCCGATGTTCTGGCAAAAAAAATCTTAATGATTTTCATTTGCTGGTTACCTACCCATTCACATTAACAACTTGATTTTTTTGTTTTTTTTTTTTTTTTTTTTTAATGATAATTTTTTATTTGAAAGCATTATCCACAAATTAGTTCATGGGAGTACTTTAGTTGGTTAAATATTTTCTACCCTAACCAGACATCCTAGTCAACCACTTTGGATTCATCCATATGTATTGCTTAAATGTTATGCTTGGTTTTTTTTTTTATACTATTAAGAGAAAATAGGGTTTTGAAAGGGACCCCACAACTTTTTATTAAAATCAGACAACCTTTTATATTAAAATCAGACTAAAAGGCAACCAAAAACAGAAAACACTACACAAAGTAACTTACAGAAAGAAGCCACAGACAAAAACAAATATGACAAGAGAGAACAAATATGAAAGCGGAGACAAGAGAGAACCGAGGGAGTTCTACACCAGCATGTCGATATCATGGACAATTTTTCCGTTCATCCGTGATACCTCTCTCCTCAGAATAGTCTAACATGATCTTCATGAAGATCCAAATGGTGCGTTGCTTGATTTAAATTAGTTTCAGACTATGCATAGCTACACTCTTTCTCTCAAAGGCCTCCTCCTGAAGTCACCAAATCATTGTTACTACATCTCGACCCCCTCACGCCTTTGGTGGAGACATGAATTTTACTAGAAATCTTGTTAGGTCCAAAGCCCAACGAGAACAATTAAACATCCTCACTATCATCACTAGAGCCTTAAGAAACCACCTTAACCTGACCAGGCATAGGGATCAATAAATCAACTAAATATTTTAGGATTTCCTTCTCCACCAACCCATTTTTCATCATTGCTTATTCAAACACTAAAAGGGCCAAAACCTGGTGGAGAGCGAACTGGCCACAACCTCCTTGCACATCCACCATAAACTTCTTCATTGATTGGAATAGAAATAAAAGAATGTTCATCCACATATGCCTCCGTAATTGGTTCAGAAACATGACATGGAAGCTACGTATAACTTCATACATCGAGTCGAGGGTAAAATAATTCATTATGCTTGGTTTTAATATATCATTATTTATTTAGTTTAAACTGAATGAAGTTATCATTAACAAAGGATGGTAAGTAATTCTTTCTTCCTTGTCTTCTATTCTACAAAATTATGCTTAAGGGAGATGTAAATGTAATATTGTTTATTTGTATTTTATGTCACTTGGTTTGTAACCAATTTTAATTACATAGTTATAGAATTTGCTCCAACTAATTCTATTATGTGTCAATCTATTAAGTTGTTAAGTGTAGCATGGCAAATTGTTTATTGACATAAACTAAAATATGTATATTCAATACCTTTTATTGTGTATATTAGTTGAGGCTACACTTGAGGAATTATAACTTAGTATCTAAACTATTATATCTTTGGGTATATTCAACATATAAACCTTTTCAAAGTTTCTTTTGTTTAGCTATTAAACATAAATTATTTGTCAAGTCTAGTGAATGAGACGTAAACTTATGAAAAATAATGTATTACAATGAAGGAAGAACAAAGGAAAATAATAATAAAAGAAGATATAAAATTTGCATGCACATTAAAAATATAATTTCAATTTATAAAATACTTGTAAAATAAATATTTGAGAATAAATAAAAAAGAGAATATATATTATTTTTTATTCTACTATATATTTATATCGTCATACATAATAAAATATGAAGAGAAATGGTTGAAATATTAAATAGTCTAATTACTATGGTTGACATTACCTTCCATTAACTTGAATGTATATAACACAATTTCTTAACAATTTTAACTATCACACTTAGAAACGTAGCTTTTAATTTATATATGAATAAAATCATCAAATATTACATGCACTTTCCATCCAAATTTAGAAAAATGTTATTGTTTCCAATTAATTAGAAATAATTTTAGTTAAATTAAATGGCCTCAATGCAACCCATCTCTTAATTATATTTATTTTATTTAACTTATCTACACTAAAATAGTTTATTTGCAATGAAATATAATTTCCTATATGAAATATGAATTTTATATTAATTTTATAATTATTAAATTATTGCAAAATATTCTATTGAACTTAAAGCTAACCAATTTAAATTATTATATTCTTGAGTGAAAAATACAAGTACTATATATAAATGCTAAAGAGAAGATTGAACAAATATTTATTTATTTGTAAATACTTGATAATTACTTACATATTTAATGTTAAAAATGTAAATAATTATAATTATAAAAATATATTTTAAAAAGTCAATGACATGTGCAATGCATTAATAACACATGCACTACATTGCCTATAATGTTCACTAAAACTAATAATATCAAAGAGTACAAAAAATTGAAAAATATTCAGGCAAAAGACCAAAATCAAATTTTATTAGAAAGTACAATATTTCATGTATGTGGAATCAAATTATAAAACAAATATACCTACCAGGATAGAATTTTGTAGAGAAATTAGATTGATGAATTTTGTAAAAAATATATTCATCCTTTAAGAGAATGTTTTTTTAATAAGCTATGTGTGGCTTTTATTGGGGGTCACTTTCATTACAAAAACAAAAAAATACATTTATCGTATTACATTTTCCACAAGTTAATTAAATCATACCCATATTTTCCTTTCAATCAAATATATTCTCAATCTTCTTCAAACTACTAATATTCCATAACCAACTTGTTTTTAAGGAATTAACAACAAGAAAAACCCTTACATGACACATAAATGCAATAGATAGAAGGAAAACAATAATAACAATCATACATCAAAGAGAAAATCAATTTTATTATTTTTCCTTCTTTTAAGTGGCAAGATATAAGAATGCATTTTTGCACTTCAAGCTCCTCAGGTAATATCTAGTTGTAACACATTTTGTAAGATCATTATTTTTGGAAAATTTATCGTTACCTATTGTTTCAAAATTATATTCAATAATATCATTTGAAGTGCTAATATTTTCCATGGAACGGTCTAGATGATCTTTAGTAACAATTTAGCTGTTATCAATGATCTAATTCAAATTCTTCTTTTGGTGTTGAGTCTCCTATTGCTCAAATGATTCCTACTGGACAATTGGTGCATCTAGAGGATGAGCTTCTTTCTTTTTAACTAGTACATTTGAAGGTTTTGAATACTATGAATGTAGAGCCTTCTCCTCCATCAAGAAGGAATCAGAGCATGATCAGATGATTGGACATCTCTTCTTCAAGTGAGCATATTGCTGAAAACTATAACATATTGGGGAGAAGTTTTCATATTCAATATTTTGGATTCATTTCCCTTTGTTTGAGGAGATAGTAATGGATGAAGGCTAAGAAACCAAAACATCAATCCAAACAACCAATTTTGCTTTACACATTAATTTACTAGATAATTTTTCCTTTGTTTGGACATCCATATACTGGGATGCACCAATGACATTACCAATTTTTGTGAATATCTTCTCTCCCTAAAATTCCACAAGGAGAGCATAAAGATTCACCCAAACTAGGAAGTTGTTAATTTTTTCAGGGATTAAAACTAGGAGTCCAAGGTGTTATATAGAAACCCCTTTGTTTGAAAAATTAATTATATCTATAATTAATTACCCTACCTCTATCTCTATAATTGGGATTCTTTTGTGTTGGTTCACCAATCCTTAATGTATCCCTTGAGCTCCTTCAAGCATATTCTTTTATCCTTGAGTTTGTAGCTAATTTCTTAGGCTTCATGATTAATCGAATCTAACCCAAATTCATCCTCTAAAATCTTGATAGAGCGTATAGGTTCATCTACCCATGAACCCAAAGATCCTTGATAGATATTTCTTATAATCAAAGAGGTTTTCTCATATATTGAAGAGACGGTTTGTGAACGACTCTCTTCCTTCAATATTTTACTACACCTAGGGTTTTCATCACTTTCACAAATACTATAGCTAAATTTATTGCTTTGTTACATCACTTGAGTGCACCTATAATAACCTCTTTCATCCTTTAAGACAATTAAGATGATGTTGTTTTAGAAATTAATGTCACATTCTATAAATTCAAATATAATATTATAATAAGATATGTTGTATAGTTAAATATCATATTAATAGATTGTATAAAATCTAATATATATCTTTTTTTTAATAGAAAACACCCTTTTTGAGGTTCCACTTTTAGGTAAGTCCAAAAAAGGCAGGCGTATCTATTCTACTAAAAACGCCCAAGGCTCACACCTAGACTACCCCCTTTAGAACACTCAAAGAGCATTCCTAAAACAACAAAAATAGAAACAACAACAACAAAACACAAAAAACACAAAAATAATAAAACAACACATAAATGCAAAAAAGAAAAATACAAACCACAAAAAAACAACACAAAAGCACACACACCAAAAAATTAAATTGAAGGAAAAAATAGATTATATCTTCAACTATTCCAAGGAAATGGGTCTTTTAGGCAAGATTCAATATAGAAAACATAAGAATGATCTTTCTGGTTGGGGAACTAGAATACATTGACTAAACCAAATAGAAGCTAATACAATGAAAAAAGGAATTGGGTACCTCTAGTACTAGAGCCATCCAGAGAAGGGATAGATAGAAGAGCATTGTTGATTTGTAAAGCCCACCATCAGGGAGGGTGGTTGTAGCAAGTAAGATCAACTTTATCCAATGCCCACTTAGATAAAGTATCAATAATCCTATTCTCACAAACTCCCTTAGATTCTTCTAATTTTTCAAGTATTGATATTCATTAATAATGGGGTAAAGATGTTTGTAATGACAATAATATTACATTCCTCTACAAGATTTTCACCTTATTTTACCATATGACATTGATTAGTCTTGTGGCCTACCTTTTGGTTAGTGTTCATCGTATTTGGTCTACAACATGAAACTTGTTTATGGATATCTTTAATCCATACCTCAGATGTAGAAGAAAGGTGTGATTTTCACTAATTTCTTAGCATTATTAGTATTATTTAAATAATAGCATGAAGTTTTGCTAAATGATTAGTATTATTTAAAGAATAAAAAATGGGTTAAGGATTTTAAAAAGTTGAAAAGTATTATTGTAGGGATATTTTAATAGTATGATTTGAGTCTATGAAGTCTGGCTTCTTAGGTGCTATTATCAATAAGGGCAATATCAAGTTTATTCTAATGTCAGGGATCTAGAAATTATTACAAATTGGAGGCCAATAACTTTTCTTAATGTCAGTTACAAGATCATTGCCAAAGTGTTTTATTTGCATATTAGGCCCTTGCTTCCCTCTATTGTGAGACCGGAGCAAACTCGCTTTATCTAGACTCGATATAGTTTGGATAGATTAGGCCATTGCTTTCCTATATTGTGATACCGGAGCAAAATCACTTTATCTAGAATCGATATATTTTGGATAACGTTCTCGTTGTTTGGGAAGGGATGGAATGTGCTCACAGGTCTAGTCAACAGACCCTTTTCCTCAAGATTGATTTTGAAAACACTTATGATAGAATTGAGTGGTTTTTCATTCTTTCCATGATGGATGCTCTTGGATTTGGTCCTTAGTTTATTTCCTTTGTTAAAATATTTTTTCAAGATGCATCAGTTGTGCTTTTTCTCAACAAGTTTCAAGCTGACACTATTGGATTGCATAGGTCAGTAAGCCAGGGTTGTCCTTTGGCCCCCTCGCTATTCATTTTAGCAACAAAAGCATTTGGTTATATTTTGGATCATCATGCTTCTCTTGGGATGCTTTGGGGTATTTCCCTTCCTGGTAATGTTGATCAACTCATTAATGACCATTTTTCTGATGATTTATTTTTTACTTTGAATAAGGATGAACAATCCCTTCTTGAAGCTCTGTATTGTCTTGATATTTTTTGCAAAGCCTCCAGGTCTAATATCCAATGCAGTAAAACATCATGTTATAGGCAATCCCTACAGCATCTTCCCCATTGACTTCAACATGTGGAATGGAGTTGGATTCAGCCTAGAGAATTCTTCAAATTCTTGGGCAATCCTTTTGCCTTTCAAGGCGCTCCATCCCAATTATGGTCTTATGTCATCAACAAAGTAAAAAACAAGCTGGAATATTGGAATGTTAAGAAGTTGTCTTTTGCTAAAAAAATTTAAATTTGCTTGAAAGTGTTGGCTTCCATGCATTTTTATTACTCGTCTTGCTAGGTCCCTTCCCAAGCTTGTTACAAATGACTTTAAAAATTACTACGAGATTTTCTATGGTCTAGTGGGTCTGAGTGAAAGGGCTTTCATCGAGTGGCTTGAGATATTTGTTGTCTCGTACAACAAGAAGGAGGTATGGGTTTTTTGGACTGTAAGAATCAAGGGTTAGCCCTTTGTGCTAAATGGATTGTGCAGGCTCTCAAAGGATGTGAAGCATGAAAATTTCTTATCAGAAATTGCATCTTAGTTGGGCTTCCCCTCAACCATTGATCCTAGGAAATAATGGATTTGCCCTCTCTAGTGTTGGCCCCAATTTTAATTAAAATCCCTAACTCCTTTGTCATTAAAAACATATGGAGGGCTTGGCAACAATTAAACCCTTGGATTTTTTGGAAGGGGATCCATTCACATAAAAGGCATTTCCATTAATATTCTCAATGTTTGGTGGTCCCCTGTATTGAAGCTTCAGGTTAAGCCATTGGGACAAGTTCCTTGGGTCCAGGCCTAAAATTGTTTTAAGCACGGCATTGCCGCCATTGGAGATTTTTACTCTAGGGAAAATAGAGACTAGATTCCTTGGAATGATTTTAAAAGGATGTTCCACTTGCCCAACACTAACAAGGCTATGCATGATGTTGTTATGGATCATACACCTTTCTCCTTATGGCAGAAATTAGGTGTCAAATACCAAAAATCATGGTGGAAATATTAGGCCTAGTATAAGAGCACTTCCTTGCTTAGCTACAGAGCCAGGTAGGATTATGATTGGCTTACACCAATTGCACCCATGGTGCCCAAAATGAATGTCAAATGGGACCTTCTCTCATCACGCTTTACGTAGAAAACTAGATTACATTTAGAATGGGTGTCTTATCTAGAGCTAAATAAATATTTTTCACCTAGAGCTTACTGTATCAGGGTTTTCCCCTTGACCACAAACTTTCTTATATGGGGGTTACTGAGCCCCAATGCCTGTTTTGTCAAGAACCAAAGTCTTGTATGCATATTTTCTAGGCATGTATATGGGCCAGTCTCGCTTGGAGTTGGGTGGGTTCTTTCTTTACACCGTTTGTCTCTCTAGCTTTCCTAGCATCATGTCCTTCTAGGTGATGCCATTCAGTGTTCTCTCCCGCTGAGGGAAGTGTGGCAAATATTCAGTGTTAGCCTTCTATTTCACATTTGGAAATTTAGAAAAAAGATTATTTTCAAGCAGGTTGATCTGTCTCAAAAAATTTTGTTTGCTGACAAGCTCGAATTTTTTCATGATGTGTGTTTTCAGATCTGTGACTAGGCTAAAAAGGTGGCTATGGAGCTAGACCATTTGCAGGATTTGCTGAAATACTGGGGTGATGCCCCTTGTGCTATCAGTAGGTGGCCCTTGATCCTTTGCCTCATAACCCAGCCAGATCTTGTTCATGCTGGCGTCTTGATCATGCACAATGCCAGCCTCCTCAAAGCAGATCTCGTGACTATGGAGGCACATTGCAACAACCGGATATGTACACCTCCTAGTATTCTATGCTTGTGATCATTCTGCAATCTACGCTTGTGCCTAATGATGGTTAGGGGGCTTTAGGAAGCCACAAACATATTTCTAGTTGGTCCCATACTTCTCCAATTACTCATGCTTCAGGCTGGGATGAGGAGCGCTTTGATGGGTGGGAGGAACCACCCACTTCAAATGGATAAGGCCCTATCTGCCATGGACCCCCTTCTTCGAAAACCTTTCTGACTGTAAAATGTTTCTAGTTGGTTGTTGATGGCCGTGGTACCCGTGTGATATAGTTCATTTTTCTTTATCCACTATTAAGATAAGTTAATAACATTCGGGATGTGATTTTTTCTCCACCCACTTTTTTTTTTTTACTTTAAAAGACTTTTATTTTACAATATGATTTGAATTTAAATCATGAAAAAAAAAATTATTATTATACTTTAAAAAAAATATAACTTTAAATATAACACTAATTATACTTCACATTATTTAAAAAAAAAAAATTAGATGGTAATTGATTAGACGACTGATGCAAATGAAAAATTGCTAAAACCAGCCACAGAGGTGTCGACGTGCATAAAATTCTGATAATGAAGTAGGATCATAAATTTTTTATCTTCTTATTTGTTTTTTTTTGTTTTCTAAGAGAAGTTATTGGATTTTTTGAATGAAAATTTAAAATTAAATCATTGGAATGTTTTAGTTTTATTTATTTATTTTTTTAATATAAGATCAGTAATATTATTGGGTGTTGTAATTATAAAACTTGATTCGTCTAATAATAATAAGACCCACATTGTAAGACATGAAATTGAGATAATCAACTGGTAAACATTATACCACTACTATCCAACCTTTAATAAATAAATTGTGTTTTAAACCTAATTTTTTTAAATAAAAAAACCAAAAACCCACTTTCTTTCTGTAATAATGGATGATAGAACATTATTCATGTGTATAGCTTATTATAATGTTTATTGATGTGTACATAAACATTGCTTTCCTAAAGGTGAAACGAATGTGATATTAAACCTCTAATTATCAAAGAGGTTACCCTCAGGTCACTCTTTTTTTATCGCAATAAACATGTTTCGAGGGATTCTTACAACCTAAACTTAGTTGAATTAACAAAAACAAATATAGCACGTGCATTATTGTGTTAATCATTATTGTAGTTGTTAGGGAATATTATTTGTTTTTTAAAAAGCGTTTGACGTTATCCGTCCACTACGAGGAAACCTGCCATTCAACGGGAGTTCAATTAAAGTGGAAAATCTACCATTCAACGGAAGTTCAACGACATACCACTAATCCGGTTATCAACCTTAAGCGGATCATCTTTCTATTAGAAAAACTATAAATATTCTTAATTTTAGTCAAAGGTTCTTTGAAATAGATCCATCTTTGGGGATATCAGGTAAGGGTGGCGTAGGCCTATTTACTTCTTGTGTACGGGGCCAGGTTGCGTTTGGAAGCAGAAGAATGCCATCTCCTACAATTTCAGCAGTGCCCGACGGGATATCCATAGGCCTTGGGATTTTGTTTATCAATTTCCTCATCTGGATTTTCCTCAATTTCGGAGGAAATAACAACAGATCGAAATTGCCACCAGGGCCACGTCCATGGCCGGTCCTTGGAAATCTCCATATGCTGGGAAGCCTTCCTCATCGAACTCTCACGAATATGGCAAATAAATATGGCGCCGTTATGTTTCTCCGTCTGGGCTCTGTCCCAACAGTTGTGGTGTCGTCTCCGGCCATGGCCAAAGAGTTTCTTAAAACTCACGATCTCGTCTTTGCCAACAGACCCAACGGTGCAACTGGAAAATTCTTATGCTATGACCGTAGAGACGTGGCGTTCGCCCCCTACGGAGGGTACTGGAGGCAGATGAAAAAGCTGTGCACAGTGGAGTTACTGACGGCCAAAAGAATCGACTCTTTCAAATTCGTGAGAGAGGAAGAGGTCTCCGCCATGATCTGCTCCATCTGGGAGGAAAGCGAACGAGGGTCGCGTGGCATAGATCTGAGCAAGAGTATTTTTTCTCTCTTGCTAAATATTGTATGCAGAATGTTCGCCAGCAGAACGTACTCCGACCATGAATTAAGTGGAGGCCACAGGTTTAAAACAATGATAGACGAGATGTTTGCTGCCGTTGGTGCTTTTGACCTTGGAGACTTCATTCCTTGGCTCCAATGGCTCGATTTGCAAGGCATCAGACGTCGCATGAAGAAGGTTCATGGAGTATATGATAAATTCGCTGAGAAAGTAATCGATGAGCACATGAGTAGGAGAAGAAAGGTGAGTGCAGAAAACCGAGAGCAAGGAGGTCACGTGAAAGATTTCGTAGATGTGTTGCTCGACATGGCGGAGGCTGAAACCGAGGGTACGGAGATGAAAATCACAAGGCTTAACATTAAAGCTATCATCCTGGCAAGTTATTTGATTCAAAATTTTAGCTTCTGTATTTTAAATAGAGTAACCCCCCTGATATAATTTTCTTTGACCACAGAATCCACTCTTGTCTACCCTGATGTTAACTGATAAATATAGATTTGAAAGAAATATGCTGTTTGCGCAGGACGTATTGAATGCTGGATTGGAAACATCGTCCACAGCGATAGCATGGGCGATGAGCGAGCTGCTGAGGAATCCTCGATCACTGTCACGAGCACGGGACGAACTGGCGTCTGTGGTGGGGAGGCATCGCAGCGTAAAGGAGCGTGATATCGCAAGCTGTGAATACTTGCGATGCGTAGTGAAGGAAACGTTTCGACTACATCCACCGTTTCCGTTTCTTCTTCCCCACGAGTCGACAGAAGGTTGCAGAGTGGGCGGATATTACGTTCCTCCCAAGACAAAGCTGATTGTGAATGCGTGGGCAATAGGAAGGGATGGGAGTGTGTGGGAGGGTCCAGAGGAATTCAAGCCGGAGAGATTTATTGGCAAAGATATCGACGTGAGAGGTCAAGACTTCGAATTGCTTCCCTTCGGAACGGGAAGGAGGGTGTGCCCCGGAATTTCAATGGGGCTTTCCTTTGTGGAGTTGGGCCTTGCTCAGCTTCTGCACTGCTTTGATTGGAGTGTCGAGGGAGATGTGAATATGGAGGAATTCTTTGGGCTGACGGTTCCCAGAAAATTTCCACTGCTTGCTCGTCCTAAATGGAGACTGACCACAGAGGACACAGTTGATAAATCTTAAACAGTAAGGTTAGATGATGAACTCTTTGGGTAAGTATATTTTAACGCAGAGGTTCAATGTATGTTCTGTATGACTCTCTGTATCGTGGTGAAGGGGTTAAAACAATTTTAGTGTATTAACAATATTACATTTTTGGTTGTTTTTGGAGAGGTTTAATTTAAATCAGGACATATTTAAATAGGTTGGATAATGGTGATATAGTATTTGTTGGTTGGTTGTTTTAATTTCATGTTTTAGGAGTTTTGTTGATTTTGTGTAATTTAACTCGAATGTTTATAATAGTGGCAACATCCAATAGTGTTACTGATTTTCTTATATTAAAAATATATTTAATTTACTGTATTGGTGGTTTTGTTGATTTTGTTTAATTTAGCTAGAAAGTTTATAATAGTGGCAGCATCCTGAAAGCACGAGGATACGGAAGCAAAATGGCGTACCGGGTGCGATGCAAACAAAAGCAAAACGTAACGCTAAGTCCTACGAACGAAAATGCATGAAAAGGGGAAAACAAGCGAAATGAAACGAGATGTAAAGCAAATGTAAAGTGCAGCCCTTTATTTTATTAATTTTCTCAAGATCAGGTTACAATACGTCTCCTCCCTTTTCAGGGGCTAGGAGCGTTAAACATAGTTTTGTCACACCACGGATGGTACGCTTTCTTCCGCGTGCCCACATGTGAAATGGGCGGGCCAAACGTCACCGCCGCTTGCGTGAATGCATCTGTGCTTCCTTGTTGCCCCTCCGGTGTCGAGATCCTACATTCAAAAAAATAGCAAACGATTAAAAGCACCTGCGGATGGAGGGAAACATGCGATCCCCAAGGCCTCCGGTTAATGCATGCATAAAATAATTAAAACTATAATCAAAACATATCAGAATGAGCTAAAATTTGGACAGAGGCATGAAAACATTACCAAGAACACACTACAAAAGGAACAGTCAAGAAATCTGCCACAGATTTCTAATCGCTCCGGGGTGGGACGATTAGGACTGTCACAAGATGTCAGAAAGTGACCTCCTAAATGTCCCATCCAGGGGCCTCCAAAACACCTGCAAAGTTGGGGTTAGGCAAAATGGGGCATTTTGAGATGACCCAGAAGGTCGGATTTTGCAAATTCTGCCTCGATCACCCTGTATCCGATGATGCTCCTTGTATGTTAATGAAAATGGAAAACACTGAAAACACAACCAATATTCATCAGAATGACATGAAATTTGAATGGCAGCCTATATGAGTGACCTAAAATGAAATGCAAATGAAATAGTAAAGAAATATGCTATAGATTTCTAATCACTCCGGGGTGGGGCGATTAGGACTACAATAGTGCGGGGGCACCCGGGGTAGGACGCCCACCGTTTGGGGCTTGGTTTCGGCACCAATCCACTTGGGATGGGTCCAAAACCTCCTAGGGGGTTGTGTCAAAAAATTGGGTGGGGTATTGTGGCCAAATGTTTAGGTTTTGGGTCCGGATTGCGCTTCCAATGATCACCCAATAACCTCCCTTCCAAAAGAGAGATCAAGGATGTAAGAAGCACAAGCGATGGGTGAGGATGTAATTCGATAGCACTCCGTTGCTCCAAATGCTCCTGCTCTATCCTTTTTTGGGGGTGAGAAGACTCACCATTTTATAGACCTAAGGGTCTCTTGTGAATGAGCATGCAGAGGCGCCACTTGGCCATCATGCCTTGCCAGGGGAGAGAAGATTCCTCCCTGATTAAGGGCTCCATGACTGCCTCTATGACTGCCTCTTTGAGCTCAAAAATGCTCACTCGCACTCCCATGCATTGAAGGTGGAGTTGAGTGGCGGATCTGAGCTGCCATTTGTCAAGGTTTGACCTTTTTCCCATCAAACCTGCTATTCGCCCCACCCTGGAGCGAATGCTGCTAATCGTCCCGGGGTGGGACGAATACCAGTTTGTAATCATCCCGGGGTGGAACGAGTAGGGAGCAGAGTGCCTAAAAGGTGCCAAATTGACCTCTGACCTTCCAAAACTATTGTGGGAGTGGTTAGGACCACTTTTTAACCTCTAGGGGCTGCCCTAGGGGCTATGTATGTCAATTTGATCAGTGCTTGTCGTCACATAATCGGATTGGTGCTGTTTTGGTGTCTACAGATGCCCCTTTTTGGGATGCGCTGTGCGTGGCGCAATGCTGAGCAAAAATAGATAACCAAAGCACTAATGATTAGGGTTTCTCAGTAACCTAACCAAATTTTGATGCCCCAAGTATGGAAAGGGCACACATTCTTGAATCCTTGCTTCTGACGAGCTAAGGAGCTTAATTCAAGTGTTAACCTTTTTTGGTGAGGTGTTACTTGATCTTGGACATTGTTCAGTCATGAATAGGCAAAGGGCGCAACCTTTTGTCTATGGGAACCTTGAGTTCATGATTCTAGAATGCCAAGTGTTTGATCAACTTGTGATTATTGCTTGTTTGCTGCCCCAAGAAGGAGCGTGATTGTCTTTGTCAATGATTCTTTGAATGCATGCCATTTCCTTGATTGGGTGTGTGTTTGTTGATTGGTGACTAAGTGTGACTACCCCCTCAAGCGACGAATCGATGAGGGAATGACCGACATGAGAAAAGCGATGAGTCGCTTGACCCAAGATGACTTTTGTAAGGGTGCCTTCAGTTGTTTTTCATTGATCGCGTATGCAGTTTTCGAACAATTTGACCTATTTTTGGTGGGTTTTAACCCTCTTTGTGACGTATTTTGGAGCTAAAATTGTCAAAAATTCGTCCTCCCGTGGAGCGGTCCGGCTATGGTAGCCTTATTAGGGAGTAGGATATTGATAATTTGTGACCCCAACATCAGTTTTGTATGCCAAGAATGTCAGGCGCAAAGGCGCCTTTGTTCGGTAATTTTATTGCTATTTTTGGGTGGGTTTGGACCCTTTTTGTGACGTCGTTTGGGGATGAAATTCTCAAAAATCCGTCCTCTCGTGGAGCGGTCCGGCTATGGTAGCCTTCTTAGGGAGTAGGATAGTGAGGATTTGTGACCCCAACATCGGTTTTGAATGCCATGAATCGCAGGCTCAAAGGTGCCTTTGTTCGACAAGTTTATTGTTGTTTTTGGTGCATTTTGGATGCAGTTTTTGTTATTTTTGATTTTCTTGCTCTATAATCGTCCTAGGGTGGGACGAATACCAGTTTTGTAATCTTCCCAGGGTGGGATGAGCACTAACTAGAGCGCTCATCCTAGGGTGGAACGATTACAGGCCTAAAAGCCTATATAAGGGCCAAAACTAGGTTTTGGGCTCATTTGCACTTTGTTTTTCTGGCGATTTGGAGCTGTGAGGAGGAGGAGGTCGAGTCTGCGTAGCGGAGCACTGTCAAATTTTTGCAGACACAATGAGTTCATGGACCGGATCATCCAGTGGTGGAGCCAAGGTGAGACCCGTGAGTGCTCCTTCTCTTTATTTTGCTTGTTTTTATTTTACAGTTAAAAATCGTAATTTACTTGATATTTCATTTTTTCGTTTAGACTAGAATGAAAACCCTAGGTTAAACTGTTTTACTTTGTTTTTATTTTTTGTATTATGCGCTTTAAACTAAAAGTAAACCCTAGTTTAAAATCTTGTTTTTTTTTTTTTGTATTTGGCATTTAAACTAAGATTAAACCCTAGTTTAAAGTTTTATTTTTATTTTGTTTTTTGTTTAAACTAAGATTAAGAAACCCTAGTTGAAAAATTTGTGTATTTTGTGTTTTTTTGTTTTGTTTAAACTAAGATTAAGAAACCCTAGTTAAAAAATTTGTGTATTTTGTTTTTTTTGTTTTTTTTGGTTTTAACTAAGGTTAAAAACCCTAGGTAACTGTAAATTTGTTTTTTTTTAAGATTTTTTTTGTTTAAACTAAGATTAAGAAACCCTAGGTTAAAAATTTGTGTATTTTGTTTTTTTTTTTTTTATCAGTTTTAAACTAAGGTTAAAAACCCTAGGTAACTGTAAATTTGTTGTTATTTTGTTTTTTTTTTTTTTGTTTTTTTTAAACTAAGGTTAAAAACCCTAGGTCAAAATTTGTTAATTGTGCTTCTTTTTGTTTTTGGTTTTTTTTTTATGTTTTGTTTTATTTGTTAAATGTTTTAGTTGTACGTTTGTTAAATGTGTTTGCTGTACATTTGTTAAATATTTTTGTTGTACATTTGTTAAATGTTTTTGTTGTACATTTTTTTGGTTATCATGTTTTTAATGTTTTTGTGTTGTTTTTGTTTTGTAGGTGGTGAAGAGTCGGTACCGTCAGCCGACGGTGTTTTCGGATGCATGGGAGGCACTGACTATGGCGGACTGGGAGTGGCTTGATGCCCTTGGGCTCAAGCAGGTGACTCGGTTAGAGCCTATGGTGGGGGATCGGGCATATCTGACTGCCCTGATCAACTTGTGGGATCCTCGCACCAACACCTTTCATCTCCCAATAGGGGAGATGACAGTGACTCTGGAGGATGTCTATCGGATTCTACGGATTTTGATAGATGGATTGCCCATTCGGACTACTCCTCGTGATCAGCGAATGACGATGCTGACATGGTGCTTTGGGCATGGGGTGGAGATGGGGGTGGATAGTCCGATGGAGAGGGCAGAGGGGGACTGCTTGATTGGCAAGATTTTGGTGCGGTGGTGGCTGGAGAAGGGCGTGTTGGGGGTGAGGCATGCACTGCTCATGACCCTCATCTCCAACATGTTGCTGCCCGACTCATCTGGTGCGAGGTTCCCTTGGAACCTATTGGAGGTAGTGTTTAGACTTGTGGAGTGTCCGACGGAGGCACCCCTGATTATGAGGTGGGGTTAGACGCTACTGGCATAGCTTTATGATGAGTTGTACGAGGTTCGCTATCGGAGGTGGAAGGGGATTGGGTGCAACTACCTATTGCAGTGTTGGGGGTGGCAGCACATAGCTATGGAGCGGCCTAAAGGATTGCCTTGGACCACTCGGGTAGAGATGGTGGATAGGGAGATTGGGTATGCGGCTCTGTGGCGGAGGTCAGAGGAGCAGGGGCAGAGTCGACGGTGGGTAGGTGTCGTAGGGCACTATGTCGATGCCTTCTCATGTCTTGCTCTAGGGGAGGTGTTCTAGCATCCATACCGGGACTGTCCAGCCTAGCCTGAGGCTAGGGAGTGGCTTCGATGGGCGCACAGGGGAGGTGGCTGATCGGGCAGCACGGGACCGAGCAGGAGTACTTCCCGTACGTTCGGGTGACTCGATAGTTTGGGGTGCACTATGGATTTCTCGGTGAGCCTTTGATCTATCGATGTCGGGGTGACGAGAGGACTCTGGCCTAGTCGATCATTGAGCCACTAGGTGAGGAGTCGGATGTAGTGATTGATGTCCCTGATATGGACAATGTTGGGGTGACTGTAGAGTACGACCAATGGTGGACGATGCGACGATGGCGGGGTGAGGGGCCTCTAGGAGGCACAGATGCGGTAGCAGTAGGTGGTGAGGATGCAGAGGCATCAGGGGAGGGTTGGGGCGCTCTGCATGATGATGCAGATATGGTGGAGGTTGACGACTTGACTAGGGATGACCTAGGGGTTCCAGAGTAGCCAGATATACAGGATGCTCTAGAGTAGTGGGTGCCGGAGCAGCCCATCGTCCCGAAGATGCCCATGCCCCAGGCAGTCCCAAGGGACATGGAGGCTAGGTATCACGCTGAGATAGCATGATTGGAGGATCTACTATGGAGATGAGATGAGGAGCATGGGGAGGTTCTGTAGGAGAGGGATCTCCTACGGACTCAGTTGGCGAAGCGGGAGAACGCATTGGCTACGTACCACCGATGGGATGGGGACACAGATGCTTCATGGGAGAGGGATCTCCTACGGACTCAGTTGGCACAGCGCGATGACGCATTGGCTACGTACCATCGATGGGAGATGGATTTGGTCTGGCATCGGATGGAGTTGGAGGCAGAGATTATCCACCTCGATGGGCGGTTACCTGAGCTCATTGGAGGTGGATCTTCACGCCGAACGAGAGACAGTGAGACTGAGCAGTATTCTTCCTCTCATCGCAGGTGGGTGGGTGAGGGTAGCGCTAGTGGGCGTGATGCGGGGGCTGGCAGCAACCGCCCTGAGAGGTCCCATAGGACCCACACCATTAGGGGTAGTTCCAGTCACACCGATCCTGCGTGATCATGGTGGCCGACGCCCTAGGCTTGGGGTTTTTTGAGTTTTTGATTTTGTTTGTGAGGTCAGAGGACCGTTTTATTGTAGCCTGAGGGCCTTTTTTGATGATATATATACATGACTTTCTTTGTGTTTATACACTTGTTATGGTTTAATATTATGCACATTTTAGTTAGTTGATGTATGCATGTGTTATTATGAATGCGATGTTTCTAATTATATGATGTATGCATATGGAATGGATGGAATGATTTGTTGATAACTTGTCGGTGGCACCATAGACTGTACAGGATTCACTAGCTTTCTATACTATGTGATGACTTTGTGGAATGACTTTGCATGTGTGAATTTTTTTTTGTTTTGTATTTTCTGATGGTGATGCAAGAATGGACATGTACCACATTTGTTTTAGAATGTAGTTAAGGTTTTTCAAGACTCAGATGCTTTAACTAACTAGCCAAGACTGTACATTTATCTTACAAGACTTTTGAACAAGGTACGAATCAGACTTGAGTTTGACCAAGTTATTTCACATCCCTATGTGTGCGATTGAATTTGTTTATGTGGTATTTGTCAGGATACCGCCAGTGCCAAGTAGGCTGTCCACCAAACCTGTACTGAGGATCACCTAATTAGCTCCACTAACTCCTTTGTTGTATTTAGTAAGATTAATCCATAGGACAATCTAAGGTACCATAAGCTAGCTCATCCACATGCAAACATTGGTCTGCTCACATGCAAAGCTAATGTGATAGACATATCATCATGCATTTAGGATACCGCCATTGCTAGGTAGGTTGTCCACCAAACCCGTAATGAGGATCACCTAGATGGTTTTTTGAATGCTAAGAATTCCAGGGATTCAAGCTCAGGCGTCTTTCGGTTGCTCGACTTGTTGGGATACTTGCTCTCATACATAGTGATAAAAATCACTGTTTATTTTTCTCTTTTGTTTTTCTTTTTGAGCAAGGGGTTTGAATAGTGGTGATAACCACTGTTATTTGATTTTGCATTTTTAGGTTTCAAAGTTGAGCTCGTAGGTTTTTGGCTTGCGAATGGAATTGATCCCTTTTGGCTTTGGGGATGACTACCCATCCTGTTTAGGGACGTGTAGTACGAATCCTTATGACTTTGGGGACCAAAGGTGATTGGGGATCTTACTATGTAATGGCATTGATATTTTAGGCCTTGGGGATGACTACCCATCCTTGTCAGGGGTATGTAGTATGAATCCTTACGACTTTGGGGACCAAAGGTGATTGGGGATCTGATTATGTAATGGCATTGATCTTTTAGGCCTTGGGGATGACTACCCATCCTTGTCAAGGGCATGTAGTACGAATCCTTACGACTTTGGGGATCAAAGGTGTTTGGGGTTTTTTGATAGTGGATTTTAACCACTATTTATTATGGGGAATTGGATGGGGAAGAGCTTGTCCTTTTGTCAATTCTCAGCATTCTCGAACCATTCGCATAGGGGGATGAGCAGGCTAACCTTTCACCTATGGTACCCTAGACTGCTTTGTAGGTTTCTCTTGCGTTCACACAACTTGGGAATTTTTTTATGTGTTTTAACTTGTGTTGGGATGCTACGTAACAAGGTGTGGTCCAAGTAAAACTCTACCTTTGTAAAAATATGTCTGACTTTGTACAGTTTTTGGCTAGAAATCTAATGACAGCTGAATGACGAAAAACCCTAGATGCATTAGAAGACAACTGACTATGATATGGTGCAAAATGTGAATGGCGTTTATTTTTTATGGACTATTTACAAAGTGGAATGAATGTAGAAAATGATGGAATTTCCTAGCAATTACAGTCTATGGTGCTTATGACGTGTATGGCCAACAAATATGCCATGTATGGATATGATGCCTAAATGCAATTTATTATATTTTTGTGTTTTGATTTTTAAGAGTATGCATGGAAGTGAGATGCAATTTTTTTTGTTATTTTTTATTATCTTTTGTTTTTGTTTGTTTTTGAATATTTGTTTTTGACCAAGCGATTGTGGGAACCCTTGGAGCTTTTGGTTTGACCAAAGAGTTTATGGATACCTTTGGGGCATTTTAGGTTGACCAAGCGATTGTGGGAATCCTTGGAGCTTTTGGTTTGACCAAAGGGTTTATAGACACCTTTGGGGCATTTTGGGGTTGACCAAGGGTTTATAGATACCTTTGGGGTTTTTGGGTTGACCAAGCGATTGTGGGAATCCTTGGAGCATTTGGGTTGACCAAAGGGTTTATAGATACCTTTGGGAGTTTTTGGGTTGACCAAGCGATTGTGGGAATCCTTGGAGCATTTGGGGTGACCAAAGGGTTTATAGATACCTTTGGGGCATTTTTGGGTTGACCAAGCGATTGTGGGAATCCTTGGAGCTTTTGGGGTGACCAAAGGGTTTATAGATACCTTTGGGGTGTTTTGGGTTGACCAAGCGATTGTGGGAATCCTTGGAGCATTTTTGGGTTGACCAAGCGATTGTGGGAATCCTTGGAGCTTTTGGGGTGACCAAAGGGTTTATAGATACCTTTGGGGATTTTTTGGGTTGACCAAGCGATTATGGGAATCCTTGGAGCATTTGGTTTGACCAAAGGGATTATGGATACCTTTGGGGCGTTTTAGGTTGACCAAGCGATTGTGGGAATCCTTGGAGCTTTTGGTTTGACCAAAGGCATTATGGGCACCTTGGAGCCTTTTTGGGTTGACCAAGTGATTGTGGGAATCCTTGGAGATTTTGGTTTGACCAAAGGGTTTATGGATACCTTTGGGTCATTTTAGGTTGACCAAGCGATTGTGGGAATCCTTGGAGCTTTTTGGTTTGACCAAAGGCATTATGGGCACCTTTGGAGCATTTTTGGGTTGACCAAGCGATTATGGGAATCCTTGGAGCTTTTGGGGTTGACCAAGCGATTTTTGGAATCCTTGGAGCTTTTGGGGTTGACCAAGCGATTTTTGGAATCCTTGGAGCTTTTGGGGTGGGCTATGGCTCTCTAAATGTGGAATGGCCTCAAATGACTGATGTTCAAGGGTTCTAGTTCCTTGATTCCTTCAAGAGAGGCGAGCCGGTATGTTCCAGGTCCTATTTTACTGTCGATGACATAAGGACCTAACCAATTTTTCATGAACTTGTCCCTTAGATGGGGCGGCAAGTTAGAATTTTGTTGGTTCTCTTTTAAGACCAAGTCACCAACCTGAAAGTCCCTCAGGTGAACTTTCATGTTGTATGCTTTCTTAAGTCACTCTTGATAGATACGTAAATGCTCGAGAGCATTGACGCATCATTCATCGAGCAACGTAAGCTGGTCTAATCGGGCCTGCCATGTAGTGTCATCATCGATGAACTCTTGCATTGATATGCACAGGGAAGGTATTTCCAACTCGAGAGGCATGACTACCTCGGAGCCATACACTAGTGAAAATGGAGTTGCCCCAATGGGCATCCGAATGCTAGTGCGATAAGCCCAAAGAGCAAGTGGTATTTGAATGTGCCAATCCTTATGACTATCTATGACTGTATTTTTGAGGATGGCAACTAGCATTTTGTTTGACGCCTCTGCTTGCCCATTTTCCTGTGGATAATAAGGTGTCAAAAAACTATGCTAAATTTTGTACTTTGTGGTCAAAGCATGCACGTCTTTGTTCTTGAATGACATCCCATTATCCGAGATGATCTTGGATGGAATACCAAAATGACATATGATGTTATGTAAAATAAACTCCGCAATGCGGGTTCCAGTCGTAGAGGTAAGCAAAATTGCTTCCACCCACTTGGTGAAGTACTCTGTGGCCGTTATGATAAACGTGTGATGACTTGACGATGCAGGGGAGATCTTTTCGATTAGATCTAAGCCCCACTATAAAAATGGCCAAGCCGATTGGATCGGCTGCAAGGCCTAAGAAGGTACATGTGTCAAATTGGCATGGTGTTGACACTTCACGCACTTCCTTACATACGCACAACAATCTCGCTCTAAATATGGCCAATAATAGCCCATGCAAAGAATGCACTTTGCGATGGCCATACCGATGAAGTGGCCACCGCATGTACCATCGTGCACTTGGGTGATCGCCCAAGCGGACTCCTATTGGTCCAAGCAACGAAGGAGGATCCCTTCATAGCTCCGACAGTACAAAATGTCTCCTAGCAAGACATGTTTTACCACTTTCTGTTTAAATGATATTTTCATGACGTGCATCAATCCAAGTGGGAGGTTACCTAGCTTGAGGTAGTCTCTTATGGGTGTGTACCAATCCTACTGATCAGAAACCTCGATGGTATGAACTTCCAATCCCTCTTGAAGTTCATCCCTAGCAAAAGCTGAGCGGGAACAGACCTGTAAGAATAGCGTTGTGTTGCTATTAAGAGGGGTCGGGGAGAACAAGGACCCCTAGTTGGCATGATTCAGACTATCACGGATTTGAGAGAACTTATCCTGAGATGGTTCAATCTGGATCAGGTGGATTCCTAGTGTTAGGCTAGAGCTTGCACACTCCATCATGGATTGCGATAATGTTTTGACTTGAATGGTTGTCATTTCACTAGAAGGGTCTTACGGGATTAGTGACCCCAAGGAGGCCATAGTGTCTGCAAAATGATTCGATGATCGAGGGAGTGCCTCGATGTTGTACCATTCAAGATTTTCCAGGAATTTATCCACAAGGGCTTTGTAGGCCTACATAACTAGGCATTTACATTGGAATACCCCTTTTACTTGGTTGACAATTAATAGCGAATCACCAAAGATGTTCAAGCATTTGATGTTCATGGTGATTGTTGTCTGAAGACCTATGAGCAAGGCTTCGTATTCGGCATTGTTGTTGGTGCACGAGAAATCTAGTTTAAATGATAGAGGCATTGGAGCCCCTTGTGGTGTGAAGAATACAATTCCTACGCCACCCCCTTGCTCACATTTAGAACCATCAAAGAATAAGGTTATGTCGGCCTATGACTCAGGAACATCAAAATTTGGAAATTCTGAGACATGGAAGACCCCATCATCAGGTAGCTCTATGGTCAGAGGCTGATCATCTTCGAGAGGAGCCTCTGCTAGTTGATCGACGATGACTTGACCTTTGATGGACTTTTGTCCAATGAATTTGATGTCAAACTCCATCAACAACATGATCCATTTCGTTGTGCGACTACTGTGATAAGTACGACTCATCATGTACCGCAATGGATTCTCCTTAGACACAACATACATCATATTGCTCAGCATGTAGTGGCATAGATTTTTGGTGGCAAATACCACCGCTAAGCATAGCTTCTCAATGTATGCATAGTTAAGTTCATAACTGACCAGGGTGCGGCTAAGATAGTAAGTAGTCTGTTCTTTGTGTAGTTCATTTTTTTGGTCCAGCATGGCACCCAGTGCCACCTCAGTAGCTAAGATGTATAAATATAATGACACTCCTGGTCTAGGTGGTGCCAATACTGGTGGTGAAGCTAAGTATTGTTTGATGTCATCGAAGGCTGACTGGCACTCGTCATCCCAGTGAAATGCTACCCCCTTGTGTAATAATTTATTCATGGGTCGACACTTGTCAGATAGCTGCGCTATGAAGCGCTTGATTGACGCGACCTTTCCCTGTAGGCTTCTGAGCTACTTGATGGTAGTTGGGGGAAGCATTTCAAGGATTTCCTTGACTTTGTGCGGATCCACCTTGATGCCTCATTTTGAGACTATGAAACCCAAGAGTTTTCCAGATGTGATGCCAAATACACACTTCTTGGGGTTTAGTCTGACTTTATGTTCGATGAGGTGATCGAGGATCTTGCTTAGGTCATCGAGATGATCTGGGCGCAAAAGATATTTGGACAACAAATCATCCATATAATCTTCCAAATTTTTATGCATGTTATCATGGAAGATGTATGCCATAGCACGTTGGTAGGTGGCACCAGCATTTTTAAGGCCAAAGGGCATGACCTTATAACAAAATGTTCCCCAAGGCATTGTGAATGTCGTTTTGAGTTGATCGTCGGGATTGATACGGATCTGGTTGTATCCCGAGAAACCATCCATGAGGGAAAGTATTTCACGGCCTATTGTAGTGTCTACCAATGCATCGATGCTAGGCAATGGGAAATCATTTTTGGGACTTGCTTTGTTTAGATCTCGAAAATTGGTGCATATGCGAATCCTCCCATTAGGCTTCTTGATGGGTACCATGTTGGACAACCATGGTGGGTAATCCACACAGATGACAAACTGTGCATCCAATAGCTTTTGTATCTCGTATTTGACCATTAAGGCTACTGTTGGGTGCATATTACGTAGTTTTTTCTTGACTTTCTTGACTATCAGATCAAGCGTTAGATTATGCGTGACTAGCTGTGGGTCTAGCCTTGGCATGTCTTTGTAGGACCATGTAAAAACCTCCTTCTTCTCTTTAAGAAGGGTAATGTAATCAGCTTGCTCTTTGGGGGATAGACTTACCCCTAGCTTGATGATTTGCAAATTTATTGGATCAGATCCGATGTCTATGTCAGTCATCTCTTTGACTGACATGTGGGACCTATCCTCCAATTGGTGTGAAGTTGGGATTAGGTGGATATCATTCACTGAATTCAGATCTACATTTGGAACGTCGGGTTCCTCTTCAATGTGGAAGATATCTTGAGTTGATCTTGGGGTGAAATGAAGAATCTCATCGCAAGGCTAGTACTCTGATGGGGATGGTGGTGAGTTAGTGTGATCCAATTCTATAGCATCTAAGTCTAGATATAATGGCCATGTTGGATTGGCTAGATTGCGGATGGGGGCGGTTAATTCAATGGAGATCATGTTGATAAAATGATTTTGGTCTCCATTACCGCAGGTGTGGTGACTCAGACTTCCTTAGTGATCTTTGTGCTTTGGATCTAGCTCTGGGGGTATTAGCACAAATGGATCAGCCCTATGTGTGAATAATAGGACAGGGTCTGCACTGATGGCTCTATAGGGTCTCTTGGTGGAAAATGCTCTTTGTATACCTCAAGTGGTGGATGAAGCAGTTGGTCCAACTGTGTTTGGTTTAGGTGCCACCTATGCCATGGCCCCATATTTAGTTGTTCAAACATGTCATCAATGTCCATGGGGTATTACTACTGTCGCATATGGTTGAGATATGCCATATTAGTTTCATCTCCATAATCACTATTAGAGATCCATAGGCCTTCATTGGCTTCGACAACTATTTACGACATGTGAGGCTCGTATTGCTTGAGAAAATTGATCTGGTCCCATTGAGGTTGTTCCACTCTCTGCAGGAGGACCTGATTGTCTTGAGGTGACATTTGCTCGATTGGATCATTCAAGGGGAACATTGCCAATAAGCTTTCTTGATAGTCATCCATGGGGATCACTTGCAAATGATTGCTATCAGATTCGAAAGGGTCCCATGGTGCTACCTCATACTCTGACTCATATTTTGAAGATCCTTATTGACCTTGTCTATATCCCTCTTGTAGGTGAGTCCTCGAACTTTCTGCTTTCTCGATCGAAGGGAAAGGGTTGTTGAAGTCAACAAGGTTGGTTGTTAACTGATGAGGCCTGGAAATGCCTCAATCATAACATGTTTTGAACGTTGAAATTGCCTAAAAACTATTATTTTTAATCTAATATGTTAGTTAAGTTAATTCAAAATGTTGTGTATTAACTATTTGCATGATAAATGTATCTGAAATACTATATTCTAATTTTTACAGCTTTTTGCATAAGTTTTATGTTGTTTTGTTATGACTTGCTATATGAGATATGCTTATATTGATAGCAAAATTTCACTAATAATGTTTTGATATGTCTCAAGCATTTGTCTTACCCAAATATGGCAACAATGCAATTAAATTGTTACTGTGCAACAAAAACTTGTTTTTCCCATGTAAATTCTAGCCAGCTGCCAATGAATGGCAAGATATGGAATTCACATGTGGAAAGAGATGAAGACCATTGGAATCTGATCCTGAGAAGTAACCCACATGAGAAATGTAGAGGAAATTATTTAAAGAGCCCACATTTGTTCATTCCGAAGTCTCTTCGGAATGAACAAATATCTTTGGAATGAGAAAACATAGTGTCTTCGAAATGAGTGGATCTTCAAAATGAGAATTACAATATCTTTGGAATGAGTGGATCTTCGAAATGAGAATTGCAGTATCTTTGGAATGAGCCACTTATCTTTGGAATGAAAATAGAATGTGCTTTTTGACTTTTTGATCGAATTCTGACGCTGGAAAAAGTGAAATAAAGATTGAAAAGGGTAAGGGAAAATATCTCAGATCTGAATTTTCCGTCCTTGCCGACCAAAGCCAACATTTATGGAAAGATCAAGTTTGATCTTCTTCTAGGATAAAACCAGGAATTGTTGTAGCATAATAGGATTAGATCTTTTAAGATATTTTCAATTGTTAGTAGATCTTAGGACATCTATAAATATGGCTCCCATTCAGGTTGAGCTGGAGAGGAGATATAGAAAGCAGAGAGTAGAAAAATATAGAAGAAAATAGGCAATAATTAGAAAAGTAACTATTATAGTCCTATAACAGGTTTTCAGAAAAAATTTTGCAATCATGTTCTTGAATCAATAAAGTGTACTATTTCTATTTCATATTGCTTGTAAATGAGTGTGAGTAAGATCTAGAGAGAGAGAGAGAGAGAGAGAGACTCATACCTTCTTTTGGAAAAGGATGCTGGTCACTTCTAGACCTAGGAGGAGGACTAACAACAGGTTTTTATTCTAATTTTGTGACAGTAGAATGAATATTGCACTTTGTCTTCGGAATGAAGCTTTGTCTTCGAAATGACGATTTGTCTTCGAATGAAGTTCTATCTTCGGAATGATGATTTACCTTCACAATGCAGCCTGATCTTCGGAATGAGGATTTATCTTCAGAATGAGGATTTATCTTTGGAAAGAGGATTTGTCTTCGAAATGAATATTTGACTTCGGAATGAAATAATAATCTTCGAAATGAGGTTTTGTTTTTGCAATAGATCATAATCTTCAGAAATAGCATTCAATATAACATCTCCATGTGGCATCCAAGGAAGAAAAAATGCGATCAAATAAAAAAATAATTTTGGTTGCATACGATAAATGAACATGAGTCAGTTAGGATGTGGTTTGTTTTTGCACCCATTTAGAAAATACTAGAATCATGGAGGACATGACCAACAATATGCCACCATTTGTTTTGATGCTAATAAACATGCACGTGGGAGTCCACAGTCAAAAAAAAACTAAAAAATGAGTAAGGTAGATCTGACGGCGAGGACATATGCACAACCATTGATGGACATGTGTTCGAAGAAAAAATAGAAACGCATGCCACCCTTCTTTATGAAGACATATTTGCTAGCGCAAAATGACTACGAGGTACAGTGCTCAGATTATGGTTCATTTTGAAGAACAAAAATAGGGCAATTGAAAACTTGGAACCAAACCCTACAAATTTGCAAACACCAAAAATCTAGCAAAGGAATAGCAGCAGAAGTGAACAGTTTGTAACGTACCAAGACAGGAAAATGGGGCGAAAAACAAAAATGGAACCAGCGGATACCACCCACCTCCGAGAAAATCTAGAAGTGCTATAGATTTTTGAAGATGGAGGGCTTATGCCATTTTTGAATAAGTTTAATGGGTCCTTTGAAGATTTGGCCGGCATGTTCACCCACACATTAAAAAAAAACCGGGCACACATTAACGACATGACCATTGAGGTAACCCCTGAATTTTTGAGCCACATTACTGAGCTGACATTAGAAGGTCTTTCAATTTCTAGGTCTGGCAAAAACACATTGGTAAATATAGTTAATAAATTTTTGGAATAAAATGATAAGGAGCCAGAATATTTAACACACAATAAGACATGCAAGGGGGTAAAAAGGGCCAACCTGCAGGAACCCTGGGATGAAGTGGCCACATGGGTAATTAAATTTTTAACATATGACGGGTGTTATGTACTATTGTTAGGGCATCATATAAAAATTTTAAACCATCTCAGACATTGTAGGCAACAGCCAGACGTTAGGGTAAATCTTCCCCTGTATCTGCACCAGGAATTGAAAAAAATAGCAAAAAGATATCAGGAAGGAAAATGGAACCTTTGCCACCATGGTCTCATCAAAATAATTTGCCAACACCATTTTAGAGGAAACCCTAGGAGCTTTAACAGGTTTTACTCTACCGTAAATGATGTAATTTTTGGAGATGAGGATGAGGAGGAAGAAACAGATGTTGTTGATGCTATTGCAGAAGAAGAAATGGCTGTTGCAGAGGCTGTTATAGAATATGAAATAGAAACTACTGTAGAAGCTATTACAGAAAAAGAAACACACCCAACAGCAGCAACAACAGAAAACCTTGCTCCAGAACCTTCAACCTCACAAATCAAGAAGCAAAAGAAAAGAGGGTCTAGAACTGGCAGCAGAACATAAAAATAGAAGGTCCATTTTTTTGAAGTTGTAACTGATTTTTTGAAACAGGGAAGTGAAGCACCTAGCCCAATAGGGGAAGAAACAACAAAATAAATAGAAGCATCTGAAAATGACCCCACAACCCCTATTGTCACCAAAAAAACAAAGCAAAAAGAAGAAGTTTGCTCTGGAACTAGGAGGTCTACAAGACTCCACTTAAGGGAAATGGTAGAACAGATCATAGAATAAGAAGATGGCCAAAGCAGTCCAGATGTCACAGAAATACAACCAGTCCCTGAAAACTTTCCAAAATTACCTGAATAGATAGTTGAGGAAGAGGTTGGGCAGGATATCTTGGAGGTAGCTACAGTTCAACAGGCCATATAAATGGTAGATGCAATTATAGATAGTTTCATAGAGCATCCTGAACAAGAGTAGACAAATTTTGTAGAGGAAGAGACAGCTATTGAGTAGCCTACTGTAGCTGACTTGTCTGCATTATATTTTGAAGCAGAAACAAAGGAGGAAGACATCACAGAGCAGCTGAGAGCAACAAGGAGTGTTGTCAAAACACAAACCAAATGGATTGAAGAGAGAGAAAACATCATTGAGATGCAAGAAAGGAAAATTGTAGAGTTACAATGGGAAGTGGCAGAGTTGAGAGAAAGGCTATCACAGTCTAAAAAATAGCCAACTATATCCATTGATGAGGATTATTTGGCTCAATTACTTGTTAATTTATCTAGGATAGATGACTTTGTTGATCCAGACATAGGTGCTCATTCTGAATAATCATCCTTTCATTTTGAATATGCTTCAGAATTGGCAAAAAGCATAGCAAAAAATATTGGAGATGATTCACCAGCACAGGAACAATCTAAGCAATAGCATGAAACTGATCAAGTAAGTACTTCTATTGATGTCCCTATATTTCAAACTATTACACCTTCAGTAGAAATAACAGATAAGGGGGTGCAAGTGGAATTACTATTTGATGACAACCCAACAGAAATAGCAAAAAATGGGGTACAGGTAGAATTATTGACATATGATCAACCACTAGAAGTGGCGAAAAAATGGGTTCAGGTAGATCTTCTACCTAGAGTTCCACCTGTAGTCAGACCACCTAATACTATGTCCCTAGAACAATACAATGCAGATAAATCCAGTTGGGTGATTATATATGAGAAGCTTGCCACTAAGACTAAAAAATTCAAATTGGAAGGAAAACAGCTAGAGGCCAAGGAAACAGAGATTCAGGCATTGAAAGAAAAGGTGTTTGATTTATGTCAAATTGCTAAATTTTTAGTCTAATTCAGATGGCCAACTAGATTTTACAATCTTATTCTAAAGGAGAAATACCTCAGATGGCAGGTTATGAGGATTAGCTTAGGTCTCCCATATAAATTGGACACAACTGCAGATTTCCTAGAAGCATATTTTGACAACCCTATTGAGCAGAAAAATCTCCTGTGTGAACTATTTTTACATAGCTTCTTTATTCCAGAAGAAGTAGAATTTCATCCTCAAATCTACATTGGAGATGTTCAATTGAGGGTATTCATGTCCACATTACAGAATTAGTTTTATTGGGACCAGGAGAAAATGCAGAATAAAGAGATTGAAACAAGAGCTGAATTGTTAGTTAGAGCAATTCAGCCAAATCACCCAATTATCACAAGACAACACTTCACCATGATGAATAGGGATGATGTGAAGAGAATGTAATTGAAAAACTTGAGGGACTGTGTGAACATATTCCAAAAATTCTGTAATGACAATTTTGTGTCAGCATTATCAGTCTGTAGAAACATATGGGTTGAACTCTCCATGTCTTTACAGAAAAGAGAACCCATCTCCTCCATAAACTTAGAATGGTCCAAAATAAGGGCAGAAGGAGTAATACAGTTGATTGAAATCATGCAACATAATTGGATAGGTCTCAAATTAGGCCTCCAACCATCATCACTTCAGCTCCATTTTACTTTGAAGAAGATGCCCAACCCGATGAACAGTTTTAAGAATGGCTCGGGAACCTTCAAGAGAACATGGGGTATTATATAGGCAAGAATTTGTTCTATAGGTCATGTAATTTGACCATGGACATATGTGATTCCATATCCCAACAGAATGCATGAGGACATGCATCAATATAAGTTGGGGGTAAAATGATGAGGCCTGGAAATGCCTCAATCATAACATGTTTTGAACGTTGAAATTTCCTACAAACTCTTATGTTTAATCTAATATGCTATTTAAGTTAATTAAAAATGTTGTGTATTAACTATTTGCATGATAAATGTATCTAAAATACTATATTTTGATTTTTACAGCTTTTTGCATAAGTTTTATGTTGTTTTTTTATGACTTGCTAAATGAGATATGCTTAGATTGATAGCAGCATTTCACTAATAATGTTTTGATATGTCTCAAGCATTTGTCTTACCTAAATCTAGCAACAGTGCAAGTAAACTGTTACTGTGCAGCAAAAACTAGTTTTTCCCATGTAAATTCCAACCAGCTGCCAATGAATGACAAGGCATGGAATTCACATGTGGAAAGAGATGAAGACCATTAGAATCTAATCCTGAGAAGTAACCCACATGAGAAATGCAAATGAAATCATTTAAAGAGCCCACATTTTTTCATTTCAAAGTCTCTTCGAAATGAACAGATATCTTCGAAATGAGAAAACACAATGTCATCATAGTATCTTCAGAATGAGCGGATCTTCGAAATGAGAATTGCAGTATCTTCGGAATGAGCCACTTATCTTCAAAATGAAAAGATAATGTGCTTTTTGACTTGTTGACCGAATTTTGATGCTGGAAAAAGGGAAATAAATATTGAAAAGGGTAAGGGAAAATATCTCAGATCTGACTTTGCCATCCTTGCCGACCAAAGCCAACATTTATGGAAAGATCAAGTTTGATCTTCTTCTAGGATAAAACCAAGAATTGTTGCAGCATAATAGGATTAGATATTTTAAGATATTTTCAATTGTCAGTAGATCTTAGGACATCTATAAATATGGCTCCCATTCAAGTTGATATGGAGAGGAGATATGTAAAGCAAAGAGTAGAAAAATATAGGAGAAAATAGGCAATAATTAGAAAAGTAACTGTTACAGTCCTGTAACAGGTTTTCAACAAAATTTCCGTAATCATGTTCTTGAATCAATAAAGTGTACTATTTCTATTTCATATTGCTTGTAAATGAGTGTGAGTAAGATCTAGAGAGAGAGAGAGACTCATACCTTCTTCTGGACAAGGAGGTTGGCCACTTCCAGACCTAGGAGGAGGACTAACATCAGGTTTTTATTCTGATTTTGCTGCAGCAGAATGAGTTGTAGAACTTCTTATTTCATTCCTTTGTAAACAACTAATGATATTTGCAATCTTAGATTATTTTATATTTTTTTATTAATAGTTTGGTTGTAATCTCCACTTTCAGCAAAGCTTTCAATTTATTACAGACTATCATTTCTAGAATTTACTATTTTTTGTAATTTCCTGCATTTTGTGTTGCTGTCAACCCCTGCACAGAAGATTGACAACCTTCTACTATAGAGCCTTGATAGGGTTTCATTTCCATGCTATAAGTAGGTTTCCATTGTTGTAAAAGTAAATAGATTTCCTTTCTGCAATTATAATCAGACTTTTAATTTTGTAACTATTATTTCTGCAACATAATTAGGTCTGATTATGCAATTGTAATTAGGATTTCATTTCTACAATTAATGATTAGTTTTCATTTCTGCAACTTATATTAAGGTTTAATTCATGCAATTTAGAGATAGGAATGTCCTAAATACCCCACACAATCGATTTCACCAATAAGACCTGTTGCTCTAAATTGACCTAAGTTATAACCCTATTCACCCCTTCTTCCACAGATAGCCTTGTACACTCCCCTAGATTGACAAATTCATTGATAATTAATGATGTGTATAATGACTATGCATCATTAACAATGGGAGATAATCCCCCAATGTGTATGTTGTGTTAGTATTGGCATATGGATCTTGTGCCAACCCATCCTTGTTGCCTATCCCTAGGCCTTGCATGTTCTCTACCAAGATGTCAAGGGGCAAAGTGTGGTTGAACCCTACTCCTAATTTGTCGTACGACATCTGATATCTTGGTTGGAAAACAACACGAACTCCTTGTTCATATTTGCCTAACCCATATCCATGCCAATTACATTGGCCAAGATATCTCAAAGTGAAGTCTGGGTTAGACAAATAGTTGACGTCCTCAGCAAATGGCTCTTCATATTATTCCTCATGCAGGTAAGATTCAATGCCATTATCGAGGCCCCCATATAAAAAAATTATCTGGTTGGGCAGGTAGCCTAGAGGAACAATAGTTTCGATGGGGAGGTGAGGTCTTCCCATGTCCTACATGGACTCAAGTGCGGGTGTTGCTACAATGTTCTGCACTAGGTACTCCCCCAGGCTCGTATTGGCCATCTCAACGGTGATAGTTGGCAATTGAGGGGGAGGGAATGGGAGTTCTTCCTAAGTCCACTCCATTTTGGGTGAACTAGGCATCTCAACTTCCATTCGACTAGGCATCTCTTCGGTGGATATGGTTGAGACTAATGGTGGTGCCTCTTCCAAGGGTTTCTTCCCATTGTCCTTCGATGTGGCCACCGTAGGTGGCGTTGTTGGTGAAGGACCAGATGATGAAGATGGACCCGACTGGGAATTTGAGGGACTTAACAGTAGGGATGCATGTGGAATCGAACCCTTTTTAGATGAATTCGATTGAAAATCCAAATGTGTCGATGGAAGGGTCGATTGTGGCATCAGCTACACCGCATTGCAATACTTGAAGGGCTCTAAGTTTGTCGAGACTACATGCACCTGCCATTCAAATGTGTACTTTAGGCACTAATGAGCTATCGAAGGGACACACTTCATGTTCCTGATCCAAGGCCGGCCCAACAAGATATTATAGGCCATCTCACCTTCCAAGATGTGGCACAACGTAGGAATAGTCTTTTGTCCCACTTGTATGGGTAGGACAGTTGTGCCAACCATCGAGCATATCACGTCATTGAATTCTCGAAGAGTATAAGTGGAGGCAAAAATGTGAGATGGTGGCAACTTGAGGTTCTTCAATGCCACTATTGTGATTATATTGTTGGATGAGCCAGTTTCCACCAACACCCTCTTAAATGGAATCTCGTTGACCCACGCAATGACGTGCAGGGGTGGATCCGCCATATTACTAGTAACCAATTTTAGCTCGTCTTCTCTAAAGGTGATGACTATCTCGGTGTATCATTTTACATGTCCCATGAAGTTGTTGAAAGAGTTTGCTTCATGGGGATGTAGCTCTATGGATTTTGATATCTCCATTAGAGCCTCTCGATGGGGTGGTGATTATTGGATGAGCTCATAGATGGAGAGCCTAGCCGACGTGGTCCTTAAACTTTGGGTAAGTTTAGTCCGAATCATGGCCACTGGTCTAGGCGGGGGAGGTTGTGTAGGGTGTTGTTGAGGTTGTGACATTGATGGAACCTCTCCTGTAGCCACCGTGGTGGTATCTGTTCTTGGGTACCTCTTGTTTCGAGTCACTATGCTTATCATCCCTACATACCCCTGCATGGGGCTATTTTGTGTCACCTCATTGACTTGAAGGGTCTTTGCCTGCACATCATGGGCAGGCAGGGGGTCTTTGAAGACCTCCATATGTTGGTTGTTTAGGTCTTGCACTAAGATTTTGAATTTCCAACATGCATAAAGGTCATGTCCCTTCTGTCGGTGAAACCTACACTATAAGTCTTCCATATAACCCTTGGGTTTTGGTGCGTTGGGGTCTACGGGTCAACTCTCTGGTAGGTTTATCAAGTTTACTATGGACAAGCAGTCAAACAAGGAGTCTTTAGACTCTGTGAAGGGTGTGAATTATCGCCTAGGGTGACGCTGCTGATTTTGCTCTTGCCTATCATTCTCATTTTCATAGGTGTCAAGAGGAACTGCCTGATAATTAGCCTTTGGGGGCTGTATCACTTGTGCAGGCTTAGGTATGTTTATAGCAACCTGATTGACCGTAGCGGGTTTTAGTTGTGTGGTCCCTATTTTGGCATTTTTGGGCCACTCTTTCTTGCATGGCTTGGCAATCTTGCCATCCTGTATCTTGATCTCCTCAATGATTTTGGCTTGTACCAGGGGTTCCTCAAGAGTGGCATATAGCATGGAGATCGACCTCAAACAAGTTTTTGAGAACATTTGGGTCAGGTCAACCATGGGAGGGAGGTAAGGTAGATTTGAAAGCAACGTCCTCCATCAATTTCCATAAGCCACCATGGTCTCTTCCTCATACTTCCTGAGGCTAGCTAGGTCACTTAATGATGCCTTATTCTTGGTATTTAAGGCAAAATGTTTGAGGAACGTGTCCATTAGCTGGTCTAGGTTATTTATGCTATACTTCGATAACTAGGTAAACCAGTATAAGGCAGGGCCTACGAACGTGGTTATAATTGTTCTTAGAAGCAAAGCATCATTGTCCTGAATGCCAAAGCATTGGCTCAGGAATATTGTCACGTGCTCTTGGTCATCCTCCTCCCCTCTAAAGATTACCAATTGAGGCATTTTAAAGTGTTCAAGGTATGGGGGTGCAGGCACTGAAGGATGCATAGGGTGACTACGGAGCTGGAGTAAAGTGGGATTTTGGGGCCTAGAAGTCTTGGTCTCCATAGACTCTAAGTGCTCTAGCAGTGCTTTGTATGCATCGAAATATTTGATCTCTTCCTCCTTGGTTTGTTCCCGTTGCGAATTGTGGGGAACTTGAGGTATATGGAGGGGTAATCGGTTAGCACCCCTCCTGCCTTGGTAGGACCTTTTAGCCCACTCTTCTTCTTGCTTGAATTCCTCATAGGATTCTTGAGGAGTTCCTGGGTGTGACCTATAAACATGGGTATGTTCCCATGGAGGGTGCCCATCATTGGCTCTAGGGGTGGTATCCTGCTCAGGTCTAGGAGGTCTTGGAGGTAGCATTTGATAAGTTCGTAGAGACCTGTATCACACCAATAGGTTGTGCCTCTCATACAACTCTATCCTATGCGTACGAGGGGTTGGGACCCTCTCAGGAATAGTGTTCTAGAGCAACTCATCTTTCTACCACCTAATGCCCTCTTTGCTAAGGCAATACAGGTGCTCTAAATTTTTTTGATCTTGCTCAAGCTATGTGATTTGCGCTTGGTGGGCAGCATGTTTGGCAAATGCCAAGTCAATTTGTTCTGTCGTCTTAAGTCTAGGAGGCCTAGATGCCTCCCCTACACATCTATATCGTGTGTGGTGATCTGAGATCTCTATAGGTCGCTTCCATTTGTCAAGGTTAGTGGTATTCACCCAAGGCTCTGGCCTCAGTAGGTGATCCTGATAAATAGTAGGTGTGGAAACGCATTGTCCCTGTACTATGTATTGCTCTTGAGGAATGTAGTGGTCTTCCTCGTGCTCCCTTTTGTATATGTGAAAGGGGCAGGTAGAGTTGGCTCACCCTGTCTAAAGAGCCTTGTGCTTTGGATTTGGCCTATTATTTTTTACAGTAATAAGGGGCAGAGGAGGGATGATGTAATCATGTGGCCCCTCCTTATGGACCCTATGCTATTCTAGCACTTCATTGTATGATGGCCACTCATAACGAGTGTCTAAGGGAGCCTTTCCATTTATGTTGAGTGCCACGTGTAAGGACTCCTCCTGAAAGGGTCTATGTTGAATAGGAGTGCCCCTCGAAGGGGTGCTTCTATAGTCTCATTTCGTCATGGTGTGATCTGGACTATTTTTTGGTTCAGGCCACCAAGGTGGTATGACCAAGTCCTTGGGGCTATAGCGAAGGCGACTTGTGCCCCCTTGTATACTTTTTGCAGCTTCTACCTGTGATTGGGATTTGCTATGGGTATACACTATGGTGGTGTCTCTCTACAAAATACATAGGTTTTTTATGATGTTTTATGCTACACTAAACAAACAGGAGCCACACAAAAAAAGGAGTAATTATCTCTTTTATGGATTAAAAGTGTGCCCTAAATCTAGTTTAGTGTGTTTTGATTTTTGTTTGAAAACCTTGTAAATAAAATTTTGTTGTATATGCAATATGAGGGCTCTTATGTCTCCCAAAATTGTTGCCCCTTCAATATACCATTGTCGGGCCATTATACTGAACCTCTCAATATACCCGCCCTTACATGATGGAAACTATTGGTATGCGAGAGCATAACAGTACGTGGAACATAGGCGGTACGAAAGGGGAATCACTCTATTTTTGACACCTACTATAGAAGACTTATCCTCATGCATTGGGAATCACCCTAGCTACACTTGGTCAGCTTTCATCAGGATTTACATCTAGCAACAGTAGTGATCAGGGTTATGTATGCAAACTTCAAGCCAATGTGGTGATGAAATCCATCATTGGTCTTGATCAAGTGTTGGGGTTTTACAACCAACACCTTGATGTTTAGATTATCTCATGGTGTGTGGGGTTATTTTACTTATGAAAAGAAAGAAATCATGCAGTAAACTTTCCTATGCAAGCAAAAAAATAGAAAAACCACAAAAATAGAGACAAAAAATTACAGAGAGTGTTCAGACAACCTACCTCTTCTCTTTCCACACCAGATGCCCCTGAGTTTCTTCTCAAAAACTTCATAGAGATATAATCATCCTGGTGTGGTACGAATAGCAGATCTGTATTCATCACAGGGTGGTACAAATGCCTTATTCGTCCTAGGGTTGCATGAACTCTAGTTTGTATTCGTCATAGGGTGGCACAAGCAGCAGTCCAGTGCTTGAAAGATTAACCCCTGAAAGCAAAAACATATAATTTTGATCAAAAATTTGATCTCAAAATCAAGTTACAAGGTCCCACCATTATCGCCACTGAAAGCACGAGGATACGGAAGCAAAACGGCGTCCTGGGTGCGATGCAAACAAAAGCAAAATGTAACGCTAAGTCCTATGAATGAAAATGCATGAAAAGGGGAAAACAAGTAAAATGAAATGATATGTAAATAAAACATAAAGTGCAGCCATTTATTTTATTAATTTTATCGAGATCAGGTTATAATACGTCTCCTCCCTATTCAGGGGCTAGGAGCGTTAAACATAGTTTTGTCACACCATGGATGGTACGCTTTCTTCCGCATGCCCACATGTGAAATGGGAGGGCCAAATGTCACCACCACTTGCATAAATACATCTATGCTTCCTTTCTGCCCATATAGTGTCGAGATCCTACATTTATAAAAATAGAAAATGATTAAAAGCACCTGCGGATGGAGGGAAACATGCGATCCCCAAAGCCTCCGGTTAATGCATGTATAAAATAATTAAAACTATAATCAAAACATATCATAATGAGATAAAATTTGGACAGAAGCATGAAAAAATTACCAAGAACACACTGCAAAAGGAATAGTCAAGAAATCTACCACAAATTTCTAATCGCTCTGGGGTGGGACGATTAGGACTATCACAAGACGTCAAAAAGTGACCTCCTAAATGTCCCATATAGGGGCCTCCCAAAAACATGCAAGGTTAGGGTTAGGAAAAATGGGGCATTTTGAGATGACCCAGAAGTTCGGATTTTGCAAATTTTGCCTCGATCGCTGTATATATGATTATAATCCCTATATGTTAATGAAAACAAAAAACATTGAAAACATAGCCAATATTCATCAGAATGACATGAAATTTGAATTGTAGCCTATATGAGTCACCTAAAATTAAATTCAAATGAAATAGTAAAGAAATATACTACAAAATTCTAATCACTCTGGGGTAGGGCGATTAGGACTACAGTAGTGCGGGGGCACCCGGGGGCAGGACGTCCACCGTTTGGGGCTTATTTTCGACACCAATCCACTTGGGATGGGTCCAAAACCTCCTAGGGGGTTGTGTTGGCAAATTGGATGGGATATTGTGGTCAAATATTCAGTTTTTGGGTTTGAATTGCGCTTCCAATGATCACCCAATAACCTCCCTTCCAAAAGAGAGATCAAGGATGTAAGAAGCACAAGCGATGGGTGAGGATGTAATTCAGCAGCACTCCATTGCTCCAAATGCTCCTACTCTATCCTTTTTTTGGTGTAAGAAGACTCACCATTTTATAGATTTGAGGGTCTCTTGTTAATGAGCATGCAGAGGCGCCACTTGACCATCATGCCTTTCCAGGGGAGAGAAGATTCCTCCCTAATTAAGGGCTCCATGACTGCCTCTTTGAGATCAAAAATGCTCATTCACACTCCCATGCATTGAGAGTGGAGTTGAGTGATGGATTTGAGCTACCATTTGTCAAGGTTTGACCTTTTTCCCGTAAAACCTGCTATTCGTCCCACCCTAGAGTGAATGCTGCTAATCGTCCTGGGGTGGGATGAATACCAGTTTGTAATCATCCCAAGGTGGAACGAGTAGGGAGAAGAGTGTCTGAAAGGTGTCAAATTGACCTTTGACCTTCCAAAAATATTGTGGGAGTGGTTAGGACCATTGTTTAACCTCTGGGGGCTGCCCTAGGGGCTATGTATGTCAATTTGATCAGTGCTTGTCGTCACATAATCAGATTGGTGCTGTTTTGGTGTCTACACATCCAATGGTGTTACTATTCTTCTATATATTAAAAATATATATTTAATTTGATGTCCTACCAGTTTTGTTGATTTTGTATAATTTAGTTGGAAGGTTTATAATAATGACAACATCCAATGATGTTACTGATTTTCCTATGTACTAAAAAATATATATATTACATCTTAAATAATATTTATTAGTTGAATACCTCAATTAAATACTGCAACATCCAATATCCTTACCAATTATTATATATATATAATGCACTACAATTTAAATAGTGTATTCTTTTTTATGCGTAAACGATGATGAATGATTTGGTTTTCTATATTTCCAAGTGGTCCATGTTAGTTTTTGTTAACATTCTATATTAAATGAATAATGATATTAAAAAAAACTAAAAAAATAATTTAACTTTCTAGTTTAGATTCATAAATAATTTAATTTAAAAAGTAATATAGTAAATGTTATGGGAAATATAAATATATTTATTTTTTTTATTTACTAATATAATTTTATATTTACAATTAAATGATTTAAAATATTATATGTCATAAAATTTCAAATAACAAAAGTAAAAAATGTACATTCTTATCTATTATATTGTATATTTTATAATTTAAATATATTTTTTTATGATATATATATTATTTTAATTTTTATAAGTATTGATATAATAAGAAAATAGTTAGGAATATTTCTTACACAAAAGTATTATATATGTTTAGTATAAAAATTTATAACTATATTCCATAGTTTATAGAATTTAAGATAAAATATTTATCATTTATATAAAGCTTTTATCATTTATTGATTATTTTTCATTGTTACTTGCTCATTACCATTTATGATCCTCATTATTAATGTTATTTGATCTTTTTATATATTGATTGTATTTTCATACAAATTATATCTTTGTAATTATGATGATATTTTGTTTACTTGTGCAAGACCTAGTGTTCATATCTCTCAAAAAAGCAATTATACATTCATCAAAATCCCATATTCCATTCTTTGAAGTTTATCTAGAGAACAAGACCAAGTTCAAGAGAAAGATCTAAATTAATGATATTATCCTATTAGTATTAGTTTTTATTCCATCTCTGATATATTCATTCATTCTATCAATCATTGAACTAAACAAGTTGTTTCTTATTGTCATACATTTTATAAGAATATTATATTCCTTTTGGAAACATATTTTAAAATAAGTATTTTTTATGCAATCTACTTATCAAACCTTTTATGAAATCAAATATTCTCCTTGCCTTCTAAATGTTTTTGAAATTGATATCTCATTTATTCTTTCATATCCTTGAACATATCCCATAAACAAGCATTATCCTCACTTAGATCCTCCTCATATTTATTCATTCTATGTGACACTCCACCGAACACTAAAATTTTGATTTCATTTTTGCTCCATCTTGTACATTCCCTTCTTAAAAATCATTTATTAAAACCAGTAGACTCTTTACAAATATTTTCTTAAATTATCATCTACTTTTGTATCAAATCCTACCAAAATTTACTCTCTTTTTTTGTTATATTAAAAGTGAGTTTTTGTCAAGGATCCCAAAACCTGATTACAAAGGATCATAATACAACATGAAACATCAGAATGAAACAAAAGTAATTTGTCCAAAGATGGACAAAAAGTCAAGCAAGGTCAGCCCAAAGGAATAAACTAAGGAACACACAATCATTTGTGCCAAGGGAAGACATCTTCCTTTGAGCCAAAGGAAAAATGGTCAGGAAGGGAAAGCCTGCCAGAAACCCAAATTTAAAACACAAGGCATTGAAAAAGGATGGGAGAAAGCACCAAACTGTCCTAACCATGAAAATCCTTTTGAAACTTTCTCATGGGCGGGAAAAGAAAACAGAGCCAAGGATTTAAAATTTGAAACATCCCAAGGGCGGGAAAACCAAAAACCACCCTTGGGAAACAAAGCTCTGTAGAAAACCAGCATCCCACGTAGGGGAGCTCGAAATGAAGCAAAATGGAATAATAGCCTAAAGATGGTATTGAAGTGGTGCAATAGCAAAAGGAACACCCCAGGCCATAGGGTCCTTATGCAAAAAGGAAGCCTTCAAGAACATCTACTTAGCAAAGGAAGCAACAGTAGAAGAATAAAACTTTTGAAGGAAAGTACAGGAGAGTGCCATAGGAATTCACTAAGAAGGAAGCATGAAAATGCATGACTATAGATGTTAGATCTCAAACTAGAAAACAACAGCCATACATCCCATACATCCTTCAATAATAACTTTAGGTACAAATAAAAGGAATTCCCTTAAGGAATCAATAGCAATAAAACTAGAGGTTCCCAGAGACCACAAAAAAAATTGAGACCCATAGGAACTACCACTTCAGACCCAAAGAGCAGAGTCACAGTAGAAAGCACATGGGCAACCCCACAAGACCAAAAGGATGTTGTGCAAAACTACTCAAGAAGCCAGAATTCCTCAGACCCACCAAAAGTAGCTTCAAGGAAACAAGGAGGAGAACCTACAAGGATTCAATAGCAAAATGACCAGAGGCTGCAAAGCCACAAAAGGAACTAAAATCCTACAAAACCCACCACCTCAAATCCAAAGAGCAGAGTCACAGTATCAAGCATGTGGTCCCTCCTCTGACCAAAAGGATGTTGTGCAAAACTGCTCAAGAAGCCAAAATTCCTTAGACCCAGCCATTCACCACTGAATATCCTCAATGAGCAGTTGTGAATAAGACTTCCAAAAATAACCTGAGAAAACCCAGGAAGAGTCCCAGGAAGAAAAACCTAAACCCAACCCAGAACCCTGACACTAGAGGAAAAGGTAGGACAATGAAGCAAAGGTGAAACACATGTTTTCCAACTGAAGGACAAGGAAAATGGCAGAACAATGGAACAGTGATCTCCCACCCCAAAGGAGATCATCTGCAATGCCTTTCCAACCAAAAAGGATGGGAAAAGGAGGTTCCAAGGAAACTAGAAAAGGATCAAGGACCTAGGACAGGGCTGAGGAAGGGATGCAGGAAAGCAGAAAAGGATTTTCATAGGAAGTCACCTGCAGAGCCCCTCCTCCTTCCTCCTGCCAAAGGCTACCAAAATTTACTCTCATTGAGACTCTTCTTCGTTGATTTCCTATTACACCATTTCTACCTTTCATATTTTTATCATAACCATATTTTATGTTAATCTTGGTGAGATTTCACTCAAGAGTGTCTTTGAGTAGTGGTAACAAATCCTACCTTAGATAATATTTTTGTTAGTTGTACACTTGAAAGGCCTTGTTATTATCAAATCTATTAACCATTTATTTTGGGTGACTTGAAACAATGTATCTAATACTTATTGTATCCATCTTGAAAGACTTTCTTTTTGCCAATAATATTAGTCTCCATTGTAGTGGCTTACATTAAGGGTTTTGACATGCCATGTACCAACATTATGCAAAAGACACCTAAAATATATACACATTAACATAGTGAAATATACATCATTCCCCACGTAAAATTCCCAACTCTTTCCATAGAAGACACCTGTCTTCCCTGCTCTGGCTGGAGATCTCTGTCCTCAACTCTGTCACAGCAAGCTGGTCCTCTTTTCTGCACCAAAACACAAGTCCTTCGGTATGGCACAATTCTGTCCTCTTTCTTTGTTCCTTTCGGCACTTGATTGGAAAACAATTCTTCACTGTCTGCACAACTACAAGAAGACAGCCTTCTTAAATTACAGCAACATTCTCTTCTCAACTTACAATAGCACTTGATCACTGTTTGTTCTTCACAACCGTTCGCAATTATAGCAGCATCTACTATGTGCACTTTTCTTTCTATTACCCAAACTGTGCGAACACAGTCGCAATCACAATAGAATCTTCTCTGCACAGTCTTCTCATAAACAATAGCACATTCTTCGTGTATACAACAACACAGACTTCTATACTTAGAAGATTCAACGAAATGCACTTTGATGCTGCAGTCGGACTTCGCTTTCTGCTTTTTCGATTGTCGAACCTTGCTTGTCGCACTAACTCTACGAACGCCACGCTTCGAAAGCACACATCGATCGACACACAAAAATGCTCAAACAGTCCTCCTTTAATACCCACAATCTTAAGATGAAATCTTGTTCTTTAGTCGGCTGATCAATCTTTTAATACGTCGACTGTAAAACCTTATCCTTCGTCGGCCAAGGTTAACTTCGTCGGCTTCAACCGCCTCTGCTGTCCTGTAGCTTTTCTCACGTGAAGCTCAAACATGTCACGATATCGCTACGCCTTGGTCTGTCGTACACCTTCTTTGGTTTGTTGTCACGAAATCGCTACACTACAGCCTTTGCTGACGTCATCGCAAATCTTGTCACGAAATCACGATGCTCTAGACTTCACTGCCTTCTTCTCCGTTGCTGTCGTGAAATCGTGACACTACAGCCTTTGCTGACGTCATCATGAAACTTGTCATGAAATCGTGACGCTCTAGACTTCACTGCCTTCTTCTCCGTTGCTGTCACGAAATCGTGACGCTACAGCTTTTGCTGACGTCATCATGAATCTTGTCATGAAATCATGACGCTCTAGACTTCACTGCCTTCTTCTCCGTTGCTGTCGTGAAATCGTGACGCTACAGCTTTTGCTGACGTAATCATGAATCTTGTCACGAAATCGCGATGCTCTAGATTTCACTGCCTTAGGATCTTTCTTGCCAACTGCTCGTGAAACTGGAACATGTCACGAAATCGTGACATTTTCTGCATCCGTACGACTTCTTCGAAACTTGTCACGAAATCGCGACACTTCCTGCAACTCAACACTGCCAACTCAACTTGTCACGAAATCGTGACACTTTCTGCATCCGTACAACTTCTTCGAAACTTGTCGCGAAATCGTGACACTTTTTGCCCGCTGTGCTTCTGCCTTCCTGCATGTCGCGAAATCGTGACAGTTTTGGCCAAACTTTCTCTCTCCTCAAACATGTCACGAAATCATGACACTTTTGCCCGCTTTGCCTCTGCCTTCCTGCATGTCACGAAATCATGACTTTCTCTCTCCTCAAACATGTCGCGAAATCACGACAGTTTTTCCAGCGACTTGCAAACTTATTCTACTTTATCTTTTTTTGGATTTTTGGCAACTGGGCTACTCCGATTTTCTTGGAGACTTACTGACCAACAGAAACCTTCAACAAAAACACATCCTTGGACTTAAAAACAAATTGCTCCAATAGTTCCTCGACATCAAAAACAACATCTACCAATAGCTCCTTGACATCAATGACAACAACTAAACTTAGGCAAGGGCAATGTACTCAAGGTACCCAAAATTGCCAACAATCTCCCCCTTTGTCATTGATGGCAACCCTTATCTAAAACACATCTTTCAAGAGTCAAAACTGAATTCAATCTCTCCAAGTTTTGCTCCCCCTGAATTGAAGCTTTCCTCTTCTCTTGAAAAACTCTCCCCCTTACTTAAATCTCTCCCCCTTTGTCATCAATGGCAAAGGGTCACCTTTGGGGCTTGGGACTAAGAATGAGCCTCTTAGCTTAGTCCCTCCCCCATCTCCTGATGAGATGATTAAAATAGGGTTGGGAGTGACACTCCCATTAAACACTCATCATCATTAGTGTCCAAGATTTCTTTGTCGGGCCTTCTCTTGAATTCTTTTCTCGTATTTTTGTTCCTGTCACTGTTCTGATCCTCGGACCTGTTAATACTACTATTCTTGTTTCTTTTATCTTTTTTGTTCTTATCCGTACCTTGATCCTTGGACCTGTTCATGTCATTTTTCCTATTTTTGTTATCATTCCTATTTTTATCCATGCCTTGATTCTTGAACTTGTTCATGCTACTGTTTCTGTTCCTGTATCTCAGAAGATCAGCTCTACACTGTCTAGCTAGGTGTCCTTCATTGTTGCATTTATAGCAGGTAACAAAATCAGTCATGGCTGTTCTTTGAATTCGCCTGTTCTGACTAACCCAGTTCGTGTTATTTGTCTTGCAAAAAATTGCCTTGTGCCCGAATTGTTGACAAGAGTAGCAATACCCTTGAAAGAAATTACGTCTCCTGAAACTGTCATTTACTCTCTTCATTTGAGTCATGCACTGTACAACCATGTGACCAAATCTGTGACACACATAACATCTACCATGAAATTTTCTTTTGTTCGACTTCATGGGTCCCGAAAACTTCTTCTTCTCAGTCTGAATATCGTTTTCTATTTCTGCGTATTCATCACTTACGGACTCATGATCTGAAGTACTTTCTTCAACAGGACTCTCTTTCTTTTGAAATCTTTTGCTAGATTCCCCAACCTGTTCCTTGTGCGGCTCAACAAAACCGAGACCTGTTTTATCTGTTGGTTTTCTCTGTCCTTCGATGAGAAATTTAACCTTCTTGGAGCTATCCTGAAATCTATAGAGCTTATCCTTGTACTCTTTATTTTCTTCTTTCAAAGAAGCTATTTCCCGTTCTAACTCACTATACTCCAGAATTTTAGATTCTAACTCATTCTTGAGTTCTTGTGTCTTAGCCATAGATACTTCAAGATTTTCTACAAGTTCATCTATCTCCATACAACATTCATCTACCTTAATCTTGAGTCTATCATTCTTCTTTCTTTCCTTTTTCAAAACACTAAGAGCATTATTGAGTTCGCATTCAAGATCCTCTATTTGATGGCGCTTTGAATCATCACAACCTTTTTCAGATTTCTTATCACTAGAGGTGCTACCTTTTTCAAAAACCATACATGCATCTTCATTGGGGTTTTCTGAAACATCCTCATACATACTAGCAGCCAAATCATCATTTCTGCAACCATCCTCAAGGTGCCCAAAATTTCCACATCTAAAACATTTCATGATAATGAATTTGTGTTTCGGTTCTTCCTCTTTTTCTGAAATGAACAGCATCTCATTTTCATCATTACTAGAAGAACTGTCACTTTCACCGCTAGAACACTTACTTGCTTTGTCCAAGTAGAAGCTCTTCTTATTCTTGTGAGAATGCCTCTTTCCATGATTGTTGTACTCATCTTTGCTTTTCTCGGTGATTGTTGTACTCATTTTTGTTGTTTCTGTAATACCTGTGCTTTTCGGAATCCTTGCTTTTAACATCCCGTATATCTTCATCACTTTCATCTTTAGAAATAGTACAGATCAGTAGCATAATGACCAAATTTCCCGTAGTTGAAACATCTTATATTTTTCTTGCTTTTGTGCTTTCCGGAAAACTTGCCTTTCCTCGCTCGTAATATGCCTCTTCCTCACTAGAAGACTCATCACTTTCTTGAATCCGTTTGCCCTTCGATTTCTTGATAGCTTTGAAAGCTGCCTCTTTCTTTACATCAACTTTCACTTGTGTCCTCAATTCAAATGCTGCAAGAATACTATGGAGCTCATCCTTTTTCAATTTATCTAAATCTTTGGCTTCCTCAATAGCAGAAATCTTTTCGCTAAATCTATTTGGAAGAGATCTTAAAATCTTATCACACACATCATTTTCAGCAAGTTCAAGACCTAAGTCTTTCATAGAATTAACAACTTCATCCATCCGGAGCATGTAGTCACTAATATTTTCATCATCATTCATCTTGAGTTGTTCAAACATACCTTTAAAATGTCTTAACTTGGCCTTTCGAACATTTGCATCACCTGTATGAACAACCTGCAATTGATTCCACATTTCACTGGCTGTCTTGCAGTGAATAACTTTAGTGAGATCCGCCTTTTGTAAACCCTTCAAGATTGCATTCATGGCTTTTGAATTGTTGTGATGTAGAAGTCTGTCTTCTTTAGTGTAAGGACCATTTGTAGGAATGGTATATCCATCTTCAACAACTTCCCATACCTCATTACCGAGAGCCATTAGATAGACTTTCATTCTTGCACTCCACAGACCAAAATCTGATCCGTCAAGAATAGGTGCTGCATTGCTACTCGAGTAGTCCATTGTGTTCTTTGTAAACTTTTCCTTCAAGCTGTTAAACTTTCTGAAGGCACTGGCTCTGATACCAATTGAAGAACACAAGCTTATACTGAGAGGGGGGGTGAACAGTATAAGACCGCTTTTTACTTTTTCCTTTATACTTCAAAATAGTAAAACAATATACCCAAAGCAATATCAAAGCAATGCACAAAACCATCCACAAAGTGACACAACAATTTATGTCCACAAAACTTTTCTCTAAATGTTATCTCAAAGTTCTTTGGGAAACCTTCCCAATTACAATATTTATGAGCCTCAGCCCAAAGGAGACACCTTCCCCTAAATCTGCTTTGCTAGTGATCCTCTAGAAGACCTCTATCTCTTTTTGCCCTTAGCAAGTGGAACTCTTTCCACAGAAGACACCTGTCTTCCCTGCTCTGGCTGGAGATCTCTGTCCTCAACTCTGTCACAGCAAGTTGGTCCTCTTTTCTGCACCAAAACACAGTCCTTCGGTATGGCACAATTCTGTCCTCTTTCTTTGTTCCTTTCGGCACTTGATTGGAAAACAATTCTTCACTGTCTGCACAACTACAACAGCACAGTCTTCTTAAATTACAGCAGCATTCTCTTCTCAACTTACAGTAGCACTTGATCACTGTTTGTTCTTCACAACCGTTCGCAATTATAGCAGCATCTACTGTGCGCACTTTTCTTTCTATTACCCAAACTGTGCGAACACAGTCGCAATCACAACAGAATCTTCTCTGCATAGTCTTCTCATAAACAACAACACATTCTTCATGTATACAATAGCATAGACTTCTATACTTAGAAGATTCAGCGAAATGCACTTTGATGCTGCAGTCGGACTTCGCTTTCTGCTTTTTCGATTGTCGAACCTTGCTTGTCGCACTAACTCTGTGAACGCCACGCTTCGAAAGCACACATCGATCGACACACAAAAATGCTCAAACAGTCCTCCTTTAATACCCACAATCTTAAGATGAAATCTTGTTCTTTAGTCGGCTGATCAATCTTTTAATACGTCGACTGTAAAACCTTATCCTTCGTCGGCCAAGGTTAACTTCGTCGGCTTCAACCGCCTCTGCTGTCCTGTAGCTTTTCTCGTGCGAAGCTCAAACATGTCACGATATCGCTATGCCTTGGTCTGTCGTACACCTTCTTTGGTTTGTTGTCACGAAATCGCTACACTACAGCCTTTGCTGACGTCATCACAAATCTTGTCACGAAATCATGACGCTCTAGACTTCACTACCTTCTTCTCCATTGCTGTCATGAAATCATGACACTACAGCCTTTGCTGACATCATCATGAAACTTGTCATGAAATCATGACGCTCTAGACTTCACTGCCTTCTTCTCCATTGCTGTCATGAAATCACGACGCTACAGCTTTTGCTGACGTCATCATGAATCTTGTCATGAAATCACGACGCTCTAGACTTCACTACCTTCTTCTCCGTTGCTGTCGTGAAATCGTGATGCTACAGCTTTTTCTGACGTAATCATGAATCTTGTCGTGAAATCATGATGCTCTAGACTTCACTGCCTATAGGATCTTTCTTGCCAACTGCTCGCGAAATCGGAACATGTCACGAAATCGTGACATTTTCTGCATCCGTACGACTTCTTCGAAACTTGTCACGAAATCGTGACACTTCCTGCAACTCAACACTGCCAACTCAACTTGTCTCGAAATCGTGACACTTTCTGCATCCGTACAACTTCTTCGAAACTTGTCACGAAATCGCGACACTTTTTGCCCGCCGTGCTTCTGCCTTCCTACATGTCGCGAAATCGTGACAGTTTTGGCCAAACTTTCTCTCTCCTCAAACATGTCACGAAATCGTGACACTTTTGCCCGCTTTGCCTCTGCCTTCCCGCATGTCGCGAAATCGTGACTTTCTCTCTCCTCAAACATGTCGCGAAATCGCAACAGTTTTTCCAGCAACTTCGCAAACTTATTCTACTTTATCTTTTTCTGGATTTTTGGCAATCGGGCTACTCTGATTTTCTTGGAGACTTATTGACCAACAGAAACCTTCAACAAAAACACATCCTTGGACTTAAAAACAAATTGCTCCAATAGTTCCTCGACATCAAAAACAACATCTACCAATAGCTCCTTGACATCAATGACAACAACTAAACTTAGGCAAGGGCAATGTACTCAAGGTACCCAAAATTGCCAACATAAGGGTACCCAACTCTTACTTTAAGAATAAAATATAAAAAATTCCATGGATGAAATATTTGTTTGGAAGTTCAGGAGCATAGGAAATAGAGATGATATTCCTTCCTATATGATAAGGACTATAATATTTGTGAGACAACTTAAGATGTTTTAGATTGTTCTTAAGAGATGTTTGCTTGTATGGATGAAGATACACATAAACCAAATCATTTTATTTAAATCCATATTCATAATGATGACTATCAACATGTTGATTCATATTCTTTTTAACACGTTCTAAGTTGCTCTTTAAGGCATGTACAATTGCATTAGATTCTTCAAGAAAATTATGTATATATAGAACCTTGATTAAGGACAAAGTCTTTAGATCATGGGGTTCATAACCATATAGCACAATGAAAGGAGTCATCTTGAATTATGTATGGTAAGATATATTATCCCTTCATTGATCCAAAGATAACCATTTAGCCCATTGTTGGGGTTTATCTGATATAAAATATCATAAGTAATATTTGAAGCACTTATTTACAATCTTTGTTTGTTCATCGATTTGAGGATGATATTTTAAACTCATTATTTATAAGATCCCTATTTGTTGATATAATTATTTCCAAAAATTACTAGTAAATAATGGATCATGATCACTTACAATTACCTTTGGAAACCCATGAAGCTTATAAACATGGTTGATAAAATTTTCTAGCACTTGACATGTGAAGCAAATATGCTTAATAAAAATGAAATGGGTAAAATTTGAGACAATCCACCATGACAAAAATTCTACCATAGCCATTGAAGATAGGTAAGTAATCATTTTTATTGTGGCAAGTGTAATGGTTGCAAAAGTATTTGGTATGTGACATGTATCACACTCAAAAATATCAATTATTATAATATATTTTGAAAAAACCAACATTTCTCAAATTCATGGCATCATGACTATCAACAAAAACTTTTAGTATCTCTAAAAATAACTGTGACAATCCTCAACAAATATTTCATTGGAAAAAAGAGGCATATTTGGATTTTCTAAATTCTTTTGTTGTAACTTGAGATGCTTAATTTCATCAATAATATCATGATTTTTTTTTGTACAAAGATGGGTGATTTCTTTATTCTCTCTAGATATAAGTATTTTAGAGTTTTTTAACTCCTTATGAACATCATCTTGTGTAATTTTTATAGTCCATTTCCCTAGAAATATTTTTTCGAGTTTATCCTAATTGAGATTTGATTTTAATTAAATGTCAATATGATACCACAATGTCGCTGCTTTATCATCTAAATATATCCATATAAAAATAGACAATGTAACAAAATATTTGAAATCTATAAACCAAGATTTTGGATTTTCACTACCCCTAAACCTTAGGACTTGTTCATTTATGCTTTTCATATTTTTTAGAATCGTTGTATTGCATGGATTTTTATGTCACACTTTTATTATTAAATTGTACCCTTTAGTATGTTAGGTTGAATCCTCTCATACTTCGGTTGCACTCTTTTGTAACTTGGGTCACACTCTTTCATATTTTATGTTATCCCATTTTATATCATAATTCACACTTTGAATCTTAGGTTACACCATTTGGAATCTTAGGTTGTAGCCTTGTGTACTTTAGGTCATAAATTTTAATATATTAGGTTGCATACTTAACCCCATATCATTTTCTATTTGATTTTAGTCATCTTGTAATGACTCCACCATTGCTTGCAATTGGGAATTATTTATATTTAATATTTTACTTAGATTCAACCTCATGCCATTTTTTTATATGTTTATAAACTTAATTTTTGTTTTTGTAAGATGGATTTAAAAAAAGTGTACTTATTTTGAATATGAAGCATTTTATTTCCTATTTAACTACCCAATTACATATTTTTCTAAGTTTTTTATTTAAAAATTTACGATTAATATATCCTATGAATTAGATATTATATTTTATGTTTGGATATGAGAGGTGAGAGGGAATCCTACATGTTATTTCCATTATGGTGTTCGATGATGTTATTGATGATAAAACTTGAGTTTTGGGAACATGTCCAATGTAATATCATATTATACAATGAATATAAATTGATAAGGTGGTTGTGTGTCTTAAAAAATCCTATATTTTTGATGTGAAGCTATATTATTAGTATTGATTCCATTTATATTTTCGTTATGGGCTATTTTTGTTATTTTTATTAAAATAGTAATATAATATTAAAATGGATGTATTTCGTATTACATTCCTACTGTATTATTATAGGATATTTTATGTTGACACTATCATAAATATTACTATTATAAGAAAGTTAAAATTAGTTACATTAAATTTTCTATGGTTGCCTTTCATTTATAATTGTTTTATAATATTTTCTATATTTAAATTATTGTAATTTAAGGTGAATAAATTTTGGTTATGTATGGCCAACGTGTCCTTGGTTGAATGGTGATACAAATAGTTTATTTAGCCCATAAGGTTTAAATATTGGTAGCACCAAAGAGCTCAATGTGGTTAAGTCGATGAAAAAGATATAGGGAAAACCTTTCAAAATAGTATATAAATATATATATTAAAAAAATGGTTATGTACTTGGAATTAAATGATTTAATTACATCGATGAAACCAAAATAGTTTATGCAACTAGGTTTAATACGATATGGGGTATGACCTATAACCATAAACCCTTTTGAATTCAAAACTTGAACATCCTATTTAGAGTTCTAAAGTTTAACATCTAGGAAAGAAAAATTGTTCAATAAAATAAAAAATCTCAACATACCCTTATCATATTTTGAAGTGTGTTTCTTTTGTTTTTGATTTTGATGAGAAATTTTTCTTTTTTTCTATTCTCAATTATTTAAAAATTTCCATTAATGAGTTCACTTTTGGAGTGCACTCATATGCAATCTTGATGTCCTTGTAAGATTCACATTCCATGACAAAATATTTTTTGGTCTCCACTACTCTTGCCTTGTAAAAGCTACATATTCATTCTAAGCATACCGCTTGATTAATTATCCATATCATAGTTTTACATATGACCTGGTGTGAACTAGATCTTAGTTGAGCTATAACATTTTTTTCATTCATTTAATTTTTGCATCTATGTACTTATTTTGGTTGTGTTCATAGATTGGGTTGAACTATTGATGCATAACTATTTTTCTTCATACATTTTCATTCCATATTCCTCACATACTATTTAATTTCTTTATTGAAATTTATTACCTCATGAAATTTAATGTTCCACTTGTCCATCCATTTTTTTGTTTTATCCATATGTCTTTTCTTCTATTTAGTGTTTCTTTGATTGCCTATTTTGGCAACCTGATATATTCCATCCAGGGTTATGCATAAGGGGTTGGTCCCAAAATGTATTTATAAAAATTTGGTGAATCAATTTTGAAATCCAAGCGATATTATCCAAATGCATGAAGAAGGATCACAATTATTAGGGGTAGTGTTGGAAATTTAAACTTAAAATGGTCAAATTATTATAAAATTGGGGTGAATCGACCCAAAAAAATGTTTGCACCCAAAACATTTTGCCTAATGGGCCCTGGTCAAGTGTTCCAAATATTAGCCAATTCCAAATTTCAAAAATCCTAATTTTATTGAATTTGGCTATAAATAGCCGCTACGCATAACCCTGATTCCATTCTTTGTATTTTATTTAGATATCCTAATAGCCTTATCATAGCTTTTGTCTCTACTAGAAAAGTAAATGTTTTAGCAAGTAAAATCTTATATGGAACTGATGCTTTAATTCTAAAATTATTTGTAACTAGTCACTTTCAAATTATTTCTTTTTATCTCTATTTAAAATTATATATATTATTAGCATATGCCTCACACTCATATAGCACCACTCGAATAAATAATAACCCAAAAATGACCCTAATGGTTTTCCAATCCCGCAACTCTATTTTTTTACCTCTATTTAGTAATGAGTACAGTGATATTCATCTTGCTTATTTCATTTCATATTACAAATTCTCAAACTAATTTTGCTTTGAAAATCTAAGCCAAGGTATTTGCGTTTTGTTGCTAGCTTTTAAGATTTCTTCCACATAAAATATCTGGATTTTTTTTCTCTCCAAGAGAAGACAATAATTTTAGTCTTGCTAGTGTTTTCCTACATCCCAAATTATTTATAGTAATATTCTAAGCGGTTAGATGTTATTTTAAAATTTCAAGTGTCTTGCCAATCGAGATGAGGTCATCCTATTTTACCATAATATCACTCCTCAAACTCTCTTATAGTCCTTCTAGAGTTCCAATTTTTTCCATCACATGCTAATAAATTCTATATAGAACTTCTTTATAGTTTTTTAGCACACCAATTTCTTTTATTATTTTCATAGTTTACCTCTAGACGCTTTTATTAGAGCTTTTCTAGATGGTTTTTATACATTTTGGAAATCATCTAGATTTTATTTGGAAGGCATTTAAGTAGTTGGATGAGATCAAAGCCTAACTTAATCCTAAAATATACATATTTAGATGCATTGAAGTATCTTATTGGGCCATGTGGTCTCCCAACAAGGGATTTCAATAGATCCTCCAAAGGTTACCAATGATTAAGGATATGCCATTTTCAAGAAAAAAGACTAAGGTATGCGTTTTTTATGCCATGTTGGATATTAGATCAGGTTTATTAAGATTTCTCAAGGATTGCACTACCATTAACAAAATTCCTAAAAAAGGATATGAATTATAAACATAGATTTCAGTAAGACTACATTTGAAAAACTAAAGTAGACTATAATCACTACTCTAGTGTTAAAAAATCTAGATTGAAGTAAGCCAATTATTGTCTACATAGGTGCATCTAACATAAAACATGGTAGAACACTGAATTAGCGGTATGATAATGGGTATGATCATCCTATATACTTTGATGTAGGAAAATGAACAATGTAGAGGTAAATTATAAAGTTACAAAGAAGGAATCACTAGCCATAATCTTTGCCCTCAGTAAATTGAGGAACTATATTCTATGGAAAATTTTCACAATTGTTATATACAATGCTATCCTTAAGTATATTACCAATAATTCCAATCAAATAGGAAGGATAGCTAGATGGATTCTCCTTTTTCAAGAATTTTATTTTGACATTATTGAGTAAAAATGTATAATTCTATTCATGAAGAATATCCTTAGGAAATTATGATTGGTAAACACATGTTCACAATGGTTGTTTTCAAACTTCTTCTACCTTGTTTAATTTCCCAATTGATGTTCAACATGTGAATCTCGTAATAATTACAAATTGGATTCTTTCTCTAGGACTCTTGAGTATTTTAGGATAATGTTCTAGCTCAGGTATCAACTTCACTTTATTTCTTCCCACACTAGAACTTAGAACCTAGAACATATAGACCTTCACATACATGACACTATAATACATGATTTAAGAATATAAAGCATTTGCCATACACACGGATCACAAATATATTGATAATAAAAATGATTTTATTGATATCAATACACTTGTACAACAATGACAGAGTATTTAGAATGCATATTTTTCTTTTTAATTTGTGTATTCATCTTGGACATATTTATCTCCCTCCATAGGCTTCTTTTTTTCTAGGCTTCTCTTCCTAGCCATTCATAAAACTCCACTTATTCTATGTCTTCTATATATTTTATTTTCTTGCCTTAATATCCATTTCTCTTCATCTTCTCACATCACTTCATCTTTAAATTCTTGTATATTTTTCCTTCCTCTTTCCTACTCATAATTCCACTTTCTCCTATTTTTTTTTTGTGCAATAGCACTTTTCAAGAAATAAGATTTTTTTATGCATATGAGTGATGGGTGACAATTTCCCTTGAATAACTATTAGGATGCCCCCACATCATACTAGGTGATAGGAAATATTCCATGAGATATAGATCATTAACATGAATTATTATTCCAAACTATTACCATTTTAGCTTGGTTTTCTTTACAAGGTAGACTTTATTGTCTTGTCCCAACATTCATATGAGAACAAACCTTATCTTATAAAATTCACATAGTATTTATTTTACTTTATCCCATTTCATAAATCTCATCCAACTACAATCTGTTAGTATATATTACATTATTTTGTTATGTAATGTGTACATCACTAGAATAGGATATTACTTTAGGGGGAAGATAGCTAGTTACTTCAAGCAGTGTAATAAATACACAAGTGCCAATGTGCAAGTTGTAATATTCAAGGTGTCCCCTTGTACAACTAGGTAGAGTTTTCGCCAAGGAATATATCTTCCTATATAAAGAGCGTCACAACTCCAATTAGATGTATCACTCTCTATTCTCATAATAAGACGTTACTTTTCTCTCTTTCTCTTGATATTATGAGATGGTGCTAAAACCATTAGTGGTATCAAAGCCACATTGAATCTAGAGAGGAATAGGAAAATCCATCATTGCTACTGTTTGCCTACATCTTTGCAAACTATACCTACTATTGTGCACCATTGCATGCAAACATCACCACTAGAAGATAGTTTAAAAAATAGGAGGGGGCCCTAGAAGCCTTGTTGCAAGACTCAAGGAGAGACTCTAGAGAAGAGTCCATGAGAAATAGGAGATTGGTGATATCCTTTTATGATTAAATACTACCAAGGTAAAGCTTCTGATAGTGAAATAATTGGGACAATTATCACCATTTGAAAATAAGCCCAAAAAGGAAGACTATTGGATTCTATAGCAAAATACTAGAAAGGTTCATAGCTACAAGCAACCTCCATTCCAGATAGAAACTTGATGAATCAAATCATGAAGGTATTCTTCATCATCAAATAAAATCAAAGGTAAGTAACTTTGAGTGCAATTAGTTGAACTTCAATTTTAAATTTCATTATCAAATTCCATTAAGCACCATATTTGGATTAAATTTGCAAGGAGAAGAGCTCATATTATAGTAGTCAAGAAAGTGCAAAAAGGAGAATACATTTTAAAATATATTTTTACACTAAATAGGATTTGGTTATCTTTTTAAATAAATAAAATTATCACCTACATGTTATCTATCTAGAAAACAAGAAGACTACATCCTACAATATTGATTGTAGTGAAAATTGCAGATTATTCATTAAGGGTTCTTAAAACAATTGTAAAGGTTATTAAGTACATTTGGAATTATTTTGAGAGTTTATTTACAAGAGTAATAAGGTGAGATTATTATTACCATTAAAGTTCATTATTAACCCATTAGCACTATACTAGTTGGTCTTTAACTAGTTACTCTCAAAAGGGTTAGTTTGTATTTGTTGGTTGTTAAATATCAAGGGCATAAAACTAGCAGATTATCAAAGTATCTAGAGATAGTATTTGGTTAATAAAACCTGCAATATTTCATGGCCACAAGAATCCACCAATACAATTAAAAATTAAACCACCATTAAAATCCTTGAAGGAAGCCTCAAATCAATACTTGGAAGAGGATTAGTGAATGCAAGGAGTTGCCTTGTCAAAATAAAAAAGGATTTAAAAGAAAAGGGAAGGTGAGTTTTAACCCGTCATATTGGTGAAATCTAGATATTCCAAGCATATATTTTTTTTCTTCAAGAAAGGATAAAAGTATCTCTATTTACAATAAAAAACATGACCATCATCTCAATAGTTTTTAGGGCAAAGTTTGAGCAAGAGGAAAGAGCCACCAAAGAGCTTATACTTCTCAAAAATCAAGGTCAAATCCAGAACTAGAAGCAAGTGTGTTGATGTGTTATTATTTGGTACATATTTTTGTAGTAAATAATTTCATTTTTATATTTAATTTGTGATTATGATGTATATTAAGTTAGTTGTTCTTTTTTATTTCTGTGAATTAATAGTAAAAATATGAATGCAGTTGAATCTGATAAATGTGCCTATTTTATGAAAAATATGTCAGATTTATGGGTAATTATGCAAGGAAGTGTTGAAGGATGTTCTATAGATGCATAGTGCAACAACGCAAGATTTAGGATATACCGTGGAAACAAGAAAATGGACATAAAAAGGGTTAAGGAAGCCTTGGGCATGATGACAAAATAGTGGTTGATTATTGTTACAGAATATGGTAACTGAAGTATGTTATGGAAGATGATTACTAAAGCATGTTACAGAAGGTAGCTTCTAAAGTTTTTTACCAAAGATAATTCTTATTAGTAGTTACTAAATATATTTTACCAACACCGTATGCCACATCAGTGACAACATGACGCTCTCACATGGCAATAAAGGGTTATAGTCAACATAGATTAATTTGACTTGTCACATATTCTCCATGAGGATATTGTGATTAATAAAGTTGTTATCACTTTATTCCGTAAACATTGTATAATTAGAATATTGTTAGGATGATTAGATTTAGACATAATATTGTTATACATTTTTCAATAATAAAGGACATGATTATATTGTACATCTTGCAAAATATTCAAATTAGTATAGTTTTGTTATGTGTTTTTATAAAATACCACTTGGACCACTTAGGATGTTATTGAGTCCAAACAAAATTAGGAATTTAATTATTTTAGATTATTTTTGTTAGTGCATAGTTGTTGCATTACAAGTCCACAACTCCACATAGCAAAATATGTGGAAGAGTTTATTTAGAATTGTACAACTCACAATATATATTACATAGGGATACCTTTGAAAATTTCTAATGTCCAATGTTCTAATGAATAAATAGCTAATATTGAAATGCCTAATGCTTGTACAATTTCTAAATAATCGTACCAGCATGTACAATTGAATTTCGAGCAATAAAAGTAGCACTTCATTCTTTGCATATGGTAACTGTGTCATTTGAATTTACTGTTTAATTTTTTTAAGTAGTTGTAACTGTGCATTCCTGCATTCATAGAATAGAACAATGTTAGGAATAGTTATACACCTTAGTTACTAAGATAAAGTAAATTAGGGGAGAAAGACTTACATTGTCCTTGAGGAGGTAGGGCGAGAAAGACTTACATTGTCCTCGAGGAGGTAGGGCCCACTACTACTTACATTGTACATTCCTGCATTCATAGAATATAAAATTAAGTGAATTGTATTTTCATAAAATATAAATTCAGAATAGATAAATAAAACTAATTGCATGAGGATCCTCAACAATAGATAAACTCATTAATAGATCAATTCATCAGTAGGTAATTACTGTTAGTTATCCTCTAAAATATGTATATTCATCAATAGATTAAATCATTAATAAGTCATTATCATATTTACCACATAAATCATAAATTGTATTATGTTTTCATTCCTACACAATTTAATTTTTGTTTATTATATTTTTTACAAACATCTGAAACTAAAAGAGATATGAATTAAGCTTAGCATTGATCCCCATGGTACAATCTATATTGGATTCCTACTCTTTAAATCTAACCTTGATTTACCCTTGGATTGATAAATTAAATGTAAGCTATTACAACCGATTATTTTGGCATCGTTGCGGGGGAGAGTAGAGCCATAGTGGTTAATCAGAAAAGTTGTTTAGCAGTGCAAAAAGGCTAGGCTTACTTGTATGTGGAAAGAGGTACATATGAGTCCATAGTGTACATATGAGTTAGAGTGGCATGATATGGTACCAACAATCCCCTTCATTGGATTTTTCAAGGTTCATTTCTCTTGAGGAATCAATTTTACTACTTTCTTAATTAGAATTTTATTTCCTACAAATTTCAATTTTTGCAAATTTTATTTCCTACAAATTTTATTTCCTACAAATTTCCTACTTTGGGTAATTATTATTGCTTAGTTTGACTTAGGACCTGCGAGAAAAATAGGAAGTAGGTATACACACTGAAATATACCTAAATATTATCTTAGGATCCTATCAGAAGTAGGAAGTCAGTATGGTTGAGTGACACAACCGTAGCGAAACCCTCATAATAACCAAAGAAGCAATAATAGTTTACCTTTTATTTCAGCAAATTTTATTTCCTATATATTTTATAGCTTTGAGTAATTATTATTGTTTAGTTTTACTTAGGACATGTGAGAAAAATAGGAAGTAGGTATACACACTGAAATAGACCTAAACATTGGCTTAGGACCCTGTCAAAAGAAAGAAGTAGGTGTGGTTGAGTGACACAACCATAATGAAACCCTCTTGAACAATCAAACAAATAGTAATAGTTTAACCTTTTATTTTCAGCAAATTTTACTTTTCTAGTAGTATTTCATTTTGCTCCTGATTGTGCTAAGATTGGTTGTATAAATATTTGTAGGAATGTGAGTCACATATAATTTTAGGAAAACATTAGGATTATTGTGATTTTTTTATTTCAATTGTTCCTTGTTGTATTAAGGATAGTTATAAATTCAATTGCTACGATTGGTATCTAAACTTAATAATAGTGGGATTAAAATAGAAAATCAAAATCAAAACCCAAACAAAAACAAACTAGAGAGAGAAAAGGAAAATAAAAATAAGTTGCTAGATGGTGGAAAATAATTTGAATCAGTTTAAACTTATAGATATTAGAGAACTATTAATAAAACAAGAATTTAACCTTCTTTTTGAGTAAGCAAATAGAGCATCCAGTAGGGAGTGGGAGTGTCTATATGAACACATTGACATTATTAATGAAAAATCATATGAAATGAAGGAAATAAAAAGGATTGACATGGAAAAAACTCTAGGGATGAACTACCATTCATATTACTTGGAGCTTAAAAGTAATTGTGAGCATTGGCTTTGGGATAGAAGAGCAACAGTAAATCCAACAATTTACCCTTGGAATCAATATTTTTAAGACTCCCTCCTCATTCACAAGTTCCTCAAAGACCTAGAAAATAAATAAGTAGCCCTAGAATATAGCAAGAAATATCAGAGGATACCTAGAGTTGTGTGCTTTAGGGAGCTATGTCAAGATTTATGCTATGAGTTACAATTTGGAAATCCCGACCCCATTCCAACTCAATATTTTCTTGTTCAATTGATTCAATTGGTGGTAGACCATTTTAATTTTGAATAAGAACACTTCATGACACCCAAACAATTTGATCCAATCAATGATATTCATAGACTATTCAAGGAATATTAGACATGTTGCAAAAAAAAGAAAAATTAGAAAATTTATGAGCAGACCTAAAGGCTTTAAGGGAAGATTTATAAAGATCAAAAACTCAGAAGTAAATTTCCAAAGAGACTTTAGTAGGCAGCCTGGAATTTATAAATTAGAATAATTTGAAATAACAACATCAACCAATCAAGTTGAAATCCTAGAACAAAATCCCGACTCATACTTATTACCTAAACCAGATTTTGACAATCATATAGATGCTTCTTCTATTTTTATTGAACCCATACCTGGTCCAATTATTGAAATCTTACATTCAGTCATGGCTGACCAACAAAGTAGGCAAGGAGAAGTAGAAGAGAACAAAAGGGGGAATGAACAAATATAGAATAGAGACAAAAGAAGAAATGGGCAAAGGAATACATTTGCCTTCCCAATTTTATATACAGATGGGACAACAAGAGAATATAAGTCAGTCTTTGTTTTTGTATTGCCCACCTTCCATATGAAACCAAATGAAGATCCAGATGCTTTTATCTTCGAATTTGAAGTAATGTGCCATAGTTACTTTTACACTACCAATGAACAAAATCTAAGGTTGTTTCCATATAATTTTAAATATGCAAGTTTAAGATGGTTCATATATCTAGGAGAAAATATTTGTAATCAATGGGATGGAGAACATGGATTAAAAGAGCTATTACTTGAACTATATCAATATTACTATGGAATTAGGGATAAGAAAGTTGAGATATTTTGCATGAATAAAAAATAAGAAGAATATCTGGAGGATTACCTTGAGAGATTTTTATTTTTGGGTCTAGAGTAAATATAGACCTTGATGAAGAAATTTTAAAAGAACTCTTTCTAAAAGGACTAAAATAAAATTTCCTTGAGGTTTTGAACCTTATGGAAAAAGGAGATATCCATATTATGGTATTTGAGTAAATTGTAAACCTTTGCAAAAACTATTCAAGGAAAAAACCTCTAAGGAGTAACAAGTATACATCTATAGGAGTGACGAGAGCAAAAATTGGAAATATGTTGGAAGGTTTGAAAACTGATTTGTTAAGTACCTTGACTACATATTTGGATTTAATGGATAAAAATCCAAAAGGATAGGAAAATGAAGAGATCTACTATAACCTATGTAGTAAAAAGCACAATATGAGAGAACACCCTCTCAACATTACCAATATTTTCAATATTGCTACTTGTAAAATTTGTGATAAAAGTCACAAAATTGAAAACTACAAATACATCTCCATTGTTAAAGTTGCAATAAATGAACCTAAAGTTGAATGGGTAGAAGACATTTATTTTTTAGCCCAAATATGGAATGGTCCATTCAATGGACCACAAAATTGGTCAAACCCTAGTTATTCCAACTCGCAAAGGCCTAATCAATGGTCTAATGCACCAAACTAGGTAAATTGAAATTCTTATTCAAACAATCAAGATTGGAACATACCTCCATGGGCCCACTTTATGGCCAATACCTATGGAAATACACCATGGAATCAAGGAATATCTACTCAAAAAAATTGGAATACTAGTGGCAAATATAACCAGGGAGGATCTGGTTGGTCTCAAAATCCATCATAATAACAAAATTTTCAAAACTAATTTAGGGGACAAGCCCCTCAAAATATACCTCAAAATATACTTCTTCCACCTCTATTTACTAATAATAATCCTCCTAAGAAACCTCATATTCCATATCAATCAGTCCATAATCCTAACAACAACAAGAACATTCAACAAGCCTATGAAAGTATTGGAAAACAATGTAACTCTCAAAGAGATTGAAAATACCATTGCAAATTTGTTCAAAAAGGAGGATACAATGAGAAGGAAATAGAAAATTCACCATAAAACATTCCAATAAAACATAAAGAAATCCAAATTCCTCAAAGGAAGGAAGTAGAGGTACCGTTTCCTCTAAGATTGGCAATACCAAAATAATCATCTAAGCTAGCCTTTAACTTCCTTCAAGAATTATAAAATATTACTATCAAGATCCCTTTGTTATAAGATATCAAGGATATGCCCATCTATTCCAAGCTCATTACAAACATATGTAGAAATTCATGAAGGAAAAAGAAGAATGAAGCCCAAACTATTCAATTCATTGGACAATTTTTTGAGATAATAACAGGAGGTAGGTCATTACCAAAATATACAGATCCTATAATACCTATACTCATGGTGCACATTGGTGACATAGCCTTGCAAAATGTCTTGGTTGATTTAGGAGCCGCTATTAATGTCATGACTAAAGAGACATCAGAATATTTAGGGTTACATAAATTACAATCAACTTCTATTGTACTCCAACTCGTAGATAGGTCTACTATTAAGCCAGAAGGAAAACTATAAGACATTATAGCCTTCGTAAGTTCATGGGAATACCCTGTAGACTTTATAGTCTTACAACCTATGAAAAAGCTAGGGGGACATCCCTTAATTTTAGGGTGCCCATGGCTTGCAACATCTAATGCTTACATTAGTTGTGGATTAGGAAATATGACTATTTCTTATGGTAAGAATACTAAAGACCTTAGCCTATTCCCTAAATCAACAATAGAAGATGGATTTCCAAAGCAATTGTGGTATGATTTCCCTCACAATTTTGATGAAATTCAAACATTATCAATTAATGTTCTGAGTGAACATCTTCAACAAGATGTCGAGGGACCATTACCATTACTATTAGGAAATCAAAACAAGAATCAAGGTCAAGACAATGGTTGTTCATCTTAATCTACCATGGCTATTAATAAAGCGAGCACAAGTCAGTATCAACAAATTATACCATATGATTGTTACTTAAATATTCTTGAACATGAGATAATGGGGATAGATGCAAACACAAAAAAATGCAAGCAAATAGATATCACACCAGGAAGGACCTTGAATATCAGTGAAGAACTTACAAGCATACAATAATCACAATTAATAGATGTGCTTAAGGAATATCAATCAATATTTGCATGGAACTATGAGGATATAAAAGGGATGCATCCAAATGTTTGTATCCATCGTATTTTATCCAAGAAGGATGTTATCCAGTAAGACAACCACAAAGAGTATTAAATCTAGCTATGAAAGACATGGTTCAGGAATAAATAATTGAACTCTTGAAGGTAGGATATATATATCCAATTTCCAAAATTCAATGGGTGTCACCTCTTGTGATAGTCCCTAAAAAGAATGGAAAATGGAGGATTTGTGTGGACTATAGAAAATTAATCAAAGTAATGAAAAATATTATTTTTCCTTGCCATTCATTGATAAAGTTCTTGATACATTGGTTGGAAAGAAATACTTCTTCTTTCTAGATGGATTTAGTGTTTATAATCAAGTTTCCATAGCTGAGGAAGATCAAGAAAAAATAAATTTCACATGTCCAATAGGCACCTATGCTTATAAAGTCTTACCTTTTGGGTTATACGACACCTACCATTTTTTAAAGAGCAGTTTTGACTATCTTCATTGATTTAATAAATGAGTGTGTATAATTCTATATGGATGACTTCACAGTCTACGATAATACCTTTGAAGAAACCTTGTCAAGCTTACAAAAAGTTTTTATTAGATGTCAAGAGAAAAATATCTCTTTGAGTCATGAAAAGTGTTTCATGATGATGAGAGGAGGCATTGTTCTATGATATTACATATCATAATAAGGTGTTAAAGTAGATACTACAAAAATACAAGGTATTCAAACCCTTCAACCTCCAAAAACACAAACAAAGGTGAGAAGTTTTCTAGGACATGCAGGATACTATCGTAGGTTCATTAAATACTTTAGTAAGATTTATGCTCCCATGCATAAGCTCTTAACTAAATAAAGTGAATTAAATTGGACTAAATCATGTCAAGAATCCTTTGAAGTTACAAAATATAAATTGATTACTGCTCCAATACTAAGAGGACCAAATTAGGAATTATCATTCCATATACATTACGATGCTTCGGTTTATGCAATAGGAGAAATATTGCAATAGGTTGAGAACAAAATACCTTATGCTATCTACTATGTAAATAAAAATTTTGCATGGAGCTGAGCTTAACTACACTGTTACTACAAAAAAAATTAGTTGTGGTCCATGCCATCAATAAATTTAAACATTACATAACATGGTATGAAGTATTTGTTAATACTGATCACTCTCCCATTAAATACTTAATGAACAAAGCAACAGTAGGAGGTAGGGTGGTTAGATGGCTTATTTTTCTACAAGAGTTCAATTTCATAATCATAGATAAGGCAAAAAAAGATAGTGTCATCGCATATCACCTATCTTGTATGCAAATATTTGATGATGATGAGTTAATTCCTCATAATTTCCTAGATGAACATTTGTTTGCTCTTTCTATTTTTACCCCTTGGTATGTTGATATTGTAAATTACTTAGTAACAGGAAAAATACCTCAAAACTATACATCGCATGAGCGTAGAAAATTAATTCATCATAGCACTTTTTATATGTGGATCCATAGAGTATGTTAGAATTTCCCAAGAGTAGAACTGCAAAGCATTACAAGATTTGAAGAAACAAAAATAGAACTGATTGATTATTCCATGGATCAACTTTGTATAAATAACAAAGTTGATCATTGAGAGTCGTTGGATTACAACAACTCATCAAATATGATGTAGACTATAACTGAGAGTTCACCTGACTCATGAAGGAGTGGAAACTCAAGTAAGTCTATCCTAGTAGAACTTAAGAGAATAATTACTTATTCTAACACCCCCCTTAAGTGATACTAGGGGTGTATTGTGCAAATGAGTCCCGACAATAGAGCCTGATGAGGTACTCATGTACAATGTTTTCTTTTCTGAAGAGATGGTAAAAACCCTATGGGAAAAACCATCTGCCAAAAAATAAAAAGGAAGAGGCATGTCTTCGGTTTGCGAAGATTGTCCTCTTAATACAAAAAGAGGTGAGTCCTAGCAACATGGCCTGATGAGGTACTCATTTACAATTTTTATGAGAGATGGTGAAAAACACATGGGAAAAACATTCTATGAAATAAAGAGGCATGTCTTTGGATGGTGAATATTGTCCTTAATAACAAACAAAAAATATGAGTCCTAGAAACATGGCCTGATGAGGTACTCATTTACAATTTTTATGAGAGATGGTGAAAAAACCACATGGGAAAAACCATCTGCTATGAAATAAAGAGGCATGTCTTCGGATGGCGAAGATTGTCCTTAATAACAAAATAAAAATATGAGTCCCAACAACATGGCCTGATGAGGTACTCATTTACAATATATATGAGAGATGGTAAAAAAACCACATGGGAAAAAACCATCCTCCAAAGAATACAATAATAAAAGGAGAGGTTAAAGACCTCTGTTTCAATGTAGCTGTAATACTCCAAGTTTCTCTCGCAATTGTATGTAATGCGGAGAAGGAAATGACTTGGTGAAGATGTCTACAACTTGATTTTTAGTTGGAATATAGTCCAAGTATATGTCCCCATTCTGAATATGTTATCGAATGAAGTGCATGTGTATTTCAATGTGCTTGGTGCATTGATGCTCAACTGGATTGCATGCAATATGTATTGTGCTCTGATTGTCACACCAAAGAGTAAAAGGTTTTTCATGGGAAAAACCAAATTCTCTTAGAATATGATGAAGCCAAAGAGCTTCTTGACTTGCTAAAACTTTTGCCCTGTATTCTACCTCTGTAGATGATAAGGCCATTGCTTGTTGTTTTTGCATAACCAAGCAATTGGTGAAGAACCAAGACAAAAGACATAGCCATAAGTTGAACATATGTCTTCTACTGATCCTGCCCAATCTGAATCCATGTAGCCAATGATATCCATGGATTTTCCCTCATATAAGAGCCCAAAGTGAGTAGTTCCTTGCAAGTAGTGGAGGATTCTTTTTGCTTCTTGCTAGTGACTGAAATGAGGTTGATGAGAGAATCTGGATATTAAGCCAACAACATATGAGATATCTGGATGAGTATGAGTAAGGTATAATAGACTCCCTACAAGCTGATGGTATAGAGTTGCATCACAAAGAGGGGATGTGCAGGAAGTACTTAGATTGACTCCAGATTGAAAAGGTGTAGGAGAAGGTTTGCAATCTATCATTTTAAACCTTTGAAGAAGATCTAGAGTGTATTTTTGTTGACATAATGAAATTCCTGCATCTGTTTGATTTATTTGGATCCCAAGGAAGTAATGAGCTAGACCCAGATCAGCCATATCAAATTTTTTAGAGAGGGAGTCTTTTATAGTCTGAATGTGAGTGAAGTCACTACCAGTGAGTAGTAGATCATCAACATATAGAACAAGTATGGTGATTTTTCCTTCATCTCTCCAAATGTAGACTAGTGTTATCAGACTCACAATGCGAAAAACCTGAGGAAAGAAGGAAGGAGTCCATTTTTTCATACCAAGCTCTAGGAGCTTGTTTGAGGCCATAGAGAGACTTCTTTAGCCTACAAACAAGAGAGGAGTCTTGAGTGAAACCAGCAGGTTGTTCCATAAATATCTCTTCCTTTAAGTCCCCATGTAAGAAAGCACTTTTTACATCCATTTGAAAGACAGGCCACTTTTGGGAAGCAGCTAGAGCAAGAACCAGTCTAACAGAATCCATTTTGGCAATTGGTGCAAAGGTTTCAAGCATAATCAATTCCTTCAATTTGAGAGAAACCTTTGGCTACTAGGCGAGCCTTGTGTTTGTCAATTTCTCCATTAGGCCCATATTTTGTTCTGTAAATCCATTTACAATGAACTAATTTCCTTCCTTTAGGTAGGGGAACTAAATCCCAAGTTTTGTTTTTTATTAAGGAAGAGAATTCATTTTCCATGGCATCATCCCATTCTTTAATACCAGTTGCTTCTTTGAAGGATTGAGGATCAGAGGAAATAGATTGACAGACAAGACCAGTGCCTATGGAGTTGGTTAATCTAGATGATGGAAGATTTTGGATGTAAGGAGTAGCTTCTTTAACAATGGTGCGGGCCCATTTTGGCATAGTGGAAGGAGTAGAAGGAGTGGAAAGACTTTGAGTTGGAGTTATAGGTTCCTCATCTTGATCATCAATCTCTAAATTAATCTCTAAAGTTGGTTCTTCATTATATTGAGGTTCTACTATAGGAGAAGGCTCAATAGAGGAAGAGGATGGTTGAGGATCTTTCTAAGGGAATGTTTCATCAAATTGGACATTCCTATGAAAAAATACCTCATGAGTTGTGGGATCAAGGAGCCTGTATGCTTTCATTTCCTCACAATAACCAACAAAGATGAGCTTTTTGCTTTTCTTATCTAGAGCCTTCCTTTTCTTCTTTGGGATGTGTGCCCAAGCTGTACACCCAAAAATATTGAAGAAGGAGACATCTAGTTTTGAGCCAGTCCATGCTTCTTCAGGTGTTAAATGGTCAAGAGCTTTATGAGGTGTGCAATTTTGAATATAGTTTGCATAGTTAATAGCTTCTACCCAAAAAACTTTTGGAAGATCTCTTGAATGGAGCATACAATTTGCCATTTCCTTCAATGTTCAGTTTTTCCTCTCTGCAATACCATTTTGCTACGGATTATGGGAGACAAAATGTTGATGAATGATGCCATGACTTGATAGAAATATTGAGAACTCATTACTGCAGTATTCCCCCCATTATCTGTGCAAATTTGCTTGATGTTGCAAGAGGCCTGATTTTCAACTAAGGCTTTGAAGATTTTGAAGTGGGATAGAACATCACTTTTGTATTTTAGGAAGTAGACCCAAGTTCTTCTGGAAAATTCATCAATGAAGGTTAGAGCATATTTTTCTCCTTTGAAAGAAGGCTCTAGGAAAAACATCAAGTCACTATGGATTAACTCTAGAGGGGATGAGGCTTTTAGAGAACCACTTGGGTGGAAAGGATCTTGATGTTGCTTTCCAAGAGCACATCTAGGACATACTCCATAAATAGAAGAGACTTGAGGTAAACCTGTTACCATTTCATGGGTGTTCAATTCCTTTAGGTAGTTATAACTGAGATGACCAAACCTTTCATGCCAAATTTTGCTTTCAAGATCTCCATGAGCCACAAAATAGGAGGCCCCTTCTGGATTTTTGAATCCTTTGAAGTGAAATAGGTGAGTGTTGTGATCAATATCTCCTTTGGCTATAAGAGAGTGGGGGTCTTGAAAGTCTCTTATCTCAACTCCTGTTGGAGAGAAGAGAACAATTTTCCCCTTTCCAGAAGTACAAATATGATAGACGGAGAGGAGATTTGTTGCAATGTTTGGAACATAGAGAACATTATTGATAGAGCCACCATCAATGGATATGTCACCCTTTCCTTTGACTGGGATAAAGGAAGAGTCACCAACTTCTATGCTACATGTTGAACTTGAGGAGATAGAAGAGAATGACTCATCTGAAGCAGTCATGTGATGAGTTGCTCTAGAATCTAGTACCCAGTAATTAGAAGAAGTATTGGTGGTCTTCCCTTGAACATTTAGGGCTTTTCCTATCTACTTTTTATTATCTATATTTTGATCCTTCATAGCTGCCTCTAGTTGTTGTAATATTTTCCAGCATTTGTTTACAGAATGACCATTCTTTTTGTAGTGAGTACAAGTTATGGGACTTCTTTCTTTCTTTTTGAATTTTTCTTTAGTGGAGGTGGATGCTACTAAGGCTTTAGAGGAAGAGGAAGAGATCTCATACTTTGCAAGTTTTGTTTCTTCTCTAGTTAGTCTCTCACAAAATTCTTCTAAGGAGGGCATTTTGAAACTTGCACCAAGAGCATATTTTGTAGATAGAAAGGTGGTTGCGAATATTTGAAATACACCATTTAATTTATAAATAATTAGATAAATGCATTCTTCATATTTTTTATCCTTGCCACTACCTTTAAATTGAGTAAGGACTTCTTTAAATTTGGTGAGAAATTCAACAATATTGCTAAAGTCTTCAGGAGATAATGTTGTTAATTCTACCTCTAATTGCATTGACCTTATTTGATCTACTTTTCCAAATAAGTTCTTTAGTTTCTCCCAAATTTCATAAGGAGTTTTACAATCCATAATGTGAAACCATAAGCTTTCATTTACATTAGTGCTTATAATACCCATTGTTTCATACATTTTCCCTTTATGAACAAATATTTCATATTCTTTTTCAAATTCAGGTTGCTTCTCTTCTAGCAGGTGTGTGAGCCCTTTTTGAGAAATGAGATTTAATATTTTGGGTTTCCATGTATGATAGTTATGAGGGGTGAGAGGATCAATTATATTCATTGTATTCATTTTTCCAAAGAAATTTGAAGTGAACCAATAATCCCCCCCTTAACTTCAAATTAAAATAAGCTTTTAAAGGTTGAAACAAAAGCCTGAGAGTAATACCAATCTACTCAATTTACCCACCCTGACGAGAGGGAAACTATAAGTAAATGAGGAGGGTGATATTCCTTACTTAGGCTAATGAAGCAAAGAATACTAGGTCGGACCTTTATACTTATTCTTCTCAGTACCCACCCTTACGAGAGGGAAACTATAAGTAATGAGAGGAATGGTACGTGGAACTTAGGCTTTTGATTGAAATTTTATCTACGAAACCATATATTATTTTTCTCAATAACCCGCCCTTACATGAGGGAAACTATAAGTTTTGAGAAGTGCAATACTTGGAATGTAGGTTATAATGGAGGTTGTTTAAAATATTTGATTTCTTTTATTATTATAGAAAGGAAATATTTATTATATTACTTTCTTAAAAACAAGGAATTGAAATGAAATGAAATTTATGATCAAATTTTTAAATAAACCATATAATTAGTTTATCATCCAAATATATTCCCTTATTTGATGAAGTATGAATTTTTCCTTAAAAAAATAATAAAATCAAATAGACAAATAAGAAGTTTTGACCAATATTAACAACCCCCCTTGAAGCCTATAACACAGGTGCATAAAAGGCACCCTTAAAACCCCCCAAGAAAATTTTATTAAAGAGGTTACAAACTTGTCTTTTTATTTTCTCTTTAGTGGCCAAAAACATAGGCACTAAAGAAGAAAAAGATAACAATATAAAGTGATTTGATAACTTATAATGTGAAGAACATATCTCTATTTGGTACTAGTTTTTAAAAAAACTAGTCGAATAGAAGATATTTTCTTCAAATAATGAAGAAGTTGGAGAGAGCTCTTGGGGCTTTGTCAGGGCCCAAATATTGAACTTTACAAAAGATAAAAATTTTAATAGAGATAAGGTACTCCAAGACTTCTAAAAAATACCTGACTTGATCTGGATGTGTCATCGAAGGACTCGAAGGAGAACGTAACTCACAGTACCAAGTAATAAAATCTTAAAGAAATTTGAAAAATGAGGGAATCATCTACGAAAAAGAGAAAGGAGCACTCCAAAAGATCTCTCCATTTTCCAAGGTAGGACTCCCAAAAAATGGTTTTCGAACAACAAGGAAGACACTACGACTATTCTACATGCTCTTCGAAAGGAGCACGATATACCTGTGATATTACTACATTCGAGAGGTAAAAAAGGAGATAATTATAAAAAAATAATACCTTGTTTGCCTGAATCACAATGCAACAGACGACTGGTAAGGAGTTTGAACTTTCGAATGGCACAGGGAGAGAGAGGAACATCAAGCGGATGCCAAGCATTCATTGTACTTAAAAAAAGAATATAGATACGTGAAAGAAGTAGCTCTAGAATCAATATTCACTCAACACAACTATAGCATATTAAAAAAAACTTGATGTTGAATAAAAGCTTTGGTTTAGAGAGCAATATTCACACAACTTATATAAATATTTGAATAAGAAAGTTGAAGCTCCTGATAACGGATAGAAAGTGAGCTTAGAGTTTAAGTGTAGAGAAAAAATCTTTGAGATTTGGCCTCCGCTGAGCTCTAAGATCATTTCAAATGACCATTGAGGAAGATGAACGAAATTGTCGCGCTTCAAGATTTAGATTTATGCAATTTTGGAGAAGATCTTGCCACGTATTATATTAAGATCTATTTTAATTAATGAGTCAAACATCTGACAATAAAGACGTGAGGAGAGTAATTAAAAAAACTTTCGATCTGCTTTGGAACAAATATTCGGGAGACAAAAAAATTGAATGATCTCCACGAAAACGAACACCGAAAAATATCATCGCTGCCCAACGATGCTCCGGTTCGTGAGACAAAAAAAATTGAATGATCCCCATGAAAATGAATATTGATGATGAAAATATTATCGCTACCCAATGATGCTCTGGCTGGTAGGCCCACACCGCGATGCCTGATAGAGGGAGAACTCTGCATGCTTTCATGACCAATGCAGGCAACCACCGACGGAACCAAAGGAAAGGAGAAATATATATATTACCTTTGAAAAAATGGCAAAAAAGATTTCAAAATTTTTCCTATGAAGCAAATATCAACACTCTTTCTTTTAAAACATAAGGAGAATCTATTATGGTAAAATGAACTTGTGAAACAAAATTAGATAGAACCATAAATAGACTTTCAAAAAATTGTAGATAAAATGAGAGCAATCTACAATAGATATGAAAATAAAACTCCTTATTAAAAAAAGATAAGAGATAAGAACCAGATTCAGAAACTTCCTTCAGGAGAGAATGCTAAGCAGAATCTATCCTGCTCTGGTACCATGTTAGAATTTCCCAAGAGTAGAACTGCAAAGCATTACAAGATTTGAAGAAACAAAAATAGAACTGATTGATTATTCCATGGATCAACTTTGTATAAATAACAAAGTTGATCATTGAGAGCCGTTGGATTACAACAACTCATCAAATCTGATGTAGACTATAACTGAGAGTTCACCTGACTCATGAAGGAGTGGAAACTCAAGTAAGTCTATCCTAGTAGAACTTAAGAGAATAATTACTTATGATAACAGAGTCTTGTTTAGAATATGTTCTGACCAAGTAATTAGGAGATGTGTGCAAGAAGATGATGTATATAACATCATTCGAACAACACATGAAGAACCTTGTGGAGGTCATTATGCCACCCAAATGATAATCAGTAAAATACTTCAAATTTATTACTTTTAGACTACCATGAATAAAGATATCCCTAAATTTATTTATAGATGTGAGACTTGTCAAATAGCTAGTAAGCCTACTCCTTCAATGGATATGTCTTTGGTTCCACAAGTAGTATTTGAACCATTCGAGAAATGGGTAATTGACTTTGTTGGACTAATATATCCTCCAAGTGGAGGTAATAAACACATACTTGTGTGTATGGATTATGTTACTAAGTGGGATGAAGTTAAAGCTTTACCACGAGTGCAAGCTAAACCAGTTGCTGATTTTCTTTATAAAAATATTACGCAACGCTTCGAAGCACCTAGAGAGTTAGTTTCAGATCATGGAACCCAATTTCTCTCCAAATTTATTGAAAATTTTTGTTACATATATCAAATAGAACATAATAAAACCTCACCATATCACCCTCAAGCTAATGGACAAGTAGAAGTTATGAATAGTGAACTTGGAAAGATCATTACAAAAATTGTAACTATTAATAGGGGTGATTGGGTTGAGAGATTGAAATAAGTTGTATGGGTATACAATACAACTTGGAAAACTGCCACAGGATTATCACCTTATAAAATGGTCTATGGAAAATAAGCTATCATGCCCATCAAATTTGACATAAAAATTCTTCACACAACAGTACAACTTGACATGAATTTGGACAAATTGCAAAAGACTATATTGGAAAAGTTAAACATTTCGGATGAAAGAATACTAGAGGATTTACATAGGACTGAAATAACCCAACAACAACGAAAGAAATGAAATTATAAACACATTGTATCTTGCACATTCGAATCAGGAGATTGGACTTTGTTGTTTGATTCTCGTTACCAAGACTTTCAAGGTAAATTGAGAACTAGATGGCTAGGACCCTATGAAATCAAAGAGATATTCAAAAGTGGTACAGTTAAGCTTAAGCCTATATATGATTCAACAAGGAAACTACTATTAAATGGATATAGGGTTAAACTTTAAAAGAAGCCATTATCTAAGGAGGAATTCATACACCACCTTAAGTAGTAAGCTAAATTGCAATGCATTTCTAAACTTCAATCAGCCACTATTGAATAATAATTTCTCTAACTTAAAAAAAAATATTATGTTTCCTTTTTTTCATCATGAAGTTTCTACATCTACAGTATTTCTATCTTATTCTTATGAAGTTTCTACATATGCAGTATTTCTATCTTATTCTCATCAATTTTCAGTCTCAATGTTTCAAAAATAGCCCAAGAGGTATTTCTTTAAAAATCTTGTAGGAAATGACTATCATATGTTGCATAATACTTTGTTTGCTAGATAAAATCTAGATGTTTTTCAATTACTCAAACAACATTAGTGTTTTGAGTAAATTTTCATTGAAAATTCAAGCAATATTTTTCCTAGTCAATCAAAATTTTTCTTGGACTACATACATTTGAATATGTAAAAATATTGCAATATTTGGAGAGATTAACTCATGTGTTACTATTTCCATAAGTGAACATTTTCCCTTGCTTATTAATCTATACGCATGGTCTAGAGTACTCATGAATTGGAAAAAGTACAAGCTCACCCTTCATCCCTAAAAAGTAAGAAAAAGAGAATAATAGTAAGGATAGGACCAAATTCCCATAAGGACATTGATAGAGTGGTTGGAAATCCAACTCCCCAAAATTCTTACTCCTTCAAAAATAAAAACAAAAAATAAAAAATAAAATAGGCAAGCAAATATCCCAAAAATTATCTTCTTACTTCTCATAAAATAGGCAAGAACCCCAAAAAACAATAAAAATCCCTTTCTCCCTCTCAAAATGAGAAAGTATCCCAAGAAAATTCATAGAAGGGTAAATGATCTTGAATCCCTAGAATTCTTAGTATATCAAAAACCATGGGGTGATCCTCATTACAATGATGGGTTGAATGAAATCCACTTGGAAATAAGATATTCTTACATAGTAGCACTAAGTCTGGACAAGACCTATGGATGCTCACAGATAAACTAGCTTGTTGGTATAAGTGATATTTTTTGTTACTCAATCCTCACTCATAATGGAAAATGAATACTCACTGCACACACAGTTGGTCCTTGAGAAGCTTGAAAACATTAGGATAACTTTAACACCATGATGATTTGTTAAATGAATAGATGAAGTTATTTCAAACTCTCTAGGATTTTTGAATTATTTGAGAAATAACTTTAGAATATCATGAGGAAGAAAAATACAGAAGCAAATTCCCATGAAAATACTATGGTCCATTTTTCTTACAAAAAATATGGCTTATGTATCTCAAAACCTTGTATCTCTTAATAGAAGCTATCATAATATCAGAATATCTATTTCATTTTTCTAAACAATTGAAAATACTCTAAGCATTTGATAGATATCTATTTTTGTGAAAAGGTTAGAAAATCCAACTAAGTGTCTATTATTTACAAGCTCAATATATAGGCTCTAAAGGCCCAAAATACATAACCAAATCCACTAAATCATGGCTTTGATCCCAAAATCCTTAACCATAAGCTACAAAACTGCAAAGGAGAATGCACGTAACTTCTAAGCCAAGATATAATGGAAATATGCTAACTAGAAGATCCTTTAGCTAACTTGAAGTTCACTCTACCTACTTTGAGTTCACACTTCCTAACTAACACTCCAAAGTGACAACTAGAAGAAAACTAGTGCACACAAGTGTATATGAGAAGGAGACTAACTAGATGAGTCATATGAGATATTAAACATCAATCCTCATTATGCCTCCCCATAATAGAAACATTGGCCTCCAATGCTTTCAAAAGAATAGGAAAGTCATGGGAAATCTGATGAAAAGAAATCCAATGAGCTTGATGCGGCAACTATCCTCGTTGAGCTAAGATATATGAGGTGGTAGACCCCTGGCAAGTCTATCGAGTCTTCATGTCATAGATATAATTGAAATCCAATGGTAACTGAGAATCAGGAACCACATCCACAATATGACTGATAGCTGGTGCAGTCTCCAATGTAGAGTCAAAGTACAACTTCAAAAGATCTACATTGATGACGTCGTGAATCCCCAAGTGTGCGGGAAGATCAAGGCAAAAATAATTCTCGGACATCTACTGAAGGATAGTATAAGGTCCATAGTGAATCAGTTTGATTTTACTATGATTTTTATCAGTAAAATGCCGCTTGTCAAGATGCAACCATACTTTGTCACCAACCTGAAATTGATGAGTAATTTGATGTCGATCCATGGCATTTTTCTATTGCTACTGTGTCTTTTGTAAAATCTCAATCATATTTTATTGAATATTATGCAAGTGCTAAATAAATGAGTGTGCCTTGTCTTTCTCCTTCTGAAGATGTGAAGTGATAGGAGAAGGCAAAGACAAAGGTAACTCATAAGATGCCAAGGGCTGAAATCCCAAACAAACCTCAAAAGGTGAGTGACATGTAGAATAATGTAGTGTCCTATTGTAGGCATTTTCAAGTGAGACTCAAGTCCCACTTTACTGGTGAAGTGTGATGATAGATTCGTAAACTTTTCACAAGTGTACGGTTTACCACTTTAGTCTACCCATCGGATTGTGAATGATAGGCGGTGGAAAAGTTAAAGGAAACTCCCAAAATTTTCCACAAAGAACGCAAAAAGTGACCAAAAAAGCATGAATCATGATCTGATATAATGCTGGTAGGTAGACCAAATGATCATCAAATGCTATCAAAGAACAATTGGGCTAAGTCTGTTGTATAACTTGTCTTGCAGCATGGAATAAACTTAGCTATTTTACTGAATCTATAAACCACCACGAACACACAATCATGTTGTCACACTGTCATGGGAAAACCACTAACCAAATACATGGAAATGATTTCTCAAGGACGTGAATGAATGGGCAAAGGAATGCCTAATCCAAACTTCCTGTTAGCTAGTTTTGAGTGACAAAAAACTGCACAGTTTTTGAGAAATCTCAACACATCCCTCTACATTTTAGGCCAGTAGAAAAATCTTTGCAAGTGATGAAGTGTTTTGTGTTTCCCAAAGTGACCACCATAAAGTTTTGAATGAGCTTCCTTAAGAAGTGACACTCTTGGCTCACAAGGAACACAAAACTTGACCAATTTGTAAAGAAGTCCTTCTTTGATGTAGAAATCTTGGAAAGGACGCAAATTGGAAGAAGAATGTTTACTTGTTCAAATATTTTTCCAAAATCAGGATCTTGTGAATACTGATTAGGCCAAGTCTGAAATCCCAAGTGTGAAGTAGACATTACTATTAAATCAAGAGAGGTAGGAGGCCTACTCAAACAATCAACAACAGTATTACTCTTCCCCTTTTTGTATTTGATCACCAAGTGAAATTGTTGGAGGTAAGAGGCCCAATTCATATATCTTGATTCTTCAATTTTACTTTGAGATTGTACAATTTTACTTTAAGATTGTAGGAACCTGATAGGCATGTGATCAGTGTGTACTACTATATATTTTCCCAAAATATAATGTCTCCAGTACTTGATAGCTTGAACTAATGCATACAACTCCTTGTCATATGTAGAATAGTTCAACTTAGCAGTAGAAAAAGTTTCTAAATGATAAGCAACCAGATGACCATTTTGTTTGAGCACAGCACCTAAAGAAACTTTAGAGGCATTCGTTTCAATCTCAAAATGTTGAGAGAGGTCAGGTAAAGTTAACACGGGTGTTGTACAAAGTTTATTTTTAATTTTCTCAAAGGCAACCTATTGGATTTTATCCCAATAAAATGGAACTTTAGACTTAGTGAGATAATGCAATGGAGTTGCAAGGGTGGAATATTGAGGAATGGACTTGCGATAAAAATTCGCAAGCCCTAGGAAACTCCTTAACTCGATGAGAGTAGAAGTAGGGCGCCACTTAAGTAAAACATCATATTTACTGGGATCTTCCTGAATTCCACTTTCACTAATCACATAACCACGATATGAAATTGAAGTATTGCCAAAAGAACACTTGGAAGGATTGGCATATAATTGATTCTTTGCAAGAAGATCAAGTGTATGATGGAGATGCCCAAGGTGTTCCTCCCAATTTTTTGAGAATATCAATATAACATCAAGATATGTTATTACAAATTTGTCAAGTACATCATGAAATACATCATTCATCAACCTCATGAAGGTTGCAGGAGCATTTGTAAGACCGAAAGGCATGACCAACCATTCAAAGAGGCCCATCTTCGTCTTAAAAGTTATCTTCCATGTATTCTTAGCTTGAATATGCACTTGATGATATCCACATTTGAGATATATTTTTGAAAATAACTTAGCTTATTGGAGCTGATCTAATAAATCATCAATGTGTGGTAGTGGATATCTATTCTTTATAGAAATTATGTTCAAAGCACGAAAATCAATGCACAATCTCCAAGTGCCATATTTTTTAAGAACCAATAAAATAGGTGAGGCACAAGCAGAAGTACTTTCATTAATGAAATCCTTAGACAACAAATCTTCTATTTGCATTTTAATTTCCTCATTTTGAAAAATAGATTGCCTATACATGGGTGCATTAGGTAGTGAATAACCAGGAATGATTTCAATGCTATGATTAATTGTGTGAATTGGAGGAAGAGACTTTGGCTCCTAAAATAGGTGTGATTAATTTTGCAATATTTTATCGATTGAAGAGTGTTGCTTTGTAATGGATTTTGATGTAGGAGTGTGTTTAGAGAGAATGAAAATTAGTACCTCACCACCTTTTTTAATTGCCTTTTGTGTTTGATTGGAATTTAGAATGATGTTAGGAGTGTTGGTGATTTTTATGAGAAATACCTAACCATATTTTTGAAATGTGTAGGTTCTTTTGAAAGCATCATAAACAACTCTCCTATCATACTAAAAAGGTTGTCCAAGAAAAATCCCACAACAATCCATAGGAGTCACATCACAAGTGATTTGATCTATGAACTGTGGGCTAAATGCAAATTTTAATGTGCAAGTGTGAGTGATTTATGAGCCCCTTCCACTATCCTTCCAACCCAAAGAATAATTTTTAGGATGAGGTTCCATAGGTAACTTCAATAGCTCGACAATTGACTTCGTAATTAGATTTTTCTATGAGCCATTATCCACTATACAATCTGTTGCAAAATTATGGAGCAAATGAGCTCGAGTGATGAGCAAAGCATCACGAGCGCCCCCTGATGAACTTACATTTACCAAGGTAACCTCATTGAGCTTACCTCGTAATTATTTTTATACTCTACTTTCTCCTACTGACTCAAGGGGACCTCTCGAAGCATCCGCCTCTTGAGTAGTGATGACTAAACTCTTATTCTTAAGCTTAAAACAATCTGGTTTTTCATGATCTTTTTTCTTACAATAGTTACAAAAATTTTGGAATAAGAAGGTTTGGAAGAAGAAGAAGGGGTAGAAACAAAAGGATAAGGAGAAGAAGGATATGGAGAAGAATAATTCTTCTTTTGGGAAAAGTTCTTCTTTTGTGAGAAATAATTATTCCCTTTTGATGAGTTAGCAACCACTTGATTAGCAGGTGCACAGAATCCCTGTGAATGCACCTTGAACTTGTCCTCCACAAGTTGTTCCTGGTTGAAAATTGAATCCATTGTTTCCATAGAAACAAACATAATTTCCTTGTACAAATGCTCTAACAAGCCACTTTAGAATTTGAGAATCAAAGCTACGATATCATCCTCCACGTTCAAAAGTATCATGTACCTATTGAATTGAAAGATATATTCCTGCATAGTCATATTAGTACCTTGTCGAAACTGAAACCACTTAATAAACAATTCTTTAGAATATTTGAAAGGATAAAAATTGGTATTAATACAGTCTACAAGCTCATCCCAAGTGGTAAGCTCTTCATGACCCTTTTTCCTTTTGAGAAGTACTTTAGCTAAACCAGAAAGTTTTAGCTTAGCATATGGAACGTGATCATCATTGAAAGTTGAGTGTAAGAAAACCAAGAACTCATGTCAAGAATCCAACTATTCAAGACTTCAGGGTTCCGAGATCCATCATAAAGTGGCACTTCACATCGAACTCTTAGGCGAGAATCATGAGCAGAATAAGAAGCATTGTGGATGGAAATATCATTTTGCAAAATAGATTATGGGGAGGAAAATAATTTACCTTCACTGCAAGGTTACTAAGGACTTCTGCTATGGTAGTACCATTACCTTTATCTACTAAAGCATTGACAACATGTGCAAGTTCTGCCACTTGGGCAGCCAAATCAGAAGCCATGTGAAACCGAGTATAAGCCAGGAGTAACAAGGAATCAACACTTAAAAATCAGGGTAAAAATTTGGAAATACCCTGTTACAATGTAGTGCCTTGAAAAAAAATACCCCTAAGGCTAAAATATTTAAAAAATTTAACTTAACCTAAGGTTTAAAAAATTTTCCATTATAATTTATTAATTTAAAAATAACTTAATTAAAATTTTAAATTTAATTAACCAAAGAAAGATTAATTAATTTTAATTAAGATATTTAAAAATAAATTAATAAATAAAGAAAATTTACATGCAAGAATTTTAAAACCTTAGGTAAAGTAAATTAAGAAAATAAATTAAAAGTACCCTTGATTGCCGAGATAAGCCGAACAAGTACTGAACTCCCCTTAACCTGCATGAAAATTTTCAAACTACAGTGGCACTATTCTCGAGGAGCCTTTGCATGCCAATAATAAAAAATATGTAGGGTGATGAAATAAGAGCAGGAGGTAGATGTCACTTTGTGCAGATGTCAAAATTGTGCCGCAAGCACAACAACTCTACTGGCTTGGCACTGCTCAGCACACAAAAATTTGTGCTCGACACACTTGCCACTATTAGGTGGTAGAAAATCCTGATGCGATGCAAAAAATCGATGTCGTGGAGGTCGCACGGTAGAATTTCTATCGTGCCTGCCAACTGCTATGCCTATATCTATGATAGGCTTGCAGTTGTGATAGGCCTTGGCAGCATGTTACAGGTACAGACCCTGTTGTATGATAGGCCTTTCAGGCACTACAGTGACTGTCAGGCGCTGGCGACATTGACAATCGAGTCAGTGCCTACAGGCTGCAGCACTGTGGCAGGCGCCTGCCAAATCAATGGGAAGGCACTACTGGAATGACTATCGGTGGTCGACAACAGCGACTGGCCTGCCTAGGGCGGCCACGACACGGGGTCGATCGTCGACCGGATTGTGCCGACCCGAGGTGAACAAGTTTTTTTTTTTTTAATTTTTAAATTAAATAAATAAATAAAATTAATATATATATATATATATATATAGCAATTTAAATTTTAAATAAAAATATTAAATAACTGAACTTGTTATTTAAAATTTTTAAAATTTAAATTTTTACAATACTTCTAAGAAATTAAGGCAATTTTACCTCAAAAATTTCTAAGAAAATTTGCAACTCACTTTGTCAAACCAACAAGACCCCTTCAGTAGCTCTCCTTTCAAGATCCAGTCAACACACGACCAGTGTTTTAAAGGCAACCAAACCCAAGTCGACACATGACCTGGTATAGATGATCTTCGGTCTTCAAGACTCCAAACTGGCAGGAAAAAATGGCTCCCTAATACGTATTTCACCATAGCTAAAATCCAAACCTTCCAAGGGATTTTTGTAAGATAGAAATCGGGGTAAACTTCTCCTATACTCCTTGAGCATACGGAGAAATTTGGAACAAGGATTTTGACACCGAAGAAACTTTCTTCTGCGAATGGTCTTCAAGCTCCCCTTGAGCTTGAACCGAGTCCTCAATGAGAAAGAGTTTCTCATAATAAAATTATCTCCTTCCCTCTCACCTCACAAGCCCTAGTGCAAAAATGAACTAAGCTCTGATACCAATGAAAATTTTATAAAATCCAACTAAGTGTCTATTATTTACAAGCTCAATATATAGGCTCTAAAGGCCAAAAATACATAACCAAACCCACTAAATCATGGATTTGATCCCAAAATCCTTAACCATAAGCTACAAAACTGCAAAGGAGAATGCACAGAACTTCTAAGTTAATATAGAAGGAAAATATGGTAACTAGAAGATCCTTTAGCTAACTTGAAGTTCACTCTACCTACTTTGAGTTCACACTTCCTAACTAACACTCCAAAGTGACAACTAGAAGATAACTAGTGAACACAAGTGTATGTGAGAAGGAGACTCACTTACAATATTAATTTGCAAGAAATAAACTATGCAAACCTAGCTAGGAACTACTATAGGGGTCATATGAGAGATTAAATATTAATCCTCATCATTTTGTATACATTGATGACTGATATCAAGCTTTATAATCATTATCTTTCTCTCACTTTGATACTCCTTAATGACATTTAGGAAGCACAATCACAACAATTATAATAAACCCCCATAAAAAAACTTATTATTATATTATCCATCAATATAAATAAAACACCCTTCATCTTGTTTTGGCTATATAGCCAAAATTACAGTTTGGGGGGGGAGTAAATAGAGGTATACTAAGTTCACAATACAGATTGGTGGGGAGAAATAGGTAAAGTATTTTCTCAAACTCTAACAACTATATTCTTGTAGACATCTTTTGTAGATGCATTTTATAGATAAATTATGACGAAAGTTTATCTATGTATAAGTAAAATTTAGCATATGGTGAGGATGTTCAAGATGATGCCACATACTGCATATCCTTAACTTTTCTTCAAATCTCACTGTAGATGGAGACCCACCACAAAGTTTCAAAGGCACCAACTTCTGGTACACATGGATACCAAAAGTTAATAGAAGCTACCATGAGACCATTCTAAGTGATGACACGATGAAAGGTAATGAAAAATTAAAATTAAAATCTAAAATACACATGGCATGTATACATGGGTAAAAATTTGAAACGACTGATGAACGCATGCCACATATGCATAAGTGTGTGAAATTTAATAAGTTTTTAAGTTATGCCAAGGAGGCAAAAATTATCGGTGCCAACCTATGACTACCTTCCAAGGTGGTAAAAGACTTAGTGAAGGACGTCGACAATGATCAATACGTGGCGCATGCAGCCAATAGCCAACACTACCATGGATGGAAATCATCGATCATTGACTAAAATCCTATGAAGGGTTGCAAATTAAGGGAAAATTCATTCTAGGGTTAGAAGCTCTATCACGACATCAACACAGCTTTTTCAGGCCAATTATATGAAGGTGATGCGGATTCACGATTTTGATCATCGATTGAAACAAAAATTGAGGGTTGTAATTTGTTAAGTCGTGATAAGATTACCACCATTGATTTAGGATAAGAAAGTGGTCACGATTTGCTACATGGTAAACACATGATGTATACAAAAAAACTCTAATTTGATTTCCTTCCATAGAATGTAGTGAGCACCGAACAAAAACTCTACAACCTAGTCAAAATTATACAAAATTTCTCAGGAAAGCCAAATTGAGGGTTCAAAATAAAAATTCGAAAGGGGAAAACATTGGATAAGGGTGGAATTATGGAAAATTAGGGTGAAACAACTTAGAAAACTATGACATAAGGTGGCAGAATTTGTGCGTGGCAGAAAAATGAAAGCGACAGGTAATATTTTACTGTCCCATTTTATTTTTGTTACAGGATTAGATATTTTAAAAAAATAGATGCCCTAATAATTTTTCTACAGGAATAATTAGCAAATATTTTTTTAGAAAATTATGTAGAGGATTATTTTTGGGTTAACATGTCTATTATGGAATGATTAGTGAATATTTTTTTTAGAAAATATGCAAACATAGGTCATAATCATAGACTATTTATGTCGATAACAGAGAAAAAAAATTAAATTAAGATGATTATTTACTTAAGTTTAAATTGTATGTTTTTGATTAAGTCGGGTAATGAATTATCTTGCATAAATTTGTAAAATTCATTTTTGTGCAGATGAAATTGTTGCAGGTTCCTAAATTCTAAAACTTCTACCCTAAGAAGCCATACCCCGATCCATGTTCCAAAAATATAGTGATCTCCCATCCATTGAAATATAGAATCTGAGCAATTCTACAGTAGAACTATTCCAAAGGGCTAGATGGTGGGATGCCCTCACTAAATTTAGAGGGTACGATCAAGGGGTAGCCCAGAAATTTATCTTAAAATGTAATCCCGTGAAAATGACTACCCGCATCAAAGATATCCAATTCAACTTAAACCCAAGCATTATTTTTGAAGTATTATGTTTACCAGAGGTAATACTGCCATACTATAAAAACCCCTCTAATCATATAGCTAGTGGAAAAATTTGGAGAAAAATGCACCATTATTTGAGACAAAGAGTGTTGGATTAAAGGTGTTTCCACTATTTCACTCCCTCTCATGTTGTAGGAAGCTGTTGTTTTAATTATTAAATTCTTCACCCTAGAAGTACGTATGTCCACCTATGCAACCTACCATATTCGCATGTTGATGAATCTAAAATTATTAGAAAATAATGACTGTGTTATTAATCTATCGTACTTCATGTTTTAGTCTCTGAAGTCTACTGTTATTCATGTGTAGCCTAAAAATCCTCAAGAAAAAACTAAATTGCACCTACTTGCACACCATGGTTTTATTAAATTTATAGTTCTAAAAAAATCACATGAAGTTAAAATAGCCTAGAATAGGATAATCGTAGAACCAAACATACTAGAATACTCCGAGTCAATTGAAAATGAGCTTGAGGAAGATAGTATGTCTGAGGAAAATCATTAGTCAGATAGTCGGGAGGAGGAACTTGAGTCCCCAAAACGTAAATTCCAACCCCCCAAAGATGTTAAACCACCTTGACCTATACGAAAGGTTCGACATCAGAAGCATACTCTTGAAACCCTTAATAAAGGAAATGCATCAGGACACAAATCTAACTTATCTGCACCCGAATTAGTTGTTGAAATATTATCTCATCTATGGGTACAAAATAGTGTTATGTAAATCAAAATTGAAAAATTAAGAGAGGATTTTGTAAAACATTCAAAATAAATTCAGTGAGCCCTTACCCTTAATATAGATATGATTAAATAGTTCTTAATAGATAAGGTGAAGAAACTTGTTGATTTCATCAATATATTGCCACCTGTTGATACTTCCCCTAACAAAAGCTCCACCACTAATAAAAGTCTAGAAAAAGTTAGTTAACTTCAGAAAAGCAGTCCACACCAATAATCCATTTGAATTTTCTAAACTTCTTGAGAAAGAGAGTTCCCAACCGTTCATCAGCCTAACACAGCAAAACCAACCAAGAAAATCAGTTCCTCCCACCAAAAGAGGAACTTCAACTGAGAATCTTGTCTTAGATGTCAAGATGCCTCAAAAAATTAACGCAATAATACACAACATTGTTGCATTAGTTGAGAGACCTCTGCCTTATCAAATGCAGCATGTAGAGTAGAGAGAGGATTCCCTTGAAGTTGAGCATACCAATACTATCATGGTTAAGACACTAGTTGGTGACCAAAAATCCAAAGAGTAGGTACAAAAGGTGAAACGGGAATGCAATCTATCACCAACAATAACCCCATAATCAAGAATTTCCACCCGATGAACACAAGTCGGATGAACTGAACTGAAAAAAATTGTTTAATATTTTATGATTCTCAAACTTCAATATTTCATCTGTATATTATTATCTATAATATTTTTAATGTTTTTCTATCTATAGATATTTTAGCAGTATATATATATATATATATATTTGAGATAATATTGTGAATAGTATTTTATATTTGAGCCTGTTCTGTATATGCAGTGTTTGATGTTTTATAATCATAGTTTTAGTACATTGCTGTAGTAAAATAAATTGAAAAAAAAAATCATTTCTTTATTAAATATTGTTATGTTATGTTTTATTATAGAAATTTTCCCTGAAAAATAATCATGAACAATATATTTTTCTAAATATGATCAGATGTTCTGCATGTAATTTATAAATTTATTTATGTTATTAGAAATTTCATAAGTCATCATTTTTTGATCTACTTAAATAGTTTTTGAATAAATGTTCTAAAGTCATTCCCATAAGCTTCAACTCCACATTTATTGCACTCATTCCAAACATTCCAAATACCTCTAATTTCAATGATTTTAGGCTAATTAACCTCTGCAATGTCATTTATAAGATTATAACGAAAGCCATCACTATCCTCATGAGAGAGGTTATACCTTTAATCATAAATCAATTCCAAGGGAGTTCTATTAGAGTATGATCTATACTTGATGGTATCATTTCAGTCCATGAAGCAATCCACTCCATATCCATCAATAGGAAAGTTGCCTTCCTCCTCAAACTTGATATGAACAAATCTTATGATAGACTTTGCTAGGAATTCCTACTTGCCATCCTTCATAAGTTTGGATTTTATTCTGAATTGATTTCCTTAATCAAATAATGCATTTCTTTAGCTTGGTTTTCAATCCTCATTAATGGATCACCTACAGGTTATTTACAAAGTAGCAGAGGATTGAGGCAAGGGGATATTTTATCCCCTATCCTTTTCATCATTGTTGTAGAGTCTTTTGGTAGATCAATATTGGCAGCAAGAGAGGCAGGTTTGATTTTTGGACTTTAGGTTACTTCTCAATGTAATCCTATTACCCATAAATATTTTGTTGATGATACCCTGTTGTCCACCTTCACCTCTGTAAATGAAGCCAAAATCATCAAGCGTATCCTTCTCCTATATGAGGAAGCTGCTGACCAAAGAATAAAATTTAAAAAAAGTAAACTTTATTTTCTTAATACTCCTCTCAGAAGACATAACATGATTGCCAACATACTTGAATGCTCCATAGCTAATTTTACTTCCTCATATCTGGGCTTACCTCTCTTCATTGGGAATGCCAAAGAAAGCCTATGGGATAATGTTATCGAAAAACTTCAAAAAAAGTTGTCCACCTAGAGAGGTAATATTTTGTACCAAGCGGGTAAAATCACCCTCACCATGGCCTTTCTCGAAATTATCCCTTTCCATTTTATTTATCTGTTCAAAGCTCTTGCAAGTGTTTACCAAAAATAGAAAATTTCAAAAGCACTTTCTTTGGACAGGATTTGAAAACAAACACAAATTTCATTTAGTTTCTTGGGACAAAGTTTGTAAAACCAAAGATCATGGAGGTTTAGGACATAGAAGGATCTCTCTTCTTAACATTTCTCTCCTTGCCAAGCAATCCTGGAGGATCATTTCCAATGAAAATGTTGAATGGGTCAACATCATGAGAAAGAAATATCTTTAGGCTTCTGAATTCCTCCATGGTGAGGTTCCCTCTACGGGGTCTATTTTTTGGAATTCCATATGTGAAGCTCGATCTCTTCTGCAAAAAGGACTTCGATGGCAACTTGGAAATGGAAAATCCATTTTCTTCTGGGAATACAAGTGGATTGGAGATAGTCCTCTTTCTCAAATTCCTATGTTTCAAAGGATAATCAACACAACGAAACATATGGTTGATCCTTTAGTTGCCAATTTTATTTCCTATACTAATGGTACCACATGTTGGAAAAGAATTGATATCCTAAACCATGAAGAAGAAATCTCATGTTTGCAAGCTCATTTATCTTCCATAAAAATTCCATTTGGAGATCTCAAGGACCAACCTACTTTGGAACCTACTGATTCTAGATAATTTTCTATCAAATTAGCTTATTTACTTTCACTTAACAACATTGAAACTCCTATTCCTTTCAAGCTATTTTGGACCAAATATTTGATTCCCAAAATTGCCTCCTTTTCTTGGTTGTGCATCCAATATCGCATACGTACTACAGAGAAGATGGTTTTGGGACTCATATGCTCTGTCTTTAAAATGGTGGTCCCCATGTTTTGACCCAAGAAGGGAGTCCAAATCAATCCAGCCTATATGTGTCAAGTTACCAGGTTTACCACTAGAGCTGTGGACATGTAGGATATTGAAGGAAATAGGTAATAAACTAGGATCATGTGTGGATATTGATCAAGGGTGCTTGAGTGGCTCCTCTCGAACTATTGCAAGGATAATAGTGGAGCTGGACCTTCGGGAAGGTCTCCCGGAGACAATTGAGATCAGAATTGGGAAGTGGCATTACGACCAAATTTTTGATTATGTGAAGATACCTTTCCGATGTGCTAGATGTCATGTATATGGTCATTTAGTTGCAGAATGTGGACTAAAATTCACAGAAAGGGAGGGGGGGAATAGTTCTAAAGTAAATCACAACCCTAGAGGGAGAGTGGTTGGATTAGACAATCACTTGGAGGGATTAAATAGTAGACACATAGGTCAGGTTCAAACTCCTGTAGATGAAAATGGTGGTCACGAGAATGGCATAAGCAATGTTGTTGATGATCCCCATCTCTCCAATGCTCAGAACAAAGGAGATAGAAGAGAATCAATCTTAGATCAGAGGGAGGAAACACATGTTCAAGAAAACACAAGGAAAATACCTCATTGAGACCACAGGTGGCAACCCATTTACATAGTAGTTCTCCCAGTTTTATAAATTATAAATCTGATTTAAGATCAAACCTTGTTGAAGAGCTATTACCCCCCTTCCAGGATAGGTCTATTGGGTTTGATAAACAAATGGTTTCTGCAAAGAGAAGTGGTATCCGGAAATAAGATATGAATATCCATCATCCTAGTAATAAGAGGCCTCTCAGCATTCCAATTTTTTCTTCATTAAAAAATTCCACATCTCTACTTTCATATTCTTCTGAAGGCAAAGAGTCTTTAAAGGGGTCTCACAATTATTTTCCTAGATCACACAAATCATCAGCTTTCTTTGATAAGGGAGAAATCGCAGGAGGACTTAGCTTGGATGTGGTTACCTCACATGCCTTAGGGAGGAGATCAAACATTCAACTGGAAAAGGATCAAGCTTTGAGGGAAGTAAATATAGGGAAACAAAAATCAATAATAGGGGAACTTAGAGTATGCAAAACCCCAGAACTAGTTAAATAATGCTAATCCTCTCTCAAAATATTCGGGGTCTGGGCAGTGCCTCAAAAAAGATTGCACTAAGGAGGTTAATGCAACTTCATCTTCCAGATATTATTTTTCTTCAAGAGACTATGGGAGTGGGTGTGAAAGTGGAAAGCATTCTCCACACCCTTATAAAGGACTGGGAATTCCTCTCTTTGGACTCTGAAGCATATCAGGTGGCCTTGTCCCAGGGTGGAAGAAGAGGAATTTCAGGTTTATAAAATCTGCTTTTCTTACATTAGGTATAGGAGTGGAGCTCTTCTCTATGGAATTGGGGAAATCCTCTATGTTGGTTAACATTTATGGCCCTTATGAAAATAAAATTCATTACTGGGATACCATTTTTGCCAATAAATTTCTGCAGCATGGGAATCTTATCCTAGGGGGTGATCTAAATTTCACTTTGAATAGAGCAGAGATATGGGGGACAGCAGTAATAAGTGACCCACAAGCTGGGTTTTTTAAACACAAATTTGAATTGGCAGACTTGGTAGATGTAGAACCAATCAAAATTACTCCTACCTGGAGCAACAAAAGAGCAGGTGAGGAATATGTGGCAAAAATATTGGATCGATTCTATGTCTTCGATTCCCTGCTGATGGATGGGGAGAAAATCAGAACCTGGGTGGACCCTTGTGGCATCTCAGACCATTTTCCTATTTTTCTCCAAATAGGCAACTCGGATAGGAAACCTCCAAGCCCTTTCAAATTCAATTCAACTTGGCTGCAAGACAAATATTTTCAAAATCTGGTTAAAGAAGAATGGACTTCTTATGATGAAAACTTGGGAAGTTCAACCTGCTCTCAAATGACAAAAATCCTGAAGAAAGTTAAAATAGCTGTTTCTAAATGGGCTCATAATAAGTATAGGCAACAAATGCAGGAACTCCTATTGGAACAATAGATTGTTGTTTCTTATGAGAGAGTGAATGAGGTCGGTATTTCAGAGGATTCCAAATCAACCATCAGAGCATTGGAAGAAAAAAAGAGTAATATCTTGCTAGCTCAATAAGCCCAATGGAGGCTTAAAAGTAGAGCTATTTGGCTGGATTTAGGGGACGAAAACACCAAATTCTTTCAAAATTATGCAAATCACAGGAAAAATATTAACACCATATGGGAATTGCCCAATGGAGAGGGGTCAAAAGCAAGGACCTTCAAAGACATCACAGCTCTTGGCATAAAACATTTTAAGCACTTGTTTAAAGATCCCAAAAGGGTAAACTTGGCTGAGATCTTAAAACATACAACCTTCTTTCCAAGTTTTGCAGATGAGGCTACTAATGAAATGATTCTTGAGAAATTTTCATTGGAGGAATTAAAAGTAGTGCTTTCATCCTTTCAGAAGGACAAAATTCCTAGGCCAGATGGTTGGGGGGTAGAATTCTTCTTGGGCTTCTTTGACTTAATTAGGGAAGACCTGATTAGAGTTATTGAAGAAACTAAAGCTTCAAGGAAGATCCCAGTGGATTTTAACTCAACCTTCATCGCTTTGATTCCAAAGAAGGACTCTCCAAATTCTTTTGATGATTTCAGAATTATTTCCCTGTGCAACTGCCTCTATAAAATTATTGCCAAAATTATTGCCTTGAGGTTAAAAAGAGTTTTTTTTTATTCCATCTCCAGTGAGCAATTCGGGTTTCTAAATGGGAGGCAAATCCATGACATTGTAGGAGTGAACCAAGAAGGGTTGCATACTATAAAAACAAAAATACTTCCTGCTATAGTCATAAAACTGGATCTTTCCAAAGTTTTTGACAGGGTTAATTGGTTGTATTTGAGGATCATGCTTCTTCACATTGGGTTCAACCTTCGTGTTGTAAATTGGATTATGGGATGTGTGACCTCTGTCTCCTTCGCTGTACTCATAAATGGTTCTGCTTCTAATTTATTTTCCTTAGAGCATGGCATTAGGCAATGTTGTCCCTTATCTCCCTTTTTATTTCTTTTGGTGGCTAAAGGTTTGAGCAGGGCAATCAATGAAGCTAAGATAACAGGGCAGTTTAAAGGAATTCAAATGAGTACATCATTCTCTCTAACACATCTCCTATTTGTAGATGATGTTATTTTGTTTAGTGTTGGTTCTTTAAGGGACATCAGCAAGCTTAATGATATTCTAAGGAGCTATTGCCTTGCCTCTGGTATGGAAATCAATATGGGAAAGTCTACAATGTCGTGTTTTGGCCTGGTGGAAGAGGAGGAATTTTTTTTTCAAAGAATTCTTTCTTTTCCCAAGACTGATTTCCAATCAGGGATAAAATATCTGGTATTTTTTTTTAAGCCAAATAACTATGGCATAAGAGATTGGGATTGGCTGGTGGAAAAGATAGATAAAAGGATTTCTATGTGGTGTAATAGGTGGTATCAATTGGAGGCAGATTAACTCTCATAAAATCAGTCCTGGAGGAAATCCCTGTCTACTGGTATGGCATTGCTTTCATCCCAGTAGGGGTACTAGAAAAAATCAAAAAAATGTGCTTCAAATTTCTGTGGAATGGAAAAAGGGACAAAGCAACCATTTTTTTAGCCAAATGGAAATCAATAGCAAAGCCAAAGGACGAGGGAGTTTGGGGTATTAAAAATATCCATATTTTTGGTAAAGCACTGGCTACAAAAAGCTTATGGATGCTACTTTCTCAAGAAAACCTATGGAGCAAAGTCATCAAGGAAAAATATATCGAACCTCTTTCTATGGAAGAGTGGATAAGGAAACCTGACAAGTCCATCAAAAAGGTGTCTAACTTCTAGAAAGCTGCTATTCAAGCATTTCCACTTCTGGGAAATTGGTTGGCTTGGAAAATTGGAAATGGTGAAAAAGTGAGAATTGGGGAAGATCCTTGGGTTGGTTGTGGCAATAAGCATAGACTTTCTGAGGACCTCTTACTTTCTCTCCACAATGCAGGTTTTTATACTCTCTCTCAGGTGGTAGACCAAGACACTACTACCATATGGCAGCAAGGTTGGATGAGTGTGCAACATCTGGGTCTTGAAGGCAGGAAGGCTGAGTCATGGCAAGCTTATGTGAAGGCACTTCTCATCAGTCATATTAGGATCATACCAACTTTGGATGATGAGCTAGTTTGGACAAAAAATACTAAGAGTGGTGTTTATACTGCTGGGATGGGATATAAAGACTTGTTTGCTCATGATAGGTAGGGGGGCAATATATGGTGGTGGAAAGCGATTTGGAAGGTAAAGACTCCTTTAAAAACCAAATTTTTATGGCTGGCCCTCAATAACAGAATTTTAACTTGGGATGTTTTAATGAAGAGGGGGTTTCAATGTCCTGGAAGGTGTACACTCTGTCATAAGGAGCTTGAAACTATCAACCATTTATTGGTTGGCTATGTTTTCACAAAGTATGTATGGAAGGAGATTGAGGTGATAACTGGGAGCACTGGTAATTGGCAAGGAGACACATTGGAACACTGTTTGTAGCAGTGGTTTGATTCCAAAGATCTGAAGTCCTATAGGGCTCTCCCTTTTGAGGTGGCATGGGGAGTATGGCTACCAAGAAACTCAAATATTTTCCAAGCCTCTTCCCAACCAGCCTTTCAAATTGCTACTCAGATCCATTCTTTCATTGTTGATCTTGTGAAACCTACTGTGCAAAAAGGCCCAAGAATAACAAAAGCTGCCAATGTCAACAAAATAGCTCCGTAGGGTTTTTTTGATGGTGCTTGTCAAGGCTTATGTTTGGGGCAGGGGGAATCCTCTTTCTTAAGGATTCTCATTTCATTCAGTTTAAGGTTGGCCTAGGAGGGGGCACAAATAATTATGCTGAATTAATTGCTTTGAAGTTGCTCTTGAAAATTGCTCTCGACCACCATGTTCAACAACTCCAAGTTTTAGGAGACTCCTTGTTGGTCATCAATTGGATGAAGAAAATGTTCAGAATGGAGAACTTAACTTTGCAGCCCATTTTTCAATAGGTAAACATTTTGGCAGATGTTGTAAACCCCATATCCTATACTCATATCTACAGAGAACTCAACTCGGGGGTGGATGCTTTGTCAAAGGAAAGTCTGCAGCTGGCGCATGGAATATGGGAGCTGATGGAAATAAAGGATGGTGTGACTATCCAAGAGACAACAATTTCTTTGCTCGATAATTAAAAAAAAAAATCTGGGAGGCAATTTCTCATTCGCTTTTCCTTTCCTTTCTGGATTTTCTTGTAGACAAAGTAGCTGAGCATTATTGACACCTTTGAGTAGAGGTTTTATTGGAAACTAAAAAAAAAATTCGGGAGGTAATTTCTCGTATGCTTTTCCTTTCCTTTCTGGATTTTCTTGTAGAAAAAGTAGTTGAGCATTATTGACACCTTTGAGTAGAGGTTTTATGGGAAATTTTTAACTCTTAGCCCTTTCTTGATGGTTCGATGAAAATTTAGGTGGGGACAGCCAATGTGTTCCTGCCTGGTTATTCCAACTTGCCTTGGGCAACTTCACAATGTAATTTTCTTTTTCTGGTGAAATAGAAATTATGATTTTTTTTTGTAGAAAAAAAAAAAATTAGCATATGGTGAGGACGTTCAAGACGATGCCACATACTGCCTATCCTTAAATTTTCTTCAAAGCTCACCGTAGATGGAGACCCACCACAAAGTTTCAAATGCACGAAGTTCTGGTACACATGGATACCAAAAGTTAATAGAAGCTACCATGAGACCAGTCTAAGTGATGACACGATGAAAGGTAATGAAAAATAAAAACTAAAATCTAAAATATACATGGCATGTATACATGGGTAAAAATTTGAAATGACTGATGAACGCATGCCACATATGCATAAGTGTGTAAAATTTAATAATTTTTTAAGTTATGCCAAGGATGCAGAAATTATTGGTGCCAATCTACGACTACCTTCCAAGGTGGTAAAAGACTTAGTGAAGGACATCGACAATGATCAACACGTGGCACATGTAGCCAATAGCCAACACTACCACGGATCGAAATCATCGATCATTGATTAAAATCCTATGAAGGGTTGCAAATTAAGGGAAAATTCATTCTAGGTTTAGAAGCTCTATCACGACATCAACACAGCTTTTTCAGGCCAATTATATGAAGGTGATGCAGATTCACAATTTTGATCGTCGATTGAAACAAAAATTGAGGGTTGTAATTTGTTAAGTCGTGATAATATTACCACCATTGATTTAGGATAAGAAATTGGTCACGATTTGCTACATGGTAAACACACGATGTATACAAAAAAACTCTAATTTGATTTCCTTCCATAGAATGTAGTGAGCACCGAACAAAAACTCTACAACCTAGTCAAAATTATACAAAATTTCTCAGCAAAGCCAAATTGAGGGTTCAAAATAAAAATTCAAAAGGGGAAAACATTGGATAAGGGTGGATGGTGAAACAACTTAGAAAACTATGACGTAAGGTGGCAGAATTTGGGCGTGGTAGAAAAATGAAAGCGACGGATAATATTTTACTGTTCCATTTTATTTTTGTTACAGGATTAGATATTTTAAAAAAATAGATGCCCTAATAATTTTTCTACAGGAATAATTAGCAAATATTTTTTTATAAAATTATGTAGAGGATTAGTTTTGGGTTAACATGTCTATTATGGAATGATTAGTGATTTTTTTTTTTAGAAAATATGCAAAGATAGGTCATAATCATAGACTATTTATGTCGATAACAGAGAAAAAAAATTAAATTAATATGATTATTTACTTAAGTTTAAATTGTATGTTTTTGATTAAATCGGGTAATGAATTATCTTGCATAAATTTGTAAAATTCGTTTTTGTGCAGATGAAATTGTTGCAGGTTCCTAAATTCTAAAAGTTCTACCCTAAGAAGTCATACCCTGATCCATGTTCCAAAAATGTAGTGATCTCCCATCCATTGAAATGAATCTGAGCAATTCTACAGTAGAACTATTCCAAAGGGCTAGATGGTGGGATGCCCTCACTAAATTTAGAGGGTACGATCAAGGGGTAGCCCAGAAATTTATCTTAAAATGTAATCCCGTGAAAATGACTACCCGCATCAAAGATATCCAATTCAACTTAAACCCAAGCATTATTTTTGAAGTATTAGGTTTACCAGAGGTAATACTGCCATACTATAAAAACCCCTCTAATCATATAGCTACTGGAAAAATTTGGAGAAAAATGCACCATTATTTGAGACAAAGAGTGTTGGATTAAAGGTGTTTCCACTATTTCACTCCCTCTCATGTTGTAGGAAGCTGTTGTTTTAATTATTAAATTCTTCACCCTAGAAGTACGTATGTCCACCTATGCAACCTACCATATTCGCATGTTGATGAATCTAAAATTATTAGAAAATAATGACTGTGTTATTAATCTATCGTACTTCATGTTTCAGTCTCTGAAGTCTACTGTTATTCATGTGTAGCCTAAAAATCCTCAAGAAAAAACTAAATTGCACCTACTTGCACACCATGGTTTTATTAAATTTATAGTTCTAAAAAAATCACATGAAGTTAAAATATCCTGGAATAGGATAATCGTAGAACCAAACATACTAGAATACTCCGAGTCAATTGAAAATGAGCTTGAGGAAGATAGTATGTCTGAGGAAAATCATTAGTCAGATAGTCGGGAGGAGGAATTTGAGTCCCCAAAACGTAAATTCCAACCCCCCAAAGATGTTAAACCACCTTGACCTATACGAAAGGTTCGACATCAGAAGCATACTCTTGAAACCCTTAATAAAGGAAATGCATCAGGACACAAATCTAACTTATCTGCACCCGAATTAGTTGTTGAAATATTATCTCATCTATGGGTACAAAATAGTGTTATGTAAATCAAAATTAAAAAATTAAGAGAAGATTTTGTAAAACATTCAAAATAAATTCAGTGAGCCCTTACCCTTAATATAGATATGATTAAATAGTTCTTAACAGATAAGGTGAAGAAACTTGTTGATTTTGTCAATATATTTCCACCTGTTGATACTTCCCCTAACAAAAGCTCCACCACTAATAAAAGTCTAGAAAAAGTTAGTTAACTTCAGCAAAGCAGTCCACAACAATAATCCATTTGACTTTTCTAAACTTCTTCAGAAAGAGAGTTCCTAACCGTTCATCAGCCTAACGCAGCAAAACCAACCAAGAAAATCGGTTCCTCCCACCAAAAGAGGAACTTCACCTGAGAATATTGTCTTAGATGTCAGGATGCCACAAAAAAATAATGCAATAATAGACAACATTGTTGCATTAGTTGAGAGACCTCCACCTTATCAAATGCAGCATGTAGAGTAGAGAGAGGATTCCCTTGAAGTTGAGCATACCAATACTGTCATGGTTGAGACACTAGTTGGTGACAAAAAATCCAAAGAGTAGGTACAAAAGGTGAAACGGGAATGCAAGCTATCGCCAACAATAAACCCATAATCAAGAATTTCCACTCGATGAACACAAGTCGGATGAACTGAACTAAAAAAAATTGTTTAATATTTTATGATTCTCAGACTTCAATAGTTCATCTGTATATTATTATCTATAACATTTTTAATGTTTTTCTATCTATAGATATTTTAGCGATATATATATATATATATATATATATATATATATATATATATATATATATATATATATATATATATATATATATATATATATATATATTTGAGATAATATTGTGAATAGTATTTTATATTTGAGACTGTTTACGTATATGTAGTGTTTGATGTTTTATAATCATAGTTTTAGTACATTGCTGCAGTAAAATAAATTGAAAAAAAAAATCATTTCTTTATTAAGTATTGTTATGTTATGTTTTATTATAGAAATTTTCCCTGAAAAATAATCATGAAAAATATATTTTTCTAAATATGATCAGATGTTCTGCATGTAATTTATAAATTTATTTATGTTATTAGAAATTTCATAAGTCATCATTTTTTGATCTACTTAAATAGTTTTTGAATAAAGGTTCTAAATTCATTCCCATAAGCTTCAACTCCACATTTATTGCACTCATTCTAAACATTCCAAATACTTCTAATTTCAATGATTTTAGGCCAATTAACCTCTGCAATGTCATTTATAAGATTATAACGAAAGCCATCACCATCCTCATGAGAGAGGTTATGCCTTTAATCATAAATCAATTCCAAGGGAGTTATATTATAGGATGATCTATACTTGATGGTATCATTTCAGTCCATGAAGCAATCCACTCCATATCCATCAATAGGAAAGTTGCCTTCCTCCTCAAACTTGATATGAAAAAATCTTATGATAGACTTTGCTAGGATTTCCTACTCACCATCCTTCATAAATTTGGATTTTATTCTGAATGGATTTCCTTAATCAAAGAATGCATTTCTTCATCTTGGTTTTCAATCCTCATTAATGGATCACCTATAGGTTATTTACAAAGTAGCAAAGGATTGAGGCAAGGGGATCTTTTATCCCCTCTCATTTTCATCATTGTTGTAGAGGCTCTTGGTAGATCAATCTTAGTAGCAAGAGAGGCAGGTTTGATTTTTGGACTTTAGGTTACTTCTCAACGTAATCCTATTACCCATAAATATTTTTTTGATGATACCCTGTTGTCCACCTTCGCCTCTATAAATGAAGCCAAAATTATCAAGCGTATCCTTCTCCTGTATGAGGAAGCTGCTGGCTAAAGAATAAAATTTCAAAAAAGTAAACTTTATTTTCTTAATACTCCTCTCATAAGACATAAAATGATTGCCAACATACTTGAATGCTCCATAGCTAATTTGCCTTCCTCATACCTGGGCTTACCTCTCTTCATTGGGAATGCCAAAGAAAGCATATGGGATAATGTTATCGAAAGACTTCAAAAAAAGTTGTCCACCTAGAGAGGTAATATTTTGTACCAAGCGGGTAAAATCACCCTCACCATGGCCTACCTCCAAATTATCCCTTTCTATTTTATTTCTCTATTCAAATCTCTTGCAAGTGTTTACCAAAAAACAAAAAAAATTCAAAAGCACTTTCTTTGGACAGGATTTGAAAACAAACACAAATTTCATTTAGTTTCTTGGGACAAATTTTGTAAACCCAAAGATCAAGGAGGTTTAGGACTTATAAGGATCTCTCTTCTTAACATTTATCTCCTTGCCAAGCAAGCCTGGAGGCTCATTTCCAATGAAAATGTTGAATGGGTCAACATCATGAGAAGGAAATATCTTCAGTCTTCTGAATTCCTCCATGGTGAGGTTCCCTCTACGGGGTCTATTTTTTGGAATTCCATATGTGAAGCTCGATCTCTTCTACAAAAAGGACTTCGATGGCAACTTGGAAATGGAAAATCCATTTTCTTTTGGGAATACAAGTGGATTGGAGATAGTCCTCTTTCTCAAATTCCTATGTTTCAAAGGATAATCAACACAACGAAACATCTGGTTGGTCCTTTAGTTGCCAATTTTATTTCCTATACTAATGGTACCACACGTTGGAAAAGACTTGATATCCTAAACCATGAAGAAGAAATCTCATGTTTGCAAGCTCATTTATCTTCCATCAAAATTCCAATTGGAGATCTCAAGGACCAACCTATTTGGGAACCTACTAATTCTAGATAATTTTCTATCAAATCAGCTTATTTACCTTCACTTAAAAACATTGAAACTCCCAGGAACAACACCGTGTGAAACACTTTTTTCTGAGCTCTGGCGTTTTGGCGGGAAACATTCTGTGCAGGCACCGGGCGAAGCTCCAGGGTCTCTAGTTGGAAGTCTCTTCCAGATCCTCCTGTGGATTGATTCTACACCTCTTTGAAGGATTGCTCGTTGCCTTGGGAGGGCCCAATGGGGTCTCCTCTAGGATCTTTCGATGGGCAGGAAAGCTCTTATGAAGACAAATTAAAAGAAAACCCTGCATCTTATTTCGATGAAGCTCAACGCAGTGCTTATCAAATGCTATTTAAGAATGCTGGAAAGGGTTTACCTACAAACAAAGTTAACGGCTGCCTTCCATAATCTGCGTCCAGGCCAAAGATTTTCATAGAGCCAAAACTGGTTGAGGATACGATTATATACCGTGCTACCCATGATCTGATCTGCAAATTCATGGGTATTCGGCCCACTCTGAACTTCCTTCACACCTGGGTGAGACAGAACTGGGAGCCCATTGGTGAGTACTCTCTATGGCCTATAAGCAATGGGTATTTTATTATTAGTTTCTCTTCTCTAGCAGATAGAAACAGAGCATTTGAATCAGAGAAGAGGAGCCACGGCCCGACAGGATTATTTGTCCAACCGTGGAGAGTGGGTTTTGACCCTCGCATTGAGCCCACGGCTGTCCCCGGTCCTGGATACGGCTGTATGCTCTCCCAATGGAGTTTTGGGGTGAGCAAATCCTTGAGTTGATTGGTAATTCTCTAGGTAGATTTTTGGGAGTTTCAAGAGATACCATGGAAGGAAATACTGTTGTCTTTGCTAGAATATGTGTAGAAATGGACATTAGCCAGCCACTTCCTACTGAGGTGGAATTGGATTTGGCATGACTAACCTGGATACAGCAGCTAGAATATGAAGCCTTACCTTTCAGATGTAGAGTCTGCCATAAGTATGGCCACTTGGCTAGGTTCTGTCCAAATAGCCTGACCACAAAATCGAAAGCTTCGTCGGGAGCGTCAAATCGCCCCAGAGAGGGTAAGTTCACTTCGGTCAAAGATCCCCTCAATATCCCCCAGGGTTCTAATGTCCAGAAATATGGCTTTGAACAGCAGAAGAGGAGGAAAAACAAAAAGAGAAATGGCAAAGAGCAAACCCAATCCAAGCCAACCAATCGATATGAAATCTTCAAATCCCTTGTAGACCAAGAAGACCAATTCATGGAAGGAGTGGTTGGGAATTATGGGGATACTAACACCCACTCTCATGATCCTCTATCATCTACTCCTGTCTTAGAACAGGTGATTGAAACCCCTGAGACTCTGCAGCCAGAGAACCTAGGGGCTATGGTAATTCATTCCCCTGCACAACCAGTTATTAAGGATGTCCACATGGGAAGTGCAGAAAAGAACAGAGAAAGACCAGCGTTGGGGATCACCCAGGTGGAAAAGAGGTCTAAGAATAGTAATTCCCAAGGAGCTGGTAGAAAATCCAATAAGGATCTAATAGTAGCGCAAGGGGACAAGCTGATCAATGGAGGATCGGTGAGAACAATTGACTCGTATTGCTCCCAAGGTTTCCAATGATTATACAATCCTCGGAATGTAAGGGGTTTAAACAGTAGAACCCATCAATCTGCTGTTCAAAGACTTTTAGGAAGACACAAAACAGACTTTTTGTTCCTTCAGGAAACAAAAATGTCTTCAGATCTTATGTGTAAAATTGCTAGTAGAATATGGAGGGGCGCTGGATATATGGATGTGGCGGCCCAAGGAGCTTCGGGGGGAATTGTTACTCCGTGGAATCCTCTCGGTGTGGATAGCAATATAACATACAGCTTGGAGGGGGGTTCTCACATCTCTCTTTAAGAATATTGTTACAGCTGAATAGGTTCTAATTACAAACTTCTATGGGGCTCAAAGCATTGATGGCCAGCGGCTTCAATGGAATGTTGTTCATTCAATGCGATCCTCCCGGGAAGATTGCGATTGGATTGTTGCTGGGGATTTTAATGCCAAATTATCTACCAGTGATCAGGAAGGTGGTTTCCCAGTTTTGGATCCATGGGATAGGCTTCTGATTGCTCAAGTCCAGGCCTTTCACCTTGTTGATATCAAAGGTCTTGGTACTTATTTTACGTGGACTAATAAGAGAAGAGAGCGACACAGTAGGAAGGTAAAACTAGACCGGTTTCTGGTCTCGGAGGAAGCATTTGTGAAATGGAATATTAAATTTCAGATTTTGGAAGGACCAGTTTCAGACCACTTTCCCATTGTACTGGAGGGAGGGGCTAGGACAGGGCAGTACCATAAACCTTTTAAATTTGAAAATTTTTGGCTGCAAAAAGAAGATCTCCGAAGAAAAATTCCTCAGTGGTGGGAAGATGGCCGCCCACCTTTTGGGACTGCAATGTTCAAATTTCACAAACAGCTTCAATTTGTCAAGTGTAAATTGAAACAGTGGAGGCAAACTAACAAATCAGACTTCCAGCTCCAACGGGCCCCCTTGTGGGCTAGATGGGATGAGGTGCAAAAACATTTCAGGGAAGGAAACATTTCCGAGCACCTTAAATCCGAGGATGATGCTTTGCGCAAAGCGATTGAGGATATTGATAACCAAGAAGAGATTTACTAGAAACAGAGAGCAAGAAATACTTGGTTATTAGAAGGAGACAGAAATACAAAATTTTTTTAGCGCTCTGCCTGTGCTAGGAGACAAATGAATACTATGGATTTCCTTCAAGATGAGAATGGATACTCTTTTGACACTCTTCCTGGTATGCACTTCCACTCAATGGAGTATTTCTCAAAACTCTTTAAGGAAAGCATGGAGCAATATGGGGCAGCCCAAGATGAAGTTATTGCTGTCATTCCTTCTTTAATCTCTCCTGAAGAAAACCAGGCTCTACTTAGACCTATAGATAAATATGAACTTAAGAAGGTGGTCTTTGGGATGAGTACTGGTAAATCGCCTGGTCCTGATGGCTTCCCTATTGAGTTCTTCCAGGCCTTTTGGGATTCCCTGGAGGAAGATGTTCTGGCTGTCACTGAGGAGTCCAGAACCAATAAAAGAATGCTCAAGGCTCTAAATCATACATTCATTACTTTAATTCCAAAAGGAGCAGGGGGGGTTCATTTATCTGATTTTAGACCTATTGCCTTATGCAATGTGATCTATAAAATAATTACGAAGATTATGGCTGAAAGGTTAAAACCTATTCTGCATAATATAATTTCCCCGGAGCAAGGGGGTTTTGTTGAAGGGAGGCAAATTTTGGATGGAGTGATTCTTGCTCAGGAGGCTATCCATACAATGCACCAATCTGGGAACAAAGGAATGTTCATTAAACTGGATATGTCCAAGGCTTATGACAGGGTGGAGTGGGGCTTCTTGGCAAATATTTTGACTGCCTTTGGTTTCTCTTAGGACTGGACAGACTGGGTCATGAGCTGTATTTCTACGCCTTCATACTCTGTTCTTATCAAGGGACTTCCCTCGCCTCCTTTTGGTGCCTCTCAAGGATTGCGGTAAGGAGACCCTTGCTCTCCTTATCTCTTCCTCATCTTGGCTGAAGGATTGGGCAAACTCTTTCTAAAAAGAAGACTTCAAGGTCAGATAACAGGTTTTAAGGTCGAGGCTAAAGTTTTGACACATTTACAGTTTGTAGATGATACTGGATTTGTGGGAGTGGCCAGCCTTAGGGAAGCAAGAAGAATCAGAGATACTCTAAATGTCGACTTCCGGGCCTCTAATCAAGTCATCAATGACAATAAATCCAAAGTGATCTTCTTCAATATTGATCAACGGTTACAAGACAGAGTTATTGAGATTTTAGGTTTCACTCGGACCTCTCTCCCAGTAGTCTATCTGGGGGTCCCTCTCCATTTCAAAAAACTAAAAATTGATGTTTGGAAGGACCTTTTGGATGGCATCAAAGATAGAATGAACCATTGGTCTAATAGATGGTTAAGTTATGGGGGTCGTCTAACTTTTCTGCAGTCAATTATTCAGGCCATGCCAATTTATAAATTCTCCGTCTTGTCGCTCCCCGTCTATTTGGAAAGATCTGGATAAAATGGCTAGACGATTTCTATGGGAAGGGGCCAAGGGAGAGAGGAAATGGGCCTTGGTTGGTTGGGACAAGGTTACTCAACCCAAGGAAAAAGGGGGTTTGGGACTAAGAAGCTCCAAGTTTAACAACAAGGCTTTGGCTGGCAAACTGTACTGGAGGTGGATTTCTCAGCCAACATCCCTCTTAAACAGAATTCTCTATAGCAAATACCTGGGTTCTGTTCATCCTAATGATGTGGGCCGCTTTCCTCTGGAAGGTTTTGGATCACCAGTGTGGCAGGTGCTCAAGCTTGGAGCTCAACTCATCAAAGATCAACTTTTTTGGAAAGTGGGGCGAGGGGATAAGGCTCGGTTCTGGACTGATTCCTGGGACCAGAATCCTCCCATTATTGTTGTCTTTCCTGAATTACAATCGATAAAATCTGCTTTAGAAGATAAGGGATGGATTCAAATTGAGAGCTACTTTAACACTAGTCATTTGGGGGACTACAAGTTCATAAAGTTTAAGCGGCTGGATGAGTGGCCAATACCTATCCCTCCGGAGTTGGTACCTACTTTGGGAAAAATCTTGGCAGAACGGTTTCTTACTGGGAGATATGAGGAGGATGAACTGGCCTGGGGCTATGGAAGCCTTGGGGTTTATACTGTGAAAGATGGATATGGTGAGATCCTCCCAGAGCCCCCTCCACCCCTTTTTTTGGTTCTTGACTGGAGAAAGATATGGCATCCCCAGGGCTGGCCGAAAGTGAACTTCTTCGCCTGGAAGTTTTTGCATAATGGAATTCTCACCTATGACAATCTCAGACTCAGAGGCATCATTGGCCCTTCCCAATGTGTGTTATGCCATAAGCAGGAGGAAATAGTGGATCATCTAATGTTTGAATGTTCTTTCACACGACAGATCTGGAAGCGCTGGTTCTCCCACTTTAAACTTCAGGATAATGGGGTCTTGTCTCGAAACAACATATGGGAAAGCTGGAAGAAAGGTAGATTTAAATCCAATGCTCTTCGAATTGGTTGGGAGCTTGGTTTATTTTTTATCTGGTGGCAGGTTTGGTTGGAGAGAAATGCCCGTATTTTTCGTGAAACCTTCTCCTCTCTAGAAGGAATATGGCAAGTCATTTGGAGCAAAGTGGCGGAAACGGTTGCCATTCATACCGAGGGGGAAATTCAGTCTGCTTCTGAGCCTTTGGATGAGGGAGTTGTTTTTCAACAAAGGCAGGTGAGTGGTAGTTGGAAACCTCCTCCTGAAGGATGGATCAAAATCAATACTGATGGAGCGGCTAAAGGCAATCCGGGAAGTGCTGGAATTGGAGTTGTGTGCCACGATCATGCTGGGTCTTTGCTCTATTGGGAACTGCAGGGTCTGGGATGTGCCACAAAAAATGAAGCCAAGGCCTTTGCCATTAAATCTGCCTCCTTCTGGGCTACCAAAAAAGGACACAGGAAGATTATTATTGAGTCTGAATCCCAAATTTTGGTGGGTGCTCTTGATTGTATGAGAAACTTTGCCTTGAAAGCTTGGAGGTTGCGGATCTTAGTTTCCCAAATCAAAGAGCTCTGGAGGGAATTAGATGATGTGATACCTATCTATGTGAATCGAGATCTCAATAAGGCGGCCGATTTCCTTGCTAAGATGGGTGCTGAAAGGGAGGTTGGGATGTAGCTGCACAGTGACATGCCTGTGGAGGATGCAGAGATTCGACAAGGCCTTGAACGTTTTCTGAAATGATGTGCGGTGTTTTTTTTCTAAGGAAGGTTTATGTCGCGATATCGCGACAGGTTGCGCCCTTTCGGCCTCTACCAGGTTTTTGTCGCGATATCGCGACAGGTTGCGCCTTCTCGGCCTTTGCCAGGTTTTTGTCACGATTTCATGACATGTCGCGCCATCGATTCATGTCGCACCATCACGGCCCTTGGGGAAGGTGCTTGGTTAAGTGGTCGTGATTTCATGACAGTTTTGGCAATTTGGTGCTAACTGGTAAAATTGTCGTGATATCGTGACACTTTTGTAGATGGAGAGCAAAGTGGAAAATTCATCGCGATATCGCGACAGTTTTGAGAACTGGGTGCCGAGAGGATATTTCGTCACGATTTCGCGATAGTTTTGAGAACTGGGAGCCGAAAGGAAAAACCGTCGTGATATCGCGACACTTTTGGCGGTCTGGTGTCATAAGGAAAACCCGTCGTGAAATCGTGACAATTTTGGCTTTCCAGCGGGTTGGCGAAAACTGTCGCGATATCGCGACGCTTTTGCGATCTGGTTGCCATTTGGTGAATTCGTCGCGATTTCGTGACACTTTTGTCGAAGGGTTGCAGGTGGGTGCTGTCGTCGCGACTTTGCGACATGTCGCGATTTCGCGACATGTCGCGATATCGCGACATGTCACGATTTCGCAACATGTCGCATTTTCGCGACTGTTGGCACCGCAGTGGGGGAGCCGGGGTTGACTGTCGCGATCTCGCGACATGTCACGATTTTGTGACATGTCGTTTTTTCGTGCCCAGTTGACTTCTTTGCTCTGTGTTGTGCTGGGTTGCCTTTGTGCTCTTCTCTTGTTGTGTTGCTTGCTGTTCTTGGTTGGGATGTGTTCTCTCCCGCTTGTAATTGTTCTTTGTATTAATACAAGTTTTTCATTTTTTTCAAAAAAAACAACATTGAAACTCCTATTCCTTTCAAGCTATTTTGGACCAAATATTTGATTCCCAAAATTGCCTCCTTTTCTTGGTTTTGCATCCAAGATCGCATACTTACTACAAAAAACCTAATCAAAAGGGACATTATTCTGCCTAACATATGTTATCTCTATCTTTCTGATTGGGAATCTACTTCTCACATTTTCTTGTTTTTTCTTTTCTCAAGAATGGTGATAAACAAGATTTTTCTTAATTTCTAGTTTTCCTGGGCTCAACCACCCTCCATCTTTGAGCTTTTCCATCAGTGGCTCAATCCTTTCAAAAACCCTATGCTCAAAGGACTTTGGAAATTTTGCCTTCAGCACTACCTTTGGCAAATATGCCTTGAATTAAATAGAATAATTTTTGAACAAAAAACCTTACATGCTAAAATTATTGCCCACAAAATTATTGCCCACAAAGTTATCCTTTATGCCAAGGAAAATGTCCAAGTTGCTGATTTTGATCCTTTTCCTTGCTCTCATTTTTAGAAAGACATTATCAATTCATGCAATATTTTCCTTGATACTTCAAGACTTGTTAATCCTTCTTATTTGAGGACTAACATTAAATGGCATCCTCCCCTGGTTGGTTGGGTCAGACTTAATTTTTATGGTGCAGCTAAAGGAAATCTTGGAAATGCTAGTCTTGTAGGAATTCTATGTGATCATTATGGTAATTCTACTTTTGCTTTTTTCAAAACTTTAGCCTTCCTTTCCAATCACTCTATTGAATCCAAATATATTTGGAGAGGACTCCAATTCATTAGAAACATTCTAGGAAATATTATTGTGGAAGGATATTATTTAAATGTCATCAATTATTTAAAAAATTCAAAACCCAGAATCTGGAGGATTAGAACAATTGTGGAAGAAAGCAAAAAAATCCTTTGTCAGTAGGATTGGCAAATATTGGAGCTAACACCCAAGGTATGTTGACGTGGACTGATACTCTTCCTCCTGAGGTGGCAGAGCTTGTCAGAAAAGATCAAAATAATGGTAATCATGTTGAACCTTGAAAATTTCATTCATTTCATTGCCCAGCATTCTACCTTCCACGTGAAGCATCGGGTTCATAATCAATTTTTTTTGTTATTCCATCCTTCAAGGAAAATGCCCTACTTTGAAATCTAGACCAATAACCCTTTGTGTTTTGATTTTAAATTACCCATTTTTGCATGTGCCTATTTCTTGATAACCGACTCCGTTCGGAATCCCAAGGCAATGTCCAACATGTTTTTTAATCATAATTCTCTCGTGTATCTTGATATTCACAACCTTGATTCTTTGAGAACCATCTCCCACCATCTGACCAATTCCATTGTCCTAAGATCTTACAGTGTGAACATCCCAATCCTTCAAGTTCCTCATGCTATACTATCTTTTTGGCTTTGGTTTTTGAACATCCTCGATGGTCAATATTTTCTTTTGACGTTGGTTCTCCCAACCATCTGCCACAACATTCGATGCTTGAAAATCTTCCTTGTCATCTGCCCTAGCCAATCTCATTCCTTCAAGCAATTTTTTCCCTTTTTAAAGCATACTCTTTGGCTTTCCTGCAAAACTCAGAGTAGCAACAATGCTTTCCTTTTCTATAACATTTTGTATGCCCTGCTCACCCATCAATGTGCCCATCCTTTACCTATTTTTTTATCCCCTGCCATTTCCTTTGCTTTACTTCTCATTGTTTTCCATCTGCAACCATGAAAGAAGGAATGTCTATCTTCATAGAGCCTAAATTATTTGAGCTTGAATCCATACTAAGAGACATGTCGAAGGAAAAAGGAGCACTTATTGAATTTTTCCATATGTTTTTAGGAGTTGAAAAAGAGGTGACAAAAGTCTTTGTTGAGTCCTAGAAAAAGGGCCTGGTTACTATTCATGATGTTGAATTTCAAATTAGCATCAAGCTACTAGTGGAATTGACAAGGCAAAATTTGGATGGCAAGGTGATCAGAAGGAACAAAAATAACTAGGAAGTGGAGTTGATGCATTTTGAGAAATCCTCGACAATCCACAAAATTATCAAGAAAGGTCTGTATCGTAACCATATTTCCTCTCCCTGGAAATAAATCCTGAAACCTATCATGCAATACCTTACATGTGATAATCCCAAATCCCAACTTTGTTGTTTCCATTTAGCCTTCGTAAACCACTTTCATGAATCCAAATTGATGAACATTCCCACAACCCTATTTTGGTCCATTGACTACACCATTACCTCCTCCCAAAAAAAGGAGGAGGGTTTACCCTGTCACCAAGGGATTTTCAAAGTTCTATATAGATTTCTCCTCTTGAAATTCCCCAAAGGTAACATCTCAGTACTGAAATCTGATGAAGATAATTCATCCTCAACTCCCAATACTAGAACTTCTAGACCCAAGAGGAAGGAGAAAAGTGGTAAACCTCTTCCCAAATTCAATTTCAAAAAAAAGGTCAAGGTTGAGGATACGCCTGTTAGATGTTCCCAGAGGCTCAAGCTTAAATAAATTTCTAAAACCCCTCCCTCCACATCTGTTAAACCCTCAAAGGATCCATCTAATTCACCTAACATTGTGGATAAATACCTTCATAAACTTGTAGTGCAAGAAACCTCTGCCACTATTGATCACCTAAAAACAACCCATGTGGTCATAGGTAAAGCAATTTATAGGCTAAAGGACCAGTGCCAAGCTCTCAATATCTTGTTATTTTGTGATTCATTCGAGGATATCCCTACCTTTTCCATTGATGAGGGTCCCTCTGATGCCAAGGGCGACGACAAAGATGAGGACATGGTGGAGATTTCTAAGGAGGCGTGTCTTGATGTTCTGAAAAATATTTCTAAGAATGCACCGAAGGATGAAGCAAAGGCTACCATGCTAGAAACCGTTTATGCTTCTTTGATGCTTATTGAAGTTCCTCTCTAAGTGAGGATGGGTTATCACCTGTTACTGGTTTTGTTTCATTCCTTCGATCTGAAGGATTTGGTCTAGTTGTGTCCTGTGGGCTTCAGGACTGTTTCTTTTTGTTCCTTTATGTTCAAGGTTGCTTTCTTTTTGTTGTAACAAGCTTAATGCCTCTCTTTTGTGTTCCTTTCTATTCTCTTCTTGGGTTTCTCTTCTTTTCTCATTGTTGTAGAAGGCGTTAGGGCACATTTCAAATACCCTCTTTTGATAAATAAAAAATTTTAACTTACCAAAAAAAAATAGTTTTTGAGTATTTGTATTGTTATAAGAATGATATATGACAACTTGGAATATTTCATTTTCAAATGCAGATATTAGTACTCGAATTTTTTTGATAGGTTCTATAATATTTATGTTGTCCTGGAAATGATCTGGAAAAATCTAAAACATTGTATTTTGTTGCAGATATATAATTGAAACTGTGTGCTATATTATAATATGTTGGCTTATGTGTAATTTGTTTTTGGAAATGTCTATATTTCAGTATTGTTACCAATGATTTGTGGAGATAATATCTGATAACCTATTTGCTTATTTTTGAAATAATAATTGTGATTTTTGTTTCATGGTTTTGCAAATGATTTTTGAAGAAAATGTAAACCTTGATTTATTTTAATATTTCATTTATTTGCAAAAACTTGGATGATGACAATTGATATATGTGTAAAACTTGTAAGTTTTTGTTGTCTCATTTTCTTCCCATGCATGAGGACATGCATATATTTCAGTTTGGGGGAAAATGATGAGTGATTATTTGGTACATATTTTTGTAGTAAATTGTTTCATTTTTATATTTAATTTGTGATTATAATGTATTTTAAGTTAGTTGTTCTTGTTTATTTATGTGAATTATCAGTAAAAATATGAATGCAGTTAAATCTGAAAAATATGTGCATTTTATGCAAAATATGTCCGAGTTATGGGTAATTATGCAGGGAATTCTTGAAGGATGTTTCATAGATGCATAGTGCAGTAGTGCAAGCTTCATGATATACCGTGGATGTGAGAATATGGACATAAAAGGGTTAATGAAGCCATAGGTGTGGTAACAGAACAATGGCTAATTACTGTTACAAAATGTGGTAACTGAAGTATGTTATGGAATATGGTTACCGAAGCATGTTATAGAATGTAGCTACTAAAGGCTATTATTGAAGAGAATTCTTATCAGTAGTTATCGAAGAGAGTTGACCAACAGTGTATGCCACATCAGTGATAGTATGGCGCTCTCATATGGAAATAAAATAATATAGTTAGCATAGATTAATTTGAATTGTCACATATTCTCTTCGAGTATGTTGTGATTAATAAATTTATTATTACTTTATTTCATAAACATTGTATAAATGGAATATTATTAGGATGATTAGATTCAGACGCAAGATTGTTATACCTTTTTCGAGAATAAAAATACATGATTATATTGTACATCTTGAAAAATATTTAAATTAGTATAGTTTTTTTAAGTGCAATTATAAAATGCCACTTGGACCACTTAGGATGTTTATTGAGTCCAAGCATTATTAAAAATTTCATTAGTTTAGATTATTTTCATTAGTGCAAAGTTGTCGCATTACAAGTCCACAATTGCACATGGTAAAATACGTGGAAGAGTTTATTCATAAATGTACAAGTCACAATAGGAGACCTTTGAAAATGTCTAATGTCCAATGTTATAATGAAAAATAGCTAATGTCAAAATTCCTAATGTCTGTACAATTTCTGAAGAATCGCACAAGCATGTACATTTGAATTTCCAGCAATAAAAGTAGCACTTCATTCTTTGCATATGGTAAATGTGTCATTTAAATTTACTATTTAATTTCTTTTATGTAGTTGTAATTGTACATTCCTGCATTCATATAATATAACAATGTTAGGAATAGTTATACACCTTAGTTACTGAGATAAAGTAAATTAGGGGAGAAAGACTTACACCTGTATTCTAGGAGGCAGGGCCCACTCCTATAGCCAGTCCCTTAGCTCTCACCCCTATAATAGGTTATAAATAGTTAATTAACCTTAGAATATAAAATAAATTAAATTGCATTTTCATAAAATATAAAGTTAGAATAGATAAATAAAACTAACTGCACGAGGATCCTCAACAATAGATAAAATCATTAATAGATCAATTCATCAGTAGGAAATTACTATTAGTTATCCTCAACAATAGATAAATTCATCAATAGATTAAATCATTAATAAGTAATTATCATATTTACTACAAAAATCATAAATTACATTCTATTTTCATTCTTGCATAATTTAATTTCTATTTATTATATTTTTTGCAAACACCTAAAACTAAAAGAGATCTTAATTAAGCTTAGCATTGATCCCCATGGTACAATATATATTGGATTCCTACTCTTTAAATCTAACCTTGATTTACCCTTGAATTGATAAATTAAATGAAATTTATTACAGTCGATCATGTGTCACCTACAATATTGGAGTCGTTACAAGAGGCTATTATCATTTGAGTCTACATAGAAAAATATAGTATACTAAATATGATTATCTATGTGGAATAGCACTATCAAGATAAGCACAAGGGACTATTACAAAAGCTACAAAAATAGCATAAATGAACAAGGGAAAGGTGTTATACCCAAGGCCATTACTTGGAGATAACGTTCACCAAAAAGGAGCACAAAAAGCTACCACAAGACTACCATTAGTTGCACCATAGAACCTTGGAGCATTAAAAATAGAGCCACCCATTATCCTCATCAAGATAGCTTGCAAAAGGAGAAGAGGAAATGCTTACATTCCAATAAATGTAGCAATACGATGTACAATACAAATATATAGGCAAATATAGGATTATAATTCTCATCCTTGGAGAGTTAGAAGAAAGGCTTACATTCACAATCCTTGAGTGCCACTTGGTACAAGAGTTATAAGTTCCCCAAAGTTCATAAATAATCTAGTGCTAACTTGAAAAGGAGTTAAAAATATTTTGGAGGTTACCACCAAACTCATCATTGCAGAAAGATACATTGGAATATCAACACCTACTCAATAACGCTTAAGTGACACTTATCTATAATTTATGAGAAAACAGTCATATTTAAGGTACCCATTTTGGATAAATAGCATAGAATTAGGGAAGTCAAGCATTGAATGGTGTGAAGCATTTTATAACAAGGAGTCTAATTCAAGCATGTGCGTCTTTCAAAGGTGTAAATATACATTTAAGATCCAATCTTAGATCAACAATACTAGTACCTCATTTTTGGAGGATATTCATCATAGACCAAGCATTTATGAAGGATAATACCAACATCATTTATAGAGGAGAGAAGCGCTACTCAAGGGAGAAACCAACATCGATCAAAGAAGTCATTGACTACCCATGAGAACCACATTCCAAAAGTTTTCAAATCTGCCATCTCGTAGCATCAAGGCAAGATGATTCAGAAGGGTTATTAAGGTAAAATATCATATTATTTATTACTTTATTTAAATTAAAGTTTATTGGAGTTATAAGGGTACAATATATTTACTATTGTAATCATCTACTTAGAATTAGTAATATATTAAGCAATAATATTTCAAGAATATTTATATTTTCAAATGTTAAAGTATGAGGTATAAGGGTTTCAAATTGGAAATCAAAACCCTATTATTGCAAATATTATTACTTTCTAATATTCCAAATTAGGGAGTTATAAGTAATACTACACCAAATAAATTATTGGAATTTAGAAACATTAAATACCAAATATCAAAGGCTATAAAGGGATCTTCATTAAGGAATATCAAGAGTTGGAAATTAATTTGTATACTTGTCTCAAATCCACATTAAAGGGATAAAAGAAATCCAACCATTAGGACCTCATAAAATTAGAAAGTGCTTAAGTTCAATAGGAGTAAAAAGCTGTAATAGAAGTTGATTTTTGCTATATATAAAACATTACAAAATCAACTAAAAAATTGTACTATTCTCAATGACCCCTTAATAATTCATATAACATATCTAAAAATACTAGGGAGACATAAGAAATTCAATAAGGTCCTAGTTTTTTAAACCATTTATCAAGATATATGATGGATTATTGGTATATAGACTCAAGAGAAAGTAATCACATGATTGAAAATATTCATTCGTTCAATTCCCTAAAAAAGGTAACTAAGAATCCAGTTTTTGTAGCAGATAGCAAAACATATGAGATGAATGGAATTGGAAACATCTCAATGAACCTAAAATCTAAAAGAAGGAAGAGAGATAATAAAAAATGTATTTTATATCCTTGGATTAACTACTAATATTCTTTCCATCTCCAAACTTATGGATCAAAACATAATTGTTGAGTTTAAAGTTCTACTGGAAGAAAACAATGTCACATTTCTAAACAAGAAAAAATGATAGCATTAGGGTCTTATAAAAATGGTCTATTTATTCTAGATATTGCTACACACTCATCTTTTTCAGTCGAAACATCAAATCTATGGCATAAGAGACTATGACATACTAGTGAATCCTCAATGAAAGAATTATTCAGGTATCAAATAGTTGAAGGAATACCTATGGCACAAGCGACTATGACATACTAGAGGATACTTTATTTCAAAATAGTTTGGCTCATTCTTAGAAGAAAATGGAATTAAAAGGCAAATTACTGCAACATATTCACCATAAAATGGAATTACAAAGAGAATAAATAGATCAATAATGGAAATGGTGAGATGTATGTTGAAGGAGACTCAACTTGATCATCAATATTGGGTAAAAATAGTGCAAATAGCAATCTACATGCAAAATAGATTACCAATAAGAGTACTCAAACACATTACTCAGAAAAACCATGGTCAAAACAAAAAACCAAAGATAGAAAAATTAAATATTTGTGGGTGTAAATCTTACATGCATATTCCAAAATAAAAGAGAACAAAATTAGATGATAAAACCATAGAAGGAATATTTATTGGTTATGACAATGAATCTACAGGGTATATAATACTAGATTCATACACAATAAAAGTTTACATTAGTAGATATGTAATATTTGATGAAAATGTCAAGATTGATACAAAAAACAATAATTATGCACAAATTCTTCTAAACCTCTCTAACGATGACACAACACATGAGGAGTCATAATTAGAATCTCAATAACAATGTACTAATGCATCTACAGTCCCTCCTAGGAAAAAATTAATATGGCTCAAAGATACTCTCAAAGAATCAAATCTAAAAAGAATGCCAAATCTTACCACTACTATGCCTCAAACTCAAAGTTTGACCAAAATGAATAGAGGAATGTTAAGTAATACAGTAGAACCAACATCAACACTTTAGGCACTGAATGAATCACACTGGAAAGTAGTTAAGAAATCATAATATACTTCACCTAAAAATAATAAGACATGGGATCTAGTAGAACTACCTCCAGGAAATAAAATAGTCAGTCGCAAATGGGTTTACAAGATCAAAAATAAAGCATATGGAACACTTGAAAAATACAAAACTCAACTAGTGGCCAAAGGATACACTAAAATAGAGGAAATTTATTATGAAGAAACATTTGCACCAATAACAATAATGACTACCATCATAATAGTTTATGGACTAGCAACTCATTAGGGTTGAAAACATCATCAAATCGATGTAAAAAGTATCTTCCTTAATGGTGATTTAGAAGAGAAAGTCTACATGTCACAACCAAAAGGATTTGTCACCAAGGCATGGGAAAATAAGGTATCCAAATTGAAAAAATATTTGTATGGTTTAAAAAAATCTCCTAGAGAATAGAATATAAAGATCAAAAAACACTTATTACAACATAACTTCAAAAGAAGCATGTCAGATCCCAGTTTATATACCAAGAAAATTGGAAATGATATACTCGTTCTCATAGTATATGTAGATGATATAGTAATTATTGGAAGTTCTAAAAAATTAATAAGTGATATCAAAAGGGATCTAGAAAAATAATTTTAAATGATAGATCTAGGTCCAATGAACTATTACCTTTCTCTAGAGATTCATCAAGGATAGGACAAGATAACTATCACTCAATCAAAATATGCGGAAGTCTTGCTTAAAATGTATAGAATAAAAGAGTGTAAGTCTAAAGATACACCAATGGAAAAAGGGATCCTATTATCCAAAAATAATGAAATACCTTTGGTATTAGCAACTATGTATCACCAACTAATTGTAAGTCTTCTATACTTAACGAATAGTCAACCATACATAGCATTTACAGTAAATTATCTTTCACTATTCATTCAAGAACCAAGAGAAGGTCATTGGAAAGATACAAAAACAATATTGCAATATGTCAAAAATACTACTAATTATGGACTAACTTATAAAAATAATGATAAATATTTGTACCTTCAAGGATACTCAGATTTATATTATATAGGATCTATTGATGACAAAAAATCTACCTTAGGATATGTCTTCTATCTTGTGTCAGGATCCATATCTTAACACCAGAAGAAACAACATACAGTAGCACAACCATCAATTGAAGTAGAATATCAAGCAATATGAGATACAACTTGTGAAGCCTTATGGCTACAATACATATTATCAGATATTGGGGATCAAACAAACTCCAACCATGATATTTTGTGATAATCAAGGAGCACTCAACTTGATCAAAAATCCAATTATACATGAAAGGACCAAACACATTGAAGCTCAATGTCATTTCATCAAAGAACATTTTTAGAATCATCATATCATCCTCAAGCATATCTCTACAAAATATCAACTAACAGACATTTTACAAAAGCACTTGGAAAAACCAAGTTTCAAATATTCAGAAATTATCTACGTGATTCAAGAGAACTTCATACCAAATAATGTAATATAGGGAGGTTTTAGAATATATTACATTATTTTGTTATGTAATTTACATCACTAGAATAGGATATTACTTTAGTGGGTAAGTTAGCTAGTTACTTCAAGTAATGTAATAAATGCACTAGTGTCAATGTGCAAGTTGTAATGTGGATGATGTCCCCTTGTACAACTAGGTAGAGTGTTGGCCAAGGAATCTAGCTTCCTATATAAAGAGCCTCACTACTTCATTCAAATGTATCACTCTTTATTGTCATAATAAGATGTTTTTCTCTCTTTCTCTCGATATGATATGATGGTGCTAAAACCATCACTAATAAACATGTATTTTGTTGGCTACTTCGTCTTAGTCAATAAAACTTATTTTGGTGTGATTATGTGCTTCATAACTTGCATAAGGATGTAGGTTCCAATACCAAGTTGTCACATGTTCAAATATTCCACAGTGACTACAATAAAACATACCAAGACCTTCATCCCCTACATTGTTCTCTCCTTTCACAAATTCTTTGTCACAGATATTTTCTTGACCTTCATATCCAAAGGCCTTCATTCCCCTTCCTTTTTTTTTGGAATTATGGGTATTTTCATACCTTACCCATATCTCCCTAATCCTTTACCATTGTACCTAATTATTCTCATTAACTTGGATTGAATACCTTTGGTGTGCTTTTTAAAGCACCCAAATTCTCCATTGCCACTATGTTATTTAATAATATTATCTTTTTCATAGCCATCAATGACTTGATGAGATTCATCTTGCTTTATTATCTCTTTGCTATTTATTTCCTCTTTATCTATCATTAGCTACTACAAGAATCATTGCACCATTATTTTCATTGTCACCACTACCGGTGACCTAGGATATCTACCTCTTCCTCATGTTTATTTTCTTTCTTGTTTATACTTTTTCCTCTTCATTCTCCATTTGTGTCATCCTATAAAATAGCTTATTATGTAAGCTCGATCCATGACTGTAATATATATGGTGGTCAATGATAATTATGGATGGCAACACATATCTTGATTCCCTTTATTGCTTTTTATACCTAGGTACACTATAAGACTATTGTCCATCTTTACTCCTTTGTCCTTTAACAAACTTAATGTGTACCTCTTGCCATCCTTATCAATAATGTATGTGGAGTTAGCTTTTGATGCTCAGTACTTAATAATATTACCATAGAAATTAATTACAAGAATGAAATAAAATGCAATAGAAAATCAATATCAATTGTAATAGGAATAATAAAGCAAATCAATATGTTTAATATGAATGAATTCACACATCAATTGCTCAAATGTATGCAACTTGTATTACACTAACTTCTATTACAAAACCTCTCAAGGAGTATAAAATTGATCACAATAGTAACTCACTAATCATATATCTCTTCCATATTAACATTACTCTTCATGTTTTTATTAGTATCATTCTTCATATCTCTATTAGTGTCATATAACGTATGGCTATAACATGTATATATAGCCTTTCTATGAGGACTCTTGGATGACCATGACTCTTCCATACCTTGTGACTCTTGGCTATCACTTGCACACAAATGAAGCTATATTTTTTGTACACTTGTAACTTGATTCTTCACTTCAATCTACCTAATCTAATGACACATGGGCATTCCTACATAAATAACACTTGTGCACATTTATACTCATCACACTTGCACACTTAACTACATGACACTTGTGCATTTCCTGCACATTATTACATTATATAAAATATTTATTCACACTCTAATCTAGGACACACTCCTAATATAATGATGTACCCAAGGTGATACATTAGCAAGTACCAAATAATGTAATATATTCCTACATCCCCTTCTATTAAAATATTTGGTTATTGAAGACTTTAGTCTTCAATATGATATTCATCTTCAGTCTTCATTCTACCTATTGTAGAATAATATTTGGATTCTTTATGTAAGAGTCTTCAACATGATCCTCAAACAGTGTTGTTTATCCTTGCTCTCTACAATATGTTACCTTTTTGTATTTTGATCAAATGAATGGTTAGTATATTCCAGTGTTTATGCTTTCCAGAGTACAAGTTTATTGAACTCTTTTATAATAATAAAATTCTTGCATAAGAATATTTCTTTTTCCTGTCTTTAGAGTCATATGACCCTTTATTTTCTTCTATAAAAACGTATACTTCATCATCTCTATTCCTTGATTCTTCATTAGTTGATTTACAACCTGATTAAGCTTCTTTTATTTCTAGTGTATTAATATGGAAGATAAGTTTGGATCATAATTGATCCATTTTTATTATTCGATAATATGACATTGTTTATTTTCATCGATGACTTTAAACTCTACTATCATATTTTGATCCATAAGTTCATAAACTAAAATAATATTGGTATTCAATCCAAGAACATATAAAACATTAATTAGATTGACTAGAATATTTTTTATTCCATTTACTTCTAAGTCTTACTATCTTCTATAGCAACCATTTTCTCATATTTTATTTTTATAGAGTTAAAACATTGTTTGTTTCTAGTTATATGTTTACTTGCTTTAGAATCTATGTACCAATAATCCATAATTTGGTCTGAATGATATATCTTTCAAAATTTTAAATCTTCAAAATGAATCTCTTTTGTCTCTAATTTTGAACAAAGAACTAAAGGTAATTTTGATACAATCTTCCCATTTTCAAAAAACTATATGTTGACAATGTTATGTCTCCCTAATGATCAAATTTTCTAAGAATTTTTCTCTTTGGCCAATTTTTCTCTTTGGCCGTGATGATGCAACATGTCGCGATTTCACGACATTTTTTCTCCTTGGCCGCGATGATGCAACATGTCGTGATATCGCGACACTTTTTCTCCTTGGCCGTAATAATGCAACATGTCGTGATATCGCGACACTTTTTCTCTTTGGCCGCGATAATGCAACATGTCGCGATATTGCGACACTTTTTCTCTTTGGCCGCGATGATGCAACATGTCACGATATTGTGACACCTTTTCTCTTCGGCCGTGATAATGCAACATGTCGTGATATCGTGACACTTTTTCTCCTTGGCTGCAATGATGCAACATGTCATGATATCGCGACACTTTTTCTCTTTGGCTGCGATGATGCAACATGTCATGATATCACGACACATTTTCTCTTCGACCGTGATAATGCAACATGTCATGATATCATGACACTTTTTCTCTTTGGACGCGATGATGCAACATGTCACGATATCGCGACACCTTTTCCTTCTTTGGTCGCAGCAATGCAACATGTCACGATTTCACAACATCTTTTATCCATTTGTTGAGATGATGCAACATGTCACGATTTTGTGACACTTTCTCTCCTTTGGCCACGATGCTGCAACATGTCATGATATCGTGACACCTTTTTTCCTCTAGCCACGATGATGCAACATGTCATGATTTCGTGACATTTTTTCTCCTTAGGCCATGCTGATACAACTTGTCGTGATATCGCGACACCTTCTCTCTTCTAGCCGCGACATTGCAACATGTCACGATATCACAACACTTTTCCTCCTTTGGCCGTGGTGGTGCAACATGTCATGATTTCACAACACCTTTTCTCTTGTGGCCATGGCGATGCAACATGTCGTGATTTCGCGACACCTTTTTTCCTTTGGCCATGACAATGCAACATGTCGCGATATCGTGACATATTTTCTTCTTTGGCCTCGACGATGCAACATGTCATGATATCATGACACCTTTCCTCCTCTAGCCATGATGATGCAACTTGTCATGATATCGCGACACTTCTTCTCTTCTGGTAGCGACGTTGCAACATGTCGCGATATTGTGACACTTTCTCTCTTTTGGCCATGATGCTACTTCTTGTCACGATTTCGTGACATCTCTTCCTCCTTTGGCCGTGACGGTGCAACATGTCATGATATCGTGACACCTTTTCCTCCTTGCTTTTTCCCTATGCTTTGGATCGCAAAAATGCAACAGGTCGTGATATCACGACACCTTTCTTCTTGTGGTGTTTTGCTTTTTCTTTGATCTTTAGCTCTTGGCACTCCTCGGTCGATTTGGAAAACATGTAAAAAACACTTGTACAAGGTTCAGGGACCTTTCAACACCCTTTCAACCAATCAAAAAAAAAAAATTCTAAGAATTTTTAACTCCTAAATTTTGGGTTGAGTTTGACTATATAATCTGTGAATGACTTTTTATAAAATTTCAATTCCTAAATTTTTATTGAATACTTTGTATATACCTAATGTTTGGATATATGATCAAACAATAGTTTTCTTATGAAGGTTTCAATTCTCAAATATATAAGTTGAATTACTTTTAACTCCCGAATACTAAATTTATTTTGTAAGTCATAAAGAAGGAAGCATGGGTTCTTGTAGGAGATTTTAACTCCCCCCTATATCCTTCTTATAAAAAAAGTAGAAACTACCCAAACACAAGAATCTTGGAAGACTTTGCAAAATTTTTCATGGAATCAGGTCTCATGGACCTTGACCTTAAAGGCTCTAAGTTCACATGGAGAAACCACCATATGGGGGAACAAATTATTCTTTCTAGGTTGGATAGGTTTCTTGTTTTTGAGTTGGAAATTTCTATCTTTGGGGATGCTTCAGGAAGAGTGGTATCGAACCATAATCCCCTATGGCTTTAATTATCAAAGAATTTGAATTTCCGTCTAAGTCCTTCTAGGTTTGAAGTGATATGGTGCAATAACATGAACTTGAATATTCTTTTAAAGCTTGGTGGGTGAAATATATTCTGGGCAAAGGTATTAAAAAGTTGACTAGAAAATTTAAATTTATCAAAGATAAGCTCAAATAATGGAATAAATCTACTATTTGTATTATTTTAAGAACCAAGAAATGGTTGAGAGTTTATTTGAGAGAATTGGAGTTAAATTTATAGGTGGAGGTATATTCTCTAGAATATTCTATAAAGGAGAAATAAATACTTTATGAGATCCATAATACAATGGCTAATGAAGAGTTGCTTTGGAAATAGAAGTCGAGAGCCCTATGGTTGAAGGAAGGTGAAAAAAATATAAAAAATTTCCATTCATCGACCCTTTGACATAGAGGCTTTAAAAAAATTAGAGAAATCTATAAACCATATAGTAGTAGAACCAACGACATTGAAGAAAATAGGGTGAATGTGGTTTTACATTTCAGTTCTTTATTGGGGTCTAGGCATCCCAAGGATGACTAAGTAGAAGAGGTTCTACAACTGGCAATCCCTAGCCTAGTTTCTAAGGAGATTAATGCTAGTCCAAATTATATCTTATTTGAAGAAGAAATCAAATTGGTAGTAGATGATATGGGTCCCTAAAATCCCCAAGCCCTGATGGATTTTCCCATTATATTTCTAGAATTAATATCACATTTGTGGCAAGTTTTAGGATTTTAAGTTGCTATGCAATATTTTAACCAATAGATGCTATTGCTAGATATCTATTTAGCATTATTAAATGTCTAGGTAGTAGATGTCTAGGCTACTAGACATCTAGGTAGCAGGCTAGAAATCTAGGTAGCAGTTCTAGACATATAGGTTGCTAGGCATCTTGGTACCTAGGTTGCTAGGAATCTAGGCACCAGATGTCTAGGTTTCTAGATGTATAGGAAGTAGTGCTAGACATCTTGGTAGAAGATGTATAGGTTTTTAGACATCTAGGTAGCACTGCTAGGTATCTAGGTGATAGTGCTATATGTCTAGGCTACTAGATGTCTAGGTAGCACTGCTAGATGTCTAGGTAGAAGAAATATAGGTCAAACATCTAGGCCAGACATATAGGTAGCAAATGTCTAGGCTAAACATCTAGGTAGTAGTTTGTACCAGACATTTTGATGCAGAAGATGAATAGTTTCAAATGATTTTTTGTGGGAGAGGAAATAAATAGTTTTTTCAAAGGCTTCCTTTGGGAGAGGAAAAAATAATTTTAGTGTCTTCCTTTTCTGATATATAAAATGGGAATTATCCCTTTGATGTGGTTGAAGTTGATAATGTAAAATTTGTTGAAATAAATAAAATAAAGAAGTTGCTATTACCCCATGGTTTTCCTACACATTGCAGATTTCCATGTAAAATCTTTGTGTTACTTATGTTGTTGTTTTGTTCTTTGTTATTGTGTTCTCTACTTGCAGGTATAAAATCTAAAATTAACTAGCATCTGGTATTAGAGCCTAAGGTTTTATGTGAATGAGATCTAAAACAATGAAAAGAGGTGTAACCAAGTTCAATATTGAGAAATTTGATGGTAGGAACTTCGCTCTATGGAAGATGAAGGTGGAGGATTTGTTGGTTCAAAATGACCAAGCTCTAGCCTTGAAAGGGGTTGCAAGTAAACCAAGCAACATGAAATATGAGGAGAGGGTAATTTTGGATAGGAAGGTGGTTTCTACAATTTATATATACTTAATAGACATTATATTATTCAATGTAGTTGAAGAGAAGACCGCGAAGGCCCTATATCAAAAGCTTGAAAATTTGTATCAGATAAAATCAACAACAAATAAGGTTTTTCTAAAAAACAAATTTATATCTTGAGGATGAAGGAAAGTTCATAAATGGTACATAATTTGAATGAGTTTAATACTCTTATTAGTAAACTAGTTCCAATAAGTTTGAATATGGAGGATGAGGATATAGTTGTCATTCTAATTTATTCCCTCTCGAACACCTGGGATCATATGGTGATGACCATCAGTAATGCATCATCAAGAACTCTAAAATTTTATGATGTGGTAGTCGCTTTGTTTGTAGAATAGTTGAGGCAAAAATAGCTCTAGAACCCTACCAATGAAGCCCTATATATGTGAAAGCACGAGGATACAGAAACAAAAAGGAATATGCCACAAGAAAAGAACAAGAAAGAACATATACAAATTGACACAAGATAAAAGCAATATGAAATATGGTAATCTCTTTATTGATACGCTTTGTAAATTGTGTTACAATACGTCTCCTTCCTTTTTAGGGGATAGGAGCGTCAAATGTGTTTCTCGTCACAACATCCATGGATAACAATCCTTCTTTCGCGTGCCCACATGTAAGATGGGCGGACCAAAACGTCGCCGCCGCTTGCATATGTGATTCTTTGCTCTTTCCTGCTCCTCTGCTGTCGGAAACCTGCGTTCAAAGAAACAGAAAATATTAGTAGCACCTGCAGACAGAATGAAACATGTATTTCCCAAGGCCTACTGTCAGTGTATGCATGAAAATAATAAAACGACTATCAAATGACCTCTGATTGACCTGAAATTTTGACAGAAGCATAAAAATATTATCAGAAGACCACTGCAAAAAGAACAGTCTGGAAATTCCTCACAGATTTGTATTCGCTCCAGGGTGGGACGAATAGGACTGTGACAATTTGCCAGAAAGCACCCTGTTCAATGTCCTACTTAGGAAGCTCCAAAAGACCTGCAAAGTTGGGGTTAGCTAATTGGGGGTGTTTTGGGAAGACCCAGATGGTCATATTTCTCCAATTTTGCCTCTAGCACCCAGATTTTGAAGATGGCATCTGCAAGTTAGTGAAGGCGGGAAATAACAAAAACCTGGTCAAAACTGCTCAGAATGAAATGAAATTTGAACTGTAACCTATTTAACCTATCTAGAATCAAATGCAAAAGAAAAACTAGAGAAATCTATCACATATTTCTAATCATCCCGGGGTGGGGCGAATAAGACTATGACAGTTTGGGGAGCGCCGGGGGTAGGACGCCCACCGTTTGGGACACTGTTTTGGCACCAATCCACTTGGGATGGGTCCAAAACTGATTATGGGGTGTTGTCGACAAATTTGGTGGATAGTTGTGGCCAAAAATTGGGTTTTGGGTCCGGATTCGCGCTTCCAATAGTCACCCAATAACCTCCCTTTCGAATGAGAGATTAAGGATGTAAAAGCACAAATCGTAGTTAGGTAGGTAAATTGGCAGCACTTCGTTGCTCAAATGCTCCTTCTCTGTATATCTTTTGGGTGAGAAAACTCACCAATTTATAGACCTTAGGGTCTCCTTGTTTGAATTGCGCATGCGAGGGCGCCACTTGAGTTAACTGTCCTATTTTCAGAGAAAAGCTAACTCCCCGATTAAAAATATTCTTGCATGAGGTTTCTAAAATAAAGACACTCATCATTGAAGTCTCTCTTCTTGAATAAAAGCTATTCCTCGCAATTGCATGGCCTGAAGCCTCAGTTAACTGGCAGAGTTACCGAGGTTTGACTTTTTCTAGTCAAACTTGCTATTCGCCTCACCCTGGGGCGAATGCTGCTATTCGTCCCTGGGTGGGACGAATGCCAGTTTGTATTCGTCCCGGGGTGGGACGAGCAGAGAGCAAGGTGCCAAAAAGGTGCCAAATTGACCTCTGACCTCTAAAACTGCTTTTGGAAGTGGTTAGGACCACTGTTTAACCTCTGGGGGCTGCCCTAGGGGCTGTGTGTGTCAATGCGATCAGCGCTTGTTGTCACGTAATCGGATTGGTGCTATTTTGGTGTCTATAGATGCCCCTTTTTGGGAAGCGCTATGCAAGGCGCAACACCGAGCAAAAATAGATAACCAAAGCACTAATGATTAGGGTTTCTCAGTAACCTAACCAACTCTTGATGCCCCAAGTATGGAAAGGGCACGCATTCTTGAATCCTTGCTTCTGACGAGCTAAGGAACTTAATTCAAGTGTTAACCTTGTTCGGTGAGGTGTTACTTGAGCTTGGACATTGATCAGTCATGAATAGGCAAAGGGCGCAACCTTTTGTCTGTGGGAACCTTGAGTTCATGATTCATGAATGCCAAGTGTTTGATCAGCTTGTGATAATTGCTTGTTTGCTGCCCCAAGCAAGGGCATGATTGTCTTTGTCAATGATCCTTTGAATGCGTGTCATTTCCATGATTGGGTATATTGTTGTTGATTGGCGACTAAGTGTGACTACCCCCTCAAGCGACGAATCGATGAGGGAATGACCGACATGAGAAAAGCGATGAGTCACTTGACCCAAGATGACTTAGGTAAGGGTGCCTTCAGTTGTTTACCATTGAATGCGAAAGTAGTTTTCGAACATTCTGACCTATTTTTGGTGGGTTTTAACCCTTTTTGTGACGCATTTTGGAGCTGAAATTGACAAAAATCCATCCTCCCGTGGAGCGGTCCGGCTATGGTAGCCTTCTTAGGGAGTAGGATAGTGACAATTTGTAACCCCAATATCTATTTTGGATGCCAAGAATGTCAGGCGCAAAAGCGCCTTCGTTCGGCAATGTTATTGCTATTTTTGGATGGGTTTTGACCCGTTTTGGTGATGCCGTTTGGGGATGAAATTCTCAAAAATCCGTCTTCCCGTGGAGCGGTCCGGCTATGGTAGCCTTCTTAGGGAGTAGGATAGTGAGGATTTGTGACCCCAACATCTGTTTTGCATGCCCGAAATGTCCAGTGCAAAAGCATTCTGATCGGACACTTTTAGGGCTTGTTTTGGTGCATTTTTGTGCATTTTTTTGTTGTTTTTGAAATTTTTACTCTGTATTCGTCCCTGGGTGGGACGAATTCCTATTTAGTATTCATCCCAGGGTGGGACGAGTGCTAACCAGAGTGCTCATCCCAGGGTGGAACGAGTACAGGCTCAAAAAGCCTATTTAAAGGCCAAAACTGAGTTTTGGGCTCATTTGCATTTGTTTTTCTTGGTGATTTGGAGCTCTGAGGAGGAGGAGGTCAATTCTGCGAAGCGAAGCACTGCCAAAATTTTCCTGCGACCATGAGTGCTCATACTAGATCGAGCGGTGGAGCCGAAGCGATACCAGTGAGTACTTGTCCTCTTTATTACTTTGTGTTGCAATTGGAAAATCGCATTTTGCTTATTTCTTATGTTTTTTTGTTTTGTTTGTTTTTGTTGTTGTTTATGGTTTAAAAATGAAAACCCTAGTCTATGAACACTTAACTAAAAACTTAATTTAACCCTAGTTAAACACAGATCAAAATTTTAGTTGAAAACTGAACTTAGAAACTTAGTTTAGAACATAACTTAAAAACTGCGTTGAACCTGAATGAAACCAAAATCTAAACTGTAGGTTAAAAAACGTAGGGTACAACTAAGCGGAAAGCGTAGCGTGAACCCTAGTTGACTGTTGTTTTTTTTTATATCAGTTAGAGTTAAAAACCCTAGATCTGACAAATTATTGTGTTTTTGTTGTTAATTAATCAGTTAGAGTTTAAAAACCCTAGGGCTGACAAATTAATTTTTTTGAATTTTTGTTTTGTTTTTGAATTTATCAGTTAGGATTAGAAACCCTAGGACTGACAAATAATTTTTTTTTTTTTTGTTAATTAATCAGGTAGAGTTTAGAAACCCTAGGTGACAAATTAATTTTTTGAATTTTTGTTTTGTTTTTGGTTGTACAGTTTTAATGCATTATTGTATATACATGTTAGGGTTGTACAGTTTTTCATTGTTTTTAATGTTTTTGTGTTGTTTTCTTTTGCAGGTTGTGAAGAGCCGGTATCGGGTGCCTACTATTTTTACTGAAGCACGTGCGACGCTGACCTTGGTTGACTGGGACTGGCTTGACGCCCTTGGGCTCAAGCAGGTGACTCGACTGGAGCCGGTGGTCGGGGATCGGGCCTATCTGATGGCCCTGATCAACCTATGGGATCCCCGGACTAATACCTTCCATCTCCCAATAGGGGAGATAATGGTGACCTTGGAGGATGTCTATCGGATTCTTCGGATTCCAATAGATGGACTGTCGATCCGGACGATGCCACGGGATCGGAGGACAACGGTACTGATACGTTATTTTGGGCATGGAGAGGAGTTGGGTGTGGAGAGCCCCGTGGAGAGGGCAGAGAGTGATTGCCAGATTGGTGGCATACTGGTGCGATGGTGGCTAGAGAGGGGTGTGTTGGGAACGAGGCACGCATTACTCATGGGCCTCATTTCCAACATGCTGCTCCCTGACTCTTCTGGCGCGAGGTTCCCGTGGAACCTGCTAGAGGTGGTGTTCAGGTTGGTGGAGTGTCCGATAGATGCTCCGATGATTATGAGATGGGGACAGACTCTACTGGCATAGCTCTATGATGAGTTGTACGAGGTCCACTACCAAAAGCAGAAGGGGATCAGTTGTAGCTACTTGTTGCAGTGTTGGGCTTGGCAGCACATAGCAGTGGAGAGGCCGACGGGGCTGCCCTGGATGATGTGGGTGGAGATGGCAGACCGAGAGATTGGATATGGGGTACTATGGCGGAGGTCGGAGGAGCAGGGATAGAGTCGATGATGGGCAGGTGTCGTAGGGCACTATGCCGATGCCTTTGCTCGGCTTACTCCTGGAGAGGTGTTCTGGCACCCCTATCGGGACTGTCCAGCCTGGCTTGAGGCTGGAGAGTGGCTCCGGTGGGTACGAAGGGGCGGTGGCTGATTGGGAGGCATGGGACGGAGCAGGAGTTCTTCCCATATGGCCAGGTGACCCGACAGTTTGAGTGTGCCAGGGGATGCCTGGTGAGCCCGTGGTCTATCGACATCGGGGGGATGAGAGGACTCTGGACCGGCCAGTCATTGCACCACTTGGCGAGGATTCAGATATGGTTATTGACGTCCTAGATGTGGATGACGTCGGGGTTCTGAGTATGAGCAGTGGTGGACTCTACGATGATGGCGAGGCGAGGGGCCTCTAGGGGGTGACAGCAGGGGATGAGGGTACAGAGGTACCAGATGAGGGTTGGGGTGCTCCACGTGATGATGCAGACATGGTAGAGGTTGAGGATGTTGGAGGGGATTTTGGGGTACTGGATCAGCCGAAGATGTAGGACGTCTCGGAGTAGTGGGAGCCAGAGCAGGCTACTGTCCCGGATTCACCTATGCCTCAAGCAGGTTCGAAGGATGTGGAGGTGAGACACAGTGTTGAGATAGCATGATTGGAGGACCTGCTATGGAGATGAGATGGGGAGCTGGGAGAGGCTTTGTGGGAGAGAGATCTCTTGCGGACTCAGCTGGTAGAGCGGGAGAATGCATGGGCTACGTCTCATCGGTAGGAGGGGGATACTGATGTTGCACGGGAGAGGGATCTCCTACGGGTGCAGCTAGCATAGTGCGATGATGTAGTAGCTTACTATCATTAGTGGGAGGCAGAGTGGGGTCGACGGGAGGTAGATTGGGGTCGACATTGGCTAGATATGGAGGGAGAGATTATCCACCTTGGGGGGTGGATACCTGAGCCCCTTGGAGGTGGCTCATCGCATCGGATGAGAGACAGCAGGATTGAGTAGTCAACATCATCCCATCACAGGTGGCTAGATGAGGGAGGCGCTAGTGGGCGTGATGCAGGGGCGAGCAACAGTCGCCCTGAGAGGTCCCATAGGACCCACACTACGGGGGTAGTTCTCATCGCACCGATCCTGCGTGATCATGGTGGCCGATGCCCTAGGCTTGGGGGTTTTTGAGTTTTTGGATTTTTGTTGCGGGGTCAGAGGACCGGTTCATTGTAGCCTACGGGCATTTTTGTTATGATATATATACAGATGAATCTTTTTTGTGTTTATGCACTTTTCATGGTTTGTTGTTATGTACATGTTTTTACATTGATGTATGCATATGCTATTATGAATGCGATGTTTCTAATTTGTATGATGTATGCCAATGGAATGAATGAAATGAGTTGTTGATGATTTGTCGATGGCACCATAGACTGTGCAAGATTTGACTGACTTGTTGTACTAATGGGATGACTTTGTGGAATGACTTTGCATGTGAAAACTTTGTTTTTGTATTTTGCATATTTTCTGATGGTGATGTACGGAATGAAATGTAACAGTTGTTTTTAAAATGTAGTTAAGCTTTTCTGAGATTCAGATATTTTAACTAACTAGCCAAGACTATACATTTATCTCGCAAGACTTTTGAACAAGGTATAAATCCGACTTGAATTTAACCAAGTTATTTCACATCCCTGTGTGTGCAATTGAGTTCATTTATGTGGTATTTGTCAGGATACCACCAATGCTGAGATAGGCTATCAACCAAACCTGTATTGAGGATCACCTAATTAGCTCCACTAACTCCATTGTTGTATTTAGGAAGATTAATCCATGGGACAATCTAAGGTACCATAAGCTAGTTCATCCACATGCAAACATTGGTCTATGCACATGCAAAGCTAATGTGACAGACATATCGTCATGCGGTTAGGATACCACCATTGCCAGGTAGGCTATCAACCAAACCCGTAATGAGGATCACCTAGATGGTTTTTCGAATGCTGAGAATTCCAGGGATTCAAGTTCAGGGTATGTGTTTGCTCAATGGTTTGGGATACTTGCTCGTCTATATAGTGATGAAAATCACTGTTTATTTTTCTCTTTGTTTTTCTTTTTGAGCAAGGATTTTGAATAGTGGTGATAACCACTGTTATTTGATTTTGTATTTTGAGCTTTGTAAGGTTGAGCTTGTGAATGGCCTTGATCCTGTTGGCCTTGGGGATGACTACCCATCCTGTTCAGGGACGTGTAGTATGAATCCTTATGACTTTGGGAACCAAGGGGATGATGGAGATTTATGAAGTAAGGGCATTGATCTTTTAGGCCTTGGGGATGACTACCCATCCTGGTCAGGGGCGTGTAGTACGAATCCTTACAACTTTGAGACCAAAGGTGAGTGGAGATGGTTGTGATGATGGTTTGTTGGAATTTTGTTTTTGAATGGCGTTGATCCTTTTAGGTCTTGGGGATGACTACCCATCCTTGGCAGGGACGTGTAGTACGAATCCTTACAACTTTGGGGACCAACTATGATTGGGATTTGTGGGAGTGGTGAAAACCACTATTTATTATGGGGAATGGATAGGGAAGAGCTCGTCCTTTTGTCAATTCTCAGCATTCTGGAACCATTCGCACAGGGGGATGAACAGGCTAATCTTTCACCTATGGTACCCTAGACTACTTTGTAGGCTTCTCTTGCGTTCACACAACTTAGGAATTATTTTATGTGTTTTAATTTGTGTTGGGATGCTACGTAACAAGGCGTGATCCAAGTAAAACTTTCCCGTGTAAAATCTGTTTAACTATGTACAGTTTTTGGCTAGAAATTTAAAGACAGTTGAATGACGAAAACCCTATATACATTAGGAGACAACTGACTATGCTAAAAAATGGCGATGGTGCTATTCTGGATGTATGCGTTTATGAAAATGGATTTGATGTGGAAAATGAGGGAATTGCCAAGTAATGACAGTCTATGGTGCTGTTGACTTGTATGACCTAGCAAATATGCAATGTATGGATGCGATGCCTAATGCAACCTATATTTTTGTATTTTGATTTTTATGAGTATGCATGGAAGTGAAATGCAATATTTTTGTTATTTTTGATTTTTATGAGTATGCATGGAATTGAAATGCAATATTTTTGTGATTTTTGATGATTTTATTGTTTTTGTTTGTTTTTGAATATTTATTTTGACCAAGCAGTTATGGTAACGCTTGGAGCTTTTGGTGTTGACCAAAGGGTTTATGGATACCTTTGGAGCATTTTTGGGTTGACCAAGCGATTATGAGAATCCTTGGAGCTTTTGGCTTGACCAAAGGGTTTATAGATACCTTTGGAGCATTTAGGGTTGACCAAGCGATTATGGGAATCCTTGGAGCATTTGGTTGGACTATGGCTCTCTAGATGTGGAATGGCCTCAAATGACTGATGTTCAAGGGTTCTGTTTCCTTGATTCCTTCAAGAGAGGCAAGCCGGTATGTTCCAGGTCCTATTCTACTATCAATGACATAAGGACCTAACCAGTTTGCCGTGAACTTGTCCCTTAGATGGGATGGCAAATTAGAATTCTGCTGGTTCTCTTTTAAGACCAAGTCACCAACCTAAAATTCCCTTAGGTGGACCTTCATGTTGTATGCTTTCTTAAGTCACTCTTGATAGATACGCAAATGCTCGAGAGCATTAACGCGTCGTTCATCGAGCAACGTCAGTTGGTCTAACCGGGCCTGCTGCGCAGTGTCATCATCGATGAACTCTTGCATTGAAATGCGCAGGGAAGGGATTTCCAACTCAAGAGGCATGACTGCCTCGGAGCCATACACCAATGAAAATGGAGTTGCCCCAGTGGGCATCCGGATGCTAGTGCGATAAGCCCATAGGGCAAGCGGGATCTGAATGTGCCAATCCTTATGATTGTCTATGACTATCTTTTTGAGGATGGCGACTAGCATTTTGTTTGACGCCTCTGCTTGCCCATTTGCCTGCGGATAATAAGGTGTTGAAAAACTATGCTAAATTTTGTACTTTGTGGTCAAAGCACGCACATATTTGTTCTTGAATGACGTCCCATTATCTGACAGGATCTTGGATGGAATACCAAAATGACATATGATGTTATGCAAAATAAACTCCGCAATGCGGGATCCAGTCGTAGAGGTTAGCAGAATTGCTTCCACCCACTTGGTAAAATACTCTGTGGCCATTATGATGAACGTGTGATGACCAGACGACATAGGGGAGATCTTTTCGATTAGGTCAAAGCCCCACTATGAAAAAGGCCAAGCCGATTGGATCGGCTGCAAGGCCTGAGAAGGTACGTGTGTCAAATTAGCATGGTGTTGACACTTCACGCACTTCTTCACATATGCACAACAATCTCGCTCTAAATATGGCCAATAATAGCCCATGCAAAGAATGCGCTTTGCGATGGCCATACCGCTGAAGTGGCCACCACATGTACCATCGTGTGCTTGGGTGATCGCCCAAGCGGACTCTTGCTGGTCCAAGCAATGGAGGAGGATTCCTTCATAGCTTCGACGATACAAAATGTCTCCTAACAAGACATGCTTTGCCGCTTTCTATTTGAATGATCTTTTCGTGGCTTGTGTCAATCCAAGTGGGAGGTTACCTAGCTTGAGGTAATCCCTAATGGGTGTGTACCAATCCTGCTGATCAAAACCTCGATAGTATGAACGACCAATCCCTCTTGAAGTCCATCCCTAGCAAAATCTGAGCGGGAAAGAACTTGTAAAAATAGCGTTGTGTTGCTATTAAGAGGGGTCGGGGAGAACAAGGACCCCCCTAGTGCTCGAGTCAGGACAATCATGGATTTGAGAGAACTTATCCTGAGATGGTTCAATCTGGATCAGGTGGATTCCTGGCATTAGGTTAGAGCTTGCACGCTCCATCATGGATTGCGATAATGTTTTAACTTGAATGGTTGTCATTTCACCAGAAGGGTCTTGCGGGATTAATGACCCCAAGGAGGCCATAGTATTCGCAAAATGATTCGATGATCGAGGGAGTGCCTCGATGTCATACCATTCAAGTTGTGCTAGGAATTTGTCCACAAGGGCTTTGTAGGCCTGCAGAACTGGACATTTACATTGGAATATCCCCTTTACTTGATTGACAATCAACAACGAATCACCAAAGATGTTTAAACGTTTAATGTTCATGGTGATTGTTGTCTGAAGACCTATGAGCAAGGCTTAGTATTCTGCATTGTTGTTGGTGCACGGGAAGTCTAATTTAAATGACAGAGGCATTGGAGCCCCTTGTGGAGTGAAGAATACAATTCCCGTGCCACCTCCTTGCTCACATTTAGAACCATCGAAGAATAGGGTCATGTCAGCCTGTGACTTAGGCTCATCAAAATCTAGCGATTCTGAAACATGAAAAACCCCATCATCCGGTAATTCTATGGTCAGAGGCTGATCATCTTCAAGAGGAGCCTCTGCCAGTTGATCGATGATGACTTGACCTTTTATGGATTTCTGTCCAATGAACTCTATGTCAAACTCCATCAACAACATGATCCATTTCGTCGTGCGGCTACTATGATAAGTACGACTCATCATGTATCACAATGGATTCTCCTTAGACACAACATACGTCGTATTACCGAGCATGTAGTGGCATAGCTTTTTGGTAGCAAACACCATTGCCAAGCAGAGCTTCTCAACGTATGCATAGTTAAGTTCATAACTGACCAGGGTGCGGCTAAGATAGTATGTAGCCTGTTCTTTGTGAAGTTCATTTTTTTGGGACAGCATGGCGCCCAGTGCCACCTCAATAGCTGAGATGTATAAATAGAATGACACTCCTGGTCTAGGTGGTGCCAATACTGGCGGTGAAGCCAAGTACTATTTAATGTCATCAAAGGCTGATTGGCACTCGTCATCCCAATGAAATGTGACCCCCTTATGCAATAATTTATTCATGGGTCGGCACTTGTCAGATAACTACGCTATGAAGCGCTTGATCGACGTGACCTTTCCTTGTAGACTCCTGAGCTGCTTGATGGTAGTTGGGGGAGGCATTTCAAGGATTGCCTTGACTTTGTGTGGGTCTACCTCGATTCCTCATTTAGAGACTATGTAACCCAAGAGCTTTCCAGATGTGATGCCAAAGACGCACTTCTTGGGGTTTAGTCCGACCTTATGCTCCATGAGGCGATCGAGGATCTTGCTTAAGTCATCGAGATGATCTAGGCGCAAAAGAGATTTGGCCAACAAATCATCCATGTAATCCTCCAAAGTTTTGTGCATGTAATCATGGAAGATGTACGTCATGGCACGTTGGTAGGTGGCACCGGCATTTTTAAGGCCAAAAGGCATGACCTTATAGCAAAATGTCCCCCAAGGCATTGTGAATGCCATTTTTAGTTGGTCCTCGGGATTGATACGAATTTGATTGTATCTCGAGAAACCATCCATGAGGGAAAGCATTTCGTGGCCCACTGTAGCGTCTACCAATGCGTCGATGCTCGACAAGGGAAAATCATCCTTAGGACTCGCTTTATTTAGATCTCAAAAATTGGTGCATATGCGAATCCTCCCATCGGGCTTCTTGACGGGAACCATGTTAGACAACCATGGTGGATAATCCACGCAGATGACAAACTGTGCATCCAACAGCTTTTGTAACTCGTCTTTGACCATTAAGGCCACTGTTGGGTGCATCTTACGTAGTTTTTGCTTTACTGGCTTGATTGTCGGATCAAGCATTAAATTATGCGTGACTAGCTATGGGTCTAGTCCCGACATGTCCTTGTATGACCATGCAAAAACCTCCTTCTTCTCTTTGAGAAGGGCAATGTAGTCGGCTTGCTCTTCGGGGGATAAACTTACCCCTAGCTTGATGATTTGCAAATTCACTGGATCTGAGCCGATGTCTACGTCGGTCGTCTCCTCGACCGACATGTGGGATCCGTCCTCCAAGCTGGTGTGGAGTTTGGATCAAGTGGATATCGTTTGCTGAATTTAGATCATCGTTCGGAACATCGGGTTCCTCTTCGAGCATGGAAGACATCCTGAGTCTGTCTGGGGTGAAATGGAACATTCCTCCACAAGGCCAATACTCTGATGGGGATGGTGGTGTGTCAGCATGATCCCAGTCGATAGCATCTAGATCTAGATACAATGACCATGTCGGGTCGGCTGGATCATGGATGGGTGCGGTTAGGTCAATGGAGATCATGTTGATGAAATGATTGTGGTCTCCATTATCATGGGTGTTATAACTCGGACATCCTAGACAATCTGTGTGCTCCGGATCTGGCTCTGTGGGCACTGGCACAAATGGATCAGCCCTATGCATGGAGATGAAGACAGGGTCCACCCTAGGCACTGATGGTTTGATAGGGTCTCCAGGCGGAAGATGCTCTCTGTGTACCTAGAGTGGCGGGTGCAGTAATTGCTATAACTACATCGGGTTGAGATGCCACCTATGTCTTGGACCTATGTGTAAGTGTTCAAACATGTCATCTATGTCCAAAGGGTATCGTTGTTGCATTTGTCGCATGTGGTTGAGATAGGCCATCTCAGTTTCATCTTTCGAATCACTGTCGGAGATCCAAAAGCCTTCGTTAGCTCCAATAGCTACTTGCGACACATGAGGCTCATCTTGTTCGAGCAAATTGATGTGGTCCCATCGAGGTTGTTCCGCTCTCTATGGGGGGACCTGATTCTCTTGAAGTGGCATGTGCTCAAATGGAGCGGCCAATGGGAACATTGTCAGGAAGCTTTCTCGATCATCCTCCATGGGATATACTTGCGAATGATCGTACTCTGACTCATCCTCTGAAGACCCTTCTTGGTCTTGTCCATATCCCCCTTGTGGGTGAGTCCTTGAATTTTCTCCTTGTTCGGCCGAAGGGAAAGGGTTGTTATGGTCAACAAGGTTGGTTGTTAGCAATGGGAGATAATCTCCCAATGTATAGTTTGTGTTAGGATTGGCATATGGACTCGATGCCAACCCATCCTTGTTGCCTATCCCTAGGCCTTGCATGTTTTCCACCAAGATGTCTAGGGGCAAGGGGTGGTTGAACCCTACTCCTGACTTGTCATACGACATTTGATATCTCGGTTGGCAAAGAACACGCACTCCTTGCTCATACCTACCCAACCCATATCCATGCCAATTGCATTGGCCTAGATATCTTAAAGCAAAATCAGGGTTGGATAGATAGTTGACATCCTCCACAAAGGGCTCTTCATCTTCATCTTCTTGCATACAAATCTCAATGCCATTATCCAGGCCCCCATAAACAAAGTTTGTCTGATTGGGTGGGTAGCCTAAAGGAACCACTGAGCCGATGGGGAGTCGAGGCCTCCCCATGTCTTGCATGGACTTGAGTGTGGGCGTTGCTATAATGTTCCTCACTAGATACTCCCCCAGGCCCATGCTGGCCATTTCAATGGTGACCGTTGGTGGTTGAGGGGAAGCGAATGGGAGTCCTTCCTGAGTCCACTCCATGTGGGGTGAACTAGGCATCTCAACTTCCATTCTACTAGGTATCTCTTCTGTCGAGATGGTTGAGACTAGAGGTGGTTCTTCTTCTAAGGGTTTCTTTCCCTTGTCCTTGGATGTGGCCACCGTAGGTGGCATCATTGTGGAAGGACTGGTAGAAGAAGATGGACCCGACTGAGGACTTGATGGATTAATCACTGGAGATGCCCACGGAATCGAACCCTGTTGAGATGGATTCAACTGAAAATCCAAATGTGTTGATGGAAGGGTTGATTGCGGCATGAATTGCACTGTATTGCAGTATTTGAAAGGCTCCAAGTCCATCGGGACTACATGCACCTATCCTTCAAATGTGTACTTTAGGCACTGATGAGCGATTGAAGGGACACACTTCATGTCCCGAATCCAAGGCCGGCCCAACAGGATATTATAAGCCATCTCGCCTTCCAAGATATGGCACAATGTATGAATAGTCTTTTGTCCCACTTGGATAGGTAGGACAATTGTGCCAACTGTCGAGCAGATTGCATCGTTGAATGCTCGTAGTGTGTAAGTGGAAGCCACGATATGAGATGCTGGCAACTTCAAATGCTTCAGAGTTGTTGTAGTGATGATATTATTGGATGAGCCAGTGTCCACCAACACTCTCTTATACGAAATCCCGTTGACCCACGCGATAACGTGCAAGGGTGGATCCGCCACATCACCAGTCACTATTTTCAATTCATCTTCTCTAAAGGTGATGACTGGTTCTGTACATTATTTTACATGCCCCACAAAATTGTTGAACGAGTTCGCTTCGTGGGGTGGCAGCTCGATTGCTTTTAAAATCTCCATGAGAGCCTCTCGATGGGGCATCGATTGTTGAATTAGCTCGTATATGGAGAGCCTAGCCGATGTGGTCCTTAGACTTTGGGTAAGTCTAGTTCGAATCGTGGCCACTGGTCTAGGCGGGGGAAGTTGCGTAGGGTGTTGTTGAGCTTGTGACGTTGATGGAACCTCTCTTGTGGCTGCCGCGGGAGTAGCTCCTAGGTACTTCTTGTTCCTAGTCACTATGCTTATCATCCCCACATATCCTTGCATAGGGCAATTCTATTGCACCTCATTAACTTGAAGGGGTTTTGCTTGTGCCTCATGGGCAGGCAAGGGGTCTCTGAATACTCCCATATGTTGATTGTTTGGCGCTACGGGGTTGTCCACCACCAATGTCTTGTTGTCAATGAGATCTTGTATCAAACCTTTGAACTTCCAACATGCATTAAGATCATGTCCTTTACGCCTGTGGAACCTACAGTACAAGTCTTCTCTATACCCTTTAGGCTTCGGTGCATTGGGATCTATAGTTTGAATCTCTGGAAGGTTGATCAAATTCATCAGCGACAAGCGGTCAAACAAAGAGTCCCTGGACTCTGTATAAGGAGTAAATTGTCGCCTAGGGTGACGCTGCTGATTTTGCTCCTGCCTTTGGTTTTCTCTCTCATAGTTGTTGGGAGGCACAACCTGATAATTAGCCTTTTGAGGCTATGTTGCTTGTGCAAGCTTAGGGACATTGATGGCAACTTGATTAACCACAGTAGGTTTTGGTTGCGTGGTCCCTGGTTTAGTGTTCTTTGTCCATTCTTTCTTCTTAGGTTTGGCGATCTCACCATCCTATATCTTAATCTCCTCAATAACTCTGGCTTGCGCCAGAGCTTCCTCTAAACTGGCATATTGTTGTAGCTGCAATAGCACGGAGATTGATCTCAAACAACTTTTCGAGAACATTTGGGTCAGATCTGACATGGGAGGGAGGTAAGGCAGCTTCGCAAGCAACGTCCTCCATCGGTTCCCGTATGCCACCATGGTCTCTTCCTCATACTGCTTGAGGCTAGCTAGGTCACTCAATGACGCCTTTTTCTTAGTGTTGAAGGTGAAGCATTCGAGGAACGCGTCCACTAGCTGATCCAAATTAGTGATGCTATGTTTCGGTAATTGGGTGAACCAATCCGAGGTAGGGCCTACGAATGTGGTTATAAATGTTCTTAACAACAAAGCATCGTTATCTTGAATACCAAAGCACTAGCTCAAGAACCTAGTCACATGCTCTTGGGCGTCCTCCTCCCCTCTAAAGAGTGCCAACTAGGGCAGCTTAAAGTGTTTCGGGTATGGAGGTGCCGACACTGATGGATGCACAGGATGGCTATGGAGTTGGCATAAAGTGGGCTTTTGGGGCCCAGAAGTCTTGATCTCCATAGACTCTAAGCACTCTAACAATGCTTTATATGCATCAGAGGATTTAATTTTGTCCTCCTTAGTTTGCTCCCATTGTGGGTTGCGAGGAGCTCTGAGGCCTATTGAGAAGTAGCTGGGTAGCACCCCCTATGCCTTGATAGAGCGTTTCAGCCCTCTCTTCTTCTTGTTCATATTCCTCATAAGCTTCTTGAGGAGTGGTTGGCCGAGACCTATGCACATGGGTAGGTGCCCGCGGAGGGTGCCCATCATTGTTTCGGGGAGTGGCCTCCCGCTCAGGTCTAGGAGGTCTCGGAGGCAATACTTGATAAGGTCACGTGGACCTCTCTCGTACCAAAGGGTTATGCCTCTCATACACTTCTACTTTGTGCGCGCGAGGGTTTGGAACCTTCGCAGGCACATTGTTATGAAGCAATTCGGCTATCTGACGTTGAATGCGCTCTTTGTTAAGCCGACAAAGATGCTCTAACTATTCTTGATCTTGCCTAAGCTGCGTGATTTGCGCTTGGCGGGTGGCCTGTTTGGCAAATGCCAAGTCACTTTGTTCCGCCGTCTCTTGTTTAGGAAGCCTAGATGCCTCTCTTATATGTCTACCTCGGTCGTGGTGATCCGAGACCTCTATGGGCTGCTTCCCTCTGTCGAGGTTGGCTGCATTAACTTGAGGTTGTAGCCTCGATGGGTGATCTTGATACATGGCAGGCACGGAGGTACATCGCTCCCACGTTGTGTACTACTCTTGAGGAACGTGGTAATCTTCCTCATCCTCTCTTTCATATGCATAAAAGGTGCGGGCAGAATTGTCTTGCCCTGCCTGGAAAGCTTGATACTCTGGACATTGTCTAGTGTTTCTAACAGTAATGCGAGGTAGAGGAGGGATGACGAAATCCTGTGGCCCCTCCATTTGGACCCTCTGTTGCTCTAGCACTTCATCACTAGGCCACCCATAACGGGCTTCTAAGGGAGGTCTCCTATCTACATTAAGTGCTACGTATAGGTTCTCTTCTTGGAAGGACCTATGTTGAGTAGGGGTGCCCCTCAAAGAGGTGCCTCTATAGTCTTGTTCTGTTATGGCATGATGTGGACTCTCTTGTGGGTCAGGCCGCCAAGGCGGGATGACCAGGTCCTCAAGACTATATCGGAGGTGACTTGTCCCCCTTGGTGCACTTTCTGGAGCGCTTGCCCGTGATTGGGCTCGGCTACGAGTGAACACCATAGTGATGTGCTCCTAAAGACGAGTAGATTTTTATCTCTTTTAGGATTTTTTATGCTACACTTAAACAGAAAGGAAACACACAATCAATGCAGTGGTTATCTCGTTTAAAGATTTAAAAGTGTGCCCTAAAATCTGGTTTTAGTGTGTTTTGATGTTGTTTTGAAAGCTTTGTGAAAGAACGTTTAAATGCAAAAATGAGGGCTCTTATGACTCCCAAAAAATGGTCGCCCCTTCGATATACCGTTGCCAGACCGATATACCAACCTCTCTATATACCCGCCCTTACGTGAGGGAAACTATTGGTACGTGAGAGCAGATGGTACGTGGAACATAGGCGGTACTGAAGGGGGATCACTCTGTTTATGACACCTACCATAGAAGACTTATCCTCATGCACTGGGAATCACCCCCGCTACACTTGGTCAGCTTTCATCGGGATTTACGTCTAGCAACAGTCGCGATCGGGGTAATGTATGCAATATCTCAAGCCAAAGTGATGATGGAATCCACCTTTGGTCTTGCTCAAGGGTTGGGGTTTTACGACCAACGCCTTGTTGTTTCGAGTTACCACGTGGTGTGTGGGGTTCCTTTTAAGTTGCATAAATGAAGCACGCAAGCATTCAAACTCTCCTATGCAAGCAAATAACCAGAGAACATAAAGCAAAGAATTGACAAAAGGTGTTTAAGACCTCTACCTCTTCTCAGCCCAAGTCGGATGTCTCTAAATTTCTGCTCTGAAATAGTCCAGTGTTGGAAAACTTGGTACCTATAATCAAAAGAACAAGCAACTTTAATCAGAAATTTAATCTTAAAAATCAAGGGACAGAGGTCCCACCGTGATCGCCACTGAAAGCACGAGGATACGAAAACAAAAAGGAATATGCCACAAGAAAAGAACAAGAAAGAACATATACAAATTGACACAAGATAAAAGCAATATGAAATATGGTAATCTCTTTATTGATATGCTTTGTAAATTGTGTTACAATACGTCTCCTTCCTTTTTAGGGGATAGGAGCGTCAAATGTGTTTCTCGTCACAACATCCATGGATAACAATCCTTCTTCCGCGTGCCCACATGTAAGATGGGCGGACCAAAATGTCACCACCACTTGCGTATGTGATTCTTTGCTCTTTCCTGCTCCTCTACTATCAGAAACCTGCATTCAAAGAAACAGAAAATATTAGTAGCACCTGCAGACAGAATGAAACATGTATTTCCCAAGGCCTATTGTCAGTGTATGCATGAAAATAATAAAATGACTATCAAATGACCTCTGATTGACCTAAAATTTTGATAGAAGCATAAAAATATTATCAGAAGACCATTGCAAAAAGAACAGTCTAGAAATTCCTCACAGATTTGTATTCGCTCCAGGGTGGGACGAATAGGACTATGACAATTTGCCAGAAAGCACCCTATTCAATGTCCTACTTAGGAAGCTCCAAAAGACCTGAAAAGTTGGGGTTAGCTAATTGGGGGTGTTTTGGGAAGACCCAGATGGTCATATTTCTCCAATTTTTCCTCTAGCACCCATATTTTGAAGATGGCATCTGCAAGTTAGTGAAGGCGGGAAATAACAAAAACCTGGTCAAAACTGCTCAGAATGAAATGAAATTTGAACTGTAACCTATTTAACCTATCTAGAATCAAATGCAAAAGAAAAACTAGAGAAATCTATCACAGATTTCTAATCATCCCGGGGTGGGGCGAATAGCATTGTGACAGTTTGGGGAGCGCCCGGGGGCAGGACGCCCACCGTTTGGGACACTGTTTTGGCACCAATCCACTTGGGATGGGTCCAAAACTGATTATGGGGTGTTGTCAACAAATTTTGTGGATATTTGTGGCCAAAAATTGGGTTTTGGGTCCGGATTCGCGCTTCCAATAGTCACCCAATAACCTCCCTTTCGAATGAGAGATTAAGGATGTAAAAGCACAAATCGCAGTTAGGTAGGTAAATTGGCAGCACTTCGTTGCTCAAATGCTCCTTCTCTGTATATCTTTTGGGTGAGAAAACTCACCAATTTATAGACCTTAGGGTCTCCTTGTTTGAATTGCGCATGCGAGGGCGCCACTTGAGTTAACTGTCCTATTTTCAGAGAAAAGCTAACTCCCTGATTAAAAATCTTCTTGCATGAGGTTTCTAAAATAAAGACACTCATCACTGAAGTCTCTCTTCTTGAATAAAAGCTATTCCTCACAATTGCATGGCCTGAAGCCTCAGTTAACTGGCGGAGTTACCGAGGTTTGACTTTTTGCCAGTCAAACTTGCTATTCGCCTCACCCTGGGGCGAATGCTGCTATTCGTCCCTGGGTGGGACGAATGCCAGTTTGTATTCATCCCGGGGTGGGACGAGCAGAGAGCAAGGTGCCAAAAAGGTGCCAAATTGACCTCTGACCTCTAAAACTACTTTTGGAAGTGGTTAGGACCATTGTTTAACCTCTGGGGGCTGCCCTAGGGGTTGTGTGTGTCAATGCGATCAGCGCTTGTTGTCACGTAATCGGATTGGTGCTGTTTTGGTGTCTACAATATGAGGGGTCAATATTTCAAGAGGAGTAAAAAAGGTAGATCACAGTCCATATCTAATTATAAAGGATGTAAGAATAAAGGGAAGCGTTGGCATTTTGGGAAGCTAGGGCACTTAAAGAAGAAATGTTGGCAATTAAAGAATGGTGGAAAGCAAATTTAGCTTTTATATGAGGCTAGTACAAGAGATTTAGGAGAGACAACAATATGTAAAGCCTTATGTATTAGTAATAGCAGATCTATTTTATATAGCTAGGTTTTGGACTCAGGTGCATATTTACACATGTCTCGCCATAGAGATTGGTTTAACAAATATCATCCATATTGTGGTAGAATGGTTTACTTGGATGATTATCATCCTTTATATATTTTTTGAAGAGGGGACATAAGGATCATGTTGGATTATGGTAGAGAAAAGATGTTATGTGATGTGTAGCATGTGCCTAATTTGTAAAAGAATTTACTCTCAATCAAGATGATGGATAAGCTAGGGTATTCTGTCACTTTTGATAAAAACTACTACACATTACTAGAGGAGCTCTTATAGTAGAAAAAGGAGAATATTATGGGATCCTATATTATTTATGCAATGATATGGTGATAAACCATGTAGTTGTATAAAATTCAATTCTCGATGCAATAACTATGGTATCCACGCCTTAGCCATATGAGTGAAAAAGGTCTAAAAATTTTGCATGACAGAGGTATGTTTTCTAGGATTAGATCTTGTAATTTAGACTTATGTGAGAACTATATTTTTGGTAAATAAAAGAGGGTTCATTTTAAGCCTTGGTAAGAGTTATGATTTTTTTGGCTTATACATATGAATATATTTGGACTAGTCCCCACTCAATCCTTAAATGGTGCCATCTATTTTTTTACTTTTATATATGATTATTATAGGAAATTATGGGTTTATTTTATGAAGAAAAAGTTAATAAATTTGCAAAAACTTAAATAATTCAAAGGATGGGTAGAGAATAATTTGAGAAAGTCAATTTTATATCTTGGGTAAGATAATGGGGGTGAATATTGCTCCAAGAAATTTGATAGATTTTGTACATAGGAAGGTATTTAGCACCAAAATATTGTACCATATACTCCATAGAAAAATGGTGTGGCTGAGTGAATGAATCACACAATAATGGAACGTGCAATAATCATTATCAATGAATCCATTTTGGATAAAAGGTTATAGGTAGAGATTGTTAATAAAATTATTTATCTTATTAACATGTCATCTATAGCTACATTGGATGGACAGATTCTTGAGGAGGTTTGGTGTTGTAATCTAGTTGATTACTTTCATTTGCATACCTTTTACTGTGATGTGTTTACCCATGTAACTAAAGAAAAAAGGTCAAAACTTGATCCAAAGTCAAGCAAATATATTTTTCTCGGCTATGGATATATAGTGAAGGGGTATAGAGTATGGGATCCTACTGTCCACAAGAAAGTAAGTAGAGGTAATGTTTCCTCAAAAATTGGAAATATCAAAAGAATCATCTAATCTAGCCTTTAACTTCCTTAAGGAATTAGAAAATGTTACTATCAATATCCCTTTGTTACAAGCTATCAAGGATATACCCATCTATTCCAATCTCATTAAAAACTTATGTACAAATTTAGGAAGGAAAAATAAGAATGAATCCCAAACTATTCAAGTCACTGGACAAATTTCTGAGATAATAATAGGAGGCAGGTCATTACCAAAATACATAGATTCTAGAATACCTATACTCACGGTACACATTGGTGACATAGCCTTGCAAAATATCTTGGTAAATTTAGGAGCTGCTATTAATATCGTGACTAAAGAGATAGTGGAATCTTTAGGGTTATATAAATTGCAATCAACTTCTATTGTACTCCAACTCATAGATAGGTCTATTGTTAAGCCAGAAGGAAAACTAGAAGACGTTATAGTCTCCATAAGTTCATGGGAATACCCTGTAGACTTTATAGTCTTAAAACCTAAGAAAAATTTAGGGGGACATATCTTATAATTAGGGCACTCATGGCTTGAGATAGTTGATGCTTACATTAGTTGTAGATCAGGAAATATGACTATTTTTGATGGTAAGAATACTAAATACCTTAGCCTATTCCCTGAATCAACAATAGAATATGAATTTTAAAAGAAATTATGGTATGATTTACCTCATGATTTTGATGAAATCCAAACCTTATAAATTAATGTTCTGAGTGAGCATCTTCAACAAGAGGTCAAGGGACCATTATCATTACTATTAAGAAATCAAAACAAGAATCAATATTAAGACAATGGTTTTTCATCTTAATATACCATGGCTATTAAAAAGCGAGCACAAGTTAGTCTCAACAAATGTTACCGTATGACTATTAGTTAAATATTCTTGAACACGAGATAATGGGGATAGATGCAAACACAAAAAAAAATGCAAGCAAATAGATATCAGAATAGGAAGGACCTTGAATATCAATGAAGAGCTCACAAGCATACAATAATAACATTTAATAGATGTGCTTAAGGAATATCAATCAAAATTTTCATGGAACTATGAGGATATGAAAAGGACACATCCAAATATTTGTACCCATCGTATTTTTATGCAAGAAGGATTATCTATTAAGACAACCCCAAATAATATTGAATCCAACAATGAAATATGTGGTTCAAGAAGAAATCATTAAACTCTTGAAGGTAGGATTTATATATCCAATTTTGATAATCAATGGGTGTCACCTCTTGTGATAGTCCCTAAAAATAATGGCAAACAGAACATTTGCATGGACTATAGGGAATTAAAAAAAGTAATGAAAATATATTATTTTCCCTTGCCATTCATTGTTCAAGTTATTGATACATTGGTTGTAAATAAATACTTCTAATTTCTAGATGATTTTAGTGGTTATAATCAAGTTTCCATAGTTGAGGAATATTAGGAAAATATAACCTTCACATGTCCAGTAGGTACCTATGCTTATAAAGTCTTACCTTTAGGGTTATGCAATGCACCTACCACCTTTCAAAGAGCAATTTTTGCTATCTTTGCTAATTTAATAAATGAGTGTGTAGAATTCTATATGGATGACTTCACAGTCTACGGTAATACCTTTGAAGAAACCTTGTCAAGATTACAAAATTTTTTGATTAGATGTCAAGAGCAAAAAATCTCTTTGATTCATGAAAAGTGTTTCATGATGATGAGAGGAGACATTTTTCTAGGACATTACAAATCATAAGAAGGTGTTAAAGTAGATCCCGTAAAAATACAAGTTATTCAAACCCTTCAACATCCAAAAATACAAATAGAGGTGAGAAGTTTCCTAGGACATGCAGGATACAACCGTAGGTTCATTAAAGACTTTAGTAATATCATTTCTCCAATGCTTAAGCTCTTAACTAAAGAAAGTGAATTCAATTGGACTAAAGCATGTCAAGAATAATTTGAAGTTATAAAAGATAAATTGATTACTGTTCCAATCCTAAGAGGACCAAATTGGGAATTACTATTCCTTATACATTGTGATGCTTTGGGTTATGCAATAGGAGTAGTATTGCAACAAATTGAGAAAAAAATACCTTATGCTATCTACTATGTAAGTAAAAATTTTCATGGAGTCGAGCTTAATTACACTATTATTAAAAAAGAATTTTTTAGTTGTGGTCCATGCCATCAATAAATTTAAACATTACATAACAGGGTATGAAGTATTTTTTCACATGGATCACTCTGTCATTAAATGCTTAGTAAAAAAAGAAATAGTAGGAGATAGAGTGGTTAGATGGCTTATTTTACTACAATATTTCAATGTCACAATCATAGATAAGGTACATAAATATGACATCATCAGATATAACCTATCTCGTATGCAAATATTTTATGATGATGAGTTAATTCCAGATAATTTCCCAGATGAACATTTGTTTGCTTTTTCTATTTTTACCCCTTTGCATGTTGATATTGTAAATTACTTAGTAAAAGGAAAAATTCCTCAAAACTATATGCTACATGAGCGTCAAAAATTAATCCGTCATAGCACTTTTTATATGTGGATCCATGGAGTCTTATTTGGAAGATGTCCTGACCAAGTAATTAGGAGATGTGTGCAAGAATATGATGTATATGACATCATTCGAGTAGCACATGAAGAACCTTGTGGAGGTCATTATGCCACCCAAAGTACAGTCAGTTAAATACTTCAAATTTATTACTTTTGGCATACCATGAATAAAGATGTCCCTAAATTTATTGATAGATGTGACGCTTATCAAAGAACTAGTAAGCCTACTCCTTCGATGGATATGCATTTGGTTTCACAAGTAGTATTGAACCATTTGATAAATGTGAAATTGAATTTGTTGTACCAAAATACCCTTCAAGAAGAGGTAATAAAAACATACTTGTGTGTACAAATTATGTTACTAAGTGGTCTAAAGTTAAAGCTTTACCATGAGTGCAAGCTAAACCAGTTGCTGATTTTCTTTATGAAAACATTATGCAATGCTTCGGAGCACCTAGAGAGTTATTTTTAGATCATGGAACTCAATTTATCTCCAAATTGATTGACTATTTTGTTGACTTCTATCAAATAAAACATAATAAAATATCACCATATCATCCTCAAGCCAATGGACAAGTAGAAGTTACGGATAGAGAACTTAAAAATATCATTACAAAAATTGTAACTGTTAATAGGGGTGATTGGGCTTAGATATTTATGGGTATACAATATAACTTGGAAAACATCCATAGGATTATCAACTTATGAAATGGTCTACTAAAAATAAGCTATCATGCCCATAAAATTTGACATATAAACTCTTCGCACAATGGTACAGCTTGACATGAATTTGGACAAAGTGCAGAAGGCTAGATTTGAAAAGTTAAACATTCTGGATGAAAGAAGACTAGAGGTATTACATAGGTCTAAAATAATCCAACAAAAATGCAAGAAATGGCATGATAAACACATTGTACCATACACATTCAAATCAGGATATTGAGTTTTGTTGTTTGATTCTCGTTACCAAGACTTTCAAGGTAAATTGAGGACCAAATGGCTAGGACCCTATGAAATCAAAGAGATATTCAAAAATGGTATAGTCAATATTAAGCCTATAGATGATTCAACAAGGAAAATACTAGTAAATGGCCATAGACTTAAAATTTATAAGAAATCATTATCTAAGTAGGAATTCATACACCACTTTAACCAACAAGCCAAATTGAAATGAATTTCTGAACTACAATTAGCCACTATTGAATAATAATTTCTCTCTCACTTAAAAAAAATATTATGCTTCCTTTGTTTTATCATAAAGTTTCTACATCTATAGTATTTCTATATTATTCTCATGAAGTTTCTACATCTACAATATTTCTATCTTATTCTCATCAATTTTCAGTCTCAATGTTTCAAAAATAGCCCAAGAGGTATTTCTTTAAAAATCTTGTAGGAAATGACTATCATATGTTGAATAATACTTTGTTTTCTATATAAAATCTAAATGTTTTTCAATTACTCAAACAAAATTAGTGTTTTGAGAAATTTTTCATTGAAAATTCAAGCAATCTTTTGATGTTGTAAGTTATTCCTAGTCAATCAAACTTTTTCTTGAACTTTGAACATTGGAATATATAAAAACATTGTGATATTTGGAAAGATAATCTCATGTGTTACTATTGGCATAAGTGAACAATTTACCTTGGTTATCCATCTATGCACATGGTATAGAGTACTAATGAATTGGCAAAAGGACAAGCTCACCCTTCATCCCTAAAAAGTAATAAAAAGAGAAGAATAGTAAGGATAGGACCAAATTCCCATTAGGCCTTTGATAGAGTGGTTGGGAATCCAAATCACCAAAATTATTACTCCAAAAAATTAAAAAATAAAAATAAAAATTAAAAATAATCCCTTGCTTCTCATCTAATTGAGCAAGTATCCCAAAAAGTATCTTCTTGCTTCTCATAAAATAGGCAAGAACCCCAAAAAGCAATAAAAATCCTTTGCTCCCTCTCAAAATGAGCAAGTATTCCAAGAAAATTCAAATAAGGATAAAATAACTTGAATCTTTGGAATTCTTAGTATCTCAAAAACCATGGGGTGATCCTCATTACAGCGATTGGTTGAATGAAACCCGCTTGGCAATAAGGTATCCTTACACAATAGAACTAAGTTTGGACAAGACCTATGGATGCTCGTAGATAAGCTAGCTTGTTGTCATACGTGATATTTGATGTTACTCAATCCTCAATCATAATGGAAAATGAATACTCACTGCATACACAAGTGGTCCTTAAGAATATTGAATACATTAGGATAAATTTAAAACCATGATGATTTGTGAAATGAATAGATGAAGTTGTTTCAAACTTACTAGGATGTTTGAAGTCTTTGAGAAATGACTTTAGAATATACTGAGCAGGAAAAATATAGAAGAAAATTCCTATGAAAATACTATGGTCCTTTTTCTTATAAAATAATATGGTTTCTATCTCTCAAAATCTTGTACCCCTTAACAGAAGCTATCATAATATCAGAATATCTATTCTATTTTTCTAAACAATTGAAAATACTCCAAGACTTTGATAGATATCTATTTGTGTATACATTGATGACTAATATCAAGCTTTATAATCTTATATTTCTCTCACTTCGATGCTCCTTAATGACATTCAGGAAGCACAATCACAAAAATTATAATAATCCTCCATAAATAAGACTTATTATTATATTATCCATCAATATAAATAAAACACCCTTCATCTTGTTTTGGCTATATAGCCAAAGTTACAGTTTGGGGGGATTAAATAGAGGTATACGAAGTTCACAATATAGTTTGGGGGGAGAAACAGGTAAAGTATTTTCTTAAACTCTAATAACTATAGTCACATAGACATCTTCTATAGATGTTTTCTAGTAGATGTCTTTCGTAGGTGTCTTTCGTAGATGATTTCCATAGGTGTCCTCCATAGATGACTTCTATTGGTGTCTTTCATAGATGTCTTCTATAGATTTCTTCTATAGAGGTCTTCCATATAGGTCTTCTGTAGAGGTCTTATATGGAGGTCTTTTGTAGAGGTCTTCTGTAGATGTCTTCTATAGAAGTCTTTCATGTATGTCTTCTGTAGAGGTCTCCCATAAATATTTTTAGTAGTAATCTTCCATAATAATATTCTGTAAAAATATTCTATAGTAATCCTTTGTAAAAACCATTCATAGATGATACCCATAAGACATATTAGAAAATATTTATAAGTTTCAATATTTAAAACTAGCAAATGTAAAGATATACTACTATGAAGCGAAGCAACAAGAAGAGAAAAATGGGTAGGAAACCAGTTTTTCAAAATTTTGGAACAAGAAAGGATGAAAGTAAGGTAGGTGTGAAGTATGGAAACAAGGATCAGGATGGCAGTAAGGAATACAGTGCTGGTGCAGGGATGGATTGCCAAAAACTTCCAAGGTCCATGAACAATATTAAGTTTTTTGGGGGAGGAACCACCTGACACTAGGTCCCCTTTCCAACACCCAAAGGGAACCACTTCTATTCCTACCAAGTGAATATCCTTTGCAAGTGTTGTTTCCAATTAAGGAAGCCACACTCACAAGATTCCCCCAACAACCATCGTTCTTTATGGGAAAAAAATTCTTATCCGTGATTGTATAGCTGATAACTATCTCTAAATGGAAAAGTATGCCCTAGTAGAAAAGTCTGTTGGGGAAAGGATGGATATGAAAACTATTCATAGATGGGCCTTTGACAAATAGAAAACCTCAAGAATTATTGATATCACAACTCTCTCTAGAGGATTATTTGCAATAATATTGAGCAATCATGATGACACCAACCACATCCTCACTGGGGGTCCTTGGTTCCTTGGTTGCAAGAGCCTATTCCTATGAATGTGGGACCTATATTTTGATCCTAAAACTTAGGACATCAACTATTCTCCCATTTGGGTTTTTATCCCAAATCTCCCCTTTCACCTTTGACATGATGATATCCTCAATTCTATTGTAAAAGTCATAGGGGACGTATTAGCTATTGACCCTATTACCCAAGCTTGTAAGCGCATGAATATTGCAAAATTTTGTGTCAATGCCAACCTAGATTTAAATCTTCCCACCTATGTCAACCTGAAGCATAAATCTAAATTCTACTATAGGAAACAACCCTTGGAATATGAGAATAGACTTGATTTTTGTGTTGAATGCCAAACTCAGGGGCATCTTAGGAGCTAGTGCCCCAACCTCAGATCTCAAATCATCAAGGAAAAGGAACAAAGGTAGGAAGAAAGTGCACTTGACATTCAAGGAGACCCAACAGGTCAGCACAAATAAATAGAAATCCTCAAAACAACGACTACTTCAAACAGACCAAGAAATTGTAGAACAAAATACAGTCAGGAAAAGGACTTTACCAACAAAAAATGTCATCAAAACCTCAAGGTTCTCGACACCCTCATAAAGGCAAGGAATTTGCCACCTCATAGATGAATCCAAGTCAAGAAAAAGTAAGTTCCTCTCTTGCTTTCTTGAACAAGTTCAATATCCTATGAGACTATGTTTTAATACTAGAGAAAAATGAGAATGCTTCTGTTCCAAATACCCACCCTGAGGAAGTTCAAAAAGGTGATCCAAAATATCCTAAGAGTTTTCCTATCCTAAATCCCATTTTTGAATGAATCTAGATCCCCCTTTTAAGACTATGCCAATCGTTTCCCCGTGAAGACCTAAACATTGACCTGAGTTTTGTTGACTCCCCCTCTCAGTTAGGATCCTCTCACATTCCTTGTGATGACCCTAAGACTCTCCTTCAAGAAATATTGTGGTGGATATGATGTGTCCTCATCCAAATCAGAGCAGTACCAGACCCTCTAACCCTGTCCTTGAGTAGATAATTCCTTACAATTTCAGACACAAGAAAACTTGAAGCTCCACCAAGTCACCCATTGACTATGGTAGTGACAAAAAAAGAGGAATAATTTCCAAATATGAGAAATGGAAGAGAAGAATTGCAGATGAAATTGCCAATGGTATTCTAAAAACCCTTTTTCATGCCTGTTACCTCTCAACCTAGAGAGGAGACCAAAATTTCCATACCCCCCCAACCTTAATGAAGGAGAGGTAGAAAGGCATCCAAACCTTCTAAATGAAGATCCTGTCATGGAATATGAGAGTTCTAAATGGGCCTACCAAATAGATACTTGTCAAATAAATGAGAAGAGACTTAAAGCCCTCAATTTTCATCATGCAAGAAACCAAAATTGATGCAAATAACTCCTTAACCATAGCTAATATAATCTAGAAAAAGGTATATGTAGTGTTCAGTCATTCCAGTGGATCCCCTAGAGGTCTCATGTGTCTCTGGGATAAGAAATTTTTTTAAGGTAGATTAATTCATTCTAGTCACAGGCTATTAAGTGTGCTATTCCATGACAGGTGCAACAATTCCTCCTAGATCCTCACTAACATCTATGCTCCTAATGTTATATCTGGAAGAGCCCAACTATGGGATTTCCTAAGTATAATAAAGGAATGTTTCCAAAATATCCCTTCGATCCTTGTAGGATATTTCAATACCCCCCTCTACTCCTCAGACAAAAAAGGAGGGACTGAGGTCCCAAAAAAAAACATGGAGGATTTCAATGACTTTGTCAACTCCAACAATCTCATGGATGTAAAACTCAAAAATGTAAAGTTCACTTGGAGCAATAGAATAATAGGAAATCAACATATTCAAGTCAAGTTGGATAGAGTTTTTCTCTCCTAGGAAGCATTTCAGATGTTTGGTGATGCTTATCTTCATCCTTTACCTAAAATAGGATCAGATCATAATCCTCTTATGTTTGAAATCGACAAATTCAGCCCCTACAGAAGACCATTCATATTTGAGGCTATGTGGATACATCATCTAGATTTGAGGCATAGGGTTTCCCAATGATAGAAACAAAATGTTTAGGGATGGCCATTGATGGAAATTCATTGCAGGAGATCATCAATGGACTCCAAGGGTCAAATTGCAAGATAAGACATCATATAAAATACACCAATAAAATATACCTGCAAATGCTTCCTTTCTTTAACTAAATTCCCATCCCCTTATAATAGATTCTTCCACTTATTTATACTTCCAAAAAATAAAAACCCTAGCCTACACTACCCCCTTACTATTTTTAGCAAATCACTTGCTATTTTTAGTAACCCTAAAAAAACTCGTATGGCATCCAAAATGGAATCATGCACCCGTTATTCAATAAAACCCACTACCCCAAGATAGCAACCCCACTCTAGTTCTACACTAATAGTTATGATAAATTTTCAGTTGTAAAAATTGAAAATTGCATTAAAAGCTAATTTTAGGCCTCCTAGAGGTATTTTCATGCTAGAAAACATATGGTCCACTTTCCCTAGGTTCTCCATGCAATTTAGCATATTTTGTAAAAAGAATGGGTTAACGCAAACACTCGAAGCAAAAGTTATGGCCCTGGCAAGGTGCATCATTCTCCTCTGGTTGAAAATGAACTCAGATCCTGCAAGTTCTGCTGATGAAATACCTCAAGCTTGTCAATGTCAAGCATTTTTAGTTCCTCCTTGGAAATCCAAGTGTTATCGGTCTAGAAAAAACCTTCTCACTATACCAAGTATTTGCTATAGTTTCCATTGCGTGTGGTGATCACTTTCTAGTCAAGGACTTGCGCAATGTGTTTCTTATTCTTCTTAGATATTTGATTCTCCCAAGCTATGGTGTTTGCCTCTTCAAAAACTACAATATCACCATGAAATTCATGCAAATCAGAGACATTTAAAACTGGTGAAATATTAAGGTCAACTAGTAATTCCACCTTATAAGCATTGTAATTCATTTTTTGTAGAATTCTACAAGGGTCAATTTTCTTCATTTTTAATTTATTATATGTCCCCTTGGGAAATTGCTCCTTTCAAAGGTAAACCATCATAATTTCCCCAAACTAGAATACTTGGACATGTCTATGCACATCAATGACCTTTTGTACTTAGCATTACTATTTTTCAACTTATCTTTGAACTCTTCCTGCAATTTTTGTATATGTTCAGCAAATGCTTTTGCATCATCACTAACATGATCCTGGATTGGTAATTCAACCAAATATAGAAAACCCTTGGGGTTCTATCCATAAATAATTTAAAATGGTGATTTACCTGTCGAGTGGTTCACTGAGCTGTTGTATGCAAATTCTTCTTGTGACAAAGCTAAATCCCATTATCATGGTTTCTCACCAACTATGCACCTCAAAAGATTTCCCAAGCTCTGATTCAAAACCTTAATCTATCTGTTATTCTATGGATGATAAGAACTACTAGACTATATCTTTGTGTCTAGTTTCTTCCATAATGTCCTCCATAAATGACTCAAGAACTTAACATCTCGATCTGAAGTGATGGTATTTGGAACTCCATGTAGTCTCACCACCTCATAAAAAAATGTTCTGCAATCTTGGTTGCATCATTTGTTTTCTAGTAAGAAATAAAATGATCCATCTTATAAAACCTATCTACTACAACAAAAATGGAATATTTACTTTGCTAAATACAGGGTAGCCCTAGCACCAAATCCATGCTTAGGTCAGTCCATAATGCTAGGGAAACTGGTAAGGGCATATACAACTCTATATTTTATACATGACATTTAGCCACTTGGCACACTCTACATATAGACACAAATCAAATTAAATATCTCTCCAATCATGGCCAATAGTACTTTTCCTCCACAAGAGCAATTATTTTGTCTACAACAAAGTGTCTTGCTAAACTGCCACTATGCAGCTCACATATTATATTCTCCTGCATGGAACCAACAAGTATGCACAATTGTTTCCCTTTAAATAGATAGCTATCCTACATAACATACTCAACAAATATTTTACCAACCTCACCCACAACTAGAGTTTAGTAATATTGTATAATTCTTCCAAAATCTACATCATATTCATACAAATCCTTAATCCCCTCAAAGCCTACCACTACATTCTCCATGGTGGTTACCAATAGTACTCTCCTACTTAAGGCATCAACAACCTTATTCTGCTTACCGGATTTATGCTTCAACACAAATGAGTATTCTTGCAAAAAGGAAACCCAGTTGGCATTTATACTATTTATTTTATTATGTGAATTGGCATACCTTAAGGATTCATGGTCAGTGTATAGCGCAAATGCCTTGGATAACAAATAATGTCACCAATACCTTAGTGTCTGCACAATTGCATAAAATTATACATGATAAGTGGAGTAGTTCTTCCTTACCTTATTCAAATTTTTGCTGAAAAATGCTATTGGTTGCCCCTCTTGGCTCAGCACATCACCAATCCCCACATGTGAAGCATCATAGTCAACTTCAAATATTTTGCTAAAATTAGGTAATACCAAAATGGGTGTTTCTAAAACCTTCTTCTTCAAGAGTTCAAAAATTTGAGTTGTTGCTTTTGTCCATATAATATTTTTCCTCTTCGTACACTCTGTTATGGGTACAAGAATGTTGCGAAAGTTTCTAATGATCTTCCTATAAAAAGTTGCTAAACCATGGAAACTTCTCACCTCTGTTACATTCCTTGGAATAGGCCATTCAAGAATTGCCCTCACCTTTTCCTCATCCATATTCAGGCCATCCTTGGAAATTACAAAACCAAAAAATACTACTTTCTTGAAGAAATCTACACTTCTTAAAATTAGCATATAGTTTCTCTTTACGTAATAACTCTAACACCAACCTCACATGGTGCAAGTGCTCTTCTTCACTTTTACTAAAAATCAAGATATCATCAAAATAGACAACCACAAACTTACCAATGTATTCCCACAACACTCGGTTCATCAACCACATAAAGGTATTGGATGCATTTGATAACCTGAATGGCATCACCATCCACTCGTACAACCCATATCACATTTTGAAAGTAGTTTTCCACTCACCCCCCTATCTAATCCTGATTTGATAATAACCACTTCGTAGATCAATATTGCTAAAGTATCTAGTCCCTACTAAGACGTCCATCATATCATCCACTCTATGTATTGGAAACCTATACCTGATAGTAATTTTATTTGTGAACCTACTATCTACACACTTCCACCATGAGCCATTCTTATTTGGAGTTAACAGAGTGAGATTTGCACAAGAAATCATGCTCTCCCTTACTAATCCTTTCCATATCAATTCTATTACTTGGTTATTCAACTCTGCATTTTGGGTTGGGCTCAACTGATAGGCTTCCTATTTTGGAAGAACTGAACCAAAAATTGAAGAACACAAGCTTATACTGAGAGGGGGGTGAACAGTATAAGACAACTTTCTACTTTTCTTTTCAAATCAATATTATGCAATATAAAGATAACAATATCAACAATAGTAATAAAATAAATGCACAAATCACCACACACAATAAAGACACCATAATTTACATGGTTTACCCAATGTGGGCTACTCCACGGAGAAAATATTTCACTAAAATTTTCTCAATTAATCCCTTGGGAATCCTCTCCCTATTACAATGTTTATGGACCTCTATCCAAAGGAGATACCAATCCCCTAAATTAAGTTCATGGATATCTATCGACATGAGAACTCCTTATCCTCTGCTCTAGATGGCGATCCTCTTGAAGACTACTGCCTCCATTGCACTGGCTTGTGGATATGTCTCCAATGAAGACTCTTATCCCCACTCAGAAGACCTATCCTCACTTCCCTAGTTTATGGATCTCTATCTAATACAGACTATTGTCCTCTCTGCTTTATCACCTCCAAAGCTCTATCTCAAATCTGCACTAAACATAGTCCTTCGATCTAGCAAAAATCTATTCAGTCTCTATCTCTAGTCTGGCACAAATCTATCCTCAAATCTGCATCAAACTCTATCCCTAAATATTTTGAACAAGTTCACATAGAATTTTCTTAAATCTACTCAACGAGTCCACACAGAAATTGCTTAACTCTACTGAAAAATTCTACATAGAACTTGCTTAAATATGCTCAACAAGTCCACACATAACTTCTCCAATCTGCTCAAAAATTCCACATAGAACTTGCTCAAATCTTCTCAACAAGTCCACACAGGACTTGCTTAAATCTACACAACAAGTCCACATAGAACTTGTCCAATCTACTCAACATGTCCACACAAAACTTTCTCAAATCTGCTCAACAAGTCCAGTTTATAACTTGTCCAATCTGCTCAACAAGTCCACATAGAACTTGTCCAATATGCTCAAGAAGCTAACACATAACTTGCTCATATCTTCTCAACTACTTTCAATAACTCTCTTAGAAACATAAGTATAATTGTTAGAGACTTAGTATGCTTCAAATTCAACTCAATGCTAAATCACTTTCTCAACTCAATTCAGAATATAGAATAGTTTGTTTTATGGAACATGAATAATCATGTCACACATCCACTTGACTAGGCTCAACCAACTCTACTTAGAAATCACTCAATGAAACACCCCTTTCTCACCAACCCTAGTCCAAGCATGTAAATACCAACTCAAAATATTTCTAACAATGCTCAACAAAAAATCTTATATAACAATGATACTCATGATCTTTACAAATCCTAGTTCAAGTTCTTCACTCAACAACTCATGTCAATGAAAAAACTCTCACATAACAATGATACTCATGTTCTTTTCAAACCCTAGTTCTTTGCTCAACAACTCACTTCAACAACAATGCTTATAAAACAATCTTCACATATCAATGATACTCAAACCCTAGTTCAAGTTCTTTACACAACCAATAGCTTCAACAAAAATGCTTATAAAACAATCCTTTATTCCATAAAACCTTGAAGCATTATCTCAACACTCTCAATAGGAAATCCTAATCAAGTCCTTTTCACTCCAAACTTATTTTCTAGAAAACCAATCAATCAACTCAACTATGGAAGAATGTGCTCATACATTTTTCTTGATGATGAAGGGATCTCATAAATCTGCCACAACAACAAACACTCTTTTGAAAAAATCAAGAAGTTATAAGATGATAAAATCCCTCCAAAATTACAATGTAAATATCAAAACATATACACCTTATCACTCCATATTTAAGAAAAACATTCTTCAACCTTTACAAAAATTAATTCACCAAATACACTTTATAATATCCCAATGATCATAATAATCAATGAAAAGTATAATGTTGATGCAATCTTCTTTCTCAAAATAACTCTATGTAAGAAATCCCTTTTATCATTTAAATCCTCAACAAATCAATGTGACAAACACTTTATTCAAAATAAAGCTAACTCTTTATTCCTCCAATACACCAAAAATAATAATCAATATAAAAACTTTAAGCAACCCTTTTATCTCCCTAAGACCTCATGTCAAACCTTAGGCACATAAAATATTACACACAAAAATTAATACCTTTGCCTTGCCTTGGAAGGGATTCAAACTCACGGTGCTTCCTCAACCAACACCCTAGCCGTGACTCCAACCGCTGTGCAAGTTAGGTGCTCACTTGGGGAGAAGAGGGCATCATGTGCTCCAAAAACTTCCTGCCTTGTTTAGTGCAAAATATGCACCTTTCCTTTGGTGCTCTCCAACAACAATGCAACCACCAAAATACTATCACCACATTTCAAATGCAGATCTCCTAGCGCCCAACACTCTAAAGTTGTCCTCTTTGCCACTAGGCCATGTTTCCCAATTGGTGCTTGGTCAAATCACGTTGTTCCTCTTAAAAATTATTCGTTGGCGCTAAACACATTAACCACTTCGCATATTCTGCATGAGTCAACACAATTGCATGCATACATTAATCGAGAAAAAAAATAAGTTTTAATGCCTTTTAGGCATTGGTATTTATAATGGTTTCCCTCCTTTATGCAAAATGTAAATGCTCAAATTTCCTTCAATGTAATATACGTCGGCGCTTGTTTATCCATTTGACCTTATTAATTTATAAAATATTTAAATTCATTTGAATTTAAATTTTATAAATTACTTCTTTAAAATCCTTGGTTTTATTTAGGTCACATTTCATTTTGCAACTTGGTATAAATAATGTTTATTTATAAAATTTAAATTCATTTTGAATTTAAATATTTTATCAAATAAATATTAAACCTTCCTTTAGCTTTGCAATAAACTTTCTTGGGTTTTTATGAAAAACCTTTTAACTTATGCTTCCACATAATATTAAAAATATTATGGAGCCCTTCTGTCTTTAATATTACCTTTAACCTCTACGTTGTTCCTCTTGACCTTTAACATCATTAGAAGCTTCTTCATGGATATTAATGACAACTTAGTTTCTTGACAAATTCCTTGACATAAATGACAACTCGAATTAATTATTCAAAATGTCCAACAATCTCCCCATTTGTCATTGATGGCAACCCAAATTATTTTTACTAAAAACTTGACTTTTCTTTTCTTTTGCTCCCCCTGGCTCAATGCTCTTTCCTTTTTACTCAAATACCAAATCTCTCCCCCTTTGACATCAATGGAAAAGGGTCACCTTTGGGGCTCGGGTCTAATAATGAGCCTCTTAGCTTAGCGCCCCCCCACGCACATTCTCTTGAGGTGGTTAATTCTGGGGCGGGAGTATTTCTACTCCTAGAAAGTATTTTTCTTTACTTTTATCCTCTTTTATTCTTATATGATCCTTTTGATTCCTTTGACTATTTTTTTTCCATGTCCATGTTCCTATCCATGTCTAAATTCCTATCTATGTTTCTATTCTTGTTCCTATTCTTGTTCATATCCATGTTCCTATTCCTATTCATATCCATGTTCATGTTCCTATTTGTATTATTTTTCTTGTTATTTTTCCTGTTCATATCCATGTTCATGTTCCTATTCATATACATGTTCTTGTTCCTATTCCTGCTTGATTTTTGAATGTATGATCTACACCACTTTGTTGTGTTACCATCATTATTGCACTTATAACACTTAATGTTATTATTCCTTGGAGGTACAAATGTCTTAGGATTTCTCCTAGTGAATAGGAATATGGAAACAAACAACTTTTCCATGGGTATTGCTACTCATGTAATCAGTTTGATCACAAGGTAATGAATTGCAGGGTTCATGAAAGAAGAGAAAAAAGGTAACTGAGAATCCAGTTGTTGTAGCAGATAGCAAAACATATGAGATGAATAGAATTGTGAGTATCTTAGTGAACCTAAAATCTAAAAGAGTGAAGAGGGATAATAAAAAATGTATTGTATATCCTTGTATTAACTACTAATAGTTGAGTTTAAAGTTCTACTGGAAGAAAACAATGTTACATTTCGAAACAAGGAAAAAGGATAGCATTAGGGTCTTATAAAAATGGTCTATTTATTTTAGATATTTCTACACACTCATATTTTTTAGTCGAAACATCGGATCTATGGCACAAGCGACTAGGACATACTAGTGAATCCTCAATGAAATAATTATTCAAGTATAAAATAGTCGAAGGAATACCTAACTTTTCTCTAGAATCTACAATATGTGTAGAATGCTTAGCAAGAAAACAACATAGAGTTTCCTTCGAACTCCATCAACATAGAGCTCAAAAACCCTTGGAAATAATATATACAGATTTGTGTGGACCAATGAAAATTTAAAGTATTGGAGGACATAAGTAATTTCAATTATTTGTTGATGATCACACTAGAAAAATGTCCGTATATTTCATGAAGTATAAATTAGAATCATTTAGTCATTTCAAACAAGTCAAAATTCAAGTGGAAAAGGAATCAGTAAAGACTATAAAAGCACTTCATTTAGATATAGGAGGAGAATTTGTTTCAAACGAATTTGGATCATTCTTATAAGAAAATGGAATTAAAATACAACTTACTACAACATATTCACCATAAAATGGAATTTTAGAGAGAATAAATAGATCAATAATGAAAATGGTGAGATGTATATTGAAGGAGGCTCAAATTGATCATCAATATTGGGTAAAAGTAGTGCAAATAGCAGTCTACATGCAAAATAGATTACCAACAAGAGTACTCAAACACATTACACAAAACAAGCATGGTCAAAACAAAAATCAAATATAGGAAAATTGAAGATTTTTGGGTGTAAAGCTTACATGCATATTCCAAAATAAAAGAGAACAAAATTAGATGGCAAAACCATGGCAGGAATATTTGTTGGTTATGATAATAAATCTACAGGCTATAGAATACTAGATTCATACACAATGAAAGTTTATATTAGTAGAGATGTAATATTTGATGAAAATATCAAGATCAATACAAAAAACCAATAATTATGCACAAATTATTCTACACATCTCTAACGATGACACAACATGTGAGGAGTCATATTCAAAATAAAAAGAAAAAAATATTGATGCATCTGCAGTCCCTCCTAGAAAAGAAGCAATATGGCTCAGATATACTCTCAAAGAATCAAATCTAGAAAGAATGCCAAATCTTACCAATACTACACCTCAAACTCAAATTTTGACCAAAATGAATAGAGGAATGCTAAGTAATACAATAGAACCAACATCAACACTTTGGGCATTGAATGACTCACTAGAAATCAGTTATGGAATCATAATATACTTCACTTCAAAATAATAAGATATGGTATCTAGTAGAACTACCTACATGAAATAAAATAGTATGTTTCAAATGGGTTTACAAGATCAAATACAAAGTAGATGGAACACTTGACAAATATAAATCTCAACTAGTGGCCAAAGGATACACTCAAATAGAAGGAATCGATTATGAAGAAAAATTTGCACCAACAACAAGAATGACTACCATCAGAACAATTTATGCACTATCAGCTCATCAGTGTTGGAAACATCATCAGATGGATGTAAAAAATACCTTCCTTAATAGTTACATAGAAGAGAAAGTCTACATGTCACAACGAGAAGGATTTATCATGAAGGCATGGTAAAATAAAGTATGCAAATTGAAAAAAATTGTGTATGGTTTAAAACAAGCTCCTAGAGTATGGAATATAAATATCAACAAAAACTTATTACAACATAACTTCAAAATAAGCACATCAGATCCCAACTTATATACCAAGAAAATTGGAAATGACATACTCATTTTCATAGTATATGTAGATGATATAGTAATTACTGGAAGTTCTAAAAATTAATAAGTGATATCAAAAGGGATCTAGAAAAATAATTTTAAATGATATATCTAGGTCTAATGAACTATTACCTTGGTCTAGAGATTCATCAAGGAGAGAACACGATAACTATCACTCAATAAAAGTATGCATAAGTCTTGCTTAAAACATATAGAATAAAAGAGTGTAAGTCTAAACATATACCAATGAAAAAATGGATACAATAGTCCAAAAATGATGAAATACCATTGGTATCAGCAACTATGTATCACCAACTAATTGTAAGTCTTCTATACATAATGAATAGTCAACCAGACATAGCATTTGTAGTAAATTATCTTTCACGATTCATTCAAGAACTAATATAAGGTCATTGGAAAGTTATAAAAACAATATTGAAATATGATTATGGACTAACTTATATAAATAATGACAAATATTTTTGCCTACAGGGATACTCAAATTTATATTATATAGGATCTATTGATGATAAAAATCTACCTTAGTATAATTCTTCTATCTTGGGTCAGGATCCATATCTTAGCATAGTAAGAAACAACATATAGTGGCACAATCATCAATTGAAGCAGAATATCAAGCAACAAGAGATACAACTTGTGAAGACTTATGGCTACAATACATATTATCAGATATTGGGGATCAAACAAACTCCAACCATGATATTTTGTGATAATCAAGGAGCACTCAACATGATAAAAAATCCAATTATACATGAAAGGACAAAACACATTGAATCTCAATGTCATTTCATCGAAGAAAAGTTTTAGAACCATCATATCATCCTCATGCATATCTTTACAAAATATCAACTAGTAGATATTTTTACAAAAGCACTTGGAAAATCAATTTTTAGACATTCAGAAATCATCTACGTGATTCAAGAGAACTTCATACCAAATAATGTAATACATGGAGGTGTTAGAATATATTACATTATTTGGTTATGTAATGTACATCACTAGAATAGGATATTACTTTAGGGGGAAGTTAGCTAGTTACTTCAAGTAATGTAATAAATGCACAAGTTTCAATATGCAAGTTGTAATGTGTATGGTGTCCCCTTGTACAACTAGGTAGAGTTTTTTCCAAAGAATCTATCTTCCTATATAAATAGCCTCACAGTTCCATTCAAATGTATCACTCTTTATTCTCATAATAAGATGTTTTTTTTCTCTCTTTCTCTTGATATGATGGGATGGTGCTAAAACCATCACTAATAAACATGTATTTTGTTGGCTACTTCCTCTTAGTCAATAACATTATTTTGGTGTGATTGTCCTCCATAACTTGCATAGGGATGTAGGTTCCAACACCTAATTGCCACATGTCCAAATATTCCACAATGACTACAAAAAAACATCCCAAGACCTTCATCCCCTACATTGTTCTCTCCTCTCACAAATTCATTCTTATAGATATTTACTTGACCTTCATACCCAAGGCCTTCATTCCCCGATATTTTTTTGGCATTATGTGTATTTTCAAACCTTACCCATATCTCCCTAATCCTTTACCATTGTACCTAATTCTTCTCATTAACTTGGATCGACTACATTTGGTGTACCTTTTAAAGCACCCAAATTCTCCATTGACACTATGTTATATAATAATATGACCTTTTTCATAGCCATCAATGACTTGATGAGATTCATCTTGCTTTATTATCTCTTTACTATTTCTTTCTTCTTTCTCTCTCCTTATCTACTACAATAATCATTGCACCATTATTTTCATTTTCACCACTACTAGTGACCTAGGATATCTACCTCTTCCTCATGTTTATTTTCTTTCTTGTTTCTACTTTTTCCTCTTCATTTTCCATTTGTGTCATACTATAACCTAGATTAGTATGTAATATCGATCCATGACTATAATATATATGGCGGTCAATGCTACTTATGGATGGCAACCGATATCGTGATTCCCTTTAAGGATTTATTTTTATACCTAGGCACACTATAAGACTATTTTCCACCTTTACTCCTTTGTCCTTCAAAAAAATTAATGTGTACCTCTTGCCATCCTTCTCAATAATGTATGGGTTATTAGATTTTTATGCTTAATACTTAATAAGATTACCATAGGAATTAATTACAATAATGAAATAAAATGCAATAGCAAATCAATATCAATTGTAAAAGGAATAATAAAGCAAATCAATATGTTGAATTTGAATGAATTCACACATCAATTGCATTGCACTAACTTCTATTACAAAACCTCTCAAGGAGTATAAAATATATCACAATAGTAACTCACTAATCATATCTCTCTTCCATATTAGCATCACTCTTCATGTTTTTATTATTATCATTCTTCATATCTCTATTAGTGTCATATAACCCATGGCTATAACATGTATATATAACCTTTCTATGAGGACTCTTGGATGACCATGACTTTTCCATACCTTGTGACTCTGGGCCATCACTTGTACACATATGAAGCTATCTTTTTTGTACACTTGTAACTTGACTCTTCACTTGACTCTACCTAATCTAAGGAGACATGTGCATTCTTACATAAATAAAACTTGTGAACATTTATACTCATCACACTTGCACACTTAAATACAGGACACTTGTGCATTTCCTGCATATTATTACGTTATATAAAATATTTTTTCACAATATAATCTAGGAAACACTCCTAATATAATGATGTATCCAATGTGATACATTATCAAGTACAAAATAATGTAATATATTCCTACATACCCTTGTATTACATTATTTGGTTATTGAAGAATTTAGTCTTCAATATGATATTCATCTTCAGTCTTCATTCTACCTATTGTAGGATAATATTTGGATTCTTTATGTAAGAGTCTTCAACATGATCCTTAAACATGTATTATTTATCCTTGCTCTCTTCAATCTGTTGCCTTTTTGTATTTTGATCAAATGAATGGTTAGTATATTCCAGTGTTTGTGCTTTCAAGAGTACACATTTCTTGAACTCTATAATAATCATATTCTTGCATAAGAATATTTATTTTTTCTTTGTCTTTAGAGTCGTATGACCCTTTATTTTCTTCTATAAAAATTTATACTTCATTAGATCTATTCCTTGATTCTTCTTTAGTTGATTTACAACCTGCTTAAGCTTCTTTTATTTCTAGTGTATGAATATGGAAGATAATTTTGGATCATAATTGATCCATTTTTCTTATTAGATAATATGACATTGTTTTTTTCCATCGATGACTTTAAAATCTACTATCATATTTTGATCCATAAGTTCATAAACTAAAAGAATGTTGGCATTCAATCCAGGAACATATAAAACATTAATTAGATTGACTAGAATATTTTTTATTTCTTTTACTTCATAAGTCTTACTATCTCCTATAGCAACCAATTTCTCATATTTTCTTTTTAGAGAGTTAAACCATTGTTTGTTTCTAGTCATATGTTTACTTGCTTTAGAATCTATGTACCAATAATCCATAATTTTATTTGAATGATATATATTTCAAAATTTTAAACCTTTGAGATGAATATCTTTTGTCACCCTAATTTTTAACAAATAACTAAAGGTAATTTTGATACAATATTTCAATTTAAAAAAAACTTTATGTTGACAACGTTATGTCTCCCATAAGATTTTTTAACTCCTAAATTTTGATTTGAGTTTGACTATATAATCTATCAATGAATTTTGATAAATTTTCAATTCCCAAATTTTTGTTGAATGCCTTGTATCTCCCTAATGTTTGGATATATGATCAAACAATAATTTTCTTATGAAGGTTTCAATTCTCAAATATATAATTTGAATTCCTTTTAACTCCCAAATACTAAATTTATCCTAGAAGTCATCAAGAATGAAGCATGGGTTCTTGTAGGAGATCTTAACTCCCTCCTATATCCTTCTTATAAAAAAGGTGGAAACTGCCAAAACACAAGAATCCTAGAATACTTTGCAAACTTTATCATCAAAGTAGCTCTCATGGACCTTGACCTCAAAGGCTCTAAGTTTACATGGAGCAACCATCGTGTGGGGGAACAACTTATTCTTTCTAGGTTGGATAGGTTTCTTGTTTCTCAGTTTGAAATTCCCATCTTTGGGATGCTTTAGGAAGAGTGGGATTGATCCATAATCCCCTATGGATTGAATTATCAATGAATTTGACTTTCCATCCTAGAACCTTTATGTTTGAAGTGATATGGTGCAATCACCCAATCTTGGGAGATTCTTTGAAATATTAGTGGGTGAAAGATATTTTAGGTGAAGGTATTAAAAATTTGACCAGGAAATTTAAATTTGTCAAGGATAAGCTCAAAGAATAGAATAAATCTACTTTTGGTATTTTTTTAGAACCAAGAAATGGTTGAGAGCTAATTTGAGAGAATTTGAGTCAAATTTACAGGTGAAGGGATATTCTCTATAATATGCTATAAATGAGAAAGAAATACTTTATGAGCTCCAAAATATAATGGCTAATGAAGGGTTGCTTTGAAAATGGAAGTCGATAGCCCTATGGTTGAAGGAAGGTGACAAAAAAACAAAAATTTTCTAGTCATTGACCCTTTGACATAGAGACTTTAATAGAATTAGATAAATCTATAAAATAAATGGTACCAGAACCAATGACATTGAAGAAAGTAGGGTGAAGGTGGTTATGCATTTAAGTTCTTTATTGGGGTCTAGGCCTCCAAAGGATGTCTAAGTAGAAGAGGTTCAATTACTAGAAATCCCTAGCCTAGTTTCTGAGGAGATGAATGCTATTCTAAATGCTAGATTCTTTGAAGAAGAAATCAAAGTGGTAGTATATGATATGGGTCCCTGAAATCCCCAGGCCTTGATGGATTTCCCCATTATTTTTCTAGAATTATTAGCACATTTATGGCAAGTGTTAGGATGTTAAGTAGCTATGCAAGGTTTTAACTAGTAGATGTTACTTCTAGACATATAGGTAGCATTATTAGATGTCTAGGAAACAAAAATATAGGCTTCTAGATATCTAGGTAGTAGGCTAGATGTCTAGGTAGCACTTCTAGACATCTAGGCAATAGATATATAGGTTTCTATATGTATAGACAGTAGTGCTAGACATCTAGGCACCAAATTTCTAGGCTACTAGATGTCTAGGAAGTAGTGCTAGAAATATAGGTAGTAGATGTATAGATTTATAGACATTTATGTGGCACTACTAGGAATCTAAGCAGTAGTGCTAGACGTCTAGGCTGCTAGATGTCTAGGCAACACTGCTAGAAATCTAGGTAGCAAACACCTAGGTCAAAAATCTAGGTTGCTAAATGTATAGGCCAGACATCTAGGTAGTACAAATCTAGGTCAAACTTCTAGGTAGTAGTTTATACGAAATGTTTGGATGCAGAAGAAGAATAATTTCAAACAATTTTACTTGGGAGTGGAAACGAATAATTTTTCAAAGGCTTCCTTTGAGAGAGGAAACAAATAGTTTTTGTGTCTTCCTTTTCTTATCTATAAAAGATGAATGATCCCTTGGATGTGTATGAAGTTAAGAATGTAAATTTTGTTGAAATTAATAAAATAAATAAGTTCCTATTACCCCATAGTTTTCCTACACATTGCAGGTTTCCATGTAAAAACTTTGTGTTACTTGTGTTGTTGATTTATTCTTTGTTATTGTGTTTTCTAGTTGTAGGTATAAAATATAAAATTAACTAGCATCTGGTATCAAATATTAAGGTTTTATGTGAATGGGATCTAAAAAAAATTGATGGTAGGAACTTCGCTCTATGGAATATGAAGGTGGAGGATTTGTTGGTTCAGAATGACCAAGCTCTAGCCTTGAAAGGGGTTGTGAGTAAACCAAGTAACATGAAAGATGAGGAGGGGATAACACTGGATAGGAATATGGTTTCTACAATTCATATCTACTTAGAAGATGCTATCTTATTCAATGTAGCTAAAGAGAAGACCATGAAATACCTCTAGCAAAAGCTGGAAAAATTGTATGAAACAATATTAACAACAAATCATGTTTTTTTTAAAGTAGCTTTATAGCTTAAGGATGAAGGAAAATTCATCCATGGTAGATAATTTGAATGAGTTTAATACTCTTATTAGTAAAATAATTCCAATCAGTGTAAATATGGAGGATGAGGATAGAGCTATCACCCTACTTTGTTCTCTCTCGAACACCTGGGATCATATGGTGATGACCATCAATAATGCATCATTAGGAACTCTAAAATTTGATGATGTGGTAGTCACTTTGTTGGTAGAATATTTGAGGTGAAAACATCTCTAGAACCCTTAACCAATGAAGCCCTATCTATGAGAGGTTGATATTTCAAGAGGAGTAAAAAATTAGATTACATTCCAAATATAAACATAAAGGATGTAAGAAGAAAGGGAAGTGTTAGCATTGTGGGAAGCTAGGGAACTCAAATAAGAACTATTGGTAATTAAATAATGGTGGAAAGCAAAATCAACCTTTATATGAGGCTGGTACAATAGATTTAGGAGAGATAACAATATGTAAATATTTTTTTATTAGTAATAGCATATCTATTTTATATACCTAGGTTTTGGACTCAGGTGCATCTTTTGACATGTCTTGCCATAGATATTGGTTTAAAAATATCAGTCATACTGTGGTGGAATGGTCCACTTGGGTGATTATCATCCTTTATAAATTGTAGGAAGAGGGGATGTAAGGATCATGTTGGATTATGGTAGAGAAAGGATGTTATGTGATGTGCAGCATGTACATAATTTGCAAAAGAATTTTTTCTCAATCAAGATGATGGATAAGCTAGGGTATTCTATAAATTTTATTAAAAACTACTGCAAATTACCAAATGAGATCTTGTAGTAGAAAAAGGAGAATATTATGGGACCTTATATCATTTATGCAGTGATACGATGACAAACCATGTAGCTATAGCAAATTGTGTTTTGGATGCAATAATGCTATGGCATCAACACCTAGGAAATATGAGTGAAAAAGGGCTGAAAATTCTACATGAAAAAGGTATATTTTATTGGATTAATTCTTGTAATTTATATTTATGTGAGCACTGTATTTTTGGTAAACAAAAGAGGGTTTAATTTACTGTAAGCTCTGGTAAGAGTTCTTATTTTTCGTAACTTATAAATTTTAATATATTTGGACCAGTACCCACTCAGTCCTTAAATGGTGCCATTTATTTTTTGAATTTTATAGATGACTATTCTAAGAAATTTTGGGTTTATTTTCTGAAGAAGAAGTCAAAATTTTTGCAAAAATTTAAATATTTCAAAGGATGGGTAGAGAAGAGTTTGGGAAAGTCAATTTTATGTCTTGGGTCAAATAATGGGGGTGAATATTGCTCCAAGGAATTTGATAAATTTTGTACGTAGGAAGGTATTAAGCAACAAAGTACTGTATCATATACTCCATATAAAAATGGTGTGACTGAGAAAATGAATCACACAATCATATAACGTGCAAGAAGCATGATCAATGCATCCATTTTCGATAAAAGGTTCTATGCAGGGGTTGTTATAAAACTATTTATCTTATTTAACATGTCACCTATAGATCTATTGGATGCATATATTATAGAGGTGGTTTGGTGTTGTAATCTATTTTATTACTCTCATTTGTGTACCTTTGACTATGATGTGTTTTCACATGTGCCTAAAGAAAAAAGGTCCAAATTTGACCCAAAGTCAAGAAAATGCATTTTTCTTGGCTATGGAGATGTAGTGAAGGGGTATAGACAATGGGATACTACTATCAACAAGGAAGGAAGTATAGGTACCATTTCCTCAAATATTAGCAATACTAAAATAAACATCTAAGCCAAAATTTAACTTCCTTCAGGAATTAGAAAATGTTACTATAAATATCCCTTTGTTACAAGCTATCAAGGATGTACCCATCTATTCGAAGCTCATTAAAAACATATGTACAAATTCAAGAAGGAAAAAGAATAATTAAGCCCAAACTATTCAATTCATTGGATAATTGTCTAAGATAATAATGGGAGGTAGGTCATTACCAAAATACATAGATCCTGGAAGACCTATACTCATGGTACACATTGTTGACATAGCCTTGCAAAATGTCTTAGTCAATTTAGGAGTCACTATTCATGTCATGGCTAAAGATATGATGGAATATTTAGGGTTACATAAATTACAATCAACTTCTATTGTACTCCAACTCACAAATAGGTCTACTATTAAGCTAGAAGGAAAACTAGAAGACATTATAGTATCCGTAAGTTCACGGGAATACCCTATAGACTTTATAGTCTTACAACCTAAGAAAACGTTAGGGTGGCATCCCTTAATTTTAGATCATCCATGGCTTACGATAATTTATGCCTACATTAGTTATAGATTAGGAAATATGACTATTTATGATGGTAATAATACTAAATACCTTAGGCTATTCCCTAAATCAACAATAGAATATGAATTTCCAAAGCAATTGTGGTATGATTTCCCTCACAATTTTGATAAAATCCAAACCTTATCAATTAATATTTTGAGTGAACATATTCAATAAGAGGTCGAGGGACCATTACCATTACTGTTAGAAAATGAAAACAAGGATCAAGCTCAAGGCAATGGTTGTTCATATGAATCTACCATGTCTATTAATAAAGCGAACACAAGTTAGTCTCAAAAAATGATACCATATGACTGTTACTTAAATATTATTGAACACGAGATAATGGGGATAGATGCAAACACAAAAAAATGCAAGCAAATAGATATCACACCAGGAAGGACCTTGAATATCAGTGAAGAGTTCACAAGCATACAAGAATCACATTTAATAGACGTGCTTAAGGAATATCAATTGGCATTTGCATGGAACTACAAGGATATGAAAGGGATACATCCAAATGTTTTTACCCATAGTAGTCTTATCCAAGAAGGATGATATCTAGTAAGACAACCCCAAAGAATATTGAATCTAGCTATGAAAGATGTGGTTCAGGAAAAAATCATTAAACTCTTGAAAGAAGGATTTATATATTCAATTTCTAACAGTCAATGGGTGTCACCTCTTGTGATTGTCCCTAAAAAGAATGGCAAATTGAGGATTTGTGTGGACTATAGGGAATTAAACACAATAACACAAAAATATTATTTTCCCTTACAATTCATTGATCAAGTTCTTGATACATTGGTCGGAAAGAAATAATTCTACTTTCTATATGGGTTTAGTGGTTATAATAAAATTTTCATAGCTATAGAAGATCAGAAAAATATAAACTTCACATGTCCAGTAGGCACCTATGCTTATAAATTCTTACCTTTCTGGTTATGCAATGCACCTACCACTTTTCAAAGAGCAATTTTAGCTATATTTTATGATTTAATAAATGAGTGTGTAGAAGTTTATATGGACAACTTCACAGTCTACAGTAATACCTTTGAATAAACATTGTCAAGCTTGCAAATTTTTTTGGTTATATATCAAGAGAAAAATCTCTCTTTGAGTCATGAAAAGTGTTTCATGATGATGATAGGAGGCATGTTTCTAGGAAATTACATATCAGAAGAAGATTTTAAAGTATATTTTATAAAAATACAACTTAAACCCTTTAACCTCAAAAATACAAACAAAAGTGAGAAGTTTCCTAGGACATGCAAGATACTACCATAGGTTCATTAAATACTTAAGTAATATCTCTACTCCCATTCTTAATATCTTAACTAAAGAAAGTGTATTCAATTGGACTAAAGCATGTCAAGAAGCCTTTGAATTTCTAAAATATAAATTGATTACTACTCTAGTCCTAAGAGGACCTAATTGGAAATTACCATTCCATATACATTATGATGCTTCGGGTTATGCAATAGGAGTAGTATTGCAATAGGCTGAGAACAAAATACCTTATGCTATATACTATGTAAGTAAAAATTTGCATGGATCCAAGCTTAATTACATTGTTACTAAAAAATAATTTTTAGTTTTGGTCAATGCCATCAATAAATTTAAATATTATATAACAAGGTATGAAGTATTTATTCACACTAATCACTCTGCCATTAAATACTTAATGAATAAAGTAAAAGTAGGGGGTAGAGTGGTTAGATGGATTATTTTGCTACAATATTTCAATATCACAATCATAGATAAGGTAGAAAAATATAATGTCATCATAAATAACCTATATCGTATGCAAATATTTGATGATGACAAATTAATTCCTGATAATTTTCCAAATGAACATTTGTTTTCTCTTTCTATTTTTACCCCTTGCTATGTTGATATTGTAAATTACTCAGTAACAGGAAAAATACCTAAAAACTATACATCGCATGAGCATAGAAAATTAATCCTTCATAGGAATTTGTATATGTGGATTCATGGAGTCTTGTTTAGAATATGTCCTGACCAAGTAATTAGGAGGTGTGCTAGAATATGATGTGTATGACATCATTCGGGTAGCACATGAAGAAATATTGGGAGGCCATTATACCACCTAAGTGATAGCCAATAAAATACTTCAAATTGGTTACTTTTGGCCTACCATGAATAAATATGTCCCTAAATTTATTGATAGATGTGACACTTGTCAAAGAGCTAATAAGCCTAATCCTTTGATGGAGATGCCTTTGGTTCCACAAGTAGTATTTGAACCATTCATGAAATGGAAATTGACTTTGTTGGACCAATAGACCCTCCAAGTAGATGAAATAAACACATACTTGTGTGTACATAATATGTTACTAAGGGGGCTAAAGTTAAAGCTTTACCGTGAGTGCAAGCTGAAATAGTTACTGATTTTGTTTACGAAAACATTATGCAACGCTTTGAAGCACCTAAAGAGTTAGTTTTAGATCATGAAACCCAATTTATCTCCAAAGTGATTGAATATTTTGTTAACATATATCAAATAAAACATAATAAAACCTCACCATATCACCCTTAAGCCAATGGATAAGTAGAAGTTACGAATAGAGAACTTGAAAAGATCATTACATAAAACCATAACTATTAATAGGGGTGATTGGTTTGAGATATTGATATAAGTTGTATGAGAATACAATACAACTTGGAAAACCACCATAGGATTATCACCTTATGAAATGGTATATAGAAAACAAGCTATCATGGCCATCGAATTTAACATAGAAACTCTTCACACAATGGTACAACTTGACATGAATTTGGACAAAGCACAAAAGGCTAAATTGGAAAAGTTAAACATTCTGGATGAAATAAGACTAGAGGAATTACATAGGACTGAAATAACCCAAAAAATTAAATAAATGGCATGATAAACATATTGTACCATGCACATTCAAATCAGGATATTGGGCTTTGTTGTTTGATTCTCGTTACCAAGACTTTCAAGATAAATTGAGGACCATATGACTAGGACCCTATGAAATCAAAGAGATATTTAGAAATGGTATAATCAAGCTTAAGACTATAGATGATTCAACAAGGAAACTACTAGTAAATGGCCATAGACTTAAACTTTATAAGAAGCCATTATCTAAGGAGAAATTCATACACCACCTTAAGCAGCAAGCCAAATTTTAGTGCATTTTTGAACTAAAATTAGCCACTATTAAATAATATTTTCCCTCTCACTTAAAAAAATATTATGCTTCCTTTGTTTCATCATGAAGTTTCTATATCTACAATATTTATATCTTATTCTCATGAAGTTCCTACATATGTAGTATTTCTATCTTATTCTCATCAATTTCAGTCTCAATGTTTCAAAAATAGCCCAAGAGAAATTTCTTTAAAAATTTGTTAGGAAATGACTATCATATGTTGCATAATACTTTGTTTTCTAGATAAAATTTAGATGTTTTTCAATTACTCAAACAAGATTAGTGTTTTGAGAAAATTTTCATTGAAAATTTAAGAAATATTTTGATGTCGTAAGTTATTACTAGTCAATCAAACTTTTTCTTGGACTACGCACATTTGAATATATAAAAACATTGTGATATTTGGAGATATTAACTCATATGTTACTATTGACATAAGTGAACAATTTACCTTGGTTATCCATCTATGCACATGGTCTAGAGTACTAATGAATTGGAAAAAGGACAAGCTCACCCTTCATCCCTAAAAAATAATAAAAAGAGAAGAATAGTAAGGATAGGACCAAATTCCCATAAAGACTTTGATAGAGTGGTTGGGAATCCAACTCCCCAAAATTCTTACTCCAAAAAAATAATAAATAATAAAAATAAAAATAATCCCTTGCTCCTCATCTAATCGAGCAAGTATCCCAAAAATTATATTCTTGCTTCTCATAAAATAGGCAAGAACCCCAAAAAGTAATAAAAATCCCTTGCTCTCTCTAAAAATGAGCAAATATACCAAGAAAAGTCAAATAAGTGTAAAAGAGCTTGAATCCCTTGAATTATTAGTATCTCAAAAACCATGGGGTGATCCTCGTTACAATGATGAGTTGAATGAAACCCACTTGGAAATAAGGTATCCTTACATAGTAGCACTAATTATGGACAAGACCTATGGATGCTCACAGATAAGCTAGATTTTTGGAATAAGTGATTTATGTTGTTACTTAATCCTCACTCATAATAGGAAATGAATACTCACTGCACACACATTTGGTCCTTGAGAATCTTGAAAACATCACGGTAACTTTAACACCATGATGACTTTTGAAATAAATAGATGAAGTTATTTCAAACTCACTAGGATGTTTGAAGTCTTTGAGAAATAACTTTAGAATATCATGAGAAGGAAAAATACATAATCAAATTCCTATGAAAATACTATGGTCCATTTCTCTTACAAAAAAATATGGCTTCTATCTCTCAAAACCTTTTATCTCTTAACATAAACTATCATAATATTATAATATCTATTCTATTTTTCTAAACAATTGAAAATAATCCAAGACTTTGATAGATATCTATTTTTGTATATATTGATGACTGATATCAAGCTTTATAATCATTATCTTTATCACTTGGATACTCCTTAATGACATTTAGGAAGCACAATCACAAAAATTATAATAAACCCCCATAAATGAAACTTATTATTATATTATCCATACATATAAATAAAACACCCTTCATCTTGTTTTGGCTATATAGCAAAAATTACAATTTGGGGGGGAGTAAATAGAGGTATATGAAGTTCACAATATAGTTTGGCAGGGGGGGGAGTAAAAATTATATGCCCTAATCATTTTTCTATAGGAATAATTAGTGAATAATTTTTTAGAAAATTATGTAGAAGATTAGGTTTGGGTTAACATGTCTATTACAGAGCGATTAGTGAATTATTATTTTAGGAAATATGCAGAAGATAGGTCATAATCAGAGAATTTTTATGTCGATAACAGAGAAAAATAAAAATTAAGATGATTATTTACTTAAGTTTGAATTGTATGTTTTTGATTAAGTCGGGTAATGAATTATCTTGCATAAATTTGTAAAATTTATTTTTGTGCGGATGAAATTGTTGCAGGTTCCTAAATTCTAAAACTTCTACCCTAAGAAGCCATGCCACAATCCATGTTCCAAAAATGTAGTGATCCCCCATCCATTGAAAAACAAAATTTGAGCGATTTTATAATAGAATTGTTTTAAAGGGCCAGATGGTGGGATGTCGTCACTAAATTCAGAGGGCACAACCAAGGGTTAGCTCAAAAATTTATCTTAAACTATAATCCTACAAAAATGACTACCTACATCAGAGATATACAATTCGACTTAAATCCAAGCATTATTTTTGAAGTGTTAGGTTTACCAGAGGTAGGACTGCCATACTATAAAAACCCCTCTAAAAGTGTCACCTAGATAGTGGAAATTTTTTGATAAAAATACACCATTATCTAAGACAAAGAGGGTTGGATTAAGGGTGTTTCCACTATTTCACTCCATCTCATGTGGTAGGAAGCTACTATTTTAATTATTAAATTCTTCACCCTAGAAGGACATATTTCCACCTATGCAGCCTACCATATTTGCATGTTGATGAATCTAAAATTCTTGGAAAATAATGATTGTGTTATTAATCTACCGTACTTCCTATTTCAGTCTCTAAAGTCTACTGTTATCCGTGTGCAGCCTAAAAATCCTCAAGAAAAGCCTAAATTACACCTACTTTTAGGCCATGGCCATAATATTGATAGTTCTAAAAAAGCACATGAAGTTCAAATAGCCTGGAATATAATATTCACAGAATCAAACCTCCCAGAATACTCTAAGTCGATTGAAAATGACCTTGAGGAAGATAGTTCGTTTGAGGAAAACCATGAGTCATATAGCCAGGAGGAGGAACTTGAGTACCTAAAATGTAAATTCTGACCTCCCAAAGATGTTAAACCAACTCAACCTTCATGAAAGGTTCAAAATCAAAAGAATACTCCTGAAACCCCTAAGAAAGGAAACACATCAGGATATGATGGTGGAGAACAGATCTTGCATAATACAGAAAAACCAGAGAAACAAGAGCCCAAGATTTGTATTCGATACTTTGGAAGAATTTACAAGAATATACAGCCAAACTGCCATTTGCCAACCCCCTCTCATTACAATCCATGGGTTTTTATTGAGGTCCCGATCCTCTGTGCTTTTACACTTCCCACGATCTACAATTGCCACTTGGAACAATTCTGGAAAGTTGCATTGATGAGACTCTAGGTGAGGTGCGCGACTGGCTGCCATATCCAACGAAATCTTCTTCTCGATCTATTGCTTGTTGTTAGTTGCTTTAAACGCGTCTTCCAGATACCCTACGCGAGTGGCCAACATGCCCGTTGGAATCCTTCTTTGGAACAGCTGCTTCACTGCCTCTTACTTGCCGCGCACGAAGGGATGTCTTTATGAAAGCTGGAGTGCGTGTTTTTCTGTTTGGTCACGATATCATGACATGTCACGATATCGTGACCATTTCCCTCCTATGCTTTCTCTCTCCAGCTTTCGTCGCGATATCGCGACATGTCGCGATATCGCGACATTTCCTCCGTCAAGCCCTTTCCCTCCGTTTTGGCCGCGATATCGCGACCTGTCACGATATCATGCCGTTTTCATCTGTCGGCCTCCGTTCTCCTGCTCTGGTCACGAAATCGTGACATGTCATGATTTCGTGACCTTTTTGTCTCCGCGCCTTGCTTTCTCTGCCTTGGGTCACGATTTCGTGACATGTCGATTTCGCGACCCTTTGTCCTTCGGCCTTGCTTTCACTGCCTTGGGTCACGATTTCATGACCCTTTGTCTTTCGGCCTTGCTTTCTCTGCCTTGGGTCACGATTTCGTGACCCTTTGTCCTTCGGCCTTGCTTTCACTGCCTTGGGTCACGATTTCGTGACCCTTTGTCTTTTGGCCTTGCTTTCTCTGCCTTGGGTCACGATTTCGTGACCCTGTGTAACACTTAGAAAAAAAATAACTTTGCCACTTAGAAAGAAATAACAACAAAAGTTTGGTTGATGCTCGATTGCTTTGCTGCCCTCGGATGCTCCTGCATCAGACACCCGGGGTGGATTGAGAAGTGATCCTCACTTCTGATCTTTGGGAGGAAGACCCAGGCGGTCAACCTCTATTTTTGATAGCCAAGTTGCATCTTCTATAGGTCTGCCCTTCCACTTGATTAAATACTCAGAATATTGTTTGTTCCTTGTGCTTCTGCCTTCACGAGTATCTAATATTTCCTCGATCTCGTCTTTGGTTGGGTTAGACACTGGAATGCTCCACAATTCTATGCTTGGTGCCTCTGTACTATCTCCTTCATGGTATTCCACTAAATCTGATATGTTAAAAATAGGTGAAATGTCAAGCCCACTTGGCAATTCCACTTCATATGCATTGCCTGAATCCCGTTTTTCCAGTATTTTGCATGGCCCAAACTTCTTCATCTTCAACTTGTTGTAAGTTTTGGCTGGAAATATTTCTTTTCTGAGATGGACCATGACTTCATCTCCCACTTCGAATTCTTTGAACCGCCGCTTTTGGTCTGCTCTTGCTTTATACTGAGTATTCATCTTTGCAATTTGTTTCTTTACTTCTTCATGCAGGCTTCTCATCTGTTTCGTGAATTCCTCAGCCTCTGCATTGCATTTTTCTCCTTTATCTAATTTTCTCAGCTCAAAAACGTTTCTTGGACTGTTTCCATATATGATTTGGAATGGAGATTTGTTTGTACTCTTATTGATAGAATTGTTGTATGCAAATTCCACCTGCGGCAAAACTAAATCCCATCCCTTGGGTTTATCTGCTATCAAGCATCTTAACAAATTACCCAGACTTCTATTTACCACCTCTGTCTGTCCATCAGTTTGTGGGTGGTATGCAGAACTGAACTTCAGATCTGTCTTTAGTTTCTTCCACAATGTTCTCCAGAAATACCCAACAAACTTTGTATCTCTGTCAGAAACTATGCTTCTTGGTAGACCGTGAAGTCGTACCACTTCTTTGAAAAATAACCTTGCAATGTGAACTGCATCACTTGTCTTCTGGCAAGGGAATAAAATGTGCCATCTTGGAGAATCGGTCAACCACCACAAATACAGAGTCATTTCCCCTCTGTGTTCTCGGCAATCCAAGAATAAAATCCATGCTTATGTCCTCCCATGGCCTCTCAGGTACAGGTAATGGCTGGTATAATCCTGTGTTTTGCCTTACGCCTTTTGCCATCTGGCATATTCTGCAACTTTGCACAAACTTCCTCACATCTTGCTGAAGTTGCGGCCAGTAGTAGTTTTCATCCACCAGGGCAATGGTCTTATCCCGACCAAAATGCCCAGCCAGTCCTCCGTTGTGCTTTTCCTTGATTAAGTTCTCCCGCATGGAGCTCCTTGGAATGCATAATTTACTTCCCTTGAATAGCATTCCATCTTGGATTAGGAAATCTAACCATTTTGTCCTGTCCACAGTAAGTGCCAAGCAAGCCGTCCAGGCTACTGCAAAATCAGGATCTTCAGGATAAAGACCCTTCAGTTCTTCGAATCCTACTACTTCCACTGTCATTTCAATCAGCAGATTCTGCCTTCTACTTAAAGCATCTGCAACTCTATTTGATTTCCCGCTCCTGTGCTTTAACACAAAGGTATAGCTTTGGAGAAACTCAACCCACTTCATGTGCCGCTGATTCAGTTTTGTCTGGCTGTTGATGTACTGCAATGCTTGATGATCAGTAAATAGAACAAACTCTTTTGGCAACAAATAATGCCTCCACTTCTTCAGAGCTTGAACTATAGCATAAAATTCCTGGTCATAAACTGAATACTTTTTCCAAGCATCATTGAGCTTTTCACTAAAATAAGCAACAGGTCTGCCTTCTTGGCTCAGTACAGCCCCTATTGCACTGCCACTGGCATCACAGTCGACCTGAAATACTTTGTTGAAGTCTGGAAGTGCCAAAACAGGCTGTTCTGTGACCTTTTTCTTTAATGCATCAAAGCTCCTCTCAGCCCCTAAGGTCCACTTGAACTCTTTTTTATCCCCTCTCATTGTTTCTGTGAGGGGTGCACAAATGCTGCTGAAGTTTCTTATGAACTTTATGTAAAAGCTGGCTAGACCATGAAATGATCTTACCTCTATTGTGCTTCTTGGGGTAGGCCATTCTATGATAGCCCTTACCTTCTCTGGGTCCATTTTCAGACCTTCTGCTGAGATTACAAATCCTAGGTATACTAATTCTTTCTTGACAAAATTACACTTTTTCAGATTTATTAATAACTGCTCCTCCCGTAGCTTTTCAAAAACCCTCCTGATGTGCATCAGGTGTTCCTCCAGGGTTCTGCTGAATATTAATATATCATCTAAATAAACAATGACAAATTTTCCTAAAAACTCTTTCAGTACCTCATTCATCAACCTCATGAAGGTACTTGGTGCATTGGACAGCCCAAATGGCATGACCAACCACTCATACAAGCCTTCTCTTGTCTTGAAGGCTGTCTTCCACTCATCTCCTTCCCTGACACGGATCTGGTGGTAACCACTCTTGAGGTCAATTTTGGTGAAGTACTTGGCTCCACTCAAACAGTCCATTATGTCATCCATCCTTGGCAGTGGAAACCTATACTTTATTGTGATCTTGTTGATGGCTCGAGAGTCTGTGCACATTCTCCACTCTCCATCCTTCTTGGGTGCTAGTACTGTAGGTACTGCACACGGGCTAAGACTCTCCCTAATCAATCCCTTCTCCAGCAACTCCTGGACCTGCCTGTTTAGTTCTTCAGTTTCTACAGGTGTCATTCTATGTGCAGCCTTATTGGGCAAGCTTGACCCTGGCACCAAATCAATATGGTGACTGATTTTTCTTACTAGGGGTAAACCCTCAGGCACATTATCAGATATGATATCTGGAAATTCCTTCAATAGCTCTTGGACTTCTGTTGGTGCATCTTTGCATTCTGTATCCCTGACTCTAGGAATTAATGCATAACACATATGTTCATGCTTTAAATCATCTAAAAATTTTCTTTCGTCAACCAAGCAAATTCTTGCACTGCCACATACCTTTTCTTCCACCTCCTTCAGGGGTTTCAACTTATGGCGCATTCCATTCTTGGTCACGGAATAGGTGTTGGCTCGGCCATCATGAACCGCACACCTGTCAAACTGCCATGGCCTTCCCAGCAGCAAATGGCATGCATCCATGGGCAGAATGTCGCACAGAACCTCATCACGGTAATTTCCAATGCTGAATTTTACCAGGCATTGTTCATTGACCAAAACCTTATGGTCTTTCTGCAACCATGCGATCCGATATGGATGCGGGTGTTTCTTTCTCTCCAGTTGTAGCTTTGTAACCATTCCCTCTGAAACTAGGTTATCTGTGCTACCGTTGTCAATGATGATGTTGCAAATCTTACCCGTGCATTTACACCTTGTGCGGAATAAGCTTTTCCTCTGATCTGTAGCTCCCTCTTCATTCAGCAGGACTCTCCTTGCAATCATTACTTCTCCTCTCTTGGCTTCTTCAGAATGCTCAGACCCAGCATCTTCATCAACGACTGCTACTCTGGCATTTCCTTCCAGCCTCCGATTATTTCTTTCTCGCTATTGTGGGCATTCATATTGGTGATGTCCCTCTTCACCACACTGGAAGCAAGTCCCTTGAAATCTTCCTCTTCCTTGTCCACGTCCAGCTCGGCCTCTTCCCCCTCGGTAACCATTATTCTGATCACGGGGGTGGTCTGTATTTTCTCTCCTTTGTTCTTGCCTACTGCTACCTTCTCCATTTTTTTGAGAATCTTCATTTCTTCTTCCACTATTCCTTCCGCCGGTTCTTCCTCCATGACCTCTTCCTCTTTGCTTGTTTTCAAACCTCCTATTGAGCTTCTCTTCAACCTTTAAAGCAAATTGGTAAGCGTCCTCTATGGTGGTCATCCGGACTAGACTTAGTTCTTCCTGAATGCTTGCTCGTAACCCATTAATGTAATGGGCTACCTTCTCCTTGTTGGCCTCTGAGTGGCTTGTTCTAATCATTATTTTATGAAATTCTTTCGTGTATTCTTTCATAGACTTGCTTGATTGCCTCAATCCTTGCATTTTCTTTAGTAGGTCTAACTCATAATCACCAGGGATGAACTGCCTCTTTAGCTTTTCTGCCATCCGCTCCCACTTAGTTATTCTCTCTTTCCCTCTTTTATTTCGCTCCAGCTGCACTCCCTTCCACCAAATGCTAGCATGACCTTTCAGTTTGGTCTTTGCGAATCTGACCCTATCAGGATCCTCAACCTCTTCGTACTCAAAGTACTCTTCCAGGTCGTTGATCCAGTCGATCAATTCCTCTGGATCAAGGTTCCCAGAATATGTGGAAACCTCCATCTTCGGCCTCTTCCCAATCTGGGATATGGCTTTGTATAGTCTGGCCTGAGCCGGATCTACTGCTTCTTCTTCTTCCTCAGGTTGGTCTTCTTCCTCATCATCTTCCTCTTCACTACCTTCGTCTCTTCTTGGCTCCAATCTTCTGCGCATTTCTTCTTGCAGGGCTTGCATTTGCCGCTGCAAAGCTCGAACATCTTCTGCTGCTGCCATGCCTCTCCCACCAACAGGATTTCTCCTTGGAGGCATTCTGCTCACCCAATTTCAAGCCCTTCCATAGATCTTGGTGTAACTGCCTCTCCTCCGGCGATCTGCTACATGCTCAGGAACTACTGGCTCTGATACCACTTGGTGGAGAACAGATCTTGCATAATACAGAAAAACCAGAGAAACAAGAGCCCAAGATTTGTATTCGGTACTTTGGAAGAATTTACAAGAATATACAGCCAAACTACCATTTGCCAACCCCCTCTCATTACAATCCATGGGTTTTTATTGAGGTCCCGATCCTCTGTGCTTTTACACTTCCCACGATCTACAATTGCCACTTGGAACAATTCTGGAAAGTTGCATTGATGAGACTCTAGGTGAGGTGCACGACTGGCTGCCATATCCAACGGAATCTTCTTCTGGATCTGCTGCTTGTTGTTAGTTGCTTTAAACGCGTCTTCCAGATACCCTGTGCGAGTGGCCAACATGCCCGTTGGAATCCTTCTTTGGAACAGTTGCTTCACTGCCTCTAACTTGCCGCGCACGAAGGGATGTCTTTATGAAAGCTGGAGTGCGTGTTTTTCTGTTTGGTCACGATATCGCGACCATTTCCCTCCTATGCTTTCTCTCTCCAGCTTTCGTCGCGATATCGCGACATGTCGCGATATCGCGACATTTCCTCCATCAAGCCCTTTCCCTCCGTTTTGGCCGCGATATCGCGACCTGTCGCGATATCGCACCGTTTTCGTCTGTCGGCCTCCGTTCTCCTGCTCTGGTCATGAAATCGTGACATGTCACGATTTCATGACCTTTTTGTCTCCGCGCCTTGCTTTCACTACCTTGGGTCACGATTTCGTGACCCTTTGTCCTTCGGCCTTGCTTTCACTGCCTTGGGTCACGATTTCGTGACACGAAATCGTGACATGTCACGATTTCGCGACCCTTTGTCTTTCGGCCTTGCTTTCTCTACCTTGGGTCACGATTTCGTGACCCTTTGTCCTTCGGCCTTGCTTTTACTGCCTTGGGTCACGATTTCGTGACATGTCACGATTTCGCGACCCTTTGTCTTTCGGCCTTGCTTTCTCTGCCTTGGGTCACGATTTCGCGACCCTGTGTAACACTTAGAAAAAAAAAAACTTTGCCACTTAGAAAGAAATAACAACAAAAGTTTGGTTGATGCTCGATTGCTTTGCTGCCCTCGGATGCTCCTGCATCATATGAATCTAACTTACCTACACCCGAATCAGCTGTTGAAGCCCTATCTCATATGCGGGCACAAAATACTATTTTGTAAATTAAAATTGAAAAATTAAGAGAGGATTTTATAGAACATTCAAAATTAATTCAATGAACCCTTGCCCTTCAGATAGATATTATTAAATAGCTCTCAACAGATAAGGTGACAAAATATTTTGATTTCATCAACCGATCGCCACCTATTGATGATTCCCCTAACAAAAGCTCCACCATCAGTAAAAAGTAGAAAAATTTAGTTAACATCAGCAAAGTAGCCCACACCAATAAGCCCTTTAACTTTTATAAAATTCTTGAGTAAGAGAGTTCCCAACCGTTCATTAGCCTAACATAGCAAAACCAACCAATAAAACTGGTTCCTCACACCAAAAGAGGAACTACACTTGATAATATTGTCTTAGATGTTGGGATACCTACAAATATTGATGTAGCAATAAATAACATCATTGCATTAGTTGAGAGACCTCCGCCTTCTCAAATGCAGGATGTAGAGCAGAGAGGTGATTCTCTTGAAGTTGACCATATCAATATTGTCATGGTTGAGACACCAGTTGGTGACTAGAAATCCAAAGAGTAGGTATAGAAGGCAAAATAGGAACACAAGCTACCACCAAGAATACCCCCATCATCAAGAATTTCCACCCAATGGATACAAGTCCAATGAACTAAACTGAAAAAAATTGTTTAATATTTTATGATTCTCAGACTTCAATATTTGATCTGTATATTATTATCTATAACATGTTTAATATTTTTCTATTTGTAGATATTTTAGCAATATATATATATATATATATATATATATATATATATATATATATATATATATATATATATATATATATATATATATATATCTAAGATAATACTGTGAATAGTATTTTATATTTGAGCATGTTTTGTATATGTAGTGTTTGATGTTTTATAATCACAGTTTTAGTACATTACTGTAGTAAAATAAATTGAAAAAAATCATTTTTCTGTTAAGGATTGTTATGTTATGTTGCTATTATAGAACTGTTCCCTAAAAAACAATCATGAAAAATATGTTTCCCTGAAGATGATCAGATGTTCTACATGTAATTGATAAAATTATTTTTGTTATAAGAAATTTTAGAAGTCATCATTCTTTATCTGTTTAAATAGTTTCTGAGTATTTCTAGTGTTATAAGAATGATATATGACAACCTAAAATATTTCATTTTCAACTATAGATATCAATACTCCAATTTATTTGATATATTTTGTAATATTTATGTTGTCGTGGAAATGATTAGGAAAAATCTAAAACACTATATTCTGTTGCAGATATATGATTGAAACTATGTGCTATATTATAATATGTTGTCTTATGTTTAATTTATTTCTGGAAATATCTATCTTTTAGTATTGTTACCAATGATATGTGGAGATAATATCTAATAACCTATTTGATTATTTTTGAAATAATAATTCTGATGTCTGTTTCATGGTTTTGCAAATGATTTTTGAAGAAAATGTAAACCTTGATTGATTTTAATATTTCATTAATTTGTAAAAATTTGGATGACGAAAATTGATATATGTGTAAAATCTGTAAGTTTTTTATGTCTCATTTTCTTCCCATGCATGAGGACATGCATATATTTTAGTTTGGGAAAAAATGGTGAGTGATTATTTGGTACATATTTTCATAGTAAATTATTTCATTTTTATTTTTAATTTGTGATTATAATGTATTTTAAGTTAGTTGTTCTTGTTTATTTCTATGAATTATTAGTAAAAATATGAATGCAGTTGAATCTGAAAAATGTTTTCATTTTATGTAAAATATGTCCGATTTATGGGTAATTATGCAGGGAAGTCTTGAAGGATGTTCCACAGATGCATAGTGCAGCAGCGCAAGCTTCAGGATATACCATGGATGTGAGAAGATGGATGCAAAAAGGGTTAAGGAAGCCTTAGATGCGGTGACCGATAGTTTTTTATTACTATTATGGAATATGGTAACTGAAGTATGTTACGGAATATGGTTACCGAATTATGTTATAGAAAGTAGCTATTGAAGGTTGTTATTGAAGATAATTCTTATCAGTAGTTACTGAAGAGAGTTGACAAACATCGTATACCACATCAATGACAACATGGCACTCTCACATGGCAATAAAAAATTATAGTTAGAATAGATTAATTTGACTTGTTACATATTCCCCACAAGGATATTGTGATTAATAAAGTTATTATCATTTTATTCTTTAAATATTGTATAAATAGAATATTGTTAGGATGATTAGATTTAGACACAATATTTTTACGCCTTTTCCTAGAATAAAGGACATGATTATATTATACATCTTGCAAAATATTCATATTAGTATAGTTTTATTAAGTGCATTTATAAAATACCACTTGGACCACTTAGGATGTTTACTGAGTCCAAGCTTAATTAGGAATTTCAATAGTTTATATTATTTTTGTTAGTGCATAGTTATCGCATTACAAGTCCACAACTCCACATGGCAAAATACGTGGAAGAGTTTATTAAAAATTGTACAAGTCACAATATATATTACATAGGGAGATGTTTGAAAAGGTCTAATGTCTAATGTTCTAATGAAGAAATAGTTAATATCGAAATCCCTAATGTCTATACAATTTTTGAATAATTACACCATCACTACATTTGAATTTCTAGCAAAAAAAGTAGCACTTCATTCTTTGCATATGGTAACTGTGTAATTTACATTTACTGTTTAATTTATTTTATGTAGTTATAACTATACATTCTTGCATTCATAGAATAGAATAATGTTAGGAATAGTTATACACCTTAGTTATTGAGATAAATTAAATTAGGGAAGAAAGACTTACACTGTATTCTAGGAGGCATGGCCCACTCCTATAGTTAGTCCCTAAGCTCTCACCCTATAATAGGTTAGAAATAGTTAATTAACCTTAGAATATAAAATAAGGTAAATTACATTTTCATAAAATATAAATTTAGAATAGATAAATAAAACTAACTGCATGAGGATCCTCAACAATAGATAAAATCATTAGTAGATCAATTCATCAGTAGCCAATTACTGTTAGTTATCGTCAAAAATATAAAAATTCATCAATAGATTAAATAATTAATAAGTAATTATCATATTTCCTGCAAAAATGATAAATTGTATTATGTTTTCATTCTTGTACAATTTAATTTCTATTTATTATATTTTCTCAAAACACCTGAAACTAAAAGAGACCTAAATTAAGCTTAGCATTGATCCCCATGGTACAATATATACTAGATTCTTACACTTTAAATCTAACCTTAATTTACCCTTAGATTGATAAATTAAATGTAAGATATTATATCCGATCATGTGTCATCTACAATATTGGAGCCATTACAAGAGGCTATTATCATTTGAGTCTATGTAGAAAAATATAGCATATGGAAGGTGATATTCTTTGTGGAATAGCACTATCAATATAAGCACAAGGGACTATTACAAAATTTGCAAAAATAGCATAAAGGAAAAAGGGAAAGGTGTTATACCCAAGACCATTACTTGGAGAGAACGATCACCAAAAAGGAGCACAAAAAGCTACCACAAGACTGCCATTAGGTGTTCCATAGAACCTTGAAGAATTACAACTAGAGCCACCCAATATCCTCATCAAGATAGCGTACAAAAGGAGAAGAGGAAATTCTTGCATTCCAAGAAATGTAGCAAGCCAATATACAATACAAATATATAGGAAAAAATAGGATTATAACGCTCATCCTTGGAGTGTTAGAAGAAAGGCTTGCATGCACAATCCTTGAGTTCCACTTGTCATAAGAGTTCTAAGTGCCTCAACATTCATGAATAATCTAGAGCTCACCTAAAAAGGAGTTACAAATTTTTTAGAGGTTACCACAAAACTATTGGACATTTTGAGTCCTCTAAGCCAAAGTTATCATTGATTTCACCTGATAGAGTTATCACTCTTATCAAAATATTAGGCAAGAAATAAAGTCATTCAAGGTTGTCACATTCATCTAGGAAAAATCTTCATCAGTGCAAAAGTGAAAGGAAAAAAGCTCCATAATATTTTAATATTAATGGAAGCACAGGTTAAGCGATTGGTCCATAAAAACCCAAGATGGGTTATTGCAAAAGTTAAAAATGAGGTTTAATAATTATTTATAAATTATTTAAATTCATAAGGAATTTAAATTTTATAAATAATATTTGATTTCTCCAAGGTTGTGCATTAAGACAAGGCTCCAAGGTTTATTTAAACTAAAACCTAAGGTTGGTTTATTTTAATTTATAACATTTAAATTTTAATTTTAATTTAAATATATTATAAATTAAAACCACGCTGACATTGAATTTATTCAAAGCACTGACATGATTGCATAAGAAGACAAGGACATTATATATAATGCCATCAAAGCCATTAATCACTGTTGTGGCTGCTCCACAACGTACCCCAAAATTGGGGACCCACCTTTTTTGCATGTGTTCCAAGAAGACCGAAGTGGCCCATAGGCTAAAGATCAAGGAAAAAAAGCAAAACACCACAAGGAGAAAAAGTGTCGCGATATCGCGACATGTTGCACTATCGCGGCCAAAAGAGAAAAAGTGTCGCGATATCGCGACATGTTGCAGTTTCACGGCCAAAAGAGAAAAAGTGTCGCGATATCGCGACATGTTGCATTGTCACGGCCAAAAGAGAAAAAGTGTCGCGATATCGCGACATGTTGCATTGTCGCGGCCAAAAGAGAAAAAGTGTCGCGATATCGCGACATGTTGCATTTTCGTGGCCAAAAGAGAAAAAGTGTCACGATATCGCGACATGTTGCATTTTCGTGGCCAAACAAAAAAAGTGTCGCGATATCGCGACATGTTGCATTTTTGTGAACAAACAAGAAAAAGTGTCGTGATATCGTGACATGTTGCATTTTTACGACCAAACAAGAAAAAGTGTCGCGATATCGCGACATGTTGCGTTTTTGCAGCCAAACAAGAAAAAGTGTCGCGATATCGCGACATGTTGCATTTTCGCGGCCAAACAAGAAAAAGTGTCGCGATATCACGACATGTTGCATTTTCGCGGCCAAACAAGAAAAAGTGTCGTGATATCGCGACATGTTGCATTTTTCTACCAAAAGAGAAAAGGTGTCGCGATATCGCGACATGTTGCATTTCACGGTCAAAAGAGAAAAAGTGTCACGATATCGCGACATGTTGCATTGTCGCGATCAAAAGAGAAAAAGTGTCACGATATCGCGACATGTTGCATTTTTGCGATTCAAAAAAGAGAAGAAATAAAAAGTGTCGCGATATCGCGACATGTTACATTTTTGCGGCTAAAAGCAACAAAAGAGAGCAAGGAGGCAAAAGTGTCGCGATATCGCGACATGTTACATTTTCGCGGTGAAGGGCCACAAAATGGAAACCAAAGCACATACGCATACAAGGGAAGGTGAAACGAACAACCATTGGAAAATGAAACGAACAGTCAGGGAAGGTGAAACGAACAGCCATCGAAAAATGAAACGAACCGTCATGGAAGGAGAAACAATTTTTTCAGAAGTTTAAATACGCCATTCAAAGAGGCCAGAAGGGGTTGGAAATTGCTACGAGCAGAGTTGCAGAGTTGAAGGCAAGAGGGCCATTCTGGACCTGTTTGAGTCATTTTTCTTCCATGGACTGGTTTGGGAAAACCAGAATTTTTTGTTATTGTAAAATGACAAATTTTTAATACAGAAAATTTTAGAAAGTTGCATCTTATGGACAAGAAAGGAGGAGTCATTTTCTGCATGCTAGATTAAATGTCTATATTTCCCCTTTTCAGATTTTAGGCTTGTAAATGGAGTTTATGCAAGTTTTCTTGGTTGCTTCATGCGAATGTTTAAATCTGAAAAACCTCATTTAAAACCCTAGGAACCAACACTTAGCTTATCCGGATTGTGCTTGTTTTGCAAGTCCAATAGGTTAGGTTGCATGCATGAAAACCTCACATCTTCGGTTTTGTCGAAATAGGATAGCATCATACTGAATGCATTTTATTTTCAGTTTTCTGCATTTCATTTTCATTTTCTGCATTTTATTTTTTTCCAGAAATTTTCACTTATTTTAAATTTTCAGGCATTAAAATAAACATTTAAAAAATTTCAAAATCCAAAAAAAAACAATGAACAATCACTAAAGTTTCATGGTGAAATAAACCAACATTGCCCCTTGTTTACGAGTTACTTGCAATCACTAAGGTGTTCCAAGCATTTAAATTGAATATCTTTATTTGAGATTACTAATACACATATGCAAATGCTAATACAACGGAGACCTTGGAGAAGTTGTTTGTTTAACTTCTTTGCAAGAGGGGATTTGGAACCCAAATCCTAAAGGAGAGTGTACTTTCACAACTGGGTGAAAATACCACTCAACAGATTGGCGCTAGAAGGAGGGCCCGAATTGTTTTATTTCAGAGTGATTTAAATGCTATAGGGATTTAAATTTTGAATATTTCATGCCCTATTGATTATTATCTTTAGCCCTCTTTTAACAACACAACCTTGTAGTGTTAAAAGGAGGACATGAATCGCTATGCATTGTTCTAACGCTTTTTATTGTTCATACAAGAATAATGTGTTTTGATTTGATTTTGAAAAATTTTGGTCTTGACTAACGAGGTTGTCTCCATGCAATTACTTTCATTTGATTTTAAGGGATACATCTCTTGGTTGATGCTAACATGATTATTAATACGTTACATGTTTGATATTTGCTAGTCAATTTCATGCTTATTTGTAAGGAATTATTTTTTGTCTAAAATGTATTTGTTGTCGGTATTATGCTCTTCACTTGCGTGTAATGCGATCTTGTGAATCAAAAAGCCTACAACACTAGGAGTATGCTCTTCACTTGCGCATATGCGATCTGGTGAATCGAAAACTTACATTTTTAGAATACTTGCTTTGTCATGGTTCCTTCTTTCATTCATGACTAACAAATTGATTTTGAAGTTATTCTTTGAATTTCATTAATTGCAGATATTTTTTGTGTGTCACGGGTTTTCTTTGAGGTATTGAGAGTTTTGTCGGGTTTTGTAGGGTAGTTTCATTTACAAGCTGGACCCACCGCATCGCATCGCAACTAGGTCCAAAACAACCGAGGAAACCATATTCCAAAGCCTCTCACTCACTCATAGGAATCCAAGGAATAAAACCAAGCAAATTGTGGTCCCACCAGATATTCTTGTTACAGAAGATCCTTCTATTTCAGGTGCATCTAGCGGACTTGCATCGGTGGTGTCATTTGCCACTAGTGTACCAATTATCAGTACCATTTCCATGGTTCTTGTAGGGTTATCATCATCGATTTTGAATCAAATGGCCCAACCTCCACCACCTCCTTGGTACGGAGCCCATAACATTCCTTTGAATATTGCAGGGGATATTCACGAGATCCCTAAGAATATAGAGATATTTTTGCCCGAATACAAATCGGATGGCCCAAGGACCGCAGAAGAACATATTCAGGCCTATAGGGATGTTTTGATAAGATTGCAAGTTCAACATGAAGATGTGGCTTGTAGACTCTTCCCCATGAGCCTAGACCAAGTGGCTTACGAATGGTATATTTGCTTACCTCATTGGTTCCATTACGTCATGGACGCAAATGGAGGATGCTTTTGTCAACCAATTCAGGTCACCATTAGATCCCACAATCATCTATAATCAGTTCATTACATGCAAAAGAGGCCAGGGTGAGCCAATCCGAACTTTTAATCAGAGATTTCAGAAGTGCTATAATAGAGCAATTCGACATTTTGCCATTGATCCCATAGTAGCTTTGCAAATATATTTTGGGGCATTGGATCCTATGATGGCAATGTTTGCAAGGCGAAATCCTCAAGTTACCATGCTTGCTCTAGCCTACAATGAAGCTATGACCATTGAACAACAAATGACACCACAGGGTGTTTGGAGTTTTCCCAAATGCCTATGGTAGGACAATATGGTCCATATGGTCAAGCTCCTATGATGAATCAGATCATGGCACCACAAATATCAGGCATAAATGCTTTGCCTTATCAACAACCATATTCATCAACACCCGCTTACGCACCCATTCCAATTCAACCAATCACATCCATTCCCCCCATTCCTTCATTTTTGCAAAATAGTCAACAAACTATGCAAGGAGCTAGTCCGGTTAATTCTCAGGCTATAGTTCCTTTCCCCAATCCAATTCTGATTCAAAGTGTGAATCCCTACGCAAATCAAGTGGCTCAAAATCCAACTCAAATGTTAAGTCAAGATCTCACCAATTACGCAAACCCTACTGGAACTAGCAATAACATAGCTCAACCAAAAGAGATTTATTCAGAGGTTGAAGAGCTCAAAAATATAGTTCACAAATTGAGTAATGATTTGGTTCAAAAATAGAAGTATGAATCCCATGCCCCTCACCCAAATCGAAACTTCAACAATAGAGGGAGACAAGTGGAATACGAAGCCAAACAATGGGGGTGTGCCTTCCCCTATTGCTAATCGGATAGATACTTCTACAGGACCAAGTCACTCTAGTTCCATTCTTAATATTTCTGATTTTGCATGGGAAAAGGGGTGTAGATTGCATAATACAAAGGAGCATAATGAAAGGAATTGTCCCAAAATTGCTAGGTATACCCATTGTCTCCAAGCTCAAGTGGATGATTTGGAACTTGTGCCAAATGAGGGTCCACCCCAACATCAACAAGGAGAGGACAACATTTTGGTGGTGGAAACTCTATATCGTCAAGAGAGTGAGAATGAGGAAGGTGAAGATGAATGGGGTGAGAAACATGTTGATGAATCAGAAGATGAAGAAGAAGTACTTGAGCGTCACGACTTGAACTTGGAGGATGATTACTATGATTCATGGAAGAAATGGGAAGAATATTATCAATCTAAATCTTCTAATAAACTTGTTGTGTCAATTAATATGCAGGATAACTCAATTGCTTCCTCACATGAGGATACTATAAATCCTGTACAATTTGAGAAAGTTTTGGAAGAGGAATTCGAATCTCATCAAATTTTGGAACATGATAAGGATTCTACAACCATGAATCAAGAAAGAGAGTCATTTGCTTTAGATTCCTTTGGAGGAAAAGAAATTGAAAATCTTGATCCACTTACTTGTGCTACAATGATTATGCCATTTCAAAATGAGAAAATTACAAAACCTAAATCATTTGGGTTTGATATCATTGATGATCCAATTGAAAATCTCACGTTACCCAAAACAACCCAAGTGATTGATCATGGAAATGTGTTAGTTAACCCACCCCTAGATAGACAAGACTTATGGTTTGAAAGGGATGGACATATTTTCAATTGGGTACCTAAGTTTGGTGCCTTTGATAAACGAGTCATGGAGAAAGAACAAGTGCTACATGATGATGAATGTCATGAGAGAAAAGAGGAATTTTCAAATCCTCTTCAAGTAAGGTCAAATGAAAACATGCCAAAGGTAAAATCTCACCTTTTTGGTTTCACCATGCAAAATTCGAATGAAGGTTTGCCTAATGAATGGTTTGATTCAAATATTATTAATGTTATGGCTTTATTGAATGAAAATGAAAGCTTATTTCTACACCATGAATCAAAGTGCGGAATGGACATCTTAAAGAATAGACATAAAGGAATTGAATATCAATCATTGTCTAATCAATTTGAAAACTTGAAACTCCACCATAGGATTATTAATGAAACTAAATCAAATTGGTATGGTGAGAGGGGCAAGTGGAAGTTTGTTTCTTTGTTTGGTTTGATCTTGTTTTTGTTGGATTCCTACAAAACTTGGTATGCGTATCACGTCATACATCTTTTAAAGAATTCCAATCAGGTTTGGGATCCGGGAAAATGATAATCCAAACTTTTGCACCATCTTGCATTATATTGTACATTTGTATATACTTTTGGTTTTCGTGTTTTGGTTTTGGATTGGATCTCATTTTGGTTTTAAGTTTTGTGTGTTGGTCCTTTGGACACTTTTGGTTTGTCAACTTAAGTCCTTATGAATGTTGACTAAGACTAGGAGAATATGAAACATCGGAATTGTATTGCAGAAAGCTCCACGAGTATCGCAAACACATTAAAGAATATCGTTTGGAACTTGTGATGCATGAAGTTGTCGGTTTTACACATTATGGTAAAGTAGGTGATATACTCCATCCGCATTTCAAAAGGAGCAATGCATTCATCATATCTCATGTTACATTCCACATTGCATATACATTTCATCTCAGTTGCATCTTCATTTCATGTACAATCATTGAAAAGGTGTCGAATCCTCTTAGGGTTATTACATAACATATATTAAAAGGATCCTAAGGTTGGGAACTGATGCCCGAACTATCTTGAACCAAGCACGTTCTACACATATTAAAGAGGATCTTGAGCAAAATGGTCAAAACCATACTTGGAAGAAAAGGTGAGGCGAAAGGAGTATTTCGTGTCTGTCCTATCATGCAACATAATCCTTAAAACAATGGTTTTTACCACTCCCATAATGCTTAAAGCCTAAAATCAGAGTAGTAAGGATAGGGTTAAATCCTCATCGAACTTAGGTTGAGGATCCAATTCCCCAAAGCTCTGATTTGACCTTCATGGAGTAGTAAGGATAGGGTCTAATTCTCATCTCGCTTAGGTTGAGAATCCGATTCCCCAAAGCTTCTATTTTGCCCATTCAAGAACTTGAAATTCCAAAGCAAATATTTTTCATTTCTTTATTAATATTGGATTGGAAGGATCGTACTACATGTCCCTTGCAAGGATGGGTAGTCATCCCCAAGGTCCAAGAAATCAAAAGTAGAGCCAAATCTTGGATTATGGGGTTGATCTCCATCGGGGCTATAGACGCCTGACTGGCAGTGGAGTATGCTCATGCGTGGCAACATGTCTTGTCTAAAAACAAGACCACTGATTGCTCAAATGGACAGGCTAGCCTGACAGTTTCATCCATAATAGGTTAAATCATTTTGTTCAAGATGAGGTAATGAACTCCAGATCAAAGTAGTAAGGATAGGGTTAAATTCCCATCTCGCTTAGGTTGGGAATCCTATTCCCCAAAGCTCTGATTTCACTTACACTTGCACATGGGTTCAAGATGGTAGTGACACATAACCAACTTTGGGATCTAGTAAATTAATTCAGTATACATATATTTGGTCCTAAGAGGGTTTGACAGTTTTAATATGTTTGTTCATGATACTAGAAAGTCTGAGCCTTTGCAAAGCAGGTTGTTATATCTCTAACATAGTTGTCATACGTCAAATCCTGCACAAATCATTCATAGCCTTGCATACGAATCATAAGTGAAACTGACAATGGAAAGTTGAACGAGTTTCAAACGATAGGGAATGAAGCACATTGCACACACCGAGCTGATGCTTAATAATTCTAATGCTTCATGTATTTCTCGTCTAGTTTCATTCTTGGGATATTTTTTGACGCTTGTATTTGAGTCTGTGTGTTTTCAGGTTGAGTTCTCACCGAAATGCTCAGGAGCATTTCCCAACAGAGTCGCCATTTGTTGTGGCTGCTCCACAACGTACCCCAAAATTGGGGACCCACCTTTTTTGCATGTGTTCCAAGAAGACCGAAGTGGCCCATAGGCTAAAGATCAAGGAAAAAAAACAAAACACCACAAGGAGAAAAAGTGTCGCGATATCGCGACATGTTGCATTGTCACGGCCAAAAGAGAAAAAGTGTCACGATATCGCGACATGTTGCAGTTTCGTGGCCAAAAGAGAAAAAGTGTCACGATATCGCGACATGTTGCATTTTCGCGGCCAAAAGAGAAAAAGTGTCACGATATCGCGACATGTTGCATTTTCGCAGCCAAAAGAGAAAAAGTGTCGCGATATCGCGACATGTTGCATTTTCGCAGCCAAAAGAGAAAAAGTGTCGCGATATCGCGACATGTTGCATTTTCGTGACCAAAAAAAAAAAAGTGTCGTGATATCGCGACATGTTGCATTTTCGTGGCCAAACAAGAAAAAGTGTCGCGATATCGCGACATGTTGCATTTTCACGACCAAACAAGAAAAAGTGTCGCGATATCGCGACATGTTGCGTTTTCGCGGCCAAACAAGAAAAAGTGTCGCGATATCGCGACATGTTGCATTTTCGTGGCCAAACAAGAAAAAGTGTCGCGATATCGCGACATGTTGCATTTTTGCGGCCAAACAAGAAAAAGTGTCGCGATATCGCGACATGTTGCATTTTCACTGCCAAAAAAGAAAAGGTGTCGCGATATCGCGACATGTTGCATGGTCGCGGCCAAAAGAGAAAAAGTGTCACGATATCGCGACATGTTGCATTTTCGCGATTCAAAGCAAAGAGAGAGAGAAGAAAGAAAAAGTGTCGCGATATCGCGACATGTTACATTTTCGCGGCTAAAAGCAACAAAAGAGAGCAAGGAGGCAAAAGTGTCACGATATCGCGACATGTTACATTTTCGCGGTGAAGGGCCACAAAATGGAAACCAAAGCACATACGCATACAAGGGAAGGTGAAACGAACAACCATTGGAAAATGAAACGAACAGTCAGGGAAGGTGAAACGAACAACCATCGGAAAATGAAACGAACCGTCATGGAAGGAGAAACAATTTTTTTAGAAGTTTAAATACGCCATTCAAAGAGGCCATAAGGGGTTGGAAATTGCTGCGAGCAGAGTTGCAGAGTTGAAGGCAAGAGGGCCATTCTGGACCTGTTTGAGTCATTTTTCTTCCATGGACTGGTTTGGGAAAACCAGAAATTTTTGTTATTATAAAATGACAAATTTTTAATACAGAAAATTTCAGAAATTTGCATCTTATGGACAAGAAAGGAGGAGTCATTTTTTGCATGCAATGGATTAAATGTCTATTTTTTCCCCTTTTCAGATTTTAGGCTTGTAAATGGAGTTTATGCAAGTTTTCTTGGTTGCTTCATGCGAATGTTTAAATCTGAAAAACCTCATTTAAAACCCTAGGAGCCAGCACTTAGCTTATCCGGATTGTGCTTGTTTTGCAGGTCCAATAGGTTAGGTTGCATGCATGAAAACCTCACATCTTCGGTTTTGTCGAAATAGGATAGCATCATACTGAATGCATTTTATTTTCAGTTTTCTGCATTTCATTTTCATTTTCTGCATTTTATTTTTTCCAAAAATTTTCACTTATTTTAAATTTTCAGGCATTAAAATAAACATTTAAAAAATTTCAAAATCCAAAAAAAAACAATGAACAATCACTAAAGTTTCATGGTGAAATAAACCAACATTGCCCCTTGTTTACAGTTACTTGCAATCACTAAGGTGTTCCAAGCATTTAAATTGAATATCTTTATTTGAGATTACTAATACACATATGCAAATGCTAATACAACAGAGACCTTGGAGAAGTTGTTTGTTTAACTTCTTTGCAAGAGGGGATTTGGAACCCAAATCCTAAAGGAGAGTGTACTTTCACAACTGGGTGAAAATACCACTCAACAAATCACTTACCCTTGCATTTGCATTGAGCACATGCAAAAATGCTTGTGATTCTTAAAGGCTTGACAATTTACGAAAAGTGGAAACAAATAATGTGCGGAGTTGTTGAGCACATAGGCCAACATGGCTTTGTGGTTTTTTGGCTTGGCAAGAGAGATGATATCCTACATTCAATTCACTTGAGGTTTGCTTGCAAGGACAAACCGCTCAAAGCGCATTTTGATTATTTTGAAAAGCGCTAGTTTTTGAGGTATTTGATGTTGGTCGTACCTTTTTAGGCACGTGAGAGTGTGTGGCCCAAAGACGGCTTGGATGTAGCTAAGTCATTGGGAAGGAGGACATCAAGGGATCGAATCCCTCCGAGAGGCAAAGGCAAGTTAATTTTTTATGTTTTAATTTTTGTTAAATATCCTTAAGGAGAAATAAGGGTTATGCTATGCCCTAGAAAATTGGGAAATTTATGATGGTTTTATTTTTGGAAGGGTATGTTATATATCATTGGAAAGAATTTTTCAAGGGCTATTTTATTAACTTGCTTAGAAGGAGAAATAAGGTTTGTGTAAAGAGATATTTATAGTTTTGTAAAAGAGGTTTAAAAGTGAGTTTGATTTATTCTTTTTCAAAGGAGATTATTTCTTTCATGAGAGGACATGGTGAATTTTATTCAGTAGGAGTAATAAGATGTTAATGGGATATTATTTTTATTGTTGTGATATTACTCAAGTTCTCTAACCTCCTTGTGTTTGATAAGAAAATATTTGAAAGTGTGTTGAGTTTGACATATTTTGTGGACAACTACTTGACATCAAATAGGTATAGGCAATCTTCTCCATTGACTTGTTTGGGTGATTGATTTCTGAAAATATATTTAGAGAGAAAAGGATTTATTGTGGTTTCATTTTTGAAAGTGGTTGGTTTAATGCTTCAAGGTTTTCTGGATTGAGAGTTGTGATTAAACCTTGTTTTATAAGCATTATTTTTTAATCCAATTGGTTATGCAAAGAACATGAACTTGAGTTAGAAAAGAACATGAGTATCATTGTTATGTGAGATTTATGGTTGAGCATTGTTGGAAACATTTTTAGATGGTTGATACATGCTTAGACTAGGATTTGTGAGAAATGGTTGTTCCTTGAGGTGATTGGTTGAGTAGAGTTTATTGAGCCTAGTCAAGTGTTTGTGTGAAGTTGTTCAAGTTCCATGAAACAAAATTTTCTATATTCTGATTTGAGTTGAGATTGAGTATAAAACATATTGAGTCTCTAAAAATTCTCTCTATGCTTCTATGAGATTGATTTGAGTTGAGATTGGTATTTGAGTATAGAACATATTGAGTCTCTAACAATTCTATCTATGCTTCTATGATATTGATTTGAGTTGAGATTGGGATTTGAGTATAGAACATAGTTAGTCTCTAAAAATTCTCTTTATGCTTATATGAGATTTATTTGAGTTGATATTGAGCTTTGAGTATAGAACATATTGAGTCTCTAACAATTCTCTTTATGATTCTATGAGATTGAACAAGTTCTGTGTGGACTTGTTAAGCATATTTGAGAAGGCTTGTGGACTGATTTTGTGTAAGCTTTGTGGAAGCTTGCATTGCAGATTTAAGCAATTCCTAGAGAGGATTTTTTGAGCAGATTTGGACAAGTTATGAGTGAGATTTTTGAGCAAATTTGGATAAGTTCTGAGTGATATTTTTTATCATATTTGGACAAGTTTTGAGTGAGCTTGTTGAGCATATTTGAACAAGTTCTAAGTGAGATTTTTGAGCATATTTAGACAAGTGCTGAGTGATCTTGTTGAGCAGTGCTTTTGGGGAGTAGAAATACTCCCACCCCATAATTAACAACCCCATGATGTGGTGGGGGAGGGGCTAAGATAAGAGGCTCATTCTTAGCTCCAAGCCCCAAATGTGACCCTTTGCCATTGATGTCAAAGGGGGAGATATTTGGGTATGTTGGGGAGATATTTGATATGGGAAGAGACTTGATATTTGAGAGAGCATTGAGCCAAGGGGATCAAATTTCTAGGGGGATCATAAAAGAAGGTCATGTTTTAGTAAAAGGATGTGGGTTGCCATCAACGACAAAGGGGGATATTGTTGGACATTTTGAGTCCTCTAAGTCAAAGTTGTCATTGATGTCACTTGATAGAGTTATCACTCTTATCAAAGAATTCGGTAAGAAATAAAGTCATTCAAGGTTGTCACATTCATTCAAGAAAAAGCTTCATCAGTGCAAAAGTGAAAGGAAAAAGGCTCCATAATATTTTAATATTAATGGAAGCACAGGTTAAGTGATTGGTCCATAAAAACCCAATATGGGTTATTGCAAAATTTAAAAAGGAGGTTTAATAATTATTTATAAATTATTTAAATTCACAAGGAATTTAAATTTTATAAATAATATTTGATTTCGCCAAGGTTGTGCATTAAGACAAGGCTCCAAGGTTTATTTAAACCAAAACCTAAGGTTGGTTTGTTTTAATTTATAATATTTAAATTTAAATATATTATGAATTAAAACCACATCGACATTGAATTTATTCGAAGCACCGAGGTGATTGCATAAGAAGACAAGGGCATTATATATAATGTCATCAAAGACATTAATCACTTACCCTTGCATTTTTTTTTAGCACATGCGAAAAGGCTTGTGATTCTTAAAGGCTTGATGATTTATGAAAAATGAAAATAGAGAACATGCGGAGTTGTTGAGGACATAGGCCAGTGTGGCTTAGTGGTGTGTTAACTTGGCAAGAGAGAGGAGGTCCCACGTTCGATTCACTTGAGGTTTGCTTGCAAGGACAAAGCGCTCGAAGCACATTTTGATTATTTTAGAAAGCGTTGTTTTGTGAGGTATTTGATGTTGGTCATGCCTTTTTAGGCATGTGAGGGTGCATGGCCCAACGGTGGCTTGAATGTGTCTAAGGTGTTGGGAATGAGGCATCAGGGTATCGAATCCCTCTAAGAGGCAAAGGCAAGTTAATTTTTTATGTTTTAATTTTTGTAAATAACATTAGGGAGAAATAAGGGTTATGTTATGCCCTAGAAAATTGGGAAATTTTTGATGGTTTTATTTTTGGAAGGGTAGCATATTATATATCATTGGAAAGCATTTTTCAAGGGCTATTTGATTAACTTGCTTAGAAGGAGAAATAGGATGTGTGTAAAGAGATATTTATAGTTTTGTAAAAGAGGTTCAAAAGTGAATTTGATTTATTCTTTTTCAAAGGGGATTATTTCTTTCATGAGAGGGAATGGTGAATTTTATTGAGTAGGAGTAATAAGGTGTTATTGGAATATTATTTTTATTGTTGTGATATTAATCAAGTCCTCTAACCTCCTTGTGGTTGATAAGGAAATATTTGAAAGTGTGTTGAGTTTGACAAATTCTGTGGACAACTACTTGGCATCAAATAGGTATGGGAAATATTATCCATTGACTTGTGTGGGTGATTGATTTATGAAAATATATTTGGAGAGAAAAGGATTGATTGTGGTTTCCTTTTTGAAAGTGGTTGGTTTAATGCTTCAATGTTTTCTAGATTGAGAGTTATGATTAAAACTTGTTTTATAAGCATTGTTGTTGAAGCCAATTGGTTATGCAAAGAACTTGAACTTGAGTTAGAAAAGAACATGAGTATAATTGTTATGTGAGATTTGTGGTTGAGCATTTTTGGAAATATTTTGAGTTGGTTGATACATTCTTGGACTAGGGTTTGTGAGAAAGGGTTTTTCCTTGATGTGATTGATTGAGTAGATTTTATTGAGCCTAGTCAAGTGTTTGTGTGAAATGGTTGTTCAAGTTCCATGAAACAAACTTTTCTATATTCTAATTTGAGTTGATATTGAGTATAGAACATATTGAGTCTCTAAAAATTATCTCTATGATTCTATGAGATTTATTTGATTTGAGATTAGGATTTGAGTATAGAACATATTGAGTCTCTAACAATTCTCTATATGCTTCTATGAGATTGATTTTAGTTGAGATTGGGATTTTAGTATAGAACATATTGAGTCTCTAACAATTCTCTTTATGCTTCTATGATATTGATTTAATTTGAGATTAAGATTTGAGTATAGACATATCGATTCTCTAACAATTCTCTTTATGATTCTATGAGATTGAACAAGTTATGTGTGGACTTGTTAAGCATATTTAAGGTAAGTCTTTGAGAAGGCTTGTGGACTGATTTTGTGTAAGATTTGTGGAAGCTTGCAATACAGATTTGAGCAAGTCCTAGAGAAGACTTGTTGAGTAGATTTAGAAAATTTTTGAGTGATCTTGTTGAGTAGATTTTGACAAGTTCTGAGTGAGCTTGTTGATCAAATTTGGACAAGTTCTAAGTGAGCTTGTTGATAAAATTTGGACAAGTTCTAAGTAATCTTGTTGAGCAGATTTGGATAAGTCTTCTATCTTGGGTCAGGATACATATCTTAGCATAGTAAGAAACAACATACAATGGCAAAATCATCAACTGAAGTAGAATATCAAGCAAAAAGAGATACAACTTGTGAATAATTATGGCTACAACACATATAATTAGATATTGAGGATCAAATGAACTCCAACCATGATATTTTGTGATAATCAAGAAGAACTCAACTTGATAAAAAATCTAGTTATACATGAAAGGACCAAATACATTGAAGCTCAATGTCATTTCATAAAAGAATATTTTTAGAACTATCATATCATCCTCAATCATATCTCTACAAAAGATCAACTAGCAGATATTTTTACAAAATCACTTGAAAAAACCAAGTTTCAAACATTTATAAATCATCTACGTGATTCAATAGAACCTCATACCAAATAATGTAATATAGGGGGGTGTTAGAATATATTACATTATTTGGTTATGTAATGTACATCACTAGAATATGAGATTACTTTAGGGGGAATTTAGCTAGTTACTTCAAGTAATGTAATAAATGCACAAGTGTCAATGTGTAAGTTGTAATGTGCATGGTGTCCCCTTGTACAACTAGGTAGAGTGTTGGACAAGAAATTTGTATTTCTATATAAAGATCCTCACAACTCCATTCATATATCATATTTATTCTCATAATAAGATGTTTATTTTCTCTCTTTCTCTTGATATGGCACCATCACTACTATACATGTATTTTATTGGCTACTTCCTCTTAGTCAATAAACCTTCTTTTGGTGTGATTATGTCCTCCATAACTTGCATAAGGATATAGGTTTTGACACCTAGTTACCACATGTTAAAATATTCCACAATGACTACAACAAAACATCCCAAGACCTTCATCCCCTATATTATTTTTCCCCTCTCACAAATTCACTCACAGATATTTGCTTGACCTTCATATCCAAGGCCTTCATTCCTTGACCTTTTTTTTAACATTATGGGTATCTTCATACCTTAACATTATCTCCCTAATCCTTTACCATTGTACCTAATTTTTCTCATTAACTTGGATCGACTACCTTTGGTGTGCCTTTTAAAGCACCCAAATTCTCCATTGTCCCTATGCTAGTTAATAATATGACATTTTTCATAGCCATCAATTACTTGATGAGATTCATCTTGATTTATTATCTCTTTACTATTTCTTTCTTCTTTATCTCTCTTCTTATCTACTACAAGAATCATTGCACCATTATTTTTATTGTCACCACTACCGATGACCTAGGATATCTACCTCTTCCTCATGTTTATTTTCTTTCTTATTTCTACTTTTTCCTCTTCATTTTCCATTTGTGTCATCCTATAAACTAGGTTATTATGTACGCTCAATCCATGACTATAATCTATATGGTGGTCAATGCACCTTATGTATGGCAACCCATATATTGATTTCCTTTAAGGATTGATTTTTATACCTAGGAACACTATAAGACTATTACCCACCTTTACTCCTTTTTCCTTCAACAAACTTAATGTGTACCTCTTGACATCCTTCTCAATAATGTATGTGTTGTTAGATTTTGATGCTCAATACTTAATAATATTACCATAGGAATTAATTACAAGAATTAAATAAAATGCAATAGCAAATCAATATAAATTGTAATAGGAATATTAAATCAAATCAATATGTTGAATATGAATGAATTCACACATCAATTGCTCAAATGTATGCAACTTGTATTGCACTAACTTCTATTAAAATACCTCTCGAGTATAAAATAGATCACAATAGTAACTCACTAATCATATCTATCTTCCATATTAGCATCACTCTTCATGTTTTTATTATTATCATTATTAATATCTCTATTTGTGTCATATAACTCATGGCTATAACATGTATCTATAGCCTTTCTATGAGGACTCTTTGATGACCATGACTTTTCCATACCTTGTGACTCTGGGCTATCACTTGCACACATATGAACCTATCTTTTTTGTACACTTGTAAATTGAATCTTCACTTGACTCTACCTAATATAAGGAGACATGTTCATTCTTACATAAATAACAGTTGTACACATTTATACTCATCACACTTGCACACTTAACTACATGACACTTGTGCATTTCCTGCACATTATTATAGTATATAAAATATTTTTTCACACTCTAATATAGGATACACTCATAATATAATGATGTATCCAAGGTGATACATTAGAAAGTATAAAATAATGTAATATATTCCTACATCCCCTTGTATTACATTATTTGGTTATTTAAGACTTTAGTCTTCAATATGATATTCATATTTAGTCTTCATTCTACCTATTGTAGAATAATATTTGGATTATTTATGTAAGAGTCTTCACCATGATACTCAAACACGTGTTGTTTATACTTAATCTCTACAATATATTGACTTTTTGCATTTTGATCAAATGAATGGTTAGTATATTCCAATGTTTTTTCTTTCAAGAGTACAAGTTTCTTGAACTCTTTTATAATAATAATATTATTGCATAAGAATATTTCTTTTCCTTTGTCTTTAGAGTCATATGACCCTTTATTTTCTTCTATAAAAAAATATACTTCACCATCTCTATTCCTTGATTCTTCATTAGTTGATTTACAACCTGCTTAAGATTCTTTGATTTCTAGTGTAAGAATATGGTAGATAAGTTTGGATCATAATTGATCCATTTTTCTTATTCTATAATATGAAATTGTTTCTTTCCATCAATGAATTTAAACACTACTATAATTTTGTGATCCATAAGTTGATAAACTGAAAGAATGTTGCTAGTCAATCTAGGAATATATAAAACATCAATTAGATTGACTAGAATATTTTTTAATCCCTTTACTTCTAAGTCTTACTATCTTCTATAGCAATAAATTTCTCATATTTTCTTTTTAGAGAGTTAAACCACTATTTTTTTCTAGTTATATGTTTACTTGCTTTAGAATCTATGTACCAATAATCCATAATTTACTCTGAATAATATATCTTTCAAACTTTTAAACCTTTGAGATGAATCTCTTTTGTTTCCTTAATTTTGAACAAAGAGCTAAAAGTAATTTTGATACAATATTTCAATTTTCAAAAACTTTATGTTGACAACCTTATGTCTCCCTAATGATCAAATTTGATAATATTTTTTAACTCCTAAATTTTGATTTGAGTTTGACTATATATTTTGTCAATGAATTTTGCTAAAATTTCAATTCCAAAATTCTTGTTGAATACCTTATATCTCCCTAATGTTTGGATATATGATCAAAAAATAGTTTTCTTATGAAGGTTTCAATTCTCAAATATATAATTTGAATTCCTTTTAACTACCAAATAATAAATTTACCCTAGAAGTCATCAATAAGGAAGCATGGGTTCTTGCAGAAGATTTTAACTCCCTATTGTATCCTTCTTATGAAAAAGGTAGAAACCACCCAAACATAAGAATCCTGGAAGACTTTGTAAACTTTATCATGGAAGCAGGTATCATGGACATTGACCTCAAAGTCTCTAATTTCACATGGAGCAACCACCATGTGGGGGAACAACTTATTCTTTCTAGGTTGGATAGGTTTCTTGTTTCTAGTTTAGGAATTCTCATCTTTGGATATTCTTCAGGAAGAGTGGGATCGAACCATAATCCCCTATGGCTTGAATTATCGATGAATTTGACTTTCCATACTAAACCCTTTAGGTTTGAAGTGATATGGTGCAATAACCCAACCCTGGAAAATTCTTTGAAAGCTTGGTGGGTGAAAGATATTTTGGGCGAACGTATTAAAAAGTTGACCAGGAAATTTAAATTTTTTAAGGATAAGCTCAAATAATGGAATAAATCTAATTTTGGTATTATTTTTAGAACCAAAAAATGCTTGAGATATGATTTGAGATAATTGGATTCAACTTCACATGTGGAGGAATCTTCTCTAGAATATGCTATAAATGAGAAAGAAATACTTTCTAAACTCCATAATACAATGGCTAATGAAGAGTTACTTTGGAAATATAATTCAAGAGCCCTATGGTTGAAGGAAAGCAACAAAAATACAAAATTTATCCATTCATTGATCCTTTGACACATAGGCTTTAAAAGAATTAGAGAAATTTATAAACCATATTGTAGTAGAACCAATGACATTGAAGATATTAGGGTGAAGGTGGTTTTGCATTTTAGTTCTTTATTAGGGTCCAGGCCTCCCAAGGATGTCTAAGTAGAAGATGTTCTATTACTGGAAATCCATAGCCTAGTTTTTGAGGAGATGAATGCTAGTCTAAATGCTAGCTTCTTTGAAGAAGAAATCAAAGGGGTAGTAGATGATATGGGCCCTTGAAAGCCCTGGGACTTAATGCATTTCCCCATTATTTTATAGAATTATTAGCATATTTATGGTAATTTTTATGAGGTTAAGTCATTAGAGGCTACAGCTAGACATCTAGGTAGCATTGTTAGATGTCTAGGCAACAGACATCTAGGTTTCTAGACATATAGGTAGAAGGCTAGACATCTAGGCAACACTGCTAGACATCTATGGAGTAGACATCTAGGCTGCTAGATGTATAGATAGCAATGCTAGACATATAGGCACTATATGTCTAGGCTACTAGATATTTAGGTAGTAGTTCTAGACATCTAGGTAGCAGACATATAGGTTTCTAGACATCTAGGTAGCACTACTAGGCATCTAGGCAGTAGTGCTAGACATCTAGGATGCAAACATATAGGCAGTATATGTCTAGGGCAAATATATAGGTAGTAGTGTATACCATAAATTTGGATGTAGAATATGAATAGTTTCAAACAATTTTCCTTGGGAGTGGGAATGAATAATTTTTCAAAGGCTTCCTTTTGGAGAGGAAACAAATAGTTTTAGTGTCTTCTTTTCTGCTCTATAAAAGGGGAATGATCCCTTGGTTGTAGATGAATTTGAGAATTTAAAGTTTGTTTAAATGAATAAAATAAATAAGTTACTATTACCCCATGGTTTTCCTACACATTGCAGGTTTCCACATAAAATATTGGTGTTACTTGTGTTGTTATTTTGTTCTTTGTTATTGTGTTTTCTACTTGCAGGTATAAAATCTAAAATTAACTAGCATCTGGTATAAGAGCCTAAAGTTTTATGTGAATGGAATATGAAACAATGATAGGAGGTGTAACCAAGTTCAATATTGAGAAATTTTATGGTAGGAACTTTGCTCTATGAAATATGAAGGTGAAGGATTTGTTGGTTCAGAATGACCAAGCTCTAGCCTTGAAAGGGATTGTGAGTAAACCAAGCATCATGAAAGATCAGGAGGGGGTAAATAAGGATAGGAAGGTGGTTTCTACAATTCATATCTACTTAGTAATCTCTAACTTATTATTGTAACTAAATAGAAGACCGTGAAATCCCTCTAACAAAAGCTTGAAAAATTGTATAAAATAAAATAAAAAACAAATAAGGTTTTTATAAAAAAGTAGCTTTATATCTTGAGGATGAAGGAAATTTCATCTGTGGTAGATAATTTTAATGAGTTTAAAACTCTTATTAGTAAATAGGTTCCAATATGTGTGAATATGGAGGATGAGGATAGAGCTATCATCCTACTTTTTTCCCTCTCAAACACTTGGGATAATATGGTGAGGACCATAAGTAATGCATCATAAGGAACTCTAAACTTTGATGATGTGGTAGCCGCTTTGTTGGTAGAAGAGTTGAGGTAAAAATGTCTCTATAACCCTCAACCAATGAAGCCCTATCCATGAGAGGTTGATATTTCGAGAGGAGTAAACAAGGTAGATCACAGTCCAGATGTAAGTCTAAAGGATGTAAGAAGAAAGGGAAGTACTAGCATTGTGGGAAGCTAGTGCACTCAAAGATGAACTATTGGCAATTAAATAATGGTGGAAAGAAAAATCAACATTTAGATAAGGCTAGTACAATATATTTAGGAGAGAGGACAATATGTAAAGCCTTCTATATCAGTAATAACATATCTATTTTATATACTTGGGTTTTGAATTCAAGTGCATATTTCCACATATCTCCCCTCAAAAATTGGTTTAACAAATACCATCCAAACTATGGTGGAATGGTCTACTTGGGTGATTATCATCCTTTATAAATTGTGTGAAGAGGGGATATAAGGAACACATTGGATTATAGTAGATAAAGGATGTTATGTGATGTGCAACATGTACCTGATTTATAAAATAATTTTCTCTCAATCAAGATGATGGATAAGCTATGGTATTCTATCACTTTCGATAACAACTATTGCAAATTACCATAGGAGATCTTGTAATAGAAAAAGGAGGATCTTATGATACCCTATACAATTTATGTAGTGATACGGTGAAAAACCATGTAGCTGTAGAAACTTCTATTATGGATGCAATAATGCTATGGCATCAACGTCTAGGCCATATGAGTGAAAAAGGTCTAAAAATTATGCATGAAAGAGGTATATTTTCTAGGATTAAGTCTTGTAATTTAGACTTAAGTGAGCACTGTATTTTTGGTAAATAAAAGAGGGTTTAGTTTATTGCAAGCCTTGGTAAGAGTTCTAATTTTTTCCAACTTATACATTTGAATATATTTGGACCAGTCCCCACTCAGTCCTTAAATGGTGCCATCTATTTTTTAAATTTTATAGATTATTATTCTAGGAAATTATGGGTTTATTTTCTGAAGAAGAAATCAAAAGCTTTTCAAAAATTTAAAGAGTTCAAAGGATGGGTAGAGAAGATTTTGGGCAAGTTGATTTTATTTCTTGGGTTAGATAATGGGGGTGAATATTGCTCTAATAAATTTGATAAATTTTGTACGTAGGAAGGAATTAAGCATCATAATAATTTACCATATACTCCATAGCAAAATGGTGTGGCTGAGTGAATGAATAACAAAATCATGAAACACGCAAGAAGCATGATCAACACATCCATGTTGGATAAAATGTTCTAAGAAGAGTTTGTTGATAAAACTATTTATCTTATTAACATGTCATCTACAACTACATTGAATGGATAGATTTTGGAGGATTTTTGGTGTTGTAAGCTAGTTGATTACTCTCATTTGTGTATCTTTGATTGTGATGTGTTTTCCCATGTGCCTAAAGAACAAAGGTCCAAACTTGAACAAAAGTCAAGCAAATATATATTTCTTGGCTATGGAGATATAGTGAAGGGGTATAGACTATGGGATCCTACTATCCACAAGGTAATTATTTGTCAGGATGGTATTTTTGATGAAAATATATGCAAAGGAATGAGGTACAGAAAAATCCTAATGTTGTATGAGTTGAAGTAGATATGAACAAAGATGAATATGAAAATCAACATACTAAAGCTTTTTATCAGCATGCAAAACATAAAGTAGAACAACAAGAAGAAGAAAAAGTAGAACAACCACAACGGTCACAAGACAAAGAGCCAAAATCAATAGATTCAATCAAAATATCTACACATCCACAAAAGTGTTCGAAAAGGTATTCTTATGTTTATCAGTCCCCTTTTGCTTTGTTAATTGATGATGGTGAACCTATTTCATTTTAGGCTAGAGTCTAAGAATTTAGAAAAGTGGAGGAAATCCATGAAGGAGGAAATCAAGGTACTTTGCAAGAATAAAACACGGGAACTTGTGGATTTACCACCTGGAAGAAATATTGTTGGAAACAAGTGGGTTTACAAAGTAAAGAAGAACAATGATGGGTTGTTGAAATGCTATAAAGCTCACCTAGTAGCAAAAGGCTATGTGCAAAATTGAGGTATAGACTTTAATTAAATTCTCTCTCAAATTGTGAAGATGACTACTATTAGAGTTTTACTTGCATTTGTAGCAACACAGGATTTAGAACTGGAGAAGATTGATGTAAATACTACTTTCTTGCATGGTGATCTCAAGGAGGAGATTTATATGGATCAAATTGGGGGCTATGAATAAAGAGGCAAAGAGCATTTGGTTTGCAGACTAAAGAAATCATTGTACAATTTTAAATAGGCACCAAGGATGTGGTACAATAAATTTGACACCTTCATGAAGAGACAACATTTTAGTAGGAGTGAAGCTAGCCATTTTGGATACTATAAGAGGTTTGATGATGCTAGTTTTATTATTATTTTATTGTATGTTCATGATATGATGGTTGCAAGACCCAACATGAAGAAAATAATTGAAATTAAGGCTTAGTTGTCTAGGATATTTGAAATAAAGGATTTAGGAGCAGAAAACCAAATTTTAGGGATGAAGATACACAAGGATAGAAAAGGAAGAAATATTTGGTTAAGTCAAAATTCATATATAGAGAAGATTCTACAGTGCTTCAATATGTAGAATGCAAAACCAGTTAGTACCCCACTTCTTTCACACTTAAAATTATCTTCCAAATAGTGTTCTAGAACAGAAGTAGAGAAGACAAGCATGTATCATGTACCATATTCGTTAGAAGTAGGAAGTATCATGTATGCTATGGTGAACACTAGATCAAATATTTTCCAAGTAGTGGGAGTAGTCAGTTGGTACATGGCAAATCTTGGTAAGGAGCATTGGAATGCGGTGAAGTGGATATACAAATATTTAAGAGGCACTTCAAATGTTACTATATACTATAGATAAAAAAAATTACAAATTAAAGATTTTTTGGATTCTAATTATGGTGGAGATAGAGATGGGAGAAAGTCCACTATAGGATATACTTTCACTCGTGCTGGTGGAGCTATGAGTTGGGCTTATAATTTATAGTATATGGTAGCTTTATCAACCACTTAAGTAGAATATATTATAGTCACTTAGGCCATCAAAGAGGTAATTTGGCTATAGAAAATTTTGGGTGACTTCATGATAATGCAGGAAAAAATTACATTATATTGTGATAGCCAAAGTGCTATTCAACTAGTGAAGAACCCAACATTCCATGATCACATGAAACACATTCATATCAAATACCACTTTATAAGAAATGTGGTGGAAGAAGGTAGGATACTATCATAGAAAATTGACACTGAAGTGAATCATGCATATATGCTTACAAAGCTACTCAAGATAGAGAATTTTGAGTGGTGCAGAACTTATTTGGGCTTGCTAAAAATATAACAAGGGTAGCATTGGATAATTGGCACTTGATGAAAAACATTGGTAAAAAGAATTCCTAGATATTGACTTCAAGTGGGATAATTTTAGGAGGTGAAGTCACTATGAAGGTAATATGGCTATGTGTCTAGGTAGCAGATATCTAGGCTACTAGATGTCTAGGAAATAGTGCTAGACATATAGGTATCATAGCTAGACATCTAGGTAGTAGACATCTAGTCTACTAGATGTCTAGGAAGGAGTGCTAGACATCTAGGAAACACTATTAGACATCTAAGCAATAGTGCTAGACGTCTAAGAAATAGATTTCTAGGATGATAGACATCTAGGTAGTAGTGCTAGACGTCTAGGTAGCACTTCTAGACATATAGGTAGTAGATATTTAGGATACTATAAATATAGGAAGTAGTGCTAGATATCTAGGTAGAAAATGTCTAGGATTCTAGATGTCTAGGTAGTAGTTCTAGATGTCTAGGATACTATACGTCCAGGTAGCAGTGCTAGATATCTATGCAGTGAATGTCTAGGTGACTAGATTTATAGGTACTAGTTCTAGACATCTAGGCAAGCCTTCTAGGCAATAGTTTGTGCCATATATCTAGATGAGGAATATGAATAGTTTAAAATGCTTTTCCTTGGCAATGGAAATAAAATTGTTTTTGGAGGCTTCCTTTGGGAGAGAAAATGAACAATTTTAGTGTATTCCTTTTCTAAAATATAAAAGGGAAATGATCCCTTAAAATTGGATTAATTTGAGAATGTAAAGTTTTTTGAAATCAATAAAAGAAATAATTTATCATTTCATTGTGGTTTTTCTACACATTGCATTCTTCTACATAAAATATCTATGTTACTTGTTGTTTTATTCTTTATTATTGTGTTTTTTCTTGTAGATATAAAATCTAAAATTGACTAACAATAAGGATTTTTGTGAATCTCTCAAAGTGATCCAGGTGTCCAAAGTGATTCCTCCTAGGATTAAATCTACTTTCCTAGTGTTGATTCCTAAATCTCAAGGGTATTCTAGCTTCAATGACTTTAGGCCATAAGCCTCTGTAATATGGTCTATAAAATTTTGACAAACATTATATCTAACAAATTGAAACTAATTCTTCTTCTTCTCATTGAAAAGGTTCAAAGTGGTTTTATTGTAAGGAGGTAAATTTTATATGGGGTCATTGTTATTTATGAGTGTATCCACTCTATATTCAAAATTGGTAGGGCTGGTCTCTTGCTAAAACTGGACATGAACAAGGCATATGACTAGGTTTCTAGTTCTTCATGCTTTAAGTTCTAAAAAAATTCATATTTGGATGGAACTTGATTGATCTGATTTATGCCTATGTATCTATAGCTATATTTTTGCTCCTAATTAATGGAGCTTTAACTATTTTTTTTTAGCCTCCAAGGAATCCATCAAGGGGACCCTTTCTCTTCATCTTGATGGCTGAGGCATTAGGGATAACCATTGCTCTAAATTCTTCTATTGAAGGACTAAAACCTATTTTTGTGAGCAACTCAATATCTCATCACTAATTTGCTAATGATATACTTTTATCTTGTCCAAATTCTATGTTGCAGACCAAGGATATCAAGAGGGTGCTAGTTTGCTTTGAAAGAGTAGCTAGATAAAAATTCAATTTTTTAAAGACTAAACTATTTTTTGCAAATACTCCAATGGAGTGGTTACGAAAAATTACCAACATTTTGAGGTGAAATATTGAAAACTTCCAAAAAACTTTCTTGGGTCACTGAAGTAAAATATATTATAGTGACTTAGGTCCGCAAAGAGGCAATTTTACTAGAGCAACTTTTGGGTGACTTCAAGATAATGCAGGAGAAAATTACATTACATTTTGATAGCCAAAGTGCTATTCAACTAGTGAAGAACCCAACATTCCATTATCACATGAAACACATTGATGTCAAGTACCACTTTATAAGAAATGTGGTGGAAGAAGGTAGTATCCTATCATAGAAAATTGACACTAAAGTGAATCATGCAAATATGCTTACAAAGCTGCTCAAGATAGGGAATTTTGAGTGGTGAAGAACTTATTTGGGCTTGCTAAAAATATAACAAGGGTAGCATTGGTCAATTGGTACTTGATGAAAAACATTGGTAAATAGAATTCTTAGATACTGACTTCAAGTGGGAGAATGTTAGGAGGTGAAGTCACTATGCAAGGTTTCAACCTAAAGTGGCTATTGCTAGACATTTAGGTAATATTGCTAGGTGTCTAGGTAGTAGGCATCTAGGCTACTAGATGTCTAGGAAATAATGCTAGACATATATGTATCACATATAGACATCTAGGCAATAGACATCTAGGCTACTAGATGCCTAGGAAGGAGTTCTAGACATCTAGGAAACACTATTAGACATCTAAACAATAGTGTTAGATGTCTAGGATGCTAGATGTCTAGGTAGTAGTGCTAGACGTCTAGGTAGCACTGATAGACATCTAGGTAGTAGATATTTAGGCTACTAGACATCTAGGAAGTAGTACTAGATGTCTAGGTAGTAAATGTCTAGGTTTCTAGATGTCTAGGTAGTAGTTCTAGATGTCTAGGATACTAGACGTCTAGGTAGCATTGCTAGATATCTATGTAATAAATGTCTAGGTGACTATATGCCTAGGCACCAGTGCTAGATATCTAGGTACTAGTGTGAGACATTTAGGAAAGTATTCTAGGCAATAGTTTGTGCCAGATATCTAGATGAGTAACATGAATAGTTTAAAATACTTTTCCTTGGTAGTGGAAACAAAATTGTTTTTAGAGGGTTCCTTTGGGAGAGAAAATGAATAGTTTCAGTGTATTCCTTTTCTAAACTATAAAATTGGAATGATACCTTAAATGTGGATGAATTTGAGAATGTAAAGTTTTCTAAAATCAATAAAAGAAATAAGTTATCATTTCCATGTGGTTTTTCTACACATTGCATGCTTCTACATAAAATCTTTATGTTAGTTGTTATTTTATTCTATATTATTGTGTTTTTTTCTTGTATATATAAAATCTAAAATTGACTAACAATAAGGATGTTTGTGAATCTCTCAAAGTGATCCAGGTGTCCAAAGTGATTCCTTCTAGGATTAACTCTACTTTCCTAGTGTTGATTCCTAAATCTCAAAGGTATTCTAGCTTCAATGAATTTAGGCCAATAAGCCTCTGTAATATGGTCTATAAAATTTTGAATAACATTATGTCTAACAAGTTGAAACTAATTCTTATTCTTCTCATTGACAAGGCTCAAATTGGCTTTGTTTTAAGGAGGTAAATATTATATCGGGTCATTTTTATTCATGAGCTTATTCACTCTATATTCAAAAGTGGTAGGGTTGGTCTCTTCCTACTGGACATGAACAAGGCACATTATAAGGTTTCTAGGTCTTCATGCTTCATGTTCTAAAACAGTTTATATTTGGATAGAACTTGATTGATATAATTTATGGTTATGTATCTACAACTATATTTTTTCTCCTATTTAATGGATCTCTAACTATTTTTTTTTTAGACTCCAACAAATCCATCAAGGGGACCCTCTATCTCCATATCTCTTCATATTGATGGCTGAGGCATTAGGGAGAATCATTGCTCTAAATTATTCTATTGAAGGACTAAAACCTATTTTTCTGAGCAACCCAATATCTCATCACTAAGTTGCTAATTATATACTTTTATCTTGTCCAAATTCTATGTTGCAGACCAAGGATATCAATAGGGTGCTTGTTTTATTTGAAAGAGTAGCTAGGTAAAAAATCAATTTTTGAAAGGGCAAACTATTTTTTGCGAATACTCCAATAGAGTGGTTAGGAAAAATTACCAACATTTTGAGGTGAAATATTGAAAAATTCTAAAAAAATTACTTGGGCCAGTGAAGTAAAATATATTATAGTGACTTAGGTCCGTAAAGAGGAAATTTGGCTAGAGCAAATTTTGGGTGACTTCAAGATAATGTAGGAGAAAATTACATTACATTGTGATAGCCAAAGTGCTATTCGACTAGTGAAGAACCCAACATTCCATGATCACATGAAACACATTGATGTCAAGTACAAATTTATAAGAAATTTGGTGGAAGAAGGTAGGATCCTATCATAGAAAATTGACACTGAAATGAATCATGCAAATATGCTTACAAAGACACTCAAGATAGATAATTTTGAGTGGTGCAGAACTTATTTGGGCTTGCTAAAAATATAACAAGGGTAGCATTGGGAAATTGGCACTTGATGAAAAACATTGGTAAATAGAATTCCTAGATACTGACTTCAAGTGAGAGAATGTTAGGAGGTGAAGTTAGTATGCAAGGTTTCAACCTAAATTGGATATTGCTAGACATTTAGGTAATATTGCTAGGTGTTTAGGCAGTAGACATCTAGGCTACTAGATGTCTAGGAAATAGTGCTAGACATATAGGTATCACATCTAGACATCTAGGTAGTAGATATCTAGGCTACTATATTTCTAGGAAGGAGTGCTAGACATCTAGGAAAAACTATTATACATCTAAGCAATAGTGTTAGATGTCTAGGCAATAGATGTCTAGGATGCTAGACATCTAGGTAGTAGTGCTAGACATCTAGGTAGCACTGCTAGACATCTAGGTAATAGATATTTAGGCTACTAGACATCTAGGAAGTAGTGCTAGATGTCTAGGTAGTAAATGTCTAGGTTTCTAGATGTCTAGGTAACAGTTCTAGATGTCTAGGATACTAGACATCTAGGTAGCAGTGCTAGATATCTATGTAATAAATATCTAGGTGACTAGATGTTTAGGCACCAGTGCTATATGTCTAGGTACCAGTTCTAGACATTTAGGAAAGCATTCTAGGTAATAGTTTATGCTATATATCTAGATGAGGAATATGAATAGTTTAAAAAAAAAATCTTTTTTTGGAGGCTTCCTTTGGGAGAGAAAATGAATAGTTTCAGTGTATTCCTTATCTAAATTATAAAATGTGAATGATCCCTTAAATGTGGATGAATTTGAGAATGTAAGGTTTTTTTAAATCAATAAATGAAATAAATTATCATTTCCCTGTGGTTTTTCTACACATTGCATGCTTCTACATAAAATCTCTATGTTACTTGTTGTTTTATTTTCTATTATTATTTTTTTTTCTTATAGATATAAAATCTAAAATTGACTAACAATAAGGATGTTTGTGAATCTCTCAAAGTGATCCAGGTGTCAAAAGTGATTTCTCCTAGGATTAACTCTACTTTCCTATTGTTGATTCCTAAATCTCAAGGGGATTCTAGCTTCAATGACTTTAGGCCCATAAGCTTTTGTAATATGGTCTATAAAATTTTGACTGACATTATGTCTAACAAATTGAAACTAATTCTTATTCTTCGCATTGACAAGGCTCAAAGTGGCTTTTTTGTAAGGAGGTAAATATTATATGGGTTCATTTTTATTCATGAGCTTGTCCAATCTATATTCAAAAGTGGTAAGGCTGGTATCTTCCTAAAACTGGACATGAACAAGGCATATGATAAGGTTTCTAGTTCTTCATGTTTGAAGTTCTAAAAAATTTCATATTTGGATAGAACTTGATTGATCTGATTTATGCCTATGTATCTACAGATATATTTTTTCTCCTAATTAATGGATTTCTAACTATTTTTTTTTTAGCCTCCAAGGAATCCATCAATGGGACCCTCTGTCTTCATATCTCTTCATCTTGATGGCTGAGGCATTAGGGAGAACCATTGCTCTAAATTCTTCTATTGAAGGACTAAAACATATTTTTACGAGAAACCCAATATCTCATCACTAATTTTCTAATGATATACTTTTATCTTGTCCAAATTCTATGTTGCAGACCAAGGATATCAAGAGGGTGCTAGTTTGCTTTGAAAGTGTAGCTAGGTAAAAAATCAAAAAATTACCAACATTTTGAGGTGAAATATTGAAAACTTCCAAAAAACTTACTTGGTCCACTGAAGTAAAATATATTATAGTGACTTAGGTCTGCAAAGAGGCAATTTGGCTAGAGAAACTTTTGGGTGACTTCAAGATAATGCAGGAAAAAATTACATTACATTGTGATAGCCAAAGTGCTATTCAACTAGTGAAGAACCCAAAATTCCATGATCACAAGAAATACATTGATGTCAAGTACCACTTTATAATAAATGTGGTGGAAGAAGATAGAATCCTATAATAGAAAATTGACAATGAAGTGAATCATGCAAATATGCTTACAAAGTTGCTCAAGATAGAGAATTTTCAGTGGTGTAGAACTTATTTGGTCTTAATGAAAATATAACAAGGGTAGCATTAGCCAATTGGCACTTGATGAAAAAATTTGGTAAATAGAATTCCTAGATACTGACTTCAAGTGGGATAATGTTAAGAGGTGAAGTCACTATGAAGGGTTTCAACCTAAAGTGGCTATTTCTAGACATTAAGGTAATATTTCTAGGTGTCTAGGCAGCAAACATCTAGGCTTCTAGATGTCTAGGCAATAGTGCTAGACATATAGGTATCACAACTAAACATCTAGGCAGTAGACATCTAGGCTACTATATGTCTAGGAAGGAGTGCTAGACATCTAGGTAACACTATTAGACATATAAGTAATAGTTCTAGTCGTTTAGGCAATAGATGTCTAGGATGCTAGACATCTAGGTAGTAGTGCTATACATTTAGGTAGTACTGATAGACATCTAGGTAGTAGATATTTAGGCTATTACACACCTAGGAAGTAGTGCTAGACGTCTAGGTAGAAAATTTCTAGGTTGCTATATGTCTAGATAATAGTTCTAGACATCTAGGATACTAGATGTCGAGGTAGTAGTGCTAGATATCTAGGTAGTAAATTTCTAGGCCGCTAGATGTCTAGGTACCCATGCTAGATGTCTAGGTAGCAGTGCTAGACATCTAGGCAAGCCTTATAGGTAACATTTTGTGCTAGACATCTATATGAGGAATATGAATAGTTTCAAATGCTTTTCCTTGGTAGTGGAAACAAAATTATTTTTGGAGGCTTCCTTTGGGAGAGAAAATGAACAGTTTCAGCGTATTCCTTTTCTACTCTATAAAAGGGTATGATCCATTAGATGTGGATGAAGTTGAGAATGTAAATTTTTTTGAAATCAATAAAATAAATAAGTTGTCATTTCCATGTATTTTTTCTACACATTGCATGCTTCTACATAAAATCTCTATGTTACTTGTTTTATTCTCTATTATTGTGTTTTTTTCTTGTAGATATAAAAAATAAAATTGACTAAAAATAAGGATGTTTGTGAATATCTAAAAGTTATCCAAGTATTCAAAGTGATTCCTCCTAGGATTAACTCTACTTTGCTAGTGTTTATTTCTAAATCTCAAGGGGCTTCTAGCTTCAATGACTTTAGTCCCATAAGCCTCTGTAATATGGTCTATAAAATTTTGACGAACATTATGTCTAACAAATTGAAACTAATTCTTCTTATTCTCATTGACAAGGCTCAAAATGGATTTTCTATAAGGAGGTAAATATTATATGGGGTCATTGTTATTCATGAACTTATCCACTCTATATTGAAAAGTGGTAGGGGTGGTATCTTCCTAAAAATGGACTTTGTCTCCATACATCTTCATCCTGATGGTTGAGACATTAGGGAGAACCATTGCTCTAAATTCTTCTATTGAAGGACTAAAACCTATTTTTGCAAGCAACCCAATATCTCATCACTAGTTTTCTAATGATATACTTTTATCTTGTCCAACTTCTATGTTGCAGACCAAGGATATCAAGACGGTGCTAGTTTTCTTTGAAAGAGTAGCTAGGTAAAAAATCAATTTTTGAAAGGGAAAACTATTTTTTGTGAATACTCCAATGTAGTGGTTAAGGATAATTAGCAATATTTTGAGGTGAAATATTGAAAACTTCCAAACAACTTGCTTGGGCCACTGAATTAGAATATATTATAGTGACGTAGTCCATCAAAGAGGTAATTTGGCTAGAGCAACTTTTGGGTGACTTTAAGATAATGCAGGAGAAAATTGCATTACACTGTGATAGGTAAAGTATTATTCAGCTAGTGAAAAACCCAACATTCCATGATCACACGAAACACATTGATGTCAAGTACCACTTTATAATAAATATGGTAGAAGAAGGTAGGCTCCTATAATGGAAAATTGACACTGAATTTAATCATGCAGATATGCTTACAAAGCTGCTCAAGATAGAGAATTTTGAGTGGTGTAGAACTTATTTGGGCTTATTGAAAAAATACCAAGGGTAGCATTGGGAAATTGGCACTTGATGAGAAAAATTGGTAAATAGAATTCCTAGATACTGAATTCAAGTGGGATAATGTTAGGAGGTGAAGTGACTATGCAGGGTTTCAACCTAAAGTGGCTATTGCTAGACATTTATGTAATATTGCTAGGTGTCTAGGTAGTAGACATCTAGGCTACTAGATGTCTAGGCAATATTTCTAGACATATAGGTAGCACAGCTAGATGTTTAGGTAGTACATATCTAGGCTACTAGATGTCTAGGAAGGATTGTTAGACGTCTAGGCAACACTATTATACATCTAAGTAATAGTGCTAGACGTCTAGGCAATAGATGTCTAGGATGCTATACGTCTAGGTAGTAGTGCTAGATGTCTAGGTAGCACTGCTAGACATCTAGGTAGTAGATATTTAGGCTACTAGACACCTAGGAAGTAGTTCTAGATGTCTAGGTAGCAAATTTATAGGTTGCTAGATGGCTAGGTAGATGTTCTAGACATATAGGCTAGTAGACATCTAGGTAGTTGTGCTAGATATCTAGGCAGTAAATGTCTAGGCTACTAGATTTCTAGGTACTAGTGCTAGATGTCTATGTACTAGTGCTAGACATCTAGGAAAGCCTTCTACGTAGTAGTTTATGCCAGATGTCTATATGAGAAATATGAATAGTTTCAAATGCTTTTCCTTGATAGTCGAAACAAAATTGTTTTTGGAGGCTTTCTTTGGGAGAGGAAATGAACATTTTTCGTGTATTCCTTTTGTAATCTATAAAATGGGAATGATCCCTTGGATGTGGATGAAGTTGAGAATGTAAAGTTTTATGAAATAAATAAAAGAAATAAATTTTTATTTTCCTATAGTTTTTCTACATATTACATGCTTCTACATAAAATCTCTATGTTACTTGTTGTTTAATTATCTGTTATTGTGTTTTTTTATTGTAGATATAAAATCTAAAATTGACTAACAATAAGGATGTTTGTGAATCTCTCATTGACAAGGATCAAAGTGGATTTTTTGTAAGGAGGTAAATATTATATGGGGTCATTGTTATTCATGAGCTTATCCACTCTATATTCAAAAGTGGTAGGACTGGTATCTTCCTAAAACTGGACATCAACAAGGCATATGACAAGGTTTCTAGGTCTTCATGCTTCAAGTTCTAAAAAAGATCATATTTAGATAGAACTTGATTCATATGATTTATGCCTATGTATCTACAACTATATTTTTGCTCCTAATTAATGGAGCCCTAACTAGTTTTTATTTAGCCTCCAAGGAATCCATCAAGGGGACCCTCTATCTCCATATCTCTTCATATTTATGGCTGAGGCATTAGGGAGAACCATTTTTCTAAATTCTTCTATTGAAGGACTAAAACCTATTTTTGTGAGCAAACCAATATCTAATCACTAATTTTCTAATGATATACTTTTATATTATCCAAATTCTATGTTGCAGAGCAAGGATATCAAGAGGGTGCTATTTTTCTTTGAAAGAGTAGCTAGGTAAAAAATCAATTTTTGAAAGAGAAAACTATTTTTTGCAAATACTCCAATGGAGTGGTTAAGGAAAATTACCAACATTTTGAGGTGAAATATTGAAAACTTCCAAAAAAATTACTTGGGCCACTAAATTAGAACATATTATAGTGACTTAGGCTAGCAAAGATGCAATTTGGCTAGAGCAACTTTTGGGTGACTTCAAGATAATGCAGTTGAAAATTACATTACATTGTGATAGCCAAAGTGTTATTCAGCTAGTGAAGAACCCAACATTGGATGATCACACGAAGCACATTGATGTCAAGTACCAATTTATAAGAAATGTGGAGGAATAAGGTAGTCTCCTATCCTAGAAAATTGACATTTAATTTATTCATTCATATATACTTACAAAGCTGCTCAAGATAGAGAATTTTCAGTGGTGCAGAACTTATTTGGGCTTGCTGAAAATATAACAAGGGTAGCATTGGGCAATTGACACTTGATGAAAAAAATTGGTAAATAGAATTCCTAGATACTGAATTCATGTGGAAGAACGTTAGGAGGTGAAGTGACTATGCAGGGTTTCAACCTAAAGTGGCTATTGCTAGACATTTATGTAATATTGCTAGGTGTCTAGGTAGTAGACATCTAGGCTACTAGATTTCTAGGCAATATTTCTAGAAATATAGGTAGCACATCTAGACATCTAGGCAATAGATATCTAGGCTACTAGATGTCTAGGAAGGAGTTTTACACATCTAGGCAACACTATTAGACATCTAAGCAATAGTGCTAGACATCTAGGCAATAGATGTCTAGGATGCTAGACATCTATGTAGTAGTGCTAGATGTCTAGGTAGCACTTCTAGACATCTAGGTAGTAGATATTTAGGCTACTAGACACCTAGGAAGTAGTGCTAGATGTCTAGGTAGCATTTCTAGACGTCTAGGCTACTAGAAATCTAGGTAGCAGTGCTAGATATCTAGGCAGTAAATGTATAGGATACTAGATGTCTAGGTACTAGTGCTAGATGTCTAGGTAGCATTGCTAGACATCTAGGAAAGACTTCCACACAGTAGTTTGTTCCAAATGTCTATATGAGAAACATGAATAGTTTCAAATGTTTTTCCTTGGTAGTGGAAACAAAACTATTTTTGGAAGCTTCCTTTGGGAGAGGAAATGAACAGTTTCAGTGTATTCCTTTTCTAATCTATAAAAGGGGAATGATCCCTTGGATTTGGATGAAGTTGAGAAGGTAAAGTTTTATGAAATAAATAAAAGAAATAATTTGTCATTTTCATGTGGTTTTTCTACATATTGCATTCTTCTACATAAAATCTCTATGTTACTTGTTTAATTCTCTATTATTATGTTTTTTTATTGTAGATATAAAATCTAAAATTGACTAACAATAAGGATGTTTGTGAATGTAGACACCAAAATCCAGCCACTTGCAAGTCATCTATACCTTCCTGTCAGCCACGTGTTGGTCATCCACCTTCCCGCCATTATTTGGCCCAAATCCACACTTTCCCGCCATTATTTGGCCCAATTTCACCTTTCCTCGCCATTTTTCATCCCCAAATTTATTTAAATTAATATTTATATATATATATATATATATATATATTTTTAATATTTTAATATTTTAATAATAGTTTAAGTGATTTAATCTGAGCTGTCCGTCCTTCATTTAATCTCATCCGTCCATCCATCTTAATCCATTTCACAACCTAGATTTATTCTCTACCCTTAGATCCACTTTAATCTTAGCCACACGTTCAAAGTGTCGTTAAAACCCTAAAGTGTGCCCTAAGAGTAGATTATAAATTGAGTCACCTTGATGGCTCAAACCCTATGTATTTTGCTACTTCTATCTTGGATCTTTTCTATCTTCTTAACTTCTTCTATCTCCTTTTCTGATCCCCTCTATCTCTCTTCTGCTACCTTTTTGTCGCATCCATCGCCGCATCCATCGTCGCTTCCATCGCTGCTTTCATCGCCATCTCTTCTGTAGCATTCTGCAGAATCCCCCATTCTTGTTGCAAGTGCCCGTGGGCGTTTACCCCTTTACCAAGTGCCCACGGGCGTTTACCAAGTGCCCACGGGCATTTACCAAGTGCCCACGGGCATTTACCCACAGCCACAGACTCAGACCGACGTCTGAAACCTTAATCCAGAAGCACGCGGGCATTCAGCGAGTGCACCAGGGTGCCTTCCGTAGCCGATTTGACAGCCACATTACTTCCAGGTGTCGCCTGGTCTTGTTGCGTTAATAGAGAACAGGTATAAATTAGTTTAAAGCAAGTAACTTCTTTTATTTTATTGATCTGTTGTTGAATTCCTGAATTCTATTTTTCTAGGGTTTTAGATTGTTTCTGAGGGCTCACACAGTGGAGCCCTCTTATTAATTTCTAACTCCTTTATAGTGTTAATGTGTGCAAGTTTTTGACAGCAGATCCGGTTTATTGATGGTAGCTGATTAAGCTGGAGTGGTCCAAGCAAGGGATACAAAAAAGACCACTCACTCTGTTGGGATTGAAGATACATTCTTCGGAAGTGCAACCATTTGTGCCAGCTAGGGTTTCGGATAACCCTAGCATAACTTGTAACTGTGTATCATGAATAAAGGGTTACAGGCCCTGTTGTACTCAAAAGAAGTTTTTAAACTCCACTGATTAATAATAATCGTTTATTTTGTGCAACTTTCCTGTATTCCATTATTGTGGTTTTATCTTTTGTTTGGCGTTGTATTTTTAATCTATAGTGAATTTCTCAAAGTGATCCAGGTGTCCAAAGTGATTTCTCCTAGGATTAACTCTACTTTCCTATTTTTGATTCGTAAATATCAAGGGGATTCTAGCTTCAATGACTTTAGGCCCATAAGCTTCTGTAATATGGTCTATAAAATTTTGACTGACATTATGTACAACAAATTGAAACTAATTCTTATTCTTCGCATTGACATGGCTCAAAGTGGCTTTGTTGTAAGGAGGTAAATATTATATGGGTTCATTTTTATTCATGAGATTATCCACTCTATATTCAAAAGTGGTAAGGCTGGTATCTTCCTAAAACTGGACATGAACAAGGCATATGATAAGGTTTCTAGGTCTTCAAAATTCAAATTCTAAAAAATTTCATATTTGGATAGAACTTGATTGATCTGATTTATGCCTATGTATCTAGAGCTATATTTTTTCTCCTAATTAATGGAGCTCTAACTATTTTTTTTTAGCCTCCAAGGAATCCATCAATGGGACCCTATGTCTTCATATGTCTTCATATTGATGGTTGAAGCATTAGGGGGAACCATTGCTCTAAATTCTTCTATTGAAGGACTAAAACCTATTTTTCGACCAACCCAATATCTCATCACTAATTTTTTTAATGATATACTTTTATTTTGTCCAAATTCTATGTTGCAGACCAAGGATATCAAGAGGGTGCTATTTTTCTTTGAAAGTGTAGCTAGGTAAAAAATCAATTTTTGAAAGAGCAAACTATTTTTTGCGAATACTCCAATGGAGTGGTTAAAAAAAATTACCAACATTTTGAGGTGAAATATTGAAAAATTCTAAAGAACTTACTTGGGCCACTGAAGTAAAATATATTATAGTGACTTAGGTCTGCAAAGAAGCAATTTGGCTAGAGCAAATTTTGGGTGACTTCAAGATAATGCAGGAAAAAATTACATTACATTTTGATAGCCAAAGTGCTATTTAGCTAGTGAAGAACCCAAAATTCCATGATCACAAGAAATACATTTATGTCAAGTACCATTTTATAATAAATGTGGTGGAAGAAGGTAGAATCCTATAATAGAAAATTGACAATGAAGTGAATCATGCAAATATGCTTACAAAGTTGCTCAAGATAGAGAATTTTGAGTGGTGTAGAACTTATTTGGGCTTAATGAAAGTATAACAAGGGTAGCATTAGCTAATTTTCACTTGATGAAAAACTTTGGTAAAAATAATTCCTAGATACTGACTTCAAGTGGGAGAATGTTAAGAGGTGAAGTCACTATGAAGGGTTTCAAACTAAAGTGGCTATTTTTGGACATTAAGGTAATATTGATAGGTGTCTAGGCAACAAACATATAGGATTCTAGATGTCTAGGAAATAGTGCTAGACATATAGGTATCACATCTAAACATCTAGGCAGTAGACATCTAGGCTACTATATGTCTAGGAAGGAGTGCTAGACATCTAGGTAACACTATTAGACATATAAGTAATAGTTCTAGTCGTTTAGGCAATAGATGTCTAGGATGCTAGACATCTAAGTAGTAGTGCTAGACATTTAGGTAGTACTGCTAGACATCTAGGTAGTATATATTTAGGCTACTACACACCTAGGAAGTAGTGCTAGATGTCTAGGTAGAAAATTTCTAGGTTGCTATATGTCTAGATAATAGTTCTAGACATCTAGGATACTAGACGTTGAGGTAGTAGTGCTAGATATCTAGGCAGTAAATGTCTAGGCCGCTAGATGTCTAGGTACCCATGCTAGATGTCTAGGTAGCAGTGCTAGACATCTAGGCAAGCCTTATAGGTAGCATTTTGTGCTAGACATATATATGAGGAATATGAATAGTTTCAAATTCTTTTTCTTGGTAGTGGAAACAAAATTATTTTTGGAGGCTTCCTTTGGGAGAGAAAATAAACAGTTTCAACGTATTCATTTTCTTCTCTATAAAAGGGGTATGATCCCTTGGATGTGGATGAAGTTGAGAATGTAATTTTTTTTTGAAATCAATAAAATAAATAAGTTGTCTTTTCCATGTATTTTTTCTACAAATTGCATGCTTCTACATAAAATCTCTATGTTACTTGTTTTATTCTCTATTATTGTGTTTTTTTTCTTGTAGATATAAAATATAAAATTGACTAAAAATAAGGATGTTTGTGAATCTCAAAAAGTTATCCAAGTATCCAAAGTGATTCCTCCTAGGATTAACTCTACTTTCCTAGTGTTTATTTATAAATCTCAAGGGGCTTCTAGCTTCAATGACTTTAGTCCCATAATCCTCTGTAATATGGTCTATAAAATTTTGACTAACATTATGTCTAACAAATTGAAACTAATTCTTCTTATTCTCATTGACAAGGCTCAAAGTGGATTTTTTTTAAGGAGATAAATATTATATGGGGTCATTTTTATTCATGAGCTTATCCACTCTACATTCAAAAGTGGTAGGATTGGTATCTTCATAAAACTGGACATGAACAAGGCATATGACAAGGTTTCTAGGTCTTCATGCTTCAAGTTTTAAAAAAATTCATATTTGGATAGAAATTAATTCCTATGTATCTATAGGTATATTTTTTCTCCTAATTAATGGAGCTCTAACAATTTTTTTTTTAGCCTCCAAAGAATCCATGAAGGGGACACTTTGTCTCCATATATCTTCATCTTGATGGTTGAGACATTAGGGAGAACCATTGCTCTAAATTCTTCTATTGAAGGACTAAAACCTATTTTTACAAGCAACCCAATATCTCATCACTAGTTTTCTAATGATATACTTTTATCTTGTCCAAATTCTATGTTGCAGACCAAGGATATCAAGAGGGTGCTAGTTTGCTTTGAAAGAGTAGCTAGGTAAAAAATCAATTTTTGAAATGGCAAACTATTTTTTGTGAATACTCCAATGCAAAGGTTAAGGAAAATTACCAATATTTTGAGGTGAAATATTGAAAACTTCCAAACAACTTACTTGGGACACTGAATTAGAATATATTATAGTGACTTAGGCCAGCAAAGAGGCAATTTGGCTAGAGCAATTTTTGGGTGACTTTAAGATAATGCAGAAGAAAATTACATTACATTGTGATAGGCAAAGTGTTATTCAGCTAGTGAAAAACCCAACATTCCATGATCACACGAAACACATTGATGTCAAGTACCACTTTATAAGAAATGTGGTGGATGAAGGTAGGATCCTATAATGGAAAATTGACACTAAATTTAATCATGCAGATATGCTTACAAAGCTGCTCAAGATAGATAATTTTGAGTGGTGCAAAACTTATTTGGGCTTGTTGAAAATATACCAAGGGTAGCATTGGTAAATTGGCACTTGATGAAAAACATTGGTAAATAGAATTCCTAGATACTGAATTCAAGTGGGATAATGTTAGGAGGTGAAGTGACTATGCAGGGTTTCAACCTAAAGTGGCTATTGCTACACATTTATGTAATATTGCTAGGTGTCTGGGTAGAAGACATCTAGGCTACTAGATGTCTAGGCAATATTTATAGACATATAGGTAGCATAGCTAGATGTTTAGGCAGTAGATATCTAGGATACTAGATGTCTAGGAAGGAGTGTTAGATGTCTAGGCAACACTATTAGACATCTAACTAATAGTTCTAACGTCTATGCAATAGATGTCTAGGATGCTATATATCTAGGTAGTAGTGCTAGATGTCTAGGTAGCACTGCTAGACATCTAGCTAGTAGATATTTAGGCTACTAGACACCTAGGAAGTAGTGCTAGATGTCTAGGTAGAAAATTTATAGGTTGCTAGATGGCTAGGTAGATGTTATAGACATCTAGGCTACTAGACATCTAGGTAGTTGTGCTAGATATCTAGGCAGTAAATGTCTAGGCTGCTAGATGTCTAGGTACTAGTTCTAGACATCTAGGAAAACCTTCTACGTAGTAGTTTATGCCAAATGTCTATATGAGAAATGTGAATAGTTTCAAATGCTTTTCCTTGATAGTGGAAACAAAATTGTTTTTGGAGGCTTTCTTTGGGAGAGGAAATGAATAGTTTTAGTATATTCCTTTTCTAATCTATAAAAGGGGAATGATCCCTTGGATGTGGATGAAGTTGAGAATGTAAACTTTTATGAAATAAATTGTCATTTTCCTATGGTTTTTCTACATATTACATGCTTCTACATATAATATCTATGTTACTTGTTGTTTAATTCTCTATTATTGTGTTTTTTAATTGTAGATATAAAATCTAAAATTGACTAACAATAAGGATGTTTGTGAATCTCTCATTGACAAGGCTCATAGTCGCTTTGTTGTAAGGAGGTAAATATTATATAGTGTCAATGTTATTCATGAGCTTATCCACTCTATATTCAAAAGTAGTAGGGCTGGTCTCTTCCTAAAATACGACATCAACAAGGCATATGACAAGGTTTCTAGGTCTTCATGCTTCAAGTTCTAAAAAAGTTCATATTTAGATAGAACTTGATTGATATGATTTATGCCTATGTATCTACAACTATATTTTTGCTCCTAATTAATGGAGCCCTAAATGATTTTTTTTTAGCCTCCAAGGAATCCATCAAGGGGACCCTCTATCTCCATATATCTTCATATTGACGGTTGAGCCATTAGGGAGAACCATTGCTCTAAATTCTTCTATTGAAGGACTAAAACATATTTTTGTGAGCAACCCAACATCACTAATTTGCTAATGATATAATTTTATATTATCCAAATTCTATGTTGCAGAGCAAGGATATCAAGAGGGTTCTAGTTTGCTTTGAAAGAGTAGCTAGGTAAAAAATCAATTTTTGAAAGAGCAAACTATTTTTTGCAAATACTCCAATGGAGTGGTTAAGGAAAATTACCAACATTTTGAGGTGAAATATTGAAAAAATCCAAAAAACTTACTTGGGCCACTGAATTAGAATATATTATAGTGACTTAGGCCAACAAAGAGGCAATTTGGCTAGAGCAACTTTTGGGTGACTTCAATATAATGCAGGAGAAAATTACATTACATTGTGATAGCCAAAGTGTTATTCAGCTAGTGAAGAACCCAACATTGGATGATCACACAAAGCACATTGATGTCAAGTACCACTTTATAAGAAATGTGGAGGAAGAAGGTAGTCTCCTATCCTAGAAAATTGACATTTAATTGAATCATGCAGATATACTTACAAAGCTGCTCAAGATAGAGAATTTTGAGTGGTGCAGAACTTATTTGGGCTTGCTGAAAATATAACAAGGGTAGCATTGGGCAATTGACACTTGATGAAAAACATTGGTAAATAGAATTCCTAGATACTGACTTCAAGTGGGAGAATGTTAGGAGGTGAAGTGACTATGCAGGGTTTCAACCTAAAGTGGATATTGCTAGACATTTATGTAATATTGCTAGGTGTCTAGGTAGTAGACATCTAGGCTACTAGATGTCTAGGCAATATTTCTAGAAATATAGGTAGCACATCTAGACGTCTAGGTAGTAGATATCTAGGCTAATATATGTCTAGGAATGAGTGTTATACGTCTAGGCAACACTATTAGACATCTAAGCAATACTGCTAGATATCTCAGCAATAGATGTCTAGGATGCTAGACGTCTACGTAGTAGTGCTAGATGTCTAGGTAGCACTTCTAGACATCTAGGTAGTAGATATTTAGGCTACTTGACACATAGGAAGTAGTGATAGATGTCTAGGTAGAATATTTCTAGGTTGCTAGATGTCTAGGTAGAATTTATAGATGTCTAGGCTACTAGACATCTAGGTAGTAGTGCTAGATATCTAGGCAGTAAATGTCTAGGCTACTAGATGTCTAGGTAGCATTGCTAGACATCTAGGAAAGCATTCTACACAGTATTTTGTTCCAAATGTCTATATTAGAAATATGAATAGTTTCAAATTCTTTTCCTTGGTAGTGGAAACGAAACTATTTTTGGAAGCTTCCTTTGGGAGAGTAAATGAATAGTTTCAGTGTATTCCTTTTCTAATCTATAAAAGGGGAATGATCCCTTGGATGTGGATGAAGTTGAGAATGTAAAGTTTTATGAAATAAATAAAATAAATAAGGTGTCATTTTCCTATGGTTTTTCTTCATATTGCATGCTTCTACATAAAATATCTATGTTACTTGTTTAATTTTCTATTATTATGTTTTTTTATTATAGATATAAAATCTAAAATTGACTAACAATAAGGATGTTTGTGAATCTCTCAAAGTGATCCAGGTGTCCAAAGTGATTTCTCCTAGGATTAACTCTACTTTCCTATTGTTGATTCCTAAATATCAAGGGGATTCTAGCTTCAATGAATTTAGGCCCATAAGATTCTGTAATATGGTCTATAAAATTTTGACTGACATTATGTATAACAAATTGAAACTAATTCTTCTTCTTCTCATTTACAATGCTTAAAGTGGCTTTGTTGTAAGGAGGTAAATATTATATATGGTCATTTTTATTCATGAGCTTATCCACTCTATATTCAAAAGTGATAGGGCTGGTCTCTTCCTAAAACTAGACATCAACAAGGCATATGACAAGGTTTCTAGGTATTCATGATTTAAGTTCTAAAAAAGTTCATATTTGGATAGAACTTGATTGATATGATTTATGCCTATGTATCTACAACTGTACTTTTAATCCTAATTAGTGGATCTCTAACTGTTTTTTTTTTAGCCTCCAAGGAATCCATCAATGGGAACCTCTGTCTCCATATCTCTTCATCTTGATTGCTAAGGCATTAGGGAGAACCATTGCTCTAAATTCTTCTATTGAAGGACTAAAATCAATTTTTGTGAGCAACCCAGTATCTCATCACTAATTTGCTAATGATATACTTTTATCTTGTCCAAATTCTATGTTGCAGACCAAGGATATCAAGAGGGTGCTAGTTTTATTTGAAAGAGTAGCTAAGTAGAAAATCAAATTTTGAAAAAGTAAACTATTTTTTTTGAATACTCCAATGGAGTGGTTAAGAAAAACTACCAACATTTTGAGTTGAAATATTGAAAACTTCCAAAAAAGTTACTTGGGCAACTGAAGTACAATATATTATAGTGACTTAGGTTCGTAAAGAGGCAATTTGGCTAGAGCAACTTTTGGGTGACTTCAAGATAATGCAAGAGAAAATTACATTACATTGTGATAGCCAAAGTGCTATTCATATAGTGAAGAACCCAACATTCCATGATCACATGAAACACATTGATGTCAAGTACCACTTTATAATAAATGTGGTGGAAGAAGGTAGGATACTATCATAGAAAATTGACATTGAAGTGAATCATACAAATATGCTTACAAAGCTGCTCAAGATAGAGAATTTTGAGTGGTGCAGAAATTATTTGGGCTTTCTGAAAGTAACAAGGGTAGCATTGGGCAATTGGAACTTGATGAAAAACATTGGTAAATAGAAATCCTAGATATTGAATTCAAGTGGGAGAATGTTAGGAGGTGGAGTCACTATGTAGGGTTTCAACCAAAAGTGGATATTGCTAGACATTTAGGTAATATTGATAGGTGTCTAGGCAACAGACATCTAGGCTACTAGATGTCTAGGCAATAGTTCTAAACATATAGGTAGTACAACTAGACGTCTAGGCAATAGACATCTATGCTACTAGATGTCTAGGAAGGAGTGCTAGACATCTAGGTAACACTATTAGACATCTAAGTAATAGTGCTAGACATCTAGACAATAGATGTCTAGCATGCTAGACATCTAGGTAGTAGTGCTAGACATCTAGGTAGCACTTCTAGACATCTAGGCAATAGATATTTAGGCTACTACACACCTAGGAAGTAGTGCTAGGCATATAGGTAGCAAATGTCTAGGTTACTAGATGTCTATATAATAGTTCTAGACATCTAGGCTACTAGACATCTAGGTAGCAGTGCTAGATATCTAGGCAGTAAATGTCTAGGTTGCTAGATGTCTAGGGAGCAATGCTAGACATCTAGGCAAGCCTTCTAGGTAGCAATTTGTGCTAGACATCTAGATGAGGAATATGAATAGTTTCAAATTCTTTTCCTTGCTAATGGAAACAAAATTGTTTTTGGAGGCTTCCTTTGGGAGAGAAAATGAATAATTTTAGTGTATTCCTTTTCTACTCTATAAAATGGGTATGATACCTTGGATGTGGATGAAGTTGAGAATGTAATTTTTTTTTAAATCAATAAAAGAAATAAGTTGTCATTTCCATGTATTTTTTCTACACATTGCATGCTTCTACATAAAATCTCTATGTTACTTGTTTTATTCTCTATTATTGTGTTATTTTCTTGTAGATATAAAATATAAAATTGACTAACAATAAGGATGTTTGTGAATCTCTCAAAGTGATCCAAGTGTCCAAAGTGATTCTTCCTATGATTAACTCTACTTTCCTAGTTGATTCCTAAATCTCAAGGGGCTTCTAGCTTCAATGAATTTAGGCCCATAAGACTCTGTAATATGGTCAGTAAAATTTTGAATAACATTATGTCTAACAAATTGAAACTAATTCTTCTTCTTCTCATTGACAAGGCTCAAAGTGGCTTTGTTGTAAGGAGGTAAATATTATATGGGATCATTTTTATTCATGAGCTTATCCACTCTATATTCAAAAGTATTAGGGTTGGTCTCTTCCTAAAACTAGACATGAACAAGGCATATGACAAGGTTTCTAGGTCTTCATGCTTCAAGTATTAAAAAAATTCATATTTGGATAGAACTTGATTGATTTGATTTGTTCCTATGTATCTACAGCTATATTTTTGCTCCTAATTAATGGAGCTCTAACTTGTTTTTTTTTTAGCCTCCAAGGAATCCATCAAGGGGACCCTTTGTCTGCATATCTCTTCATCTTGATGGCTGAGGCATTAGGTAGAACCATTGCTCTAAATTCTTCTATTGAAGGAATAAAATTTGTTTTTGTGATAAACCCAATATCTCATCGGTAATTTTATAATCATATAATTTTATCTTATCCAAATTCTATGTTGTAGACCAAGGATATCAAAAGGGTGCTAGTTTGTTTTGAAAGAGTAGCTAGGTAAAAAATCAATTTTTGAAAGAGAAAAATATTTTTTGCGAATACTCCAATGGAATGGTTAAGAAAAATTACCAATATTTTGAGGTGAAATATTGAAAACTTCCAAACAACTTACTTGGGCCACTGAATTAGAATATATTATAGTGACTTAGGCCAGCAAAGAGTCAATTTGGCTAGAGCAACTTTTGGGTGACTTCAAGATAATGCAGGAGAAAATTAGACTACATTGTGATAGCCAAAGTCTTACTCAGCTAGTGAAGAACCCAACATTCCATGATCACACAAAACACTTTTATGTCAAGTACCACTTATTAATAAATGTTGTGGAATAAGGTAGGCTCCTATCATAAAAAATTGACACTGAAGTGAATCATGTAGATATGCTTACAAAGCTGCTCAAGATAGATAATTTTGAGTGGTGCAGAACTTATTTGGGCTTGTTAAAAATATAAAAAGGGTAGTATTGGGAAATTGGCACTTGATGAAAAACATTGGTAAATGGAATTCCTAGATACTAACTTCAAGTGGAAGAATGTTAGGAGGTGAAGTCACTATGCAGGGTTTCAACATAAAGTGGCTATTTCTAAACATTTAGGTAATATTGCTAGGTGTCTAGGTAGCAAACATCTAGGCCACTAGTGTCTAGGCAATAGTTCTAGACATATAGGTAGAATAGGTATACGTCTAGGTAGTAGACATCTAGGCTACTAGATGTCTAGGAAGGAGTGCTAGACATCTTTGTAACACTATTAGACATCTAAGTAATAGTGCTAGATGTCTAGGTAGCACTGCTAGACATCTAGGTAGTAGATATTTAGGCTACTAGACACCTAGGAAGTAGTGCTAGACATCTAGGTAGCAAATTTATAGTTTTCTAGATGTCTAGATAATAGTTGTAGACATCTAGGCTACTTGACGTCTAGGTAGTAGTGCTAGATATCTAGGCAGTAAATGTCTAGGCTATTGGATGTCTAGGTACCCATGCTAGATGTCTAAGTAGCAGTGCTAGACATCTAGGAAAACCTTCTGGGTATCAGTTTGTGCTAGACATCTAGATGATAAATGTTTCAAATGTTTTTCCTTGGTAGTGGAAACGAAATTTTTTTTGGAGGCTTCCTTTGGGAGAGAAAATGTAAAGTTTCAATGTATTCCTTTTCTTCCACATAAAAGGGGTATGATCCCTTGGATGTGGATGAAGTTGAGAATGTAATTTTTTTTGAAATCAATAAAAGAAATAAGTTGTCATTTTCATGTAGTTTTTCTACAAATTGCATGCTTATACATAAAATATCTATGTTACTTGTTTTATTCTCTATTATTGTGTTTTTTTCTTGTAGATATAAAATATAAAATTGACTAACAATAAGGATGTTTGTGAATCTCTCAAAGTGATCCAAGTGTCCAAAGTGATGCATCCTAGGATTAACTCTACCTTCCTAGTGTTGATTCCTAAATATCAAGGGGCTTCTAGCTTCAATGACTTTAGGCCCATAAGCCTCTGTAATATGGTCTATGAAATTTTGACTAACATTATGTCTAACAAATTGAAACTAATTGTTCTTCTTCTCATTGACAAGGCTCAAAGTGGCTTTGTTGTAAGGAGGTAAATATTATATGGGGTCATTTTTAGTCATGATATTATACACTCTATATTCAAAAGTGATAGGGCTGGTCTCTTCCTAAAACTGCACATGAACAAGGCATGTAACAAGGTTTCTAGGTATTCATGCTTCAAGTTTAAAAAAAAAACATATTTGAATAGAACTTGATTGATCTGATTTATGCCTATGTATCTACAACTATATTTGTTTTCCTAATTAATGGAGCTCTAACAATTTTTTTTTAGGCTCCAAAGAATCCATCAAGGGGACCCTTTGTCTCCATATATCTTCATCTTGATGGCTGAGGCATTAGGGAGAACCATTGCTCTAAATTATTCTATTGAAGGACTAAAACCTATTTTTGTGAGCAACCCAATATCTCATCACTAATTTTCTAATGATATAATTTTATCTTGTCCAAATTATATGTTGCAGACCAAGGATATCAAGAGGGTGCTATTTTGGTTTGAAAGAGTAGCTAGGTAGAAAATCAATTTTTGAAAAAGCAAACTATTTTTTGCAAATAATCCAATGGAGTAGTTAAGGAAAATTACCAAAATTTTGAGGTGAAATATTGAAAAATTCCAAACAACTTACTTGGGCCTCCTTCTATTCCATGGGTATATGCTAAACTCACTCTGAAACATAATCATTGAGAGGATGCAAAAGAAGTTGACTTCTTGGAAAGAGGTACTTTTGAGTCAAGCTAGGAAAATTGTACTGGTATGAAACTCCCTCTAGAGTATCCCTATCTATTTCATGTCTATATTAAGAATATCTAGTAATATAATTTATAAAATGGATAGGATCCTCAAAGTATTCCTTTGGGCTAGATCGAATTTGAAAGGGAAATTTTATTTGATTTCCTAGGACCAGACCTATAGCCATAAGAGAAGAGGACATATGGGCTTGAAGGATTTAAGGATAATGAATAGAGCATTAGTTTCCCAACAAGCCTAGAAGGTGGTAAAAAATGAGCAGGTGGAGTGGGTTAAAATTTTAAAGGTAAAATGCCACTTTAATGATTTTATCTTAGACCCATTGTTTGTTGAAGGTTATCATTTTTGGTAGAGCTTACTTAAGTCTCGACCCCTCCCACTCCAAGGAAGAAGGTGGATCTTAGAAGATGGTAAATCCATTGATTTTTGGTATGATTCATAAATTGCTGATCAACCCCTTTCCTTGGATCTAAACCTGGTGATTTATGAACAATCATCTAGAGCTTTGAGATGTTAGAAAGTAGCAAATTGCATTGTCCTTGTCAATAGATGACGTAAAATATTGGTGAATCCTTATTTGGATATTGGAGATAGAGAAGTGCAAGCTTCTTGGGAGAAGATAGTGGATATTTTGAATTACCAAGTCCTATCTCATGTGGAGGTGAAAGAAAAAATTTTATGGTTAGGGAAAATTAATGGAACATTTTAAGTTTATTCGGCTTATGCTTTGATGGAGCTAGAATTTAGTTTTGGAGCCCTAGTACCAAAATTTGGATCAAGAATCTTCTCCCAATAGTCAATATATTTCTTTGGTTGGCTTCCCAAAATAATATCTTTAAGATTGAGAAAATATAGAAACAAGATACAGTTCTTCCTATCATATGCTATCTTTACAAAACTGATCTAGAGATGATCAAACACCTCCTCTACAAGTGTTACTTTTTAAAGGTGCTTGTATGACTATTTTGAAGAATCTAGGAGTTGGTTGGATTCTCCCAAACTCTATGAATAAGCTTATGTACTAATGGGTCTTTCATTTCTCCTCTCCAAGGCTTAAATGCATGTGGAAATTTCTTCTACCTCACCTATAATGGAGCCTCTAGAAAGAAAGACATGCTTGGGCCTTCAAGAATTCTATATGTAATTGTTTGCATGTTGGTCTTAGATCCCATTGGAGTTTGGTGAAAATATAGTTTCTACACTACCTGAGTTGGAAGATAAACACCAGAGACCTCCAGTGATAGAAGTGTAACTAGAAATATCCCTTGGCTTCCCCTTGACTAATTTATGAAACCCAATTTCCAATCCTAGACTCTCTGTCATATGGTTCCTCCCCCCCAATGGGTAGTTAAAACTTAATTTCTATAGAGACTCCAAAGGAAATCTAGGATTATCTGAGGCAAGTGGAGTAATAAGGGATGATAATGGTAGTATTGTGGTGGATTTTGCTAAACATCTATCTACATAGTCTTCCTTTCTTGCTGAGACTAGGGTAACTTATCAAGGTTTATTGATTCTACAAGAGTTAGGGGCTAGGAAGGTGTTTGTAGAGGGTGATTCATTAAGCTTGATCAATTTGATAAAATTTGACAAAAACCCAAATTGGTGTATCCAAAATATAGTGGTTAAAATGAGAAAAATCCTTCAAGAAATGGAGGAATTGTAGACTTCTCATATTTTGAGAGAAGGGAATACATTGGCTGACTTCTTGGAAAATAAGGGTATTGTCCATGCTAGAAGGATGGTGTGGACGTCTAATTTTCTAGAAGAGTTAAATGGGCTTATCCTTGAAGAAAATATTTTATCTTCACTGTAAGTGATCTTGGGGTGCCTAAGTGGATGGGTTAGCATGTCCGAGTGGCACATCTAGTCTTATTTTATGCTAAGACATATATTGTGCTCTTTATTTTGCACCCTAGACACCAACACTGGGTACACAATTTCTTACCTATTTAGTGGCACCTTTGGAATGTATCGGGTGTTATCCTTGGATGGATGTGCTAGCATTTCCTTTATGGAATTTTTTCAGGTTTATAACAGGTTTTTTCTTTTCTAGTGTGGTTCTTACAACATGAATCCCATCTATTGCTATTTATCAATCTTTGGGGATTGTTTTTCCCAATTAAAGCTGAGGTGATTCCATATTTTGAGGTTTCATTCACAAAGGTCCAAAATTAGTTTGAATTCAAATCCTTGAGGTTGTTTTTGATGATTGGTGTAAATTTGGATGATATACATTAGAGGAAGAATTATTCTGACTTGTTATATACTAACATGACTCATTTGGGCCACTTGTTGGAGAACTCTACCTTGGTGAAGAATGTTTCTAGTAAAACTTCAATGTTGACCTGATTTTGTATGGGTGTCCTCCTTTTTGTGGTCTTTTGATCCCTTGGTTGTGGGATGGCAATCGGGTGACCTCTTTGTGAGATTGTTCTTTTTTCTCGTAGTGTGTATGTTGGATGGATGTGGTGTATCCAAACTTTTCTTCCTTGTCATCTAGTGAACCAATTAGGTCCAATGGTTTTTTATCTTCTTTAGGAGTGTTTGTATTAGGTTGTGGGTTCATCCCAAAACCCTCACCAATTAATTAATCAAAATAATAATAATAATTTAGCAATTTTGTAAATGCAAATTTTGTATTCCTAGTTTGATGCTAAAAACTTTATTTCTCCAAAATACAATTATTTGCAAATATTTCAAATTGTTTCACAAAATCAAATTAACTACAAAAAATAAAATTAACTTCTCAAAAACTTCAACTCAACTTTTCAAAACTTTCCAAATTGCATCAACAAGGTTTCTAGGGTTTTGATTTTTAGTTATATACCTTATTTCTCCAATACCATTAATTAATCACTATGGAAATATATTGATTAAGCTCAACCTTTGATAAATCAACTATAAGTCACTCTTTATTACTCCAACCTTTTAAAAACAAACAATTGAATTAAATATTACCTCAACGTACCAAGTGAGTGAATATTTTGAGCTTCTAATGTATGTAGACTCTTTGAATTCTATAGGTGGTGATCTCCTTTCATGAACTCTCCAAGACAAGCTCAACTTGTCCTCCAATGTTAACTCTTCAATAGGCTTCTATACACAAGGCACTCACTCGAATGAATTGATGATATGTTATTTTTAACCCACTAATTTAATGGTTGCTCCAAATTTTTTGAACTCCATAAAATATTGATTGGTGCTCTCTATTCCAAATTCCAAATGGCACACAAGTTCTTTTGCTCTTCAAGCAATGTTCCTTTGGCACTCCAATTTTCTTGTGCTTCTCATAACACTTGGAAGAATCATTATTCACCTTTGGATCATATTTTTCAATGATGATATGGCTTCTTGGGAATTATAATTTATATATGGATCTTCACCAATAGTAAACCAAATTTCCACTATGTGATAGTTAGTTTTTCTAATGTTCGACCTCCTCTTTTGACTGTTACAAACCCTAATGGTTTTGTTATCTTCTCTATGTCTTTTTGACATCCAAAAATATGTCCTTTCGATTGCCTATTATCCAATGCTTGTAGATTGCATAGGTGGCTTCTCCATCCTATGTGGTGGCTCTTCCAATGGCCTCTCCTCTCACGATGGTTCATCCTCAGCTTAGGTGGCTCTTTTCCTTCCATGTTCAATGACTTCTTTGGTTGCCACTACTATTGATTTTCTTTAGCAAATTTTAACTTGGATTTGATATAGCAGTGCTTCTCCGCAACTTGGATTTGATGTGTGAGATTTTTTGTTGGCTTAAGGGCTTCTTTTCAATGCTTTTACCCCTTTATTTTCACTTACTTTGCTGAATTTTCTTTATGGAACTTGTGCAAGTTTAAATATGTTATTGTTCCTCCAAGAACATGCGCTTAACCTCCTTTAAAAAACATACTCTATGCACACTTCTTATTACATCTGTAACTTCTATTCTTGTTGTTTTAAACTCGGAGTAATACTTGTAAAAACCTAATATTAATCATCTTATAACATCTTAACAAGAATTACTCTTCTAATATCAATTTGTAAGCTTATTTTCTGCATTTTTTCTAGCTTTCATTATTGCTCATTTTTTTGTCCAAACTTGCTGACCAAATCCTGAAAATTTTTAGCTTGTTATATTCACTTAATACTTTCCAAAAATCTGGTTTATCTCTTTTAAAAGTGCTTCCCAATAACTTTAAAATTAGCAGCTATTCTCCTACTCAAAATTCTGTCCAAAAAATTATCTTTCCCTTTCCAAATAGCTATCACAGAAACCTAATATTAATCATCTTATAACATCTTATAACATCTTAACAATAATTCCTCTTCTAATATAAATTTGCAAGCTTATTTTCTACCTCTTTTCTAGCTTTCTTTCTTGCTCATTTTGTTTTCCAAACTTGCTGACCAAATTCTAAATTTGTTTAGATTGTTCTCTTCACTTAATACTGCCCAAAAATCTGTTTTATCTCTTTTAAAAATGCTTTCCAATAACTCTAAAATTTGCAGCTATTCTACTACTCAAAATTCTATCCAAAAACTTCTCTTTCTCTTTCCAAATAGCTATCACAAAAAACTAAACTTTTTCAGCTCTTCTACTTCTTCAAATGCTGCTCCAAATTTTTTATTTCTTCTCCTCTAACTTGTTGTACAAAAACTATTCAAATTTTACCCCCAAAATCTGAAAACTTCTCCTTCAAAAATCAGCCTTCAAAACTTTAATATAAATATCAATTCGGTGGCCTCTTCAATCCCCCTTCTCCTCTTCAAATCTCGTAGAATTTTTGTCTTCGAATTTTACCTCTATGATTGCCTACTCTTCAAGAATCTGTATGTCTTGAGGTATTCAAAAAATACTTTCCAAAATTTGATAAACACTTTGCCAAATCCTTCCTCCTTGAATTGGTTTCACAAATCCTTTTGGGCTTGTCATCGAATGGTGATGATTGTCCCAAATTTGGTGTGATTACCTATTTTTAGGAGTTTCTTCTTCTTGCAATATTCTACCTCAAACTTTATTTAAATCTCCTTCAATGGCCACTTCTTCAATTTCTCAATAGGGATTCTCTATTCTTCTTCTTTCTCCTTATTTCTCCTTCAAATTTCAATCGGACCTTTTTATAGGCCTCCTCAATCTTGTTTCTCAAATATCCAATATCCTTTCTCAAGTCTTCAATGGGACCTCTTATCTTAGATATTTTTATCAATTTTTAATAGGTCTTCTCTAAACTCTTTATTTCTTATCTCTTATGGGACCTCTTCTCTTTGGTCTCCTCAATATTCAATCTTCGGTATCCTATGGGACATATTTCTTGGGTCTCCTCAATATTCAATATTAAATCTCCTATGGATCTCTTTCTTGGGTCTCCTTAATATTCAACCTTAAATCTCCTATGAGATATATTTCTTGTATCCCCTCAATCTTCAATGTCTACTCTTTTGTTGCAATACCAAAAATCAATTCCTAAGTGAGGAAAGCACATAGAATTTCAGGAAATCAAAGGTAAAATTCATATCTATATATTGTAGGAAGCTTCTCAACTTCTGAGAACTAATTTTTTGCAACAAAGTTTTAGAAAATAGCAATCAAATACATCCAAATATCCAAACCACTAAAATCTATAATCTTCACCAGTTGTTCTTCAATATAGTGGTAAAAATATATGTTGAGTCCCAGTTTTCATGAGTTTTCCTACAACCCTATGGAAATACTCTAGCCAAATAGCAACTTTCAAATACTATATTAAAATTCTCCCTATCTCTTATCAATATTTCTTGTGGATCTGATGCCACTATTAGATTTTGATGCTCAATACTTAATACGATTACCATAGAAATTAATTATAGGAATAAAATAAAATGCAATAGAAAATCAATATCAATTGTAATAGGAATAATAAAGCAAATCAATATGTTTAATATGACCAAATTCACACATTAATTTCTGAAATGTATGCAACTTGTATTGCACTAACTTCTATTACAAAAAATCTCAAGGAGTATACAATAGATCACAATAGTAACTCACTAATCATATATTTCTTCCATATTAGCATCACTCTTCATGTCTTTATTAGATTCATATAACTCATGGATATAACATGTATATATAACCTTTCTATAAGGACTCTTGGATGACCATGACTCTCCCATACCTTGTGACTATTGGCTATCACTTGCACACATACAAATCTATATTTGATGTACATTTGTAGCTTTACTCTTCACTTGAATCTACCTAATCTAAGCATACATGTGCACTCTTAAATAAATAACACTTGTGCACATTTATACTCATCACACTTGCACACTTAACTACATGACACTTATGTATTTATTACATATTATTACATTACATAAATATTTACTCACACTCCTAATCTAACGATGTACCCAAGGTGGTACATTAGCAAGTACCAAATAATGTAATATATTCCAAAATGTATTGTCTCTAACTCCATACACTTCCTTTCCATCAAACTAACATGGTAGTCCTAATAAGACATGACACACATCCATCAACATAACATCACATAGTATCTCATCCTTGTAAGAACCAATTTGACAGTTAACCATACATTGTTTAGTTACTTAACTTTGATACCCTTTTGCACCCACATCATCCTATATGGATTTGGGTGTTCAATATTTATCAACCCAAGTTTCTCCACCATCTCTCTAACACCATTTTTTTTGTGCTTCTGCTATCCACAATCACCTTACAACATTTACCCCCTAATTTACAAATTATCCTAAATAAACTTCTTCTTTTCTTAGGTTCATACACCTCTTTCACTAGTTTCAAAAATAATCTCTCAATCATAAGAGATTTTACTTTTTCTTGTTCCTCCATGTACTTTAGTGAAGCAATATTGTCTTCATCTACTTGTACAATTTGATTATGGGATTTCTTTCCACACTCAATATTCTACTATGATTGAGGACACTCAAATTTCCTATGTCATTCCAAGTATCTATAACACTTGCTAGTAAAACCATATCCTCTACCTCTTCCAAATCCACATTGTCCTCTTGATGATTCACCATTTTTTGGTACTTTTGTTAAAATCACCTTGAGAAGTATTGACTTCTCCTTCTTTCCCTATATCATTATTTGGTTAAAATATCCTTGACAAGTAAATTATTCCCTCTATAAAAATTTGAGTATTATCTACCTCAAGAGGATCATCTTATTTCTATTGCATTATTTTATTCCTTGCAGAACAAATTTCTTTTGCCTTGAGTGCATATTAGTATACCAAAAATATTGATTCAAAGTAGATCAATTGCATATTCTATGGAAAACCTTTGAGCATTTATGTCTCTTGCACCTTTATCCTCATCATCTTCAATGTGACATATATTTATTGTCAATTTATAGAACTCCTCTATATAACATTTTACTCCTAACCCCTTTTGCTTGAGGTTTTGAAGACTTCTAAACAACCCTATTTGATAATGCGATGGGAGGAATTTAGCCCTCAATTTTGTAATCATTTTATCCTATTTCTTAATATTTTTTTTCCTTTTATTTGTCTTTCTATTTGGACATGATTATATGCATGATACTTTAGTTTTGTATAGGAAAAATTCACCTTCTTGGGGTCTTATATCAATTCAAAATAAAAATATTTGTGCATATCCATATTCCATTCAATTAATTCCTTACGATTTTGACTTCCATCATATAATGGGGTTTCTATCCTTGGTTTCTTACCCATGTTAGAAATTTTATGAGTTAATATTTATTTTGGATATCCTTATTGTCTATCATTATGATATTCTAGTTTGTCCAATTCCTCCTCTTCATTATCGCTTATGTCCTCTACATGCATTTCCCACTTCATGCAATTTCAAGTGCATCTAATCACATGGTGATTCCTCTCATCATCTCAACTATATTCATGGATTAATGGAATTATGGTATTCCTCTTTCTCATTGTTCTACATTTATTTTGGCACATATCAAACCTTAGATATCTACTAACTGTAATACCAAATTGATTTAGATTATATATGGGAGTCATCCTATGAATAAAATTCTTAAGAAATAAATTCCTATCTCAATTGATGATCACTAGGTGCATGGTAATCACACATGCAACCAAGGTATTAAGACAATAAGACATGTTTAAACTCTTTATGATTCCTTCTATGATATCATTCAATTGTATGACACATCCATTTATATGTCACTTCCCATCATACTATTATCGTCATCATACAATCATACATATTGTAAAATAATATTCATTATATGCTCTTATCATTTCATTGTACAATACTTGGTAAGGGTTTGAACGATGACACCACATCATTTATTTGAATAACACTATCCTTTTGCTTGTGTAGAGTGGAAAAAATGATGCACCTAGAAAATGAAAATGAACCGCATCTATTGTTTTACTCAAGCATTCAAAAGCAACAATAAAGTAAACTGTAAATGATAAATATTTGAAAGGAATGGAGGGTTGTCTTTATATTGATTAATTTTCAAATATAAGGTTACAAAATTTCCCTTTGAGGGCTCTCAAGTGATACAATCCAATTACAATGTTGAAGGATCCCATCCTTTCATAAATCTACGGTGTGCTTTCAATGTTACCGTTGAATGATATATCCTTCTTCAAATTTTTAGATCCTTCCTCATGTGCTAGAATACCTATACCTACACACAAGAAATTGAAATTGGTTAATAGCATGTGCAAATTAAGCTAATATCCATGAAATGCATGCAACATAGGCTATAAAAAATGCAATAGAAAATATAAAACTACTCCAAATGATACGAAAAAATTAGCATGATGTATATTATCTAGTTTTGTAATGATCTGTGCATAAATTGAAGTGAAATTATGAGTAGAATCTATGGTCATGCTTGGGTGTTCCATTTGGGACTTTCATCACAAAAACCCTAATTGATGGTCCAAAACTGCTCCAAACTTTACCAAATTCAAGTTTGATGTTAATATACTACTCTAAAAATGATTACTAAAAAACTTATTCCCATGGATTTTTCTGACCACAATGGAATTATTGAGGATTGAGGTAAATAATTTTCCATTCATCCATGAGCACTTTGAGTTCAATATTGATCCTTTGTGAATTTTATCAAGTTTGACTTGTTTTTGGTGGTTTTTAAGCCATTTTCTTGATCCTTTTTAGCTATTTTTGTGGGATTGTTTGGTGGCCATCCTAGGGTGGGATGGCTGTATATTTTATGGTTTTCCTAGGGTGGTATGATAATCCAATTGGCTGTAAATCCAACCCTAGGATGTCCATGCTCATGCTAGTGCTTTTTAAGCTCAATATTGGTCAAATGAGCTCATTTTTACACTTCTAACTTGGCAAATTGAGAGGTTAGGAGTAGAAGAGTGATTTGATAGAGTGAAGCACTACTGAAACCATCCCAAATTCACTATGAGCCAAAAATATTATTAGTAAATTGGTTCCAATCAGTGTGAATATGTAGGATGAGGATAGAGTTATCATCCTCCTTTATTACCTCTCAAACACTTGGGATCATATGGTGATTACCATAAGTAATGCATCATCAGGAACTCTAAAATTTGATGATGTGATAGCCATTTTGTTGGTATAATAGTTGAGGTAAAAACATCTCTAGAACCCTCAACCAATGAATCTCTATCCATGAGATGTTGATCTTTCAAGAGGAGTAAACAAGGTAGATCACAGTCCAAATGTAAGTCTAAAGGATGTAATAAGAAAGGGAAGTATTGGCATTGTGGGAATCTAGTGCACTCAAAGAGGAATTGTTGGCAATTAAAGAATTGTGGAAAGAAAAATCAACATTTAGATGAGGCTAGTACAATAGATTTAGGAGAGAGGACAATATGTAAAGCCTTATATATATCATTAATAGTAGATATATTTTATATACTTGGGTTTTTGATTCAAGTGCATATTTCCACATTTCTCCCCTTAGATATTCGTTTAACAAAAATCAGCCATACTATGGTGGAATGGTCTACTTGGGTGATTATCATTCTTTATAAATTGTGTAAAGAGGGTACATAAGGATCAGGTTGGATTATAGTAGATAAAGGATGTTATGTGATGTGCAACATGTTCCTGGTTTGTAAAAGAATTTAATCTCAATCAAGATGATGGATAAGCTAGGGTATTCTATCACTTTTGGTAACAACTATTACAAATTACCATAGGATATCTTGTAATAGCAAAAGGAGGATCTTATGAGAGCATATATAATTTATGCAGTGATATGGTGACAAACCATGTAGCTATAGAAACTTCTATTATGGATGCAATAATGCTATGACATCAACGCCTAGGCCATATGAGTGAAAAAGGTCTAAAAATTATGCATGAAAGATGTATATTTTCTAGGATTAAGTCTTGTAAATTAGACTTATGTGAGAATTGTATTTTTGGTAAATAAAAGAGGGTTTAGTTTATTGCAAGCCCTAGTAAGAGTTCTAATTTTTTGCAACTTATACATCTGAATATATTTGGACCAGTCCCCACTCAGTCCTTAAATGGTGCCATCTATTTTTTAAATTTTATAGATGATTATTCTAGGAAATTATGGGTTTATTTTCTGAAGAAGAAGTCAAATATTTTCAAAAATTTAAAGAGGTCAAAGGACGAGTAGAGAAGATTTTGGGCAAGTCAATTTTATATCTTGGGTCAGATAATGGGGGTGAATATTTCTCCAAGAAATTTGATAAATTTTGTACGTAGGAAGGAATTAAGCACCAGAATATTGTACCATATACTCCATAGAAAAATGGTGTGGCTGAGTGAATGAATCACACAATCATGAAATGTGCAAGAAGCATGATTAACACATACATGTTGGATAAAAGATTCTAAGCAGAGTTTGTTAATAAAACTATTTATCTTATTAATATGTCATCTACAACTGAGTTGGACGGATAGATTTTGGAGGATGTTTGGTGTTGTAAGCTAGTTGATTACTCTCATTTGCGTACCTTTTATTATGATGTGTTTGCCCATGTGCCTAAAGAACAAAGGTCCAAACTTGACCCAAAGTCAACCAAATATATATTTCTTGGCTATGGAGATATAGTGAAGGGGTATAGACTGTGGGATCCTACTATCCACAAGGTAATTATTTGTTGGGATGGTATTTTTGATGAAAATATATGCAAAGGAAGGAGGTACAAAAAAATCCTAATGTTGTATGAGTTGAAGTAGATATGAACAAATATGAATATGAAAATCAACATACTGAAGTTTTTTATCAGCATGCAAAACATCAAGTAGAACAGCAAGAAGAAGAAAAATTTGAACAACCACAATGGTCACAAGACCAAGAGCCACAATCAACAGATTCGATAAAAATATCTACACATCCACAAAAGTTTTCAAAAATGTATTCTTATGTTTATCAGTCCTCTTTTGCTTTGTTATTTTTTTTTTATTTGTGGAAAACATCCCAAAAGGGATGCCACTTTTGGGTAAGACCCAAGGAGGCAGGGGTATCCATTCCACCAAAAACACCCAGGACTCGGACCTCGCCTACCACCTTTGACATACTCAAGGAGCAAACAAACACACAAAACCAATTTAAAAATAAGTAAATAACAACAAAAATAATAAAATAAAATAAAAAACATGCTCCTTGAGTGTGTCAAAAACAAAAGCACAACCAAACACGCACAATAAGATAAAATAAACCACAACACAAACCACATAGAAAAACACAAGAACCACATAACAAAACACAAACAAGACAAAAACAATAGAACACTACAAAGACATAACCCAAAAAAAACATGAAAAATAAACACAACCAAAACCTAAAAAATTAAAAAAATAAAATAAAAATAAAAATAAAAAACAACCAACAATAGACAATAAACAAAAACAAAATACATAGAAAACACTCACACATAAAAACACAAAATAACACAAACAAAGAGAAACCCAAGAACAAGAACGAAAAAAACACAAGAACAATAACAAAAAACATAAAAAAAAAAAAACAAAAACACAAGAACAACAAAAAACAACACAAAGAACACAAAAACAAAACAAAACAAAATAACCCACCCACCTTAAAAAACTAAACAAAAAAAACAAAAAAGAAAAAAGAAAAAAAAATGAACAAAACAATGACCTATCTAGACCAGAAGACTATTAAGGCAAGAATCAACAGAGGAAACAAAATAAAGAATATAATGAGCTAGGGAACTAAAAAAAATTGAATGAACCAAAGAGAAGAAAAAAAAAAAACAAGAAGAAACTAGGTACCTTCAGAACTGGAGCCATCCAAAGAAATGATAGAAAGAAGAGCTTCCCTAATTTGAGAAGCCCACCATATAGGAGGGTGGCCATAACAAGTAAGATCACCTTTGTCCAAATCCCAATTAGCTAAAGCATCAACACTCTTGTTTTGATCTCTAACCACATGATTGTAATCAACTTTCAAAAATCCCATCTGGATTAACTGAATCTTCTCAATAATTCTTTTTATTCTCCAATCCACCTTATGATTCTTAGAAGGAGTCTTCAAGAGATTAATCATAAGTTGAGAGTTCGACTCAACTAACACCTTTTCCCATCCAACCTTAGTAGCCTCCTGAAGGCCTCTAAGGATACCATACCCCTCAACAAGGTTATTGGAAAGAATACCCAAATTCTCAGCAAAAGTAAAAACCAGGGAGCCATCTGAAAGTCTACCAATTCCTCCCACACTGGCTTTTCCAGGGTTCCCTCTAGAGGCTCCATTAGTATTGACTTTTCCAAAATCCTTAGGAGGAGGTTGCCAATTTCTAGTCCTATCCATCTTACTAATACTCACATTCCCTTTAAGTTGGTTTCCCTTAGAAGGTTTAATATTCAATATTTGCATCACTTGATCCCATATTTGGTGGGAGTTTTGGGGGTGATTAAGGAGTTGATGGATTGATTCAACTAAGTTGGCTATGGTATTTTTCCAAATATAGTGAATATCCTTCCTATCTTGATTAAAAATTTGGCTATTCCTTTCATTCCAAATATTCCAAAGAAGAATGGTAGAACCCATCCAAACTAACTGCCTAATAAAATGATCAACACCCTCTTGATTAGGCCAATCCCTCCAAAGCTGTTCAAAAGTAAAAAAATTGGACCATCTGTAAGCCAAGTAAAGTGGCCATTCTCCTCCATAGCTCAGAGGCTAAAGTACACTCAATAAAAATATGGTTGATATTTTCTACATTCTCTTCACACATTTCACATCTAAAAGGGCCATGAAAACCACGCTTCATAAGTTGCTCACCAGTAAGCACCCTACGATGCAATAAAATCCAATTAAAGAACCTCACCTTAGGCCAGAGCTTTTGAGCCCACAATTGAGAAAATATGTCAGAAGAATGGTTGGGATTATTATGGCATAAGGTCAAATAACCTTGAGAAATTGAATACTCACCCTTAGTAGTGTTGTTCCATCCAAAACAATCTTTTTCATGGGACCAAGAGAGGGATCTCATATGAAGGATGCCTTGGATATCTTGTCTTTGCCTTTCTGGGATTTGAATAGGCCAGTCCTCAATAGGGATCCAATATCTACCAACCTTTGAATTACCAGTATGGTACCGATAGTAATTAGCCACCTTTATCCAATTAGCTCGATGAAGCTCCTCCATCCAAGGCCTCCAATAGGGAAACTGAGTTATCAAAGGCTTGTGACCATCCCAAGAATCTATCCAAAAATTTGCATGTTGACCATTATGAATGATCCAAAATAATTTTTTCTTTATCAAATCCTCACTAGTCTTAAGAACTGCTAAAATGGGAGAACCTTTGGTAGGAAGTTGATAGTGAACAAGGTCTTCAGGACTTTTGTTCTCAGCATATTTAGCACGGATATTATTGGCCCAAAGAGCATTGGGGTTATGCAACATCCTCCAATATAATTTAGCAGCTAAAGCTTTGTTGTTATTAATTGAAGACCGAAATCCTAACCCCCCTTCACTCTTAGGAAGACATAAAGTATCCCATTTCACCAAGGCCCATTTTCTTTTCTCCTTAGTACCACTCCAAAGGAAACGATGACTGATTTGATCCAATTCTTGAAGAACAACCTTTGGGATATTCAAAATGGAAGAAACATAAATAGGAATAGCTTGAAGGACTGATTTTACCAAGGTGATTCTACCCCCAGAAGAAAGCCACTTGTTGGTCCACTTTCCAATTTTCTTCTTGACTTTGTCCAACAACCAATTCCAATCTTTATTTTTTTGCCTTTGAATATTTATGGGAATACCTAAATAAGTGATTGGAAGAGAGGTCTTCTTATATCTTAATTTATCCAAGACCATGGATTCCTGTCTAGAAGAGTAGTGAAAGAAAATAACTTTAGATTTGTCTTCATTGATCAACTGCCCAGTAGCCTTAGAAAAACAACTAATGATTTGCTTAATATTAGAAGCTTCCTTAACTATAGCTTTACCTAAAAGAGTAGAGTCATCCACAAATTTAATATGAGAGATAGGTCTAGCTCCATGAGCAATGGTAACTCCCTCAATGGTTTTGTTTTCCCTATTTTTGGTTATAGTCCTACCCAAGCATTCAACAAGAATGATGAATAAATAAGGGGATAGCGGGTCACCTTGCCTAATACCTCTGGAAGCCGGGAAAGACTGAGAAGGCCTACCATTGATAAGAACTAAGTAGGAAACTGAAGAGATACATCCCATAATCCAATCCATCCAATCCTTAGAGAAACCAAATTGCCTCAAAACTTTGATAAGGAAGTGCCAATCCACTCTGTCATAAGCTTTGGATAAGTCTAACCGAATGAACATGGAAGGAGAATTTTGCATATCCATGGAATGGATGGCTTCCTGAGCAAGAACTATTTCATCTACTATTTGATGTCCTTCCACATAACCCCCTTGCTCTGGGGAAATAATCTTATGCAAAAGAGTCTTCAACCTTTCTACCATGATTTTAGTAATGATTTTGAGAAGAACATTACATAAAGCAATAGGTCTAAAAGCTAAGATATGATCAACCTCTTGAGCTTTTGGAACAAGAGTAATATAAGTTTTATTGATAACCTTCAAAATTTATTTGGATTTCCTGGCTTCTTCCACCACCTCTAATAAATCAACATGAAGGATATCCTAGAAATCTTGGTAGAACTCAATAGGAAAACCATCATAACCTGGGGTTTTCCCTTTTTGCATTTTAAAAACTACTTGTTGAAGCTCATTTATAGTAATAGGAGCATTCAAAATAGATTTCTCCTCAGAGTGATAAGAGAAGGGCTTTCTTGAAGAACATTATGTTGAGAAGTTGAGTCAAGAGGAGTAGCAGCAAAAATATTGGAAAAATAATCAACAACAATAGAGTTCATGCCATCCCAAGTATAAAAAACATCTCCAGAATATGATTTTAAGGAAGAAATAAATTTGTGAGATATTCGATCTAGAAGAGATTTGTGGAAGAAATTTGTGTTTCGATCTCCTTCTTTGAGCCATTGAATTCTAGATTTTTGCTTCCATAATATTTCTTCTCTTTTTTCCCATTCCTCTAACTGATTTGTGAGTTTAATTTCATCTACACTTCTATTCTCTATGAGGCCATCTAAATGGATTTTCTTATTAAAATTTTCAAGATGAGCAATAACTTCATTTTTTTTTTTATAAACATCCCCAAAATATTTCTAGTTCCAAGTCTTGATTTTGGATTTAATGTATTGCAGTCTTTTGGTAAAATAGAACATTTTAGTCCCATGCCTAGGTTTACCTTCCTTACACCATTGTTCCACCATTTTTCCACCATTGTTTACCTTCATATACAAGCTTTTCACCTTCTTTTACCATATGATATTGATTGGTCTTGTGACCTACTTTTTGATTAGAATCCATCTTCAATTTTTTTTCCCTGTTTCTTGACTTATTCCAATTGAATCTGAGATGGCTTCTAACCTTGAACAATGCTCGTACACAACCAAAATTTTACTAGATGGTTCAACGGAGTCTATATTGGGACCTACATTATTTAAAGTTTTGACATTTGAAATATTGTTTTTCTTGTGTAAATTTTCTCCTTTTTTTTCTGTTGAAAACCTTTGATTGTTGGTTTGTCTCTGAGTTCTTCCCTTCATATTTAAATTGTGTTTCTAAGATTTCATTTTCCATTATTTCCTCTTCCTCACTTGGGACATCATTTTTGGAAAGGATTTCAAACATATTAGCAAATGACTTTGATTGATCCTTCATAACTAGTTTTTTTTTAGTGTTCTTCTTCTTAGGTATTTGGAAACCTGTTGAGTTTATATCTTCTTTCTTTTTATTAGGAATTTTATTTGGGCAAGCACTGGCCAAATGACCATATTCATGGAAAATTATACAATGAAAAGGAATGTTCTCATAGTCCACTACTTGCTCCCAAGTGTCTTCCCCAAATTGTAATGTGATATTTTTAGGTAGGGGTTTGTCAAAATCCATTAAAACACAAATCCGAGCATAAATAATATGTTCAAAATTTTGAGTACAATAAGAAGTCATCATAAAAGTTCCTAAAGAGTTTCCAATTGAAGAAAAAAATAGTAGGATTCCAAAATTCAATAGGGAGGCCAAAGATTCTAACCCACACGGGAGCTATAGAAGGTATCTCTTATTCGGATTTAAATTTAGTATGCCAGGGCTTCATGAAAAGCCCTACCATTCCAAAAAACCAAGGACCCCCTTGAAATTTTTTTCCTCTATCTTCATTATTAGCAAATAAAACAAGAAAATAACCATTTGGATAAATAGATATTTGTAACTCACCTTTAGTTTTCCAGCTTTTTGTAGCCTAGACTTTGAAAGTAGATAGACTCGAATGAAAACCCATGAACCGAAAAATTAGTCCTCTTTTTTTCAAATATTCAATGCCAGTCTTAATGTTACCCATATCAAGCTTAAAAATAGGAGTTCCATCAGCTGCTTTAAGGCATCCTGACTCCGTTTTGTTAATTGATGATGGTGAACCTATTTTATTTCAGGAAGCTAGAGTCTAAGAATGTAGAAAAGTGGAGGAAATCCATGAAGGAGTAAATTGAGGTACTTTGCCAGAATAAAACATGGGAACTTATGGATTTGCCACCTGGAAGAAATATTGTTGGAAACAAGTGGGTATACAAAGTAAAGAAGAACAATGATGGGTTGTTGGAATGCTATAAAGCTCACTTGGTGGCAAAAGGCTATGTGCAAATTTTAGGTATAAAATTTAATAAAATTTTCTATCCAATTGTGAATATGACTACTATTAGAGTTTTACTTGCACTTGTAGCAACACAGGATTTAGAACTGGAGAAGATTGATGTAAATACTGCTTTCTTGCATGGTGATCTTGAGGAGGATATTTATATGGATCAAACTGAGGGCTATGAAGAAATAAGCAAAGAGCATTTGGTTTGCAGACTAAAGAAATCATTATATAGTTTGAAATAGACACCAAATATGTGGTACAAGAAATTTGACACCTTCATGAAGATCCAACATTTCAATAGGACTGAAGCTGGCCATTTTGGATACTATAAGAGGTTTGATGATGATATTTTTATTAATTTTTTGTTGTATGTTAATGATATGATGGTTGTAGGACCCAAAATGAAGAAAATCATTGAACTTAAGGCTTAGTTGTCTAGGATATTTTAAATAAAGGATTTAGGAGCAACAAACCAAATTTTAGGGATGAAGATACACAAGGATAGAAAAGGAAGAAATATTTGGTTAAGTCAAAAGTCATATATAGAGAATATTATACAGTGCTTCAATATGTTGAATGCAAAACCAGTTATTACCCCACTTCTTTCACACTTAAAATTGTCTTCCAAATAGTGTTCTAGAACAGAAGTAGAGAATACAAGCATGTATCATGTACCATATTCATTAGCAGTAGGAAGTCTCATGTATGCCATGGTGAGCACCAGATCAGATATTTTCCAAGTAGTGGAATAGTCATCTGGTACATGACAAATCTTGATAAGGAGCATTGGAATGCAGTGAAGTGGATATACAAATATTTAAGAGGCACTTTGAATTCTTCTATTTACAATAGATCAACAAATTTACAAATTAAATATTTTCTAGATTCTAATTATGGTGGATATAGAGATGGGAGAAAGTACACTATAGTATATACTTTCATTCTTTTTGGTGGAGCTATGAGTCGGGCTTATAAGTTACAGTATATGGTAGCTTTATCAACCACTGAAGTAGAATATATTATAGTCACTTAGGCCAGCAAAGAGGTAATTTGGCTAGAGAAAATTTTGGGTGACTTCAAGATAATGGAGGATAAAATTACATTACATTGTGATAGCCAAAGTGCTATTCAGCTAGTGAAGAACTCATCATTCCATGATCACACGAAATACATTGATTTCAAGTAACACTTTATAAGAAATGTGGTGGAATAAGGTAGGATCCTATCATAGAAAATTGATACTGAAGTGAATCATGCAACTACTCAAGATAGAAAATTTTGAGTGGTGTAGAACTTATTTGGGCTTGCTGAAAATATAACAAGGGTATCATTGGGAAATTGGCACTTGATGAAAAACATTGGTAAATAGAATTCCTAGATACTGACTTCAAGTGGGAGAATGTTAGGAGGTGAAGTCACTATGCAGGGTTTCAACCTAAAGTGGCTATTTCTAGAAATTTAGGTAATATTTCTAGGTGTCTAGGCAGTAGACATCTAGGCTACTATATGTCTAGGCAATAGTTCTAGACATATAGGTAGCACAACTAGACATCTAGGTGGTAGACATATAGGATACTAGATATCTAGGAAGGATTTTTATACGTCTAGGCAACACTATTAGACATATAAGCAATAGTGCTATATGTCTAGGCAATATATTTCTAGGTAGTAGTGCTAGACGTCTAGGTAGCACTGCTAGACATCTAGGTAGTAGATATTTAGGCTACTAGACACCTAGGAAGTAGTGCTAGATGTCTAAGTAGCAAATTTCTAGGTTGCTAGATGTCTAGGTAGTAGTTCTAGAAGTCTAGGCTACTAGACGTTTAGGTAGCAGTGCTAGATATCTAGGAAGTAAATGTATAGGCTAATAGATGTCTAGGTACCAGTGCTAGATGTCTAGGTAGAAGTGCTAGACATCTATGCAAGCCTTCTAGGCATAATTTTGTGCTAGACATCTATATGAGAAATATTAATAGTTTTAAACACTTTTCCTTGGCAGTGGAAATGAAATTATTTTTGGAGGCTTCCTTTGAGAGATAAAATGAATAGTTTTAGTGTATTCCTTCTCTACTATATAAAAGGGGTATGATCCCTTTGATGTGGATGAATTTGAGAATGTAAAGTTTTCTGAAATCAATAAGAGAAATAAGTTGTCATTTCCCTATGGTTCTTCTACACATTGCATGCTTCTACATAAAATCTCTACGTTACTTGTTTTATTCTCTATTATTGTCTTTTTTCTTGTAGATATAAAATCTAAAATTGACTAACAATAAGGATGTTTGTGAATCTCTCAAAGTGATCCAGGTGTCCAAAGTGATTCCTCCTAGGATTAACTCTAATTTCCTAGTGTTGATTCCTAAATCTCAAGGGGATTCTAGCTTCAATGAATTTAGGCCCATAAGCCTCTGTAATATGGTATATAAAATTTTTACTAAGATTATGTCTAACAAATTGAAACTAATTCTTCTTATTCTCATTGAAAAGGCACAAAGTGGATTTGTTGTAAGGAGGTAAATATTATATGGGGTCATTGTTATTCATGAGCTTATCCACTCTATATTCAAAAGTGGTAGGGCTGGTATCTTCCTAAAAATGGACATGAAAAAGGTATATGTCAAGGTTTCTAGGTCTTAATGCTTCAAGTTCTAAAAAATTTCATATTTGGATAGAACTTGATTGATCTGATTTATGCCTATGTATCTACAACTATATTTTTTCTCCTAATTAATGGAGCTCTAACTAGTTTTTTTATCCTCCAAGGAATCCATCAAGGGGACACTTTGTCTCCATATCTCTTCATATGTATGGTTGAGGCATTAGGGAGAACCATTGCTATATATTATTCTATTGAAGGAATAAATCCTATTTTTGCGAGCAACCCAATATCTCATCACTAATTTGAAAATGATATAGTTTTATCTTGTACAAATTCTATGTTGTAGACCAAGGATATCAAGAGGGTGCTAGTTTTCTTTGAAAAAGTAGCTAGGTTAAAAATCAATTTTTGAAAGAGCAAACAATTTTTTGTGAATACTCCAATGGAGTGATTAAACAAATTTACCAACATTTTGAGGTGAAATATTGAAAACTTCCAAAAAACTTACTTGGCCCACTGAAGTAGAATATATTATAGTGACTTAGGTCCACAAAGAGGAAATTTGGCTAGAGAAACTTTTGGGTGACTTCAAGATAATGGAGGATAAAATTACATTACATTGTGATAGCCAAAGTCCTATTCAGCTAGTGAAGAACTCATCATTCCATGATCACACAAAATACATTGATTTCAAGTACCACTTTATAAGAAATGTGGTGGAATAAGGTAGGATACTATCATAGAAAATTGACACTGAAGTGAATCATGTAGATATGCTTACAAAGCTTCTCAAGATAGAGAATTTTGAGTGGTGTAGAACTTATTTGGGCTTGCTGAAAATATAACAAGGGTAGCATTGGGCAATTGGCACTTGATTAAAAACATTGGTAAATAGAATTCCTAGATACTGACTTCAAGTGAGAGAATTTTAAGATGTGAAGTCACTATGCAGGGTTTCAACCTAAAGTGGATATTGCTAGACATTTAGGTAATATTTCTAGGTGTCTAGGCAGTAGATATCTAGGCTACTAGATGTCTAGGCAATAGTTCTAGACATATAGGTAGCACAACTAGACGTCTAGGCAGTAGATATCTAGGAAGGAATGTTATAAGTCTAGGCAACACTATTAGACATCTAAGCAATAGTGCTATATGTCTATGCAATAGATGTTTAGGATGTTAGATGTCTAGGTAGTAGTGCTAGACATCTAGGTAGCACTGCTAGACATCTAGGTAGTAGATATTTAGGCTACTAGACACCTAGGAAGTAGTGCTAGATGTCTAGGTAGCAAATATCTAGGTTGCTATATGTCTAGGTAGTAGTTCTAGATGTCTAGGCTACTAGGCATCTAGGTAGCAGTGCTAGATAGCTAGGCAGTAAATGTCTAGGCTACTAGATGTCTAGGTACTCATGATAGATGTATAGGTAGCAGTGCTCGACATATATGTAAGCCTTCTAGGAAACATTTTGTGCTAGACATCTATATGAGGAATATGAATAGTTTCAAATTCTTTTCCTTGGCAGTGGAAAAAAAATTGTTTTTGGAGGCTTCCTTTGGGAGAGAAAATGAATAGTTTTAATGTATTCCTTTTCTACTCTATAAAATGGGAATGATCCCTTGGATGTGGATGAAGTTGAGAATGTAAAATTTTCTAAAATCAATAAAAGAAATAAATTTTCATTTCCCTATGAATTTTCTACACATTGCATGCTTCTACATAAAATCTCTATGTTACTTGTTTTATTCTCTATTATTGTTTTTTTTCTGTAGATATAAAATCTAAAATTGACAAACGATAAGGATGTTTGTGAATCTCTCAAAGTGATCCAAGTGTCCAAATTAATTCCTCCTAGGATTAACTCTACTTTCCTAGTGTTTATTACTAAATCTCAAGGGGCTTCTAGCTTCAACGACTTTAAGCACATAAGCCTCTGTAATATGGTCTATAAAATTTTGACTAACATTATGTCTAATAAATTGAAACTAATTCTTCTTCTTCTCGTTTACAAGGCTCAAAGTGGCTTTGTTGTAAGGAGGTAAATATTATATTGGGTCATTGTTATTCATGATCTTATCCACTCTATATTCAAAAGTGGTAGGGCTGGTCTCTTCTTAAAACTAGACATGAACAAGGCATATGACAAGGTTTCTAGGTCTTCATGCTTCAAGTTCTAAAAAAGTTCATATTTGAATAGAATTTGATTGATATAATTTATGACTATGTATCTATAGCTATATTTTTTCTCCTAATTAATGGAGCTCTAACTATTTTTTTTTAGCCTCCAAGGAACCAATCAAGGGGACCCTTTGTCTCCATATCTCTTAATATTTATGGTTGAGGAATTAGGGAGAACCATTGCTCTAAATTCTTCTATTGAAGGACTAAAACCTTATTTTGTGAGCAACTCAATATCTCATCACTAATTTTCTAATGATATACTTTTATCTTGTCCAAATTCTATGTTGCATACCAAGGATATCAATTTTTGAAAGAGCAAACTATTTTTTACAAATAATCCAATGGAGTGGTTAAGGAAAATTACCAACATTTTGAGGTGAAATATTGAAAACTTCCAAAAAAATTACTTGGGCATCCATGTATTCAATGGGTATATTCTAAACTCACTCTGAAACACAATCATTGAGAGGATGCAAAAGAAGTTGACTTCCTGGAAAGAGGTACTTTTGTGTCAAGCTAGGAAAATTGTGTTGGTAAGAAACTCCCTCTAGAGTATCCCTATCTATTTCATGTCTATATTAAGAATGTCTAGTAATATAGTTTATAAAATGGAGAGGATCCTCAAAGTATTCCTTTGGGCTGGATCAAATTTGAAAGGGAAATTTTATTTGATTTCCTAGGACCAGACTTGTAGCCATAAGAGAAGAGGAGGTGTGGGCTTAAAGGATTTACGGATAATGAATAGAGCATTAGTTTCCAAACAAGCCTAGAAGGTGGTCAATAATGAGTAGGTGGAGTGGGTTATAATTTTAAAGTTAAAATACCACTTTAATGATTTTCTCTCAGACCCATTATCTGTTGAAGGTCCTTATTTTTGGTAGAGCTTACTTATGTCTCAATACCTCCTACTCCAAGGAAGAAGGAGGATCTTAGGAGATGGTAAATCCATTGATTTTTGGTATAATTCACAAATTTCTGAACATCCCCTTTCCTTGGATCCAAACCTGGTGTTTGATGAATAATAATCTAGAGCTTTGAGACATTGGAAAGTAGCAAACTGCATTGTCCTTGTCAATAGATGACGTAAAATATGGGTGAATCCTTCTTTGGATATTGGAGATAGAGAAGTGCAAGCTGCTTGGGAGAATATAGTGGATATTTTGAATTACCAAGTCCTATCTCATGTGGAGGTGAAAGAAAAAGTTTTATGGTTAGGAAAAATTAATGGAACATTTTTAGTTCATTCGTCTTATGCTTTGATGGAGCTAGAATTTTAGTTTTGGAGCCCTAGTAGCAAAATTTGGATCAAGAATATTCTCCCAACAATAAATATCTTTCTTTGGTTGGCTTCCCAAAATAATATCTTGAAGATTGAGAAAATATAGAAACAAGATACAGTTCTTCCCATCATATGCTATCTTTACAAAACTGATCTAGAGACGATCAAACATCTCCTCTACAAGTGTTAATTTTTAGAGGTGCTTGTGTTATTATTTTGGAGAATCTAGGAGTCAGTTGGATTCTCCCAAACTCTCTGAATGAGCTTATGTCATAATGGGTCCTTCCTTTCTCTTATCCAAGGCTTAAATGCATGTGGAATTTTCTTCTACCTCACCTATTATGGAGCCTCTAGAAAGAAAGAAATGCTTTGGCCTTCAAGAATTCTATATGCAATTTTTTGCATTTTGGTCTTAGATCCCATTGGATTTTGGTGTAAAATGTAGTTTATGCACTACCTCAGTTGGAATATAAACACCAGAGACCTCCAGTGATAGAAGTGTAACTAGAAAGGTCCCTTGGATTCCTCTTGGCTAATTTATCAAACCCAATTTCCAATCCTAGAATCTCTTTCAGATGGTGCCTCCCCCCTAATGGTAGTTAAAACATAATTTTTATAAAGACTCAAAAGGAAATCTAGGATTATCTGGGGCAAGTGGAGTAATAAGGGATGATAATGGTATCATTGTGGTGGATTTTTCTAAACATATATCTACATAGTATTCCTTTCTTGCTGAGACCAGGGTAACTTATCATGGCTTATTTATTCTACAAGAGTTAGGGGCTAGGAAGGTGTTTGTAGAGGGTGATTCATTAAGCTTGATCAATTTGATAAAATTTGACAAAAACCCAAATTGGTGTATCCAAAATATGGTGGTTAAAATGAGAAGAATCCTTCAAGAAATGGAGGAATTGTAGACTGCTCATATTTGGAGAGAAGGGAATACACTGGCTGACTTCTTGGAAAATAAGGGTATTGTTCATGCTAGAAGGATGGTGTGGATGTTTAATTTTCTAGAAGAGTTAAATGGGCTTCTCCTTGAAGAAAATATTTTATCTGTACTATAAGAGGTCTTGGGGGTGTCTAAGTGGATGTCTTAGCCTATACAAGTGGAACATCCAATCTTGTTTTATGCTAAGACATATCTTGTGCTCTTTATTTTGCACCATAGACACCAACACTGGGCACACAATTTCTTACCTATTTAGTGGCACCTTTGGAATTTATTGGGTGTTATCCTTGGATGGATGCGCTAGAATTTCCTTTATGAAATTTTTTTGGGTTGACAAGAGGGTTTTTCTTGTCTAGTGTGGTTATTACAACATGAAGCCTATCTGTTTCTATTTATCAATATTTGGGGACTGTTTTTCCCAATTAAAGTTGAGGTGATTCCAGATTTTGAGGTTTCATTCACAAAGGTTCAAAATTAGTTTGAATTCAAAGCCCTGAGGTTGTTTTTGATGATTTGTGTAAATTTGGATGATATACATTAGATGAAGTATTATTCTGACTTGTTATATACTAACATGACTCATTTGGGCCACTTGTTGGAGAAATCTACCTCGGTGAAGAATGTTTATGGTAAAACTTTAGTGTTGCCCTGATGTTGTATGGGTGTCCTCCTTTTTGTGGTCTTTTGATCCCTTGGTTGTGGGATGGCAATCGGGTAACCTCTTTGTGAGATTGTTCTTTTTTCTCATAGTGTGTAGGTTGGATGGATGTGGTGTATATAAAATTTTATTCCTTGTTTTCTAGTGAACCAATTAGGTCCAGTGGTTTTTTATCTTCTTTAGGAGTTTTTGTATTAGGTTGTGGGTGCATCTCAAAACCCTCACCATTTAATTAATGAAAATAATAATAATAAATTTAGCAATTTTGTAAAATAAAATTTGCAAATTTTGTATTCCTATTTTGATGCTAAAAACTTTATTTCTCCAAGATACAATTATTTGCAAATATTTCAAATTGTTTCACAAAATCAAATTAACAACAAAAAATTAAATTAACTTCTCAAAAACTTCAACTCAACTTTTCAAAACTTTCTAAATTGCATCAACAAGGTTTCTAGGATTTTTATTTTTAGTTATATACCTTATTTCTCCAATAGCATTAATTAATCAGTGTAGAAATATATTTATTAAGCTCAACCTTTGATAAATAAACTATAAGTCACTCTTTATTACTCCAACCTTTGAAAAACAAACAATTGAATTAAATATTACCTCCACGTACCAAGTGATTGAATATTTTGAGCTTCTAATGTATGTAGACTCTTTGAATGCTGTAGGTGGTGCTCTCCTTTCAAGAACTCTCCAATACAAGCTCAACTTGTGCTCCAATGTTAACTCTTCAATAGGCTTCTATACACAAGGCACTCAATCGAATGAATTGATGATATGTTATTTTTAACCCATGCATTTAATGGTTGCTGCAAAAAAATTTAACTCCATAAAAAATTGATTGGTGCTCCTTGTTCCAAATTCCAAATGGCACAAAAGTTCTTTTGCTCTTCAACCAATGTTCCTTTGGCACTCCAATTTTCTTGTGCTTAACATAACACTTGGAAGAATAATTATTCACCTTTGGCTCATATTTTTCAATGATTCTATGGCTTCTTGGGAATTATAATTTACATGGTGGCTCTTCACCAATAGTAAACCAAATTTCCACTATGCGATAGTTAGTATTTCTAATGCTCGACCTCCTCTTTTGATTGTTACAAACCCTTATTGTTTTGTTATATTTTCTATATCTTTTTGACATCCAAAAAGATGTCCTTTAGATTGCCTATTCTCCAATGCGTGTAGATTGCATAGGTGGCTCCTCCATCCTATGTTTTGGATATTACAATGGCCTCTCCTCTCACGATGGTTCATCCTCAGCTTAGGTGGTTCTTTTCCTTCCATGTTCAGTGACTTATTTGGTTTCCACTCCTATTTCTTTGCTTTAAAAAATTCTAACTTGGCTTTGATATAACATGGCTTCTCCACAACTTGGATTTGATGTGTGAGATTTTTCGTTGGCTTAAGGGCTTCTTTTCAATTCTTTTACCCCTTCATTTTCACTTACTTTTCTGAATTTTATTTATGGAACTTGTGCATGTTTAAATATGTTATTGTTCCTCCAAGAACATGCACTTAACCTCCTTTAAAAAACATACTCTATGCACAATTCTTATTACATCTATAGCTTATTTTCTTGTTGTTTTAAACTCGGAGTAATACTTGTAAAAGCCTAATATTAATCATCTTATAACATCTTAACAAGAATTCCTCTTCTAATATCAATTTGCAAGCTTATTTTCTACATTTTTTCTAGCTTTCATTATTGCTCATTTTTTTGTCCAAACTTGCTGACCAAATCCTGAAAATTTTTAGCTTGTTATATTCACTTAATACTTTCCAAAAATCTGGTTTATCTCTTTTAAAAGTGCTTCCCAATAACTTTAAAATTAGCAGCTATTCTCCTACTCAAAATTCTGTCCAAAAAATTATCTTTCCCTTTCCAAATAGCTATCACAGAAAACTAAAATTTTTCAGCTCTTCTACTTGTTCAAATGCTGCTCCAAAGTTTTGATTTCTTATCCTCTAATTTTTTTCAAACAATTATTCAACTTTTACCCCAAAAATATGCAAAATTCTCCTTCAAAAATCAGCCTTCAAAACTTTAATATAAATATCAATTTGGTGGCCTCTTCAATCCTCTTTCTCCTCTTCAACTCTCACAGAGTTTTTGTCTTTGAATTTTACCTCTATGATTGCCTGCTCTTCAAGAATATGTATATATTGAGGTATTCAAAAAATAATTTCCAAAATTTGATAAACACTTTGCCAAATCCTTCCTTCTTGAATTGGTTTCACAAATCCTTTTTGGCTTGTCATCGGATGGTGATGATTGTCCCAAATTTGGTGTGATTACCTCTTTTTAGGAGTTTATTCTTCTTGCAATATTCTACCTCAAACTTTCTTTAAATCTCCTTCAATGGCCACTTCTTCATTTTATCAATAGGGATTATCTATTCTTATTATTTCTCCTTCAAATTTCAATCGGACCTTTTTCTAGGACTCCTCAATCTTATTTCTTAAATATCCAATATCCTTTCTCAAGTCTTCAATGGGACCTCTTCTATTAGATATTCTTTTTAATAATATTTAATAGGACTTCTCTAACCTCTTTAATTATTCTATCTTATGGGACCTCTTCTCATTGGTCTCCTCAATCTTCAATCTTCAGTCTCCTATGGGACCTATTTCTTGGGTCTCAATATTTAATCTTAAATCTCCTATGTATCTATTTATTGGGTCTCCTCAATATTCAACCTTAAATCTCCTATGTGATATATTTCTTGGATCCCCTCAATATTCAATGTCTACTCTTTTGCTGCAATGCAAAAAATCAATTCCTAAGCAAGGAAAGCACATAGAATTTCAGGCAATCAAAGGTGAAATTCATCTCTATCTATTGTAGGAAGCTTCTCAACTTTTGAATGCAATAAAATTTTATAAAATAGCAATAAAATACATCCAAATATCCAAACCACTAAAATCTATAATCTTCACTAGTTGTTATTCAATATGGTGGTAAAACTCTATGTTGAGTCCTAGTTTTCATGAGTTTTTCTACAACCCTATGGAAAGACTCTAGCCAAATAGAAACTTTAAATTACTATATTAAAATTCTTCCTATCTCTTATCAATATTCCTTGTGGATCTGATGCCAATATTAGCTTTTGATGCTCAATACTTAATATGATTACCATAAAAATTAATTATAGGAATGAAATAAAATACAATAGAAAATCAATATCAATTGTAATAGGAAGAATAAAGCAAATCAATATGTTTAATATGAACGAATTCACACATGAATTGTTGAAATGTATGCAACTTGTATTGCACTAACTTATGTTACAAAAAATCTCAAGGAGTATACAATAGATCACAATAGTAACTTACTAATCATATATTTCTTCCATATTAGCATCACTCTTCATGTATTTATTAGTTTCATAAAACTCATTGCTATAACATGTATATATAACCTTTTTATAAGGACTCTTGGATGACCATGAATCTCCCATACCTTGTGACTATTGGCTATCACTTGTACACATATGAATCTATCTTTGATGTACATTTATAGCTTTACTCTTCACTTGACTCTACCTAATCTAAGGATACATGTGAACCCTTAAATAAATAACACGTGCACATTTATACTCATCAAACTTGCACACTTAACTCGCAATCCTAATCTAACGATGTACCAAAGGTGGTACATTAGCAAGTATGAAATAATGTAATATATTCCAACATGTATTATCCCTAACTCCATACCCTTCCTTTCCATAAAACTACCATGGTAGTAATAATAAGACATCATACACATCCTTCAACATAACATCACATAGTATCTCATCCTTGTAAGAACCAATTTTAAAGTTCACCATACATTGTTTAGTTACTTAAATTTGATACCCCTTTTGCAACCACATGATCCTATATGGATTTGGGTGTTCAAATTTTATCAACCCAAGTTTCTCCACAATCTCTATTAACACCAATTTGTTTGTGCTTCTGCTATCCACAATCACCTTACAACATTTACCCCCTAATTTACAAATTAACCTAAACAAGCTTCTTCTTTGCTTAGGTTCATACACCTATTTCACTAGTTTCAAAAATACTCTCTCAATCATAAGAGATTTTACTTGTTCTCGTTCCTCCATGTACTTTAATGAAGCAATATTTTCTTCATCTAATTGTACAAGTTGATTATGGGCTTTCTTTCCACACTCAATATTCTACTATGATTGAGGACACTCAAATTTTCTATCCTTCCAAGTACATATAACATTTTCTAGTAAAACCATGTCCTCTACCTCTTCCAAATCCACTTTGTCATCTTGATGATTCACCCTTTTTTTGGTACTTTAATTAAAATCACCCTGAGAAGTATTGACTTCTCCTTCTTTCCCTATATCATTATTTGGTTAAAATCACCTTGAAAAGTAAATTATTCCCTCTATAAATATTTCATTATTCTATACCTCAAGAGGATCATCCTATTTCTATTGCATTATTTTATTCCTTGCACAACAATTTTTCTTTTGCCTTGAGTGCATATTAGTATACCAAAAATATTGATTCGAAGTAGATCAATTGCATCTTCTATGGAAAACCTTTTATCATTTATGTCTCTTGCAAATTTATCCTCATCATCTTCAATGTGACATATCTTTATTGTCAATTTATAGAACTCCTCTATATACTATTTTATTTCTAACTCCTTTTTCTTGAGGTTTTGAAGTCTTCTAAAAAACCCTATTTGATAATCCTATGGGAGGAATTTAGCCCTCAATTTGGTAATAATTTTATGTTATTTCTTAATATTTGTTTTCCTTTTATTTGTATTTCTATTTGGATATGATTGTATGCATGCTCCTTTAGTTTTGTATAGGAAAAATTCACCTTCTTGGGGTCTTCTATCAATTCAAAATCAAAATATTTCTCCATATCCATGATCCAGTCAATTAATTCCTTACGATTTTGACTTCCATCATATAATGGGGTTTCTATCCTTGGTTTCCTACCCATGTTAGAAATTTTATGAGTTAATATTTCTTTTGGATCTCCTTCTTGTCTATCATTATGAGCTTCTAGTTTATCCAATTCCTACTCTTCATTATCACTTATGTCCTCTACATGCATTTCCCACTTCATGTAGTTTCAAGTGCATCTAATCACATGGTGATTCCTCTCATTGTCTCAACTATATTCATGGATTAATGGAATTATGGTCTTCCTCTTTATCATTGTTCTACATTTATTTTGGCACATATCAAACCTTATATATCTACTAACTGTAATACCAAATTGATTTAGATTATAGATGGGAGTCCTCTTATGAATAAAATTATTAAGAAATAAATTCCTATCTCAATTGATGATCACTAGGTGCATGGTAATCACACATGCAACCAAGGTATTAAGACAATAAGACATGTTTAAACTCTTTATGATTCCTTCTATGATATCATTCAATTGTATGACACATCCATTTATATATCACTTCCCATCATACTATTATTGTCATCATACAATCATACATATTGTACAATAATATAAGTTATATTCTCTCAAGTGATACAATCCAATTACAATGTTGAAGGATCCAATCCTTTCATAAATCTACGGTGTGCTTTCAATGTTTTCCTCGCACTCACGATTAAAGAGTAGGTTTTTGTTACTATTGAATGATATATCCTTCTTCAAATATTTATATCCTTCCTCATGTGCTAGAATACCTGTACTACACACAAGAAATTGAAATTGGTTGATAGCATGTAAAAATTAAGCTAATATCCATGAAATGCATGCAACATAGGCTACAAAAAATGCAATAGAAAATATAAAGCTACTCCAAATGATACAAAAAATTAGCATGATATATATTATCTACTTTTGTAATGATATGTGCATAAATTGAAGTGAAATTATGAGTAGAATCTATGGTCGTCCCTGGGTGTTCCATTTTGGACTGTCATCACAAAAATCCTAATTGACGGTCCAAAATTGCTCCAAACTTTACCAAATTCAATTTTGACGCTAATATACTACTCTAAAAATGATCTACACAAAAATTCATTTAAAATTATAGGCCAATTCATTGTCATCCCTAGATTTTACAATTGGTACTGTTAACCATCCTAGGTGGCGATGGCCACAAAATACAGTGGTTTTTTCCACCAATTCCAATGTGAACTGGTCTAGAATCCTCCTAGAGGTGTTGTCATAAAATTTAGTAAATTAACTCAGAGGAACGGATGGTTTTTGGAAAGAATATGTGTATTTGGGGATGCCTTGAAAATGGATTCAATTGATGAATTTTCCAAGGGTAAATATGAGGGCAAAAGGTAAGAGTGAATCTCAACAACACTTCATGGCAAATGCTTGCAAAAAACTTTATCTCTAATTGAGTGGAATCACTCCAATTTATAACCCAAGAGGGCAAAAGAGGCAAAGGGGAAAGTTGGACATGCAAGGCAGGTGCCACCACTTGTCAAAGCCCTTGTCATGCATTACGTGGAAGAGACCTCTAATTTGGTCCTCTAATTTATAGATTATGATGGCCTAGACAGTCTCCCAATCTGTCATAAGTCATTGGGTGGGATAAATGGCAAAAATTGATTGTCATTTGTCCCACCCTTAAATTTTTGAGGGGTCTAGACCATGACCATCCCACCTAGGGATGGTTGCTTGTGGTTGTCCCTGGGTGGGACGAACACGAACTATGGTCATCCTAGGGTGGGATGACCATGGCTGCATGGCCTGAATTTCCCAAAAGTGGGGTAAACCTTAACAAAATTGGTCAATACCCCTAATTAACCAATGAGGGTTATCCAATGGGTCCATATAGTATCGATAAGAGTGGTGACATCATAGTATTACATGATTTACATGATTTTACTATCTATAGATACCCCTTTTTGAGATGTGTTGTGTGAAACAGAACATGAAAGCAAAAATAGATGACTAAATCATAAAATAATTAGGTTTATTTAGTAACCTAACAAAATTTATATGCCTCCATTGTGGAAAGAGCATACATTCTTGGAATCCTTGCTTTTGACATAATTGAAGGATTGATTTTGTTATACCTTTCAACCACCCTACAATAGCAATTTTGGGGCTTAGGGTATACTTGGTCTTGGTTCCTTATTTTACCTATCTTGGGATACATGTATCGAGGCTTAAAGTATACAAAGACTTTGTTTTGTTGAATTTATAGCCCCAACGTAGGCTTAAAATTTATCTTTGACAATGATTCTTTTGAATGTATGCAAGTTACACTTTTGAGTGTTTGAGTGTTGATTTTGATTATGAATTCATTATTATGACTACCCCCTCAAGCGATGAGTCAATGAGGGCATGAAAAATGATAAAAATGATCATTCGATTGACCCATATGACTGGATTGGGATTACCTTCAATTTTACCCATTGTAATATTTATCAATTTTATGAGGATTTTGATGGTTTTGTTGATATTTCATGGCAAAATAGAACTGAATACCTTATTACCATGGAGTGGACCAACCACAATGGAATTATTGGGGATTGAGGTAAATAATTTTCCATTCATACTTGAGCACTTTCAGTTTAATCTTGATCCTTTGTGAATTTTATCAATTTTGACTTGTTTTCGATGGTTTTTAGGCCATTTTATTGATCCTTTTTATCTATGTTATGGGATTTTTTGGTTTCCATCCTAGGGTGGGATGGCTGTATGGTTTATGGATATATTAGGGTTTTATGATCATCCAATTTTTTGGCCATCCCACCCTAGTATGGCCATGCTCATCCTAGTGCTTTTTAAGCTCAAAATTGGCCAAATGAGCTCATTTTCACACTTCTAACTTGGCAAATTGAGAGGTGAGGAGTAGAAGAGTGATTTGACAGAGTGGAGCACTACTGAAACCATCCCAAAGTCACCATGTGAAGAACATGGAATTATACTGAGAGAGGGGGTGAACAGTATAAGACTTAACCAATTAATAATTTTAACTTTAGATAGCAGTGGCATCAACACAACATTAATCAAGACAGAAAGCATCACACATTGAAGACCCATTTTTAACGTGGTTCACCCAAAATGGTTGGGCTATGTCCACAAAAATTTTCTCTAAAAGTTATCTCAAATTTCTTTGGGAATCCTTCCCAATTACAATGTTTATGAGCCTCGGCCCAAAGGAGATACCTTCCCCTCTGCTCTGGAAATGATCCCTTAGAAGATCAACTGCCTCTACCTCTTGCCAGCACGTGGAACTCCTTTCCACCGAAGACCTCCTATCCTCAATGCTTAGCCTAAGAGACCTCTACCTTCTATGATCACGTCCACAACATCTTAGCAACCTATACCAAACACAGTCAGTCGGTCTAGTACAAGTCTTCCTCTTTCTATCAGATCTATCCAACTCTTGAACAAATCAATCCTCTGCATACAAGCCTTCTCAAAGACTTGCCAACTGTCCTCAGGTTCTACTCATAGAACCAATGCACCTCTATCCTCAAGTTCTCTGATAGAACTATCAAACTTAGCTCACAATTCCTCTGCTAGGACCTATCCAAATTTGCTCACAAGTCCCCACCGGAACCTGTCCAAAACTACTCACAAGTCCCCATTGAAACCTATCTAAAAACTACTCACAAATCCCCACTAGAACCTATCCAAAAATTGCTCACATGTCCCCACTGGAACCTGTCCAAAAACTGCTCACAAGTCCCCACCGGAACCTGTCCAAAAACTCAGCAAGCTCACCAAGAAAAACTTTCTTAGTAGGAAATCACAAAGTGAATTGTTAGAGACCCAATGTGATTTGTCAAACTCATAGAAGCATAAAGAGAATTGTTAGAGACTCAATATGTTCTATACTCAAATCCCAATCTCAAAACTCAACTCAAATACACTCAGCTCAATCTAAATCTCAAATCTGAAAACTCAACTCAATATCTAAAATGGATAGGATAGAATGTTTTCTTTCAAGAACATGAAACCCCAACAATTGCCAACTATGCAAAGAATCACATAACAATGATACTCATGTTATTTTCACCATAAATTAGGGTTTCAACAACAATGCTCATCAAAAAAGGTTTAGTCAACCAACACCATTCAACTCAACATCAACCTTGAAGCATTCAACCAATCATCACAAGAAAAGGAAACAAGTAGAAATCCTTTTCCCTCCAAAGATATTTGAACAAAACAGCCACCAACACAATATCACCAAATGCAAAGAATAACTTGCTCAAATCAACTCAATGGAGTAAGCCCAATATCATGAATCAAGTAAAGCAATAACTTGATCAAACAACCTCTATGGAAGCAACTCAACCATCAAAATCAAAAAAGCCAACCAAGGGTTCCACCAACTCAATGCAAGTAGCTAGACTCACAAATATAAACCCTAGTGCACAAAGCTTCCACTATCTCAAACCAGAAATTATGCATTCACCAAAAACTCTCCTTAAGGATAACAATGCATAAGTAGTCTTCAACAAACCATAAAATAGGATTTACACCTAGCAAAAAGATACCTAGTAGAATACCTTTTCACTCCAACCTTATTTCAGAAAACATACACCAATCATACTCATAAGAAGAATGTGCCCATACCTTATTGGAGTAGAAGATAATTGAACCTTCAAGATGTCACCACACACAACTCTCAAACTTATAAATCGCTGTCCAAGAAACACCGAATTTCATGACATAAAGACGTTTTAATAAAAATGTGTGTTACTCTAGCAAAGCACCCCCCCGAGACTCGAAACGGTGACCTCCGCCAATGCAGCGCCCAACTGCAGCCTTCGCTGCCACTAGCCCATGCGGGCTACAAATTTCACAAGTGAAATTCCCTCCACTTCACCCTCGAAAAAACTCTCGATGACTTTTCAACCGCACGTGCTTCTAAGTCTTCCTTCGATCACAGCGAATACAGAGCACAAACACCGCAAATTGCATTCGAGGAATTTTGAATTAATTAGCCTTCCAACCTTAGCAATTGGAGAATAAATAGTCTCTTCGAAGACACCTTGACGTCGACGGAAATAAAGACCATTTCGAAATTAATCAAAAGTCTTTTCAAAAAGGGTTTAAAAACCCTTAAATAATTTTAATAAATTAAGAATAAAAAAAGGTTTAAAAACCTTTAAGTATTTTTAATAAATTAAAAATAATTTCTCCCTTAATTAATTAAATAATTAATTAATTAAAACCTTGAAGGGTTTTAAATAATAATTAAATAAATAATAAAGATAACCTCCATTGGTTTTAATAAAAAACATTTAACTTGGTTTTAATAAAAACCCTATCCAACTTGGTTTTAATAAAAATCGGTTTGGTTTTAATGAAAAACCCTTGCCAATGGAATCTCTCTGGATTCTCTTTAAAATATTCTCTTGGAATCTTCCACCTTTGAATCCAACACATCCTCTTAACATTAATGCCATTTCCTTTTGACATCAATGACAACTCATAGATAAGAAGCTAGGATCTCAAACCCAAAATTGCTAACAATCTCCCCCTTTGGCATTGATGGCAAACCATGCTTCTCAACAACATAGAAAATCAACATAAACAGTTCCCCCTATCTTGAGGCTTTCCTCTTCACTTTGAAGCTCTCCCCCTTACTCATATCTCTCCCCCTTTGTCATCAATGGCAAAGGGCCACCTTTGGGGCTCGGGACTAAGAATGAGCCTCTTAGTTTAATCCCTCCCCCACCTCCTGATGAGGTGATTAATTCTAGGGTGGGAGTACAACTCCCAATTTCTCCCTTAGATACTCAAATGTATCTCTTGGAAGAGGTTTGGTGAAGATATCTACAATCTGCTCTTTAGTAGACACATACTCTACCTCGACCTGCTTGTCTTGCACTTTCTCCCTTAGAAAGTGATACTTGATGGAAATATGCTTTGTCCTTGAGTGCATTACCGGATTTTTGGAAATACTTATGGGACTTGTGTTATCACAAAGTATGGAGATGGGTTGTTCATGCTTGACTTTGAAATCCTCCAAGGTGGTTTTCATCCATAAAACCTGTGTACACCCAGCCACTGCTGCTATGTATTCAGCCTCTACTATAGATAAGGAAACTAAAGGTTGTTTCTTACTTAGCCAAGAAACCAAACTCTTTCCAAAAAAGAATTCTCCACCACTGGTGCTTTTCCTATCATCAATACTGCCTGCCCAATCTGCATCTATATAAGCTGTGAGGGTGAAATCATCACCTTTGGGATACCGAAGCCCAAAGTCCATAGTGCCCTTCAGATATCTGAATATCCTCTTAACTACTATAACATGAGAATCTTTTGGAGCTGCCTGAAATCTTGCTACTAACCCAACTGCCTACATGATATCTAGTCTGGTAGCTGTAATATATAATAAACTACCAATCATAGATCTATACAACCTCTGAACTGTCGTTGGAGATTCATCATCTTTACTCATCTTGCACCCTGTAATCATTGGAGTACACACTGGTTTGCTGTCCATCATCCCAAATTTCTTCAACATTTCTTTGATATACTTTCCTTGAGAGAGAAATATACCATATTTTGATTGAGCAATTTGAAGACCTAAAAAGAATGACAGCTCTCCAATCATAGACATCTCAAATTCCTTCGCATGGTGTTAGCAAAAACTTTGCACATCTGAGTATTATTTTCCCCAAAAATAATATCATCAACATAGACAACCATAATCAACATATCATCATCTTCATTCTTAATATACAAATTGCTATCTACCACGCCTTTCCTGAAGCCTTGCTCATGAAGATATCTGTCAAGTCTTGAGTACCAAGCCATTGTGCTTACTTTAATCCATACAAGGCCTTTTTCAGTTTACACACATAGTCTGACTGTTCTGAGAGAGACACTCCTTCTGGTTGTTCTATGTAGACTTCTTCTACCAACACCCCATTTAGAAAAGTTGACTTTACATCCATTTGATATACCTTGAATGATTTGAAGCTTGAAAGGGCAAAAAATATTCTGATAGCTTCAAGACGAGCAATAGGAGCAAACGTCTCTTCGAAATCAACACCTTCTACTTGAGCATAACCTTTGCAAACTAACCTAGCTTTGTTTTTGACAATATTTCCATCCGCATTGAGTTTATTTCTGAATATCCATTTTGTGCCAATGACATTCTAGTCCTTAGGTCTTGGAACCAATTCCCAAGTTTCACTTTTCTCTATTTGATTTAACTCTTTGTCCATTGCTTTTACCCAAAACTTATCTGCACATGCTTCACTGAAATCTTCTGGGTCAATCTAAGATAATAATGAAACATTTGTAGAATCATGTGAAGGAATGACTCTTCTTCTTGTTTGCCTACTATTTGGATCACCAATGATAAAATCTTTGGGATGATGTTTCTAAACATATCGTGAAGGAGTTTTGGGAAGAATTTGTTGTCTTTCCTCTTCTTCATCTGAAACCTCTCTGAATTCTTCTTGACAAATTTCATCACCGAGTTCCTTGACTGGTTCTTTTATCCCTGTATTTTCATCAACTGTTACATTTATGCTCTCTACAACTTTATGAGTTCTTTTGTTGAAGCATATGTAGGCCTTGCTTCTACTAGAATATCCAAGAAATATTACCTCATCACACCTAGGATCAAACTTACCCAATTTCTGATCTTCCCTTCTGATGAAACACTTACTCCCAAACACTTTGAAGTATTTTACTGTAGCTGGTCTTCCTTTCCACAACTCATAAGGAGTTTTATGATGATTGACTCTAAGTTGGGCCCTAGTGATAATGTAGACTATTGTACTGACTGCCTCTTTCCAAAATCCATCTAAAAGTTTTGACTCATTTAACATAGCTCTAGCCATATTTTCAATAGTTTTGTTTTTCCTTTCAACTACTCCATTTTGTTGAGGAGTTCTTGCTGCTGAATATTCTCTTTTGATTCCTTGTTGCTCACAGTATTCCACAAATTAATTTGAAGTGAACTCTCCTCCTCTATCTGATCTTAAGCATTTGATTCTCTTGTCAGTCTCATTTTCAATCATTTCTTTGAAAGCTTTAAATTTTTCAAAAGCTTCAGATTTTTCTTTGAGAAAAGTAACCCAATTCATTATAGAATAATAATCTATAAACAGCATGAAGTAGCTTTCTTCCTGAATGCTCTGAGTTCTGGTAGGGCGACATAAATCAATATGAATAAGATCCAATGGTTTTGAAGAAGTATACCCTTTTGATTTGAAATTGGTTCTAGTCTGTTTTCCATGTTGACAAGGACCGCAAATGATGTTATGGGGCCTTTTTATTTTGGGCAAGTCTCTAACTTCTTCCTTGTTACTAATATTGAAAAGATTATCAAAGCTCAAATACCCCAATATTTTATGCCATAACCAACTCTCATCTTCTTGAGTTAGAAAAAACTTTTCCTTTTTTATCTCACTTAGCATGTAAAGATTGTTTGGAGTCCTTGTAGCACTAGCAATGAGTTTTCCATTTTTTTCTTTACTTATCTCACATCTATCTGAAAAGAAAGATACTATGTGCCCTTGATCACAAATTTGACTCACACTTAGAAGATTATGTCTTAGGCCTTCTACATAAAGCACATTCTCTATTTTGGATTTCCCATCCAAACTAAGAGTCCCTTTACCACAAATTTTAGCTGACCTGCTATCTCCAAAACTGACTGTTCCTCTGTTTGTTTCTTTTAAGACCAAAAACTTTTCCTTTTCACCAATCATATGTTTTGAACAACCACTCAAGATACCATTTTTCTATTTTGTCTTGAGCATGAAAAGCAGTTTGAACTATCATTGACTTAGATTTGATCTCATTTCTCTTTTTAGTGAACTCAAGGCTAGATCTATCCAAACTGCACATCCTTGCTATATGCCCAAAATTATTGCACTTGTAACACATGAAATTTTTATTCATAAGAGGTGCAAAAGAGTTAAAATTTTCCTTACTATGGCTATTCAAAGACTTATTGCAATGCATAGCTTTGTGACCAAATTTCTTGCAAGAAAAACAATAGCCATGGAAAGTATTATGTAACCTGTTTTGATGCCTTGGATGATTGTTCTTCTTGTGACCAACTAGAATCCATCGCTCTTCAAGATGAAGATTGATCTTGCTTGAAGACCCTGTTTCATGAATGGTGATACCATACTTCTTTTGCTTTTCACACGGAGTATTCTTTCTGAGAGCCAACTGTTCTAACTTCACTCTAAGAGACATAACCTCTTCTTCTAGTTTCTCGCAATCAACTTCTTTTCCTTTGAGAGCCTCTGTCAGAACCTGTTCAACCTTTTTCCCTTCTTCAGCTAGAATTTTGAAGTCTATAACACTTTGATGTTAGAAAAATGAACTAGTTTGAATTATTGCAGGGGAGTTTAAATAATACAATAGGCACAACTGCATTCCTGGATTAGCCCGAGTTGGGCGCATCTCAACAGGATGCAGGTATAACAATATACCAGCCAAACTAATTAGACAAAACAGTCTAATTAAAATAGAAATTATAGTACGCTAACATCCCCCTTTATTACATTATTTGAGTAATGTAATAACTAATAGCTATACTAACATCCCCTTACATCATTTTGCAATACAAAGAGAGCTGCGAAACAATTCAAATTTGACACGTGCAAGTGCCTTAGTGAAAATGTACGCAACTTGAGCATCGGTGGGAATGTGCTGAAGCTGAATTCGGTGCTTTGGAACTTTATCTCGAATGAAATGACATTGTGTGTCAATGTGCTTTGTTCTTTCATGATGGACTGGATTCTTGACGAGGTTCAGAACACCCTGATTGTCGTAAAACAAGTGTATTGGTGATTTTGATGGATGGCCCATACTTGTCAGAATGCGACGCAACCATATCACTTCACACACAGCTTCACATGCGGCGCGATACTATGCCTCTGTTGATGAAATAGCAACCACCTGTTGCTTCTTGCTGTGCCAAGAGATAGGACCAAATCCCAGATGAAAAATGTATCTAGAAGTTGACTTGCGATCATCAAATGATCCGGCATAGTCAGAGTCTGTGTATCCTTGCAAGAAGAATTTGTTATTCCTCTTGTATTATAAGCCATATTCTATAGTACCATGAACATAGTGAAGAACACATTTTGCTACTTTCCAATGAGTGGTCTTAGGCTCCTGCATGAACCTCGAAAGATAGTTGACAGCAAATACGAGATCTGGCTTAGTATTGGTTAGATATATGAGACTCCCAATCAACTGTCGATAGAGAGTACCATCTACCTGAGGTGAATCATCATATCGCGATAACCGAAGTCCATTCTCCATCGGAGTTGCCATAGGCTTGCAATCGAGTCATGCGATATTTTTCCAAGCAATGTCTTGGCATATTTTTTCTGAGACACTTTGATGGAGTGCTCCTTCTGGCTGAATTCCAGACCAAGACAGTAATGGAGAATTTTGAGATATGTCATCTCAAAATATTTACACGAGTTTCTTTTGACAGTAGAGATCATAGTTTTTGAACTCCCTGTAATGAGCAGATCATCAACATAGAGTACAAGAAACACTATCTCAGAACCCTATTTCTTGAAATAGAGGTTTGCATCTGACGGACATCTCTTAAATCCATGCTGCATAAGGTGATTGTCCATTTTTATATACCAAGCTCGAGGAGCTTGTTTCAGACCATATAAGGATTTGACCAATTTGCAAACCTTCTGCTCTTGGCCTTCCACTTCAAATCCTTCTAGCTGAGTCATGTAGACTTCTTCTTGGAGATAACCATTTAGAAAGGCACTTTTGACATCCATCTGGTGAAATTTCCACCCATATTGTACTGCCATAGCACACATAACTCGAATTGTCGTCATCCGAGTAGTAGGTGCAAAAATTTTCTCGTAGTCAATGCCTTCCTTTTGAGCATAGCCCTTTGCAACAAGATGGGCCTTATGCTTATCAATTGTTCCATCTGCCTTGTACTTGAATTTATATACCCATTTGCAGCCAATGGGTTTCTTTCCATGCAGCAGATCAACAAGCTTCCAAGTTTTATTTTTCATCAAAGACTCATACTCTATATCCATAGCGGCCTTCCACTGAGGCTCACTAAGAGCATATTGCACTGATGTAGGTTCAAGATCATCTATGGTAGACATGAACGCACTGTCATCATTAATATCCATATCCTCTACTTCTGTACATGGAGTTACAGAAAGTTCCTCAAAAATCAACCTCACCAGTTTCTTTGGCTTCTTTTTCCTTTTGAGCCATACTACGTGTACGAGGTCTATCCAAGTTAAAATTTGGAGGAGTGGATAAATTTACGTCTCTGATTGTATTTGTACACCATTTTGGATTCTTCTTCGGTGGTGTTGAAGAAGATGTAGAAGGACCTCCTGTCTGTGTTGACGAAGGAATCTTCTCTTCCTTAGATTCCATAATATCTAGGTGTACTTTAGATGTGCTCTGTGATGTGAAAGCTTCATCAAAGACAACATCTCTGCTGACATGAATTTTCTTGGTCAAAGGATCTATCAAACGATATCCTTTAGAGTGCTCATCATAACCGAGAAAAATACATCTCAGTGTTTTCTCATCTAGCTTCTTCCTTTTCTCTTTTGGTATGTGCATGAAAGCGTGACATCCAAAAATACGTAGATGAGATATGGAGGGTTTTCGACCACTCCATGCTTCCTGTGGAGTCATTCCTTTTAGGGCCTTTGTGGGTGCCCTATTAAACAGATATACTATAGTGGTGATAGCTTCTGCCCAATATTGTTGCCCAAGAGTAGCTCCCGTGAGCATACAACGAACCATTTCCATGATAGAATGGTTCCTTCTCTCAAACAACTCCATTTCTTTCGAGGAGTATAGGCAGTTGTTAACTGTCTCTTGATTCCATGCTTATCTAAGAATGCAAAAAATTCATTAGAGATAAACTCCTCCCCTCGATCTGAGTGGAGGGTTTTAATAGAAGCTCCTGACTCCTTCTCAACGGATTTCTTGAACTGCTGGAAGAATGCGAAAGCTTCGGATTTCAGCTGGAGAAAGAAAACCCACATCTTTCGTGAGTAGTCATCTACGAATAACTAAAAGTACCTCTTCCCTCCATAACTGTTGGGTGTGAAAGGACCGCACAGATCGGTGTGAATTAACTCCAGAGGTTTTTGTGCTCTTTTTGAGCTCTTCTCAAATGGTACTCTATGTCGCTTTCTCGCCAGCGGTCGGAGCACACCGGCAATGTGGCGTAAAAGGAAGGAAGACCCTTTACCATCTCATACTTACCGAGCTCAAGTAAGTAGCCGTAACTAAGATGCCCATATCTCTTGTGCCATAGGGAAGTTGCCTCCTTGGTAGATACAGTCATGGCAACATGTGGAGTAGAGATAGCATCTAGGGCAAATAAGCCGTGCTTATATGAAGCTGTTGCAATCTGCTTACACTTCCTAGTAATAGTACAACACTTCTTTCCATTCTCAACATGAAAGTTGACAACCATATTTCTATCCAAGATTTGTGTGACTGACAACAAATTGTTAGCCAATCTCGAAACATAAAGGACTTTGTCAATCTGACACTTGTCATCAAGAAGAGTGACTGAAACTGTACCCTCTCCCTGAAACCTATAGGTTTTATCATCAGCAATGGTGACAGGTTTTCCCTCTTTGGCCATGAATGATTCAAACCATGATTTATCGCCAGTCATATGTTTGCTAGCTCCAGAATCGACATACCAAACAAGATCCCTCTGTGTGGAATCTATGGTAGTCATGAGCACCTTGTGTGCCCATTCAGAATCTGAGTCAGATTCTTCAACGACAACATTCACCTAGGGTTGCTTGTTTTTATTTTGTGGTTTGTTTTGGCCTTTCTGCTTGTTCTTATGCCAACACCTGTTGGTGTCATGGTTGTCTTTCTCACAGATTTTGCACCACCTCTTCTTCTGTTGAGGTTGTTTTCATTTTCCTTTCATGTCCTGTTGAGAATTTCCTCCTTTCTAAAAGTTGCCTCCTTTTTTACCATTACCTTTCTTCCTAGAACCCTGCATTTTGGTGTATAGGGCTGTATTGGAAGAATCATCCTTGTGAAGTTGGCGTGCCTCCTGTTGTTGAAGCAGATTGACCAACTCGATGTAGGTAATTTGTATTTGAGACACCTGGATGGAGGTGATCAACATATCAAATGAAGAAGGTAAATCTCTCATCACAATTGAAACGAGAAGCTTTTCATCCACAGAATCTCCCAAAGAATTCAATTTCTCTTTCAATTCAAACACTCTGCACAGAAAGAGTTCAACTGTTTCACCTTGTCTCAAAATCAGGTTATGAAGTTGTTGTTGAAGATGAAGAATGATGGAATCATTCTTTCCCTCATAGATGGTTCTAAGGGCATCCCATGCCTCTTTACCACTTGCTTTTTCAGCTATATGAGGTTGCACTTCATCTAAAACAGCAAACAAAATGAGCACCTTTGCTCGACTGTCTTTCTTGTCAAAAGCTATCTGATCAGCAGAAGGAGTTGTGGATCTTGATGCTGATGAAGGCCTAGATGTTACTCTAGTAACAATATCCCATAAATCTTCCATTTGGAGAATTGCCTTCATCTTATGTTTCCATGGTGTATAATTTGGACCTTTCAATAACTGATGAGGATCAGTCATCAACTTTGCAACAGCGGCCATAGTGAAGGTTCCTTATAACACCAATTGGTCCCCCTTTCGATATACCTTTTGCTAGGCTGTTATACCGTACAAAATACCCACCCTTACGTGAGGGAAACTATAGGTATTTAGAAAGATCAACAAAAATCACCCGCCCTTACGTGAGGGAGACTATAGGTGAGTTTTAGAGATCATACGATACGTGGAACATAAGCAATACTGAAAGGGAATCGCCTTGTTTATGACACCTACCATAGAAGATTCTTCTCATGCATGGGGCGTAACTTCCCCTAAACACTATGAAGAATACTTCGTCAGGATTTATGCCTAAACACAAGAGCGATTAAGGGTAGTGGATGGAGTAAAAAAATGCAAAAAATAGCAAACTTATCTCTCCCCGATGATTTATAGAAAACAAGCTCAGATGTCACTGTAGCAGCTATATTAGGCGGTGGATACAGTAGCCCAATAACGACAACTTTACTTATAAGTGCTGGCCAGAGGTATCACAAATACCGAACGCTGCAGTGCAATAAATTGCACGGATGGGTTTTAATTATTCCGGGGACTTAGGGAGTGAATTTGATTTTAATTTTTAATGTTATAGTGCAAAAGACAAATATGCAACATAAAAAAAAAAAAATGCCCACAGGAATAACCCACAAGGTGTCGGGCGTAGCCGAAAATGCACCTTTTACAATTCGCCAAATTGCTTTTTCAAAAAATTACTCACATTCCCCCTTTGATTTTTTGAAAAAAATAATATCCCCCCTAAAAAAAATTCTTTTTAACAAAGCATTTTAATAATTATTATGTAATTAAAGTTAAAATAAATAATTTTAATTTATATAGTTTTAAAAAACTTATGAAAAAATAAATTAAAAATAAATTTTAATTTATAAAGTTTTAAAACTATAGAAAATAAATTAAAATTAAAATTTTAACTAAAAAAATAATAATTAAAAAAACTTTGAAAAAAAAAATTTACCTTTGAAAGGGGGGAGTCGGCGGGATTTGAACCCCCGACCTGCAGGCTCCCAGAGCCTTACCGCACGGCTCATGACCACGTGAGCCAGCAGGCTGATCCGAAAGGATCAAGAGGCCCCATCGTATTTGAGGAGGGTCCTCAGTCTGCTGCCCATCCTCAGTCTGCTTCCCGGCCTCTGCAAGTTGGCTGCAACAACCTCTTCTCGTGCTCTCCCGTCCTCCTCTCGTGCTCTCCTCCTCTCTGCTTACCGAGCTCACTATGGCTGCCATCCACAGTTGCGCGACGCCTTTTTTTTTTTTTATAATAAAAAATTTGTGCGCCTACGCGGGGGGGAGTGCGCAATCCGCACTTCAGTGCTGGATGCACTACGTTCTAGCGAGGGGGGGCAGTGCGCAGTCCACGCGTCAAAGCTGGATGCTCTGCATTCCAGCTGCGGGGGGGTTGTGTTAGCGCTGGACACGCTGTGTTCCAGTCGTAGGGGGCTACGTCAGCGCTGGATGCACTGCGTTCCAGCCGTGGGGGGGGCAGTGCTGGACACACTGGCTGCCTGTGCATAGCTGCATTCACAGTGGGGGGTGGCTCCCCTCCCTCAGTCACGTGGATGCGTGACGACTGTCGCACGTCTACGCAACAAAAAAATTATTTTTATTTTTTTTAAATAATCACGCGATGGCGTGATTAAAAAAATCACGTCGCAGAAAACACAGCAACCTTCTCCCAGCAGAAAACGCAGCAACCTTCTCCCAGCAACCTTCAAAAAAAAAATGCAGCAACCTTCTCCCAGCAAACAGCTTCCGCCTCCAGCCTTCTCTCACTGCAAAAAATTGCCGTAGCAATCTGGCTCTGATGCCATGTTAGAAAAATGAACTAGTTTGAATTATTGCAAGGGAGTTTAAATAATACAGTAGGAACAACTGCATTCCTGGATTAGCCCGGGTTGGACGCATCTCAACAGGATGCAGGTATAACAATATACCAGCCAAACTAATTAGACAAAACAGTCTAATTAAAATAGAAATTATAGTACGCTAACATTTGAGACAATTCTGATCTTGCTATCTCTTCTTCTTGATATTGATGCTTAAGAACAAAATTCTCTTCTCTGAATTTCTTAAGCTTTCTTAAAGCCAAGAAGAATTCATCTTTGAGATCGAACTCAACCTCTTCATCTCTTTCTGAATCTGTATGTTCCTCTGATAGATTCTTCTCCAAGTTGTTAGGCTCTTTCTGGAGATACCCGCTCTGATACCAATTGAAGAACATGGACTTATACTGAGAGTGGGGGGTGAACAGTATAAGACTTAACCAATTAATAATTTTAACTTTAGATAGCAGTGGCATCAACACAACATTAATCAAGACAAAAAGCATCACACATTGAAGACCCATTTTTAATGTGGTTCACCCAAAATGGTTGGGCTACGTCCACAAAACTTTTCTCTAAAAGTTATCTCAAAGTTCTTTGGGAATCCTTCCCAATTACAATGTTTATGAGCCTCGATGCAAAGGAGATACCTTCCCCTCTGCTTTGGAAATGATCCCTCAGAAAATCAACTACCTCTACCTCTTGCCATCACATGGAAATCCTTTCCACCGAAGGCCTCTTGTCCTCAATGCTTAGCCTAAGAGACCTCTGCCTTCTATGATCACGTCTACAGTAGCTCAGCAACCTGTACCAAACACAATCAGTCGGTCTAGTACAAGTCTTCCTCTGTCTGTCAGATCTGTCCAACTCTTGAAAAAATCAATCCTCTGCATACAAGCCTTCTCAAATACTTGCCAACTATCCTCAGGTTCTACTTATAGAACAAATGCACCTTTGTCCTCAAGTTCTCTGATAGAACTATCAAACTCAACTCACAAGTCCTCTGCTAGGACCTGTAGAAATATGCTCACAAGTCCCTATCGGAACCTGTCCAAAACTGCTTACAAGTCCCCACCGAAACCTGTCCAAAAATTTCTCACAAGTCCCCACCGGAACTTGTCCAAAAATTGCTCACATGTCCCCACTGGAACCTGTCCAAAAACTGCTCACAAGTCCCCACCGGAACCTGTCCAAAAACTCAACAAGCTCACCAAGAAAAACTTTCTTAGTAGGAAATCACAAAGTGAATTGTTAGAGAACCAATGTGATTTGTCAAACTCATAGAAGCATAAAGAGAATTGTTAGAGACTCAATATGTTCTATACTCAAATCCTAATCTCAAAACTCAACTCAAATACACTCAGCTCAATCTAAATCTCAAATCTGAAAACTCAACTCAATATCTAAAATGGATAGGATAGAATTTTTTCTTTCAAGAACATGAAACCCCAACAATTTCCAACTATGCAAAGAATCACATAACAATGATACTCATGTTATTTTCACCATAAATTAGGGTTTCAACAAAAATGCTCATCAAACAAGGTTTAGTCAACCAACACCATTCAACTCAACATCAACCTTGAAGCATTCAACCAATCATCACAAGAAAAGGAAACAAGTAGAAATCCTTTTCCATCCAAAGATATTTGAACAAAACGACCACCAACACAATATCACCAAATGCAAAGAATAACTTGCTTAAATCAACTCAATGGAGTAAGCCCAATATCATGAATCAAGTAAAGCAATAACTTGATCAAACAACCTCTATGGAAGTAACTCAACCATCAAACTCAAAATAGCCAACCAAGGGTTCCACCAACTCAATGCAAGTAGCTAGACTCACAAATATAAACCCTAGTGCACAAAGCTTCCACTATCTCAAACCAGAAATTATGCATTCACCAAAAACTCTCCTTAAGGATAACAATGCATAAGTAGTCTTCAACAAACCAGAAAATAGGATTTACACCTAGCCAAAGGATACCTAGTAGAATAACTTTTCACTCCAACCTTATTTCAGAAAACATACACCAATCATACTCATAAGAAGAATGTGCCCATACCTTATTGGAGTAGAAGATAATTGAACCTTCAAGCTGTCACCACACACAACTCTCAAACTTATAAATCGTTGTCCAAGAAACTCCGAATTTCGTGGCATAAAGATGTTTTAATAAAAACGTGTGTTACTCTAGCAAAGCACCCCCGCGAGACTCGAAACGACGACCTCCGCCAATGCAACGCCCAACAATAGCCTTCGCTGCCACTAGCCCACACGGGCTACGAAGTTCACAAGTGAACTTCCCTCCACTTCACCCTCGAAAAAACTCTCGAAGACTTTTCAACCGCACGTGCTTCTAAGTCTTCCTTCGATCGTAGCGAATACAGAGCACAAACACCGCAAATTCCATTCGGGGAATTCCGAATTAATTAGCCTTCCAACCTTAGGAGTTGGAGAATAAATAGTCTCTTCGAAGACACCTTGACGTCGACGGAAATAAATACCATTTCAAAATTAATCAAAAGTCTTTTCAAAAAGGGTTTAAAAACCCTTAAATAATTTTAATAAATTAAGAATAAAAAAAGGTTTAAAAACCTTTAAGTATTTTTAATAAATTAAAAATAATTTCTCCCTTAATTAATTAAATAATTAATTAATTAAAACCTTGAAGGGTTTTAAATAATAATTAAATAAATAATAAAGAGAACCTCCATTGGTTTTAATAAAAACCATTTAACTTGGTTTTAATAAAAACCCTATCCAACTTGGTTTTAATAAAAACTGGTTTGGTTTTAATGAAAAACCCTTGCCAATGGAATCTCTCCGGATTCTCTTAAAAATATTCTCTTGGAATATTCCACCTTTGAAGCCAACACATCCTCTTAACATTAATGCCATTTCCTTTTGACATCAATGACAACTCATAGACAAGAAGCTAGGATCTCAAACCCAAAATTGCCAACACCATGAGCCAACCTCAAGACTCATCGAGCGACGAAGCCGGTGTGATATGGGTAAGGGCTGTATTTTAACCTATACTTTATTGAAATTAGAGATGTAATTATTTTTGCATTTTCCAACCACACACACTAAATATCAGTAAATGAACCACATTAGTGATAGCATTTAGGAATTTGTGCTTTTATTCTTGGTTTGTGTGCCATTTAATTTTATTTTTTAATATTTTTATGTTATTTTATGCTTATTTTTGGGGGCTAGGAAGGACCTTTTTAGCATTTTTGGGGGTCATCCCTGGGTGGGAAAGTCACAAATTTTGGGGAAAGGCCCCTTCTCTGAGATTTTTTTGCCATTTATTTTTGGTGCGTTTATTATTAATATTGCTTGCCTCTATCAGGTGGTCAAGAGTCGATATCGATTTTTGATGCATTTTTAGACTATGAGGGACTTATTGGTAGAGGATGACTTGAAATGTCTTGATGCTATTGGTCTCAAGTAAGAGACACGATTAGAGCTAGTGGTGGGTGGCATATCCTATCTAACCACATTGATAGATTTATGGTCCCCTCACACTAACAATTTTCACTTATCTATTGGGGAGATGACAGTGAGTTAGAGGATATCTACCAAATTTTGTGCATTCTAATAGAGGGACATCTGATTGTATCTACTCATCATGATCTTAGAGATACGATTTTGTAGAGATACTTTGTAGTGGATTGGCCAGAGGCACTACGATATTTTACTAGAGAGGGTATCCTAGTGGATTTATGGTATGAGGTAGAGGTATTGACTACGAGACATGCCTTGCTGATGATTCTGATCTCCAACATGTTGCTACCATAATTGTTAGGATCCATGTTCCCCTAAAATATTTGGGAGTTGATATTTTCACTTGTGGAGTGTGCCACAGAGAGGTCGTTAGTGATGTCTTAGGGTACTAATTTATTGGTATAGCTATATTATGAGTTGTATGTTATTCACTCTCATGGACATAAAGGATTGGGATATAGCTTTCTACTACAAGTGTGGGGATGGTAGCACATTGTTATGGATCGATCACAGAGACTACCTTGGACAACACAAGAACAACTTGCATATAGAGAGATATGATATGGGATCATATGGAAGCAAGACTAGGAGAAGGGTCAGAGTCATCCCTATACATGTACGATTGATCATTATGCATAATCATTTTCATAGCTCAGGGTAGAGGAGGTTACTTAGAGGCTCTACATGGATTGTGCAGCATAGCCTAAGGCTGAGGTGTATCTTCATTGGGTGAGGTGATGGATATGGTTAGTTGGTTGACATGGGACCGAGTGAGAGTACTTCATATATGCTCAAGTTTTATGGTATTTTGGGCTACATCAAGGGTTGCCTAGCAAGCTAGTGATCTACTGATGCTGTGGAGATGAGAGGATGCTCACTTGGACTACAATTGAGATAGTTGGAGAGGAGGAAGATCCTATAGTGGAAATCTATAAGATATATAATGCAAGGAATAAAGCAGAGTATAAATCCTGGTGGGTGATGCACTAGTGGTGAGGGGAGGGGTCGCTAGGAGGTGACACAACTATGGTTACATGGGAGGCTCATGGGGATGCTCTAAATGAGGGACACAAGGAGGATCCATATTGAATGTCACAATATGATGTAATATGTTAATTTTAATGACACCCACTTATTCACCCAAATGAAAAGGTTTACTAATTTTAATAACTCCTATTCATTGACAAATTTGAACTACAATATAATTTGAATGACATTCCAATCCTTCAACCAACTAAAAATTCATAATTCTATTTATGAAACTATCTTTAAAAATTGTGAAGAATAATTAGAAATTCACAATAGGTTTCAAATTCATTCTACCTTGTTTGATTTCCTAATCAATATTCAACATGTTAATATCCTTTGGACAATGATCACAAACTATATCTAACACCTAATGATTCTATGGTGAGCTTAGATGTGGACGACAATGGGATGATGCCCAATTTTGATGTATGGTGGGCGAGGCAGGTATGGGAGCCAGTGCTTGGGGTGGTCGATGGATGGGTGGAGGCAACATGAGTGCTACCTGATAGGGGTCTACCAGGTGGGATAAGGGTAGCAAGCTAGTGATCTACCGATGCTGTGGAGATGAGAGGATGCTCACTTGGCCTACAATTGAGATAGTTGGAGAGGAGGAAGATCCTATAGTGGACATCTATAATATATATAATGCAAGGACTAAAGAAGAGTATAAATCCTGGTGGGTGATGCACTAGTGGTGAGGGGAGGGGTCTCTAGGAGGTGACACAACTATGGTTACATGGGAGGCTCATGGGGATGCTCTAAATGAGGGACACAAGGAGGATCCATATTGAATGTCACAATATGATGTAATATGTTCATTTTAATGACACCCACTTATTCACCCAAATGGAAAGGTTTCCTAATTTGAATAACTCCTATTCATTGACAAATTTGAACTACAATATAATTTGAATTATATTCCAATACTTCAACCAACTAAAAATTCATAATTCTATTTATGAAACTATCTTTAAAAATTGTGAATAATAATTAGACATTCACAATAGGTTTCAAATTCATTCTACCTTGTTTGATTTCCTAATCAATATTCAACATGTGAATATCCTTTGGACAATGATCACAAACTATATCTAACACCTAATGAGTCTATGGTGAGCTTAGATGTGGACGACAATGGGATGATGCCCAATTTTGATGTATGGTGGGCGAGGAAGGTATGGGATCCAGTGCTTGGGGTGGTCGATGGACAGGTGGAGGCAACATGAGTGCTACTTGATAGGGGTCTACCAGGTGGGATAAGGGTAGCAAGCTAGTGATCTACCGATGCTGTGGAGATGAGAGGATGCTCACTTGGCCTACAATTGAGATAGTTGGAGAGGAGGATGATCCTATAGTGGACATCTATAAGATATATAATGCAAGGACTAAAGCAGAGTATAAATCCTAGTGGGTGATGCACTAGTGGTGAGGGGAGGAGTCTTTAGGAGGTGACACAACTATGGTTACATGGAAGGCTCATGGTGATGCTCTAAATGTGGGACACAAGGAGGATCCATATTTAATGTCACAATATGATGTAATATGTTCATTTTAATGACACCCACTTATTCACCCAAATGGAAAGGTTACCTAATTTGAATAAATCCTATTCATTGACAAAGTTGAACTACAATATAATTTGAATGACATTCCAATCCTTCAACCAACTAAAAATTCATAATTCTATTTATGAAAATATCTTTAAAAACTGTGAAGAATAATTAGACATTCACAATGGTTTTCAAATTCATTCTACCTTGTTTGATTTCCTAATCAATATTCAACATGTGAATATCCTTTGGACAATGATCACAAACTAGATGGCAAGTGTGTTGGAAGGCTCTTCAATAATTTAGGACAACATCCTAGCTCAGGTGCCATTTTCACTTTATTCCTTCCCACAATGAAACCTAGAAAATATAGACCTACACATACATGACCCTACAACACACAATTTAATAGGATAAAGCATTTATCACACACATGGAGTATGGATAGACTAAAAATAAAAATGACTATATTAATATCAATATACTTCACTACACCAAAAAATAGATTTAACGACAGATGAATAAAGGTGGTTTTTTACAATGGAAAAAACCACCCTAATAAAATCTAAGAGGACGGTTTTATACCACCCTATTAGGGTAAATTTTGTCTTAGGACTAAGACAATGGTTATAAATTGTCACCTTAGGGATAACCACCTTCTTAGGTCACCCTAAGACAGTGGTTATAAACCTTTGTCTTAAAAAAATAAAAATTTAAAAAGAAATAAAATATGACGGTTATAAACCACCATCTTAAAATAAATTAAAATTAAACAAAATAAAATATGACGATGATGCAGGAGCATCCGGAGGCGAAGCAGCAATCTTGCATCAGCCAAAAATGTTTTTTTTTTTCTCTATGTGCCAAAACTGTCGCGATATCGCGACGCTTTTTGAGGAAGAGCGCCAAAGGGCCAAACTGTCGCGATATCGCGACGCTTTTTGACGAAGGGCACTAAAGGGCCAAACTGTCGCGATATCGCGACACTTTTTGACAAACGGGGCCAAGGCGCAAAACGGTCGCGAAATCGTGACATTTTCGAAGCAAAGCAGCTTGGGCGCCAAATGGTCGCGAAATCATGACATTTTCGAAGCAAAGCAGCTTGGGCGCCAAATGGTCGCGAAATCGTGACATTTTCGGAGCAAAGAAGCCAAGACGCCAAATGGTCGCGAAATCGTGACATTTTCACAGCAAGGAGGCCAAGGCACAAAATGGTCATGAAATCGTGACATTTTTGAAGCGATGGAGTTAAGGCACAAAATGGTCGCGAAATCGCGACACTTCCGAGGGCAAGACTGGAGGGCGCAAAATGGTCACGAAATCGCGACACCTTCGGAGGCAAAGCTCTAAGGCTCAAAGACGTCGCGAAATCGTGACACTTTCGGGGGGCAAGACTTGAAGGCGCAAAGACGTCGCAAAATCGTGACATGTCACGGTTTCGCGGCCCGAATGAAGAAGCCGAGTACGGAAGGCAAAGATGTCGCGAAATCGTGACATGTAGCGGTTTCACGGCCCATAGGGAGAAGCCGAGTGCGAAGGGCAAAGACGTCGCGAAATCGCGACATGTCACGGTTTCGCGGCCCGGAGGCGAAAAGCGAGCACGGAAGGCTTAGGCGTCGTGATTTCGCGACGTGTCACGAAATCGCGGCCCCAAGGAGAAAAGAGAAGCCAAACACCGGAACGTCGCGATATCGCGACCAAAGAGGAGAGAGAAAGTCGGAGAGCAAAGACGTCGCGATATCGCGACAGAACGCTCACGACTCCAGACCAGCCGGTGGTTGCAGAGGCCATTATAGCAGGGCACGTGGCATCGAATTACAGGCGGCCATAGAGCACTAAGCGGTTACAGGGACCCTTGCAAGAGGACACGTGGTACAGATTACTGAGGACTGTGGCGCATTCCTATGAATGATGACTCGAAGGGGAATGGACAGGCGGCTGCAGCGCACTCCACCATTACAAGCCATGATGGTTCGGGGTGCCTGGCAGCATCTTGCAGACAGTGGCAGAACACTCGTGCGGGTGGTTACAGGGAATCCCGCATTCTATGTAATGATGTCCGACGAAGGTCGACTGGGGGGATAAGAGGGCCGCATACGCATTGTAAAGGGGGGTTCTTGGCCATTAGAATATGACTGCTGTATTTTTTGATTTTTGATCTCTGTTAATGAAATTGGGTGAATTTTCTGTGTGTTATCTGAATCTTGCGTTAAGATATCTGAGTCTTGCGTCAAGTGGTATCAGAGCCCGAAGGTTCTGAGTGTGCAAACCGATCACCGGCAGTGAGGCAGTTTGCGCCAGGATTGAGGTTGTGGGTTGTGAAGAAGAAGCAGGATGCCTCCGTGCAGGAACCGTGGTGGTGTGAGGAACAGACAAGCAGAGGTCGATCTTAGAGCCTTGCAGAGGCAAGTTGAAGCCCTGCAGGAGGAAATCAGAAGAGGAGTTGAGCCAAGAAGGGAGGAACCCAGTGAGGATGAAGTTTGGGAAGAAGAGGGTCCATCTGATGAGGAAGAAGCATTGGATCCAGCAGAGGCTAGGCTGTATAGAGCCATATCCCAGATCGGGAAGAAGCCAAAATTCGACGTCTCTACTTACTCTGGGAACCTCAACCCTGAGGAGTTGATAGACTGGATCAACGACATGGAGGAGTATTTTGAGTACGAAGAAATCTCAGATCCAAATCGGATCCGGTTCGCGAAAACCAAGCTGAAGGGACATGCTAGCATCTGGTGGAAAGGGGTGCAGCTGGAAAGAAATAGGAGGGGGAAGGAAAAGATCACCAGGTGGGATAGGATGGTGGAGAAATTGAAGAGACAGTTCATCCCTGTAGATTATGAGTTGGATTTGTTGAGAAAGATGCAGAGTCTTCGACAGGCAAGTAAATCTGTCAAGGAGTATACGGAGGAGTTCTATCAAATCTCGATTAGAACCGGCCGTTCGGAGGCGAATAAGGAGAAAGTCACACGGTACATCAATGGATTGCGAACCAGCATTCAAGAAGAGCTGGGGCTGGTTAGGATGAGCACGGTGGAGGATGCATACCAGTTTGCATTAAAAGTGGAGGAGAAACTAAATAGGAGATTTGATGGTAAGCAGAGAGGAAAGGACAGGGGTGGAAGAGCTGGTGGAAGGACCAATGGGGGAAGATACAGAGATTTGAAGAAGACTGGTGAATCAAGCAGTAGTCAGAACCAGAAAGAAGAGAAAGAGGATAATACTCAATGCCCACGCAATCAGAACAACAACTACCCGAGGGGAAGAGGTAGGTCTGGGCGAGGGTTTGGAAGAGGTGTCTTTCGAGGAACCTGCTTCAACTACGGAGAAGAAGGGCATAGGGCATACAACTACCCGCAACATCAAGAAAGGCCAAATCGGAGACCTGAGGGTCAGGCCCGAGCTGCTATAGCAGACGAAGGTGTAGAATCTGAGCACTCGGAGGAGGCAAAAAGAGGGGAAGCAATGACCATCAGAAGAGTCCTGTTGAATGAAGAGAAAAAGGGAGACCAAAGGAACAACCTGTTTCAAACAAGATGCAAGTGCGCAGGCAAGGTCTGCAACATCATCATCGATAATGGAAGCACTGACAATTTGGTTTCTGAGGAAATGGTTGCCAAGCTACAGTTGGAGAGGAGAAAACACCCGCACCCTTATCGAATTGCATGGTTGCAAAAGGACCATCGGGCGCTAGTGAGTGAGCAATGCCTGGTGAAGTTCAATATAGGAACTTACCGAGATGAGGTCTTATGTGACATCTTGCCTATGGATGCATGTCACCTGTTGCTTGGGAGACCATGGCAGTTTGATCGAAGTGTTGTGCATGATGGTCGAGCCAACACATATTCTTTGTCGAAGAATGGAGTTCGCCACAAGTTGAAACCCTTGAAGGAGGCGGATGAGAAGGTATGCAGCAGTGCCCGAGTCTGTCTAGTTGATGGCAGAAGATTTTTGGAAGGCCTGAAGCCAGATCATATGTGCTATGCAATAATCCCTAGGGTTAGGGAAGAAGAATGCAAGGAAACTCCAGTGGAAGTCATGGGACTGTTAGAGGAGTTCCCAGATATCATTTTTGATAATGTTCCTGAAGGTTTACCGCCTGTTAGGAAGATCAGTCACCACATAGATTTGGTGCCTGGATCGAGCTTGCCAAACAAGGCTACACACCGAATGATGCCTGTGGAAACTGAGGAGTTAAATCGGCAAGTTCAAGATCTGTTGAAGAAAGGGTTGATTAGGGAGAGTCTTAGTCCATGTGCAGTACCAGCAGTACTAGCACCCAAGAAGGATGGAGAATGGAGGATGTGCACAGACTCTCGGGCAATTAACAAGATCACCATCAAATACAGATTCCCACTACCAAGGATGGATGATATCATGGACTGCTTAAGTGGAGCTGAGTACTTCACAAAGATTGACTTGAAAAGCGGTTACCATCAGATCCGTATTAGAGAAGGGGATGAGTGGAAGACAGCCTTTAAAACCAGAGAGGGGCTGTATGAGTGGTTGGTTATGCCATTTGGGCTAACCAATGCACCGAGTACCTTCATGCGGTTAATGAATGAAGTCCTCAAGGAATTTCTAGGCAAATTTGTTATTGTCTACTTAGATGATATCCTGATTTTTAGCAGAACCCTAGAGGAGCACCTGATGCACATCAGGAGGGTTTTTGAAAAACTGCGGGAGGAGCAGTTACTGATCAATCTGAAGAAGTGTAACTTTGTGAAGAAGGAACTAGTGTACCTGGGATTTGTTATCTCAGTAGATGGTCTCAAAATGGACCCCAAAAAGGTGAAGGCTATCCTCGAATGGCCTGCTCCAAGAAGTGTGACCGAGGTTAGATCATTTCATGGTCTGGCCAGTTTTTACAGAAAGTTCATTAGAAACTTCAGCAGTATTTGCGCATCTCTTACAGAGACAATGAAGGGGAGCAAGAAGGAATTCAAGTGGACAGCTGGAGCAGACAAAAGCTTTGCTATGCTGAAGAAGAAGGTCACTGAGCAACCTGTCTTAGCACTTCCAGATTTCAATAAGGTGTTTCAGGTAGACTACGATGCGAGTGGCAGTGCCATAGGGGCCGTATTGAGCCAAGAGGGTAGGCCTATAGCTTATTTTAGCGAGAAGCTCAATGATGCCAGAAGGAAGTATTCGGTATATGATCAGGAGTTCTATGCCATAGTTCAAGCACTTAAGAAATGGAGGCACTATTTGTTGCCAAAGGAGTTTGTTCTTTATACCGACCATCAGGCGCTGCAGTATATAAACAGTCAGGGAAAATTGAATCAGAGGCACCTAAAATGGGTAGAGTTCCTGCAGAGCTATACCTTTGTGCTGAAGCATCGGAGCGGAAGGTCCAATAGGGTGGTAGATGCCTTGAGTAGGAGGCAATGTCTGATGATGGAAATGAAAGTGGAGGTTGTAGGGTTTGCTGAGCTCAAGGGTTTATACCCTGCAGACCCCGATTTCGTAGAAGCTTGGAAAGCCTGCACTGCGCCTGTTATGTTGGACAGGACTAAGTGGTTGAATTATCTAATTCAAGATGGAATGTTGTTTAGGGGGAACCAATTATGCATTTCGAGGGGCTCAATGAGAGAGAATCTCATCAAGGAAAAACACAGTGGAGGTTTAGCTGGACACTTTGGTCGTGACAAGACCATCTCCCTTGTCAGTGAGAACTACTACTGGCCACAATTGCAACAAGATGTGGCAAAATTTGTGCAGAGTTGTAGGATATGCCAGATGGCAAAAGGTGTGAGGCAGCCTACTGGTTTATATCAACCGCTACCTATACCTGAGAGGCCATGGGAGGATATTAGTATGGATTTTGTGCTTGGTTTGCCCAGGACGCAAAGGGGACACGACTCCATATTTGTGGTAGTGGACAGGTTCTCAAAAATGGTGCACTTTATCCCATGCCAGAAGACTAGCGATGCGGTCCATGTGGCTGGTTTATTCTTTAAGGAAGTGGTACGCCTTCATGGGCTGCCAAGGAGCATTGTGTCGGACAGGGATACCAAGTTTGTAGGGTATTTCTGGAGAACCCTGTGGAAGAAACTAAAAACGGATTTAAAATTCAGTTCTGCATACCACCCCCAAACAGATGGCCAAACAGAGGTGGTCAACAGGAGCTTGGGCAATCTACTGCGATGCTTGGTAGGGGACAAGCCCAAGGGATGGGATTTAGTTCTATCGCAGGCAGAATTCGCTTACAACAACTCTGTCAATAGAAGTACCAATAAATCGCCATTCCAGATCATCTATGGGAGCAGCCCAAGAAACGCTTCAGAGTTGAGAAGAATAGATACGAGAGAGAAATGCAGTGCTGAGGCAGAAGACTTTGCCGAACACCTGAAGGGAGTGCATGAGGAAGTGACAAGACACATTGCCAAGATGAATGCTCAATACAAGACAAGGGCGGACCAAAAACGCCGAGCTAAGGAGTTTAAAGTAGGAGATTCTGTCATGGTCCATCTGAGGAAGGAGCGGTTTCCTGCCAAGACCTATAACAAACTAAAAATGAAGAAATTTGGGCCATGCAGGATCATTGGCAAACGGGATTCGGGTAATGCATACGAGGTGGAGTTACCAAGTGAACTTAACATCTCCCCCATGTTTAACATTTCAGATTTGGTCGAGTATCATGAAGGAGAAAGCAGTGAGATACCCAGCCCAGATTTGTGGAGCATTCCAGCAGCCATCCCAGTCGCAGACGAGATCGAAGAAGTCCTGGATACGCGTGAGGGCCGCAGTACTCGAAACAGGAGCTATTCTGAGTATTTAGTCAAATGGAAAGGCAGGCCCATGGAAGATGCGACTTGGTTATCAAAGGCAGAGGTTGATCGCCTGGGTCTACCTCAGACAGATCAGAAGTGAGGGTCACTTCTCAAACTCACCCCGGGTGTCTGATGCAGGAGCATCCGGAGGCGAAGCAGCAATCTTGCATCAGCCAAAAATGTTTTTTTTCTCTATGTGCCAAAACTGTCGCGATATCGCGACAGTTTTTGAGGAAGAGCGCCAAAGGGCCAAACTGTCGCGATATCGCGACGCTTTTTGACGAAGGGCACTAAAGGGCCAAACTATCGCGATATCGTGACACTTTTTGACAAACGGGGCCAAGGCGCAAAACGGTCGCGAAATCGTGACATTTCGAAGCAAAGCAGCTTGGGCGCCAAATGGTCGCGAAATCATGACATTTTCGAAGCAAAGCAGCTTGGGCGCCAAATGGTCGTGAAATCATGACATTTTCGGAGCAAAGAAGCCAAGACGCCAAATGGTCACGAAATCGTGACATTTTCACAGCAAGGAGGCCAAGGCACAAAATGGTCATGAAATCGTGACATTTTTGAAGCGATGGAGTTAAGGCACAAAATGGTCACGAAATCGTGACACTTTCGAGGGCAAGACTGGAGGGCGCAAAATGGTCATGAAATCGTGACACCTTCGGAGGCAAAGCTCTAAGGCTCAAAGACGTCGTGAAATCGTGACACTTCTGAGGGGCAAGACTTGAAGGCGCAAAGACATCGTGAAATCGTGACATGTCATGGTTTCACGGCCCGAATGAAGAAGCCGAGTACGAAAGGCAAAGATGTCGTGAAATCGTGACATGTAGCGGTTTCGCGGCCCGTAGGGAGAAGCCGAGTGTGAAGGGCAAAGACGTCGCGAAATCGTGACATGTCGCGGTTTCGCGGCCCGGAGGCGAAAAGCGAGCACGAAAGGCTTAGGCGTCGCGATTTCGCGACGTGTCACGAAATCGCGGCCCCAAGGAGAAAAGAGAAGCCAAACGTCGGAACGTCACGATATCACGACCAAAGAGGAGAGAGAAAGTCAGAGAGCAAAGACGTCGCGATATCGCGACAGAACGCTCACGACTCCAGACCAGTCGGCGGTTGTAGAGGCCGTTACAGCAGGGCACGTGGCATCGAATTACAGGCGGCCATAGAGCACTAAGCGGTTACAGGGACCCTTGCAAGAGGACACGTGGTACAGATTACTGAGGACTGTGGCGCATTCCTATGAATGATGACTCGAAGGGGAATGGACAGGCGGCTGCAGCGCACTCCACCATTACAAGCCATGATGGTTCGGGGTGCCTGGCAGCATCTTACAGGTGGCAGAACACTCGTGCGGGTGGTTACAGGGAATCCCGCATTCTATGTAATGATGTCCGACGAAGGTCGGCTGGGGGGATAAGAGGGCCGCATACGCATTGTAAAGGGGGGGTTCTTGGCCATTAGAATATGACTGCTGTATTTTTTGATTTTTGATCTCTGTTAATGAAATTGGGTGAATTTTCTGTGTGTTATCTGAATCTTGTGTTAAGATATCTGAGTCCTGCGTCAGACGATTATAAACCGCCATGTTAAAAAAATTAAAAGAGATAAAATATGACAGTTATGAACTACCATCTTAGAAAATAAAAAAATGATGAAAAATGTTAAAAATATAGGGTTTGCCCCCATGTTTAAAAGGGTTCTATTGAACAAAAAACCTTGCTTTATTCCTTATATATGGTAAAACCCGCATTTATATAGCCTTTAAAAATCCACAATTTGATAGCTTGTAAAACACCCTCTATTTCAAAAGACCTTGGTGTGCCTTACAAAACCATTCACTCTCTCCTTTTTCTAATACCAAACTAGACCGCACTAAATGAAAATAGATAGAATTATTTTATTTTGTTTTGAAATGTCACAACTTTTGGAGTAGAGTTTTCTTCAGTCTGAATTGTTCTCTGCAATTCAGGTCGACAATTTTTTTTGGGTAGTTGGGATGAAAGTGACACCTCCCTACCTCATTTGGAAATATCTGGTTGAACCCCTTCTCTATGAGCCAACATGATGTTTATGGGGAATAACCATGATATTGTGGCTAAAACTCAATTTGGTGCAAAATTTTATTAACCCCCATAGTTGAACTCTTTCATGACTACCAAATATCTGGATGAGGTGATTTAGCTTGGTGACCATGGAAAAAGAGACTTAGTTCTAGGTGTTGGCTATGTCTTGATATTATTATAGAGTTATACCTTCTTTTTTTTTCAATATAGGTTTACCTGTTGAGGATGAGGGTTTTCAAAGATTAGTGGTATGTAAATACTTTTGTGATGTTGGTTGGGATATGCCCTAAAATTTCCTGTGACACTGCTACTTTACCCTTGGTTCTTCACTTATTTGAATAAAATAATAAGAGATGAGGGTTGAAGAAAAACCAAAGGTACAAAATGGGGTATGAATAATAATTTAATACTGGAAGAGATGAGGTTAGTTAGGTATTTTGTATTATTTATGGTATTTAGGGTAAAGTGAATTTTTCATTGTTACATTATTGAAATTTATTTAAGATAATTTAGGATATGCAGGTATGTAGGAATAAAATAATTTACTATAATAATTTTTATAGATGTAGAGATATGATGTGTTTTTTTACAACGTTACCTAGTACCTCTTAGTGGATTTTTTCTCTCCCATTGGTCGAAATTATTTGCCACTACTCTTTTTCCTTGTTAATTCTTGGCCAAGTATGCTTAATCTAGTTGCATCCTCTTCCAAATCTAGGAATAAATTATTTTTATTAAAGGTCTAGATATGTTTCAGAGTTCATAATGATATGTATATTGATTCCTCATGTTTTTTGAAAGTTTATTGAATGGAGTATTTTTTGGGACTTTTGGGAGCTTGGATTAGTGATTTTCAGCTGATATTTGGTAAGCATATAGGCCATTATATAAATAACCTTTAGTAGAAATTTTGGCTCATATGTGTTTTCTATGATTAAACCATGTATATACAATAAATTTTGTTTTGCCCTTTCAAAGTGTCAAATGGATATATTTTGACATAAAAAATGTATAGAAAATAGTCCTTCTAGGTCCTCTTTTATTTGAATAAAGAATTGGACAATTTGAATTTTATTTTGTTGACTTATACTTAAAATAGGAATCCTTTGTATGAACCATTTTTCCATGTGTTTTCATGGCTCAAATGTGGGAATTTTGAGTTCAAATTTCTGTTTACTGTTCATGTTGTCAACAACCTTCCTTTGGAGCTTCATCCCATTGATACATTGCTTGAGGGAGTTATCAAAAAATGATAATAAGATTCAGTGGTAACTTACTAGGATACTATCACTTGGTTGCACCTCATTGTACCACCTTGTGACACTTTCAATTGACCTAGCATGAATCCTGTAAGGATCTCTTCTAAAGATATTACTCTTAGTTAATTACATCAACATTTGGCCCTATCAGAATGCTACATCTAGCAAGGAAACCAATTTAATATCTAAAACCTTCTTTCCAACTATTTCAAAAACTTCCTCATTCTCTATGTTGATATAAAATTTTAATTACTTTAGTTTACAAACCTTTAGAACATTCCATGGGAAGAAATATAATTTAAAGAACTCCGCTAGATTTGAACCTGCTCCCTAAACTATGGATCTTGCACATGCATTTGTTTCAATATTTGATATCATGGAAAAGTAGAAATTTGATCTACTTGACATGAAAAAGCACATCAAAGGAGGAAAAAAATTTTCTAAACATCAAGGTTTGCCTTATCATGGTACAAATTTCTTACTATGTTTATTAAATTTAAGCTAGCAAACTCTACATGGATGAAATATCCTCTTGAATTTATTTAACAAAATTTAGATATTTCTCTTCTAGTTTTACGATGACATCACAAAAAATGCTACCCAATGGTATCTTTCTTTTTTCTTGTATTTTAACAACCTACATCACCACCAATGCCAAGAATTCTTACTTTCTCCTAGAGTTTCTTTCATAGCTCCTCATTTTCTTAACCTAGTTTTGAAATCTCCTTGGATTGATGTTATTTTTTTTCTAAAATAATTCTACCTTGCTATTTCTCCTTTTAGAGCTTGAACTAGTTACTCTTACTAAACTTCCCAATTAGGAAAATTTGGTGAGCTAACCATAACCCAAGAAGACCATGTTTTGATCCTAATATGATCTATACTTCGCACTTATGGAACCTAAGACAATCCTTTGATTTTTTTTTTTTTAAATCCTCTTTTGTTTTGAAAAATCCTCTTCTAAATATGAGAAAAAAATATGGATAGGCTATAAATAGTTTGATAAATATTAATGAAGCACAAAGTATGCAATAATGGGTTAGCATGTTGTTGTGTAAAATTAATGTCCACTTCTATCTTAGATTTACTAGTTTATGAGCATGAGAACCATATGAACTATGCATATCCCATAGAACAAGGTAAATGCAATCTAAATATGATTTTTTGGGAAATAAAAACATATAACAGTAGTAAAAATGTGAGAAAAGTACTCTTGGGTAAGAATAACCACAAATGGATCAATCAAACTTCATATTCTTGCAAGCTAGAGAATGTATAAGAACTATTATCCATGATACATAACACATGGTGGACTTGGGAATTATGGGGTGGCTTGATATGTGTAATGGTCATGAAATTTAAAAGGTTATTAACTTCATAACTCCTAAAATTTATTAATAAATACTAGATTCAGAATACTAATGTTCTTTTGAACTACATGTGGTCCATATATGGATATATTATTCAACTTCACAGGCTTCCATAGAAATAAATGGAGCCTACTTGATCAATTGTTCTACAACTATATATTTAGAAGTCTTTCCTCTTAACTATTGTAGGCTTACAATAAAGTTGATGATGACAGATTCCCATTTTGTTAGGAAAGGGAAAAAGTTGCAATAGACCAGGGCTGCTCACATTTTCTATTTTACTCCTTTAGTAATTTTCACACGAAAAGAAAAAATTCTTCAAATATCTCTCAAAAACTTCCAGAAAATAAAAATATAATTTATAGAAGCTAATATGAACAATAGCATATAATTTTATGTGTCCAACTCTAGGAAATTATTCTCAAATCTAGAATTGGGCATAAGATCTATGGAATTCTTATAAAACTTCAGGTCATATTAAAAAAATGAAACTTTAGGTAACATTAAAAACCATACTTGCTAACATCTACTTGGGACATTTTCATATCATGTAGCATAGTGATATCCCTCTTATTTTTGGCATATTCTATGAGTATATTATCCTTCTTGGGTTTAACCATAGATATGGAAATAAACATAGGCAATCTGGATAATTAATATGTAATCACAAATTTTATCTCTTTCTTATCGTGAATTTCAAAGTCAAACTCTTGCAATTTTCTTACCCATTTGTTTTTTTGCTCACTCAATTTTTTTGGGACCAAAAATACTTCAGACTTTGATGTGTTAGTGAATAATAAAGTGTTACCTTAATATATACTACTTGAATCTCTGTATAGAATACACTAGGACTAACTTTTCTATGTCATAAATGCACAAAAATTTCTTCATTGTTGAAATCCCTACATTTGAACGTAATTGACTCTACCTTTTGCATGAAGATAACATCTATGCCAATTCTTGATGCATCAGGCTCTACCGTAAATGGATATGAGATATTTGAAATGGCAGTAGAGGGCTAGAAAACATTACCTTATTCATATGTTAAAAGGTGTTTCAGCTACCTATGTCCATTTGAACTGATTTTTTATTTTACTTTGTAAGGTTAGGTAGAGGTGTTGTAATGTCTCCAAACATATTTGATTCGAAACTCAGAGTTTCAAGTTGTGAAAACTCAAGAAATAGTGCAATTCAAAAATAACAAAGTATAATAAATCAGAATACAAAATTATATAAGAAAAATAATAGAATGATCTTATTTCTCAAGGGTATAAGGAAAATAACATAATAACTTTATAACTCAAAATACAGAGAACAAGGCAAGAAATCTCTGAGAAGATACATGAAGCTATAACATTGCATCCATTACTCAAGCCTTTAATACTCAAGGAGTGCATATTTTTTATACAATATTTGATGGGTTGGAAATCCATCGTATTGAGTATGGAAGGTCGCTCGTATGGAAATTTGGTGGTTCAATTTCCATAACTTATAAGGTTACCTATATGGAAATGTGGTGATTCACATTCCATGAGTTACAAAGTGTATATTAAATAAAAAATTCTATATGAGTTGTACCTTTATGTTTTGTCCTCTAATGATGTGTCAACATGGCTAGAGATGTATTGTGGCTATAAATATCTAAAATTAGAACATTACTATTTATTTTCATTTATTTTATAATCAATTTTTTGGCATTGAAACGGGCCCCACCTGTATTACATCATGACCACATAGTGGTATTTTATTAAACCCTCTCAATTGTATAATATTTTTTTTAGGTGTGCCAATCATTTATGGCTTGAATTTTAGGTTGGTCAATTGTATCCCCATCATTTCTTATGATATGTCCCAAGTGCACCAACTCACTCTTATAAAAATAGCATTTCAATACTTTCACATAGAGAACAAGACTCCCAAGTGATGTAAATGTTCCTCCATACTCTTGCTATAAACGAGAGTATCATAAAAAAGGGACCAAATTGATTTTTCTTATATAGGGCTTACCATAAGAATTTTTTAGCCCAAAAGGCATTACTTGAAACTCATAATTCACCTCATGAGTTCAAAATGAAATCTTGAAATGTTTTATACTCTCATCCATATATGGTGATACCTAGATCTTAGGTCACTCCTTGTGAATTTCTTTGCTTCATGTAACACAACAAGGAGTTCATCTATATGGGTAGTGGAATTCCTTTTTTTCTTTTTCTATGTGATATGTTTTATCCCATGTAACTCAATAGCGATTTATTATCCCCTTGTTTGTGGAAATTGAAGAGGTAGATTCTTGAAGATCTTTGGAATATCATAAATTGGGTGGTGTACTATTTTTTGTAGAGTTGAAAAAATCATAATTGACAAGGCTTGGAGAAAATTGGATTGGCAACTAGTAAGGAAAAATTGACAATATTAAAAACTAGAAAACAAAATTTAATATTCTTGGAAATAATAATATATTTTCCCCTTGTTTACTCTTCTCTTGAGATTCTCCTCAATCTGTTTTTCCTTTTAAAATATTTTTTCCCTCGTTTTTTGGCATTTTCTTGATTTCTCGTGGTTTTTTCAAAAGTGATTTATTGAGTATAAGGTACCCAAAGGTTAAATAAATTGTGATTTCTATGATTTTTCTGATTTATGCAACACAATTGTTTTTGGCTTTAAACTTTGTCACGCATGTCCTTAATGTAATTGCATCATAAAATGAAACAAGGCTTACACTTATCTAGCTATTTGAATATTTTGTTATCTCAAATCAGTTTAATTCCACCGGTTTGTAGTTTAGTATTACTAATTTGTTGGTGTTCATCTAAAAAATTAATACACAACATGTTTAAGCTCATACAAAATTTTCTCAAGGTTCTCCATCGCTATGCTTACATGACCACATCAGCCCTTGCTACAACCACATCATGGAAACCATTTCTTAACATATAGCTGCCTAGCTTAAATTTTAGACATGGGCATCCCTTTGAACCATATTGTACTATAATTTGCCATATATGCAATGATATTCAATAATGCGATAACCTTTAGACCTAGTGAAGTCACTAGCTTAACATTGACAAAGTTATGAAAGTTTCTTAAGTTAATAAGAATCATTGTAATTTGATTTTTCACTTTGATTTTTACCTATGTTCCAAAGTTTTGATATGGATATGGTAAACAGACCTTTGGGGATAACAAGACATGTTTTTGAGATGGCAAAATATTTTTTTAATATGTTGAGATGTGTCTTCATGATAACCCAAAACTTCTGGATAATTCCCCATGGAACATAACCTTTTTACCTCAAATTATGATAATAGTGAATTCCAAAATAGCTACAATGGATATTATTGGTATTTCTTGTTATTGTTCCTTATTAGCTTTGTTAATTGCTTTTGAACCTCTATGTTATGACTTATCTATAATCTCAATCATCTGCATCTTTCCAAATCCTTTTTATTTGAGGCTATTTAACCATATTTGGAATTGTAGCAAAGGACCCTTGAATGTAAATTAGTAATACTTATAGGGTCAAAGACTTTGAATTTGTAACAAAACAAATTATAAAATTAAGCAAAACCAATTTATAGCAATCTGCTAGTTGCAATATTAACATAAACAATAGTTATCTACAAGATGAACAATCTCAAATACATTAAATGATTAAGAAATATATATCCATTGGTATTTCTCAGATGTAGAGCTATGATGTGATTTTTTACAAGGTTACCTAGTGCCTCTTAGTGTTTTTTTTCTCTTCCATTAGTGGAAATTATTTGCCACTGCTCTTTCTCCTTGTTAAGTCTTGGCCAAGTATTCTTCATCTAGTTTTATCCTCTTCCAAATATAGGAACAAATGATTTTTATTAAACGTATAGAGATTCTTCAGATTTTAGAATGATATGTTTCTTGATTCATCATGTTTTTTGAAGGTTTATTGAATGGAGTTTTTTTTGGGACTTTTGGGAGCCTATATGAGTGATTTTTAGCTGATTTTTTGTAAGCGTGTAGGTCATTGTATCAAGAACCTTCAATAGAAATTTTGGCTCATCTGTATTTTCCATGAATAAATCATGTCTATACAATAAACTATATTTTGCCCTTTCAAATGGTCAAATGAATGTATTTTGGTATAACAAAAAATGTATAGAAAATAGTCCTTATGGGTTTTATTTTATTTGAATAAATAATTGGGTAATTTGGATTTCATTTCTTTTACTTATACTTGAAATATGACTTCTTTTTATGAACCATTTTACACTGTGTTGGAGGCTCAAATTTGGGAATTTTGAGTTCACAATTATTTTAGCTATTGTTCATGTTGTCAACAACCTTCCTTTGGAGATTCATACCATTGTTACTTTGCTTAATGGAGTTATCACAAAATGATAATAAGAGTCAGTGGCAAAATACTTGAACACCATCACTTGGTTAAACCTGATTGTTCCAATTTGTGACAATTTCAATTGACCTAGCATGGATCTTGTAAGGATCTATTCTAAATATATTGATCTCAGTTAACTGCCTCAACACTTGGCCATGTTAGAATGCTACATCTCGAAAGGAAACCAATTTAATATCTAAAACCTTCTTGTCAACTATTTCAAAATCCTCCTCATTCTATATGTTGATATAAAATTCTACTTACTTTAGTTTACACACCTTTAGAACATGCCATGAGAAGAAATACAATTTAAATAACTCCACTAGATTTGAACCTGCTCCCTAAACTCTAGATCTTAAAAACACATTTATTTCAAAATTTTATATCATGGAAAAGAAAAAGTTTAATATACTTTCCATGAAAAAGCACATCAAAGAGGTAGAAAGGTTTCTAAACATCAAGGTTTGCCTTATAATGGTATAAATTTCTTACTAAATTTATTAGATTTAAGCTAGTAAACTCTACATTGATGAAATATCCTCCTGAATTTGTTTCACATCTTTTGTGATGACATCACAAGCAAGGCTACCCAAAAATATCTTTTCTTTTTATTGTATTTTAAAAAACTGCATCACCACCAATGCTAAGAATTCTTACTTGCTCTTGGAGTTTCTTTCTTAGCTCCTCATTTTCTTGAACCAAATTTTGAAATATTCTTGGATTGATTTTGTTCTTTTTCTAAAACAATTCTACCTTGCTCTTTATCCTCTATTTTTCTAAAACAATTCTACCTTGCTCTTTATCCTCTCTCTTTTTCTAAAACAAATTTTCCTCATTGTTTTTACAGAGACCTCAAGTCAGCTTCAAAACATATTTAATAAAAATTTAACTTTAATGTTAAGAGGACATGAGTAATGATAAAGAGTCAAGACAATGGTTTGTTCATGCATGGAATATTTCTTAGAAATTTAGGCAACAATTCTATATATTTTTGTACTAGCTAATTTTTTGAAGAGATACTCCCATCAATTTTGAAAAGCAATTTCAACACGATTGAAGCACATTACAATATTATGCTTGGTGACAACTTAGAAACTCAAATCACCATGTGACCTTACCATAAGGATTTATGAATTATTACAACAAGCTTGTTTAAAAATTTCAAAAAAGATGATGTTGTCAAGAATTACAATATGTTATACAAGCAACCAAAAACCATAAAATTTGGAGATAGACTCTGGTTTAGCTTCTACACTAATTGCAGTGTGCATAATTACTACTTGAACACTCTTTTGAGTAACTTTGTATGAGTATTTGCTTCACTATTCTACTTATGCTTGAAAATCCTAGGAATGTTTATATGTAAAGTTATTAGGTTTAGTGTCTTACCTAGGTTCTCACATCACCTCTAAGAAGTATCAAAGCATACAAGGTAGAATATGTCAATATATTTAGAGCAATAGATTTTGTTGGACTTGAAACTACACAAGATAAAAATACAAATGATGGAAACATTTAATATGTCCATGATGAAAGTGATGGTATATGGTTGGAGGATAAATTACTGTAATTCAAAAGTAGTTATAATTAATGGATATAATTAACGAGTTCTATTAGACATTTTTTTTTTTCTATTATTAGAAAATGTTGGTAGATAATTAATGGACAACCAAGTTAAGAGTGAGGTGAGTAGGTATCCTGAACATGAGGTTGGCTAGTCAGATACAAGAAGGTAATTTGGTAAAAAAAGCAAAAAGAGAGAGAATACAAGTGCTGCCAGGGCATATTATTAAGAGTCTAATCATGTAGCAATACTTGATTTGCATAGATGGATATTTATGTTTTCTATATGGCATGTTGTACCAGTGCTCGAGGAGAAGACATAATGGCTAAATTTCCTGTAGGAACTAAGTATGATTAGGTCTTTCCCTAAACCACCTAGCAAATTAGTAGATCCCATAGTAAGAGCCTCAGTATCATAAGCCATGATTTGAGAAGCATCCCTGATAACTCATTTTACAGAGTTGAGGGAATCTTCTTTTGTGAGTGAGTGGCTTCCATTTTGGAGTGGTTGTTTACTCTCTACTCCTGTTGCTATAGCCTTGGATTCCATGGCTTTGTATCAAGCATAAACTAGATATTCCAAGGCTTTGTAGACTTCTAGTAATTTAAAAGGGGAGAAACAAATTCTAGGTAGAATGTCATACCTAGATATTCCAAGGCTCTATAGACTTCTGGTAATTTAAAAGAGAAAAAAAAATTCTAGGTACAATGTCATACCTTGAAACTATATGGTAAAATTAGGGAGACCAAAATATTTTTCTTGTTCAATTACTTTGGCAAAGGTCTCGTCCCTAGAAACCCAAATGTAATGCAAATTTGAAGCTTTCGAGTACATTTCTCCACTGCCCAGACTATCCATATAAGCCTCACTGTTAATAAATAGATCTCATAAATGGGCACTCATTCTAAATGCTTTCTTGCACAAAGAAACATCAAAATACCATTCAAAATACTTTCTTGCACAAAGAAACATCAAATTACCCATGCCCCACCAATCTAAAAATTTAAAAATCCTACCAAAAATCTAAAAAATAAAAAATCCTTTTCGTCTGATTCCTTCATTATTTTCCCACTCATTTGAATCCTTCATTATTTTTTAAGTGATTATCCACCCTAATACAATAGTTTATAATCGGCCTCTTAGGGTCACCCTAAGAAGGTGGTTATAAACCACCATCTTAAGGCTAAGAGGGCAGTTTAAAACCACCCTCTCAGGGTGACCCTAAGTGGGTGGTTATAAACTACCCTCATATATTAGGGCGTTTTTTAATCGCCTTATTTTAGCTATTGTTAAATCCCTTTTTTGGTATAGTGGTTAGTTACCTCCATTCCATAGTATTGTAATTTTTGTGAGATTTATTATATGAGCATTTATAGAGGATTATATTAAGTTTACTATAATATTTTCATGCATATTAGTTAGATATTATCATAGCTATAACATTGAATGATTATTTTAATACTTGTTGTTGAATTTCCTTTCAGTTTATAGCTTCAAAAGCTAGCATTCCCCTCTCACAAATTTAGTCCCACTGCTTTTTGTTGCACCTGCATACCCAAGTCCCTTGTTCCTTGGTCTTAATATGGCATTATGGATATTTTCACACCTTTACCATATCTTCCCAATATTTTACCATTGTACCCCATTATTTTCACCAACTTGGATCCAGTTTATTTGGTGAGACTTTCATTGTCGCTCTAAACTCTATCATCACTATGACAATGTGTTTCATCACCCTCTAAAGTGACATTATTACTATAAACATTGTCAATATGGCATTTTTCATGGCAAATGATGAACTGATGATGTTCTATAGGAGTTTCCATTTCTCCTTATTTTCTATAGGAGTTTCTATTAGTTATGTAGATTGTTAACCTCTTCCCCATGCTTAATATCTTGCATGTGTCAACCCTTTCCTCCACTTATTTTACAACTTCTTTCAACACTAGTTTTTATCCCTTCAACATGGTATCATAACCCTTACGACTAGTGACTTGGGTTATCTACCTCTTCCCTATAATTATTCTTTTTCTTGTCTATATACTTTCATCCTTATTCTCCATTGGTGTCAGCTTATCATGTAAGCTTGATCAAAGACTAGAATATATGTGATGATACATGCTCCCTACTGATGGCAACTAATTTTTTGAAATAATATCTACATATTCATCCAAAAAATCCTTCACCTCATGTGGGGTTTCATCCATCTTGTAAACTACCCATTTTTATATGGGTTCAACAATAAAATCAAAACACGCTTCCTTTTTCTTTATTTCCTTCAAGGATTGTTTTTCCATACCTTGGAACACTATAGGAATATTGTTTAGCTATTTCTCTCTATTATTTATTGGACTTAATGTGTCCCTCTTGCCATACTTATCAATAGTGTAGGTGTTCTACCTACCATCATGCGCTACTCTTCTATCAAACTGCCATTACCTTCCAAACAAGACATGATAAACATCCATATGCATAACATTGAATAATATCTTATTCTTGTAAAAATCAATCTAGAAACATACCATATATTGTTTAGTTAAAAAACATTGATGCCCCTTTTGCAATCATGAGACTATGTACATATTTGGGTATTTAATTTTCTTCAACCTAAGTTTCTCCACCATCTCTATTGACACCAAGTTGTTTGTGATTTCATTGTCCTTAACCGCCATACAATATTTGCATCTAAATTTTTAAATTATTCTAAATAGTATCCTTCTCTACTTAGGCTCATACATCTCATTTGTTAGTTTCAATAATACCTCTTATACCATAAAGGTTTCTTCTTGTTCTAGTTCTTCCATGTGCTTTGGCGAAGCAATAATATTTTCATTTATTTGCGCAATTTGGTTACAACCTTCCCTTCCATTCCCACTAACCTATTGTTCTCAAGGAAACTTGAAAACCCTATGTCCTTCCAAGAACATATAACACTTAACAACAAAACCATGTCCTCTTCCTCTACTAAATCCACCTCATCCTCTCAAAAATTCACCCTTTTCTTGGGTTCTTTAGCTAAAATTACCTTAAGAAGTACTGACTTGTGCTTCTTGTAAATGTTGCACTCTACCATCAATTGATTGTTATATTTCATGAGAGTATCATCCTCTTCCTTTCAAATTATTATTTTTCTTCTGTAATGATGTTTCCTCTACCTTGATCACATATTGATATACCTCTTTAATGATTTTGATTCAAAGTAAACTAATTTCATCTTGTATGGAAAACCTTAGTCAATTTATGTGTCTTTCCACTTTCTTCTCATCATATTAAATATGACTAGCCCTTATGGTCAATTTATAGACTTATTTTTTATACTCTTTTACTCCTAGTTCCTTTTTTTTGAGGTTTTAGAGTCTTCTAAACAACCTAATATATTAATCTGATGAGAGGAATTTAGCCTTCAATTTTATGAACATTTTCACCCATGTCTTAATATTTTCATTTCGTTTTCTTTATCTTTTGGTTTCAACATGGTCCAAAAACAAGGATGCATGCCCCTTTAGGGTTGTATGGAAAACTTCACCTTCTTAGGACTTTCTATCGATTCAAAGTAAAAATACTTCTTCATATCCAAGAACCAATAAATGAGTTCTTTAAGGTTCAAAATTCCATTATATGAAGGAGTTTCTAACATTTGCTTTCTTCCCATGTTAGAGATTTGTCCAAACTAATATTTATTTTGGTTCTTCATCTTGCTCTTCATCATGAGCTTCTTCTTGACCTACTTCTACACCTTCTTTGTCACTTGCATCTTCAATGTGAATACCCCTCATTTGTGTAGTTTCAAAGGCATCTAATTGAGAAATAGTTTTATTAGAATTTTATCTATATCCATGGCTAAAGGGCCTCCTAGTCTTCTTCTTCTACCTTGTGCTATATTTCCTTTGGTGCTTTTCACACCTCAGAGATATTATAGCTTTGATACCAAAATTACGTAGACAAGATCACACAAAAATACTCCTTTTGTATAGTAAGATCCTTCTCTATCATACAACACTTTCAATATGAGCTAAAATTCATTCAAATGTATGATTTTTATTTTGTACAATTGCCTTCTATGAAAGTTCCACAAATGTCCTTGAGCAATTATATGGAAATTTGGTTGTATGACATTCTAAATGACATAACACTATTTACCTTGGTTCAATGTATGATGGAGAAAATAATACAACACTTCCTGCAACTTCATTCAATGTATGATGGATTAATATGTATAATACTTCACTCATATGACTTGTCAATTGCAATAGGTGTATTTTTTTGTATTGAAAATTTCTTGTATGATTGTTTTATTATTGTTCCTTTGTCTAGTATATTGTAAAATGGCTAAATATGTATGAGATATAAAATACATTCTTGTATGACTATTTTATCACCATATGAATACATTATTAGTTACATTGCATAAGGTTTCCTCTATAAATTTATCAAGCTACTCTTATTTTTCTTGATGAGAGATGAATTATTTCCTTATAAAAAAGGTTTCCACTTGCCTATTCGAATGAATCTCTGCACATAAGAATCATGCTTGGAATCAGGCTACATAGATTCATTGTTTCCATCTATAGACATGCACCAACTAACTTATATAATATTTCATTTAATATATAATGCAATCATTGATGAGACACATGCACAACATTAGTTGGAAATAGGATATACATTTTTATTAACAATATTCTTGCAGGCTACTCAGATTACAAGGATCAAACTACGGTAACTTAAAACTCCCCTCTAACATCACTGACTTAGTTTCCTCTCATTTTTATCAAATATTATTTCCTACATCATATTTCTTTTCTAGATCACTTTCATACATACTCTCCTCAAGTCATTTCAAAATTCTTCCTCAACTCTCAAATTTATCTTTTTTTGCATCTGATTGCCACACCTCTTTCTACCTCCTCACCTTTGTTATGTTTATTTCTACATTATTATTGGACTTATATTTGAAATTTCTTCTCCTATCCATTTCTACTTCCTTTCCTTTACTCTTATCTCTGTTGCATGTTGCCCCCTTGTCTCTTATTTTAGACATTAACAATTGAGGGCTACTCTTCCCATAACGATCAGGATGCCCTTGCATCAAGATGAAGGGCATCCTGATTGCCACACCTCTTTCTACCTCCTCACATTTGTTACGTTTATTTCTACGTTATTATTGGACTTATCTCTAAACTTTCTTCTCCTATCCATTTCTACTTCCTTTCCTTTACTCTTCTCTCTGTTGCATGTTGCCCCCTTGTCTCTTATTTTAGAAATTAACAATTGATGGCTACTCTTCCCATAATGATCAGGATGCCCTTGCATCAAGATGAAGGCCTTCATGAATATCATCTTTAGCAAGATCAAATGACAAGGGACTAAGAAGAATATAGAGGCTTTAAAGGATGTCTTCCTTCAACTCAAAGCCAATAAACTCTTGCAAAGGAAAGAATTGGTTTATGATAAAATTTTGCATATTAGTCTCACAAATTTAAGAAATCTTGTGGAAGGTAACCCTAAAAATATAATTATAATAATAATTAAGATAAAATAAAACTTAAAATGTTCTTAATTATATTTTACTAGTACATATTTTATAATCTAGTATATATCTCATTTTTAAATGTAAAAATAAAAACTAAATAAAAGAATGCATTTTTTAAAGTTTGCAATAAAAAATAATATTAAATTTAAATTAATGGTTAGTATTAATCAAAGAAAAAAAATGGACTAAGGGTTTTTAAAATTTTTAAAAGTGGACTTGTATTGGTAGTGGTTGTTTGTGGATAATACCACATTAAATTTGTTTTGGGAGTTAAGTGGTTTATAAACCCCAAACATTTCCATACTCTTTGCTAATGGGGTAGTAAGATTAAATGTGAATTTCCTTGGTACCACTCTATGGGATTCCTCATCCCTATTAACATTGAGTTTGGGCATGTGTATGGGGGTTGACCCTCTTGAATTTCTAACTAGTTAATGTGATGATGCAAGTCTAGTGACATATGTGCATACTGATTCTAATAATTTAATGTTATGATGCAAGTCTAGTGGCATATTCTGTGATTGGTCACCTCAATTAAGTGTGGGGGTTGGCCCTCTTGCTTTCTAACCAGTTAACTTGATGATGCAAGTCTAGTGGCATATGGGCATATGGATTCTAATCGGTTAATGTGATGATGCAAGTATAGAGGCATATGTGCATATGGATTTTAATTAGTTAATGTGATGATGGAATTCTAGTGGTTTATTCTATGATTGATCACCCTTATTAACATCGATTTTGGCATGTGTGTGGGATTTGACCCCTTTGCTTTCTAACTAGCTAATGTGATAATGTAAGATAAAGAAGATTTCTAACAAGTTATTGTGATGATGCAAATCTAGTGGCATATTTATTCTAATTGGGTAATGTGATTATGCAAGTCTAGTGGTATATTCTATGATTGGTCACCCCTATTAACATTGATTTTGGGCATGTGCTGGGGTTTGACCTCTTGCTTTTAATGAGTTAATGTGATGATGCAAGATAAAGAAGCTTTCTAACTGGTTATTGTGATGATACAAGTCTAATGGCCCTCTTGTTTTCTAACCAATTAATGTGATGATGCAAGATAAAGAAGCATTCTAACCGATTAATGTGGTGATGCAAGATAAATAATATTTCTAACCAATTAATGTGATGATGCAAGATAAAGAAGCTTTCTAACCAATTAATGTGATGATGCAAGTCTAGTGGCATATTTCATGATTGGTCATCCCTATTAACATCAAGTTTGGTCATGTGTGTGGGGTATGCCTTGTTGCTTTCTAACCGGTTAATATGATGATGCAAGTCTAGTGGCATATGGATTCTAAATGGTTAATGTAATGATGCAATTCTAGTGGTATATTCCATGATTTGTCATTTCACGTTAATACTTGTTTGTCTAATAAATAAGTGAGATCATATATATTTAATACACACTTTTTAACTTGCTTTTTAATTTATTTTTAACACATGTTATTTTATTAACATGATGATGCAAGATAAATAAGTTTTCTAATTGGTTATCGTGATGATGTAAGATAAAAAAAATTTCTAACTAGTTATTGTGATGATGCAAGTCTAGTAGCATTGAATTCTAACCAGGTAATGTGATGATGCAAGTCCAGTGGTATATTTCATGAATGGTAATTCCTATTAACATTGAATTTGGGCATGTGTGTGTGGGGGCTAGCCCTATTGATTTCTAACTAGTTATTTTCATGATGCAAGATAAAGAAAATTTCTAATCGGTTATAATGATGATGCAAATCTAGTGGCATATGGATTTTAACCACGTAATGTGATGATCTAAATTTAGTGGCATATTCCATGACTGGTAACCCCTATTAACATCGAGTTTGGGCATGTGTGTTGGGATGGACCTCTTGCTTTCTAACCAGTTAATGTAATGATGCAAGATAAAGAATATTTCTAACTTGCTAATGTGATGATGCAAGTCTAGTGGCATATGAATTTTAACTGATTAATGTGATGATGTAAGTCTAGTGACATATTCCATAATTGGTCATCCCTATTAACATCAAGTTTGGGCATGTGTGTGGAGGTTGGTCCTCTTGCTTTATAACTGGTTAATGTGATGATTCAAGATAATGAAGCTTTATAACTGCTTAATGTGATGATGAAAGTCTAGTGGCATATGGATTCTAACTAGCTAATGTGATGATGCAAGTCTAGTGGTATATTCCATGATTGGTCATCCCTATTAACACAAAGTTTGGGCATGTGTATGGGGGCTAGCGCTGTTGCTTTCTAACCAGTTAATGTGATGATGCAAGTCTAGTGGCATATGGATTCTAAATGGTTAATATGATGATGCAATTCTAGTAGTATATTCCATGATTGATCGTTTATATTAATACATGTCTATTTATGTGATAAAGAAGTGAGATCATATATATATTTAATATACACTTTTAAAATTGATTTGTTCTTTTACATTTTAAGCACACATTATTTGGTTTTCTCAATAGAAATATAAAGCTAAACCACTGAGATGTCTTAAAAAACTTAATTGTCTGGGTACACTCATAATTTTAATGTTCTATTATGTTATAGGGTAATTGACGATAAAATGAAACAATATCCACTGGTATAGCTTATTATTAATGTTTATTGATGTGTTTGTAAACATTGCATTTCCAAAGGTGAAACGAATGTGATATTAAACATCTTTAATTATAAAGAGGTTACCTTGACATGACTCAAAACGTTACCCTCACGTCACTCTTCTCTCTCCTTTTAAGGTAAATCCACTTGATGACAATAAACATGCTACTAGGATTATAAAAACCTAAAGTTTGGTGAATTTGAAAAAAAAAAAAAAACATAATGTGATATTTAAAGGTATTTTTGATTAGGACATGCCACCACCTAAATTATAAAAATAATATTATATTAATCATGTCTTTAGAGGTTAGGTATATGGTAGGTTCTGAAATTTATTAAAAATATATTTAGGTTTAATTTTTTGGGTATTCTTGTTTATGTAAAGGTAGTAGTATAACAATGGCAGTACCAATCCCAAGTTCTTTGTGTTCAATAACAATGAGGTGGAAATAAAAATAGAGCATATGTTGAAAAAACACAGAATAAAAAATATAAACAAAAATATGAACAACAAATGAAAGGAGGACTCAATAAATACAAAAAAAAATATATTTATTCAAAGTAAATTTGCAATGCAATGTTACAAACATACAATTTTCTTTTATAATCACAAAATGGGAGGAATTTCTAATTTTCCCACCTATACAACCTTCTAAAAATTTCTAGGGTTTATAGTCTTCTGGAATCTTCCAGGTTATATCAAAAAATATTCTCCAAAAAAATGATTTCATGAACTTTTCAAAAGGTTCTATCATTAAACAGGAAACATTAAACAGGAAAATCATTCAACACCTGCACATTAAAAAATTTCCATTTGATGCAGGACTTTTCTGTAATATTTTATCCCAATCTTATTGCTGCAAAATTGGTGTTTTTGAACTGTGATAACCTTAGTAAGTGCATCTGTTGCATTCTCTTGATTTTTGTATTTGATTAGGTTGATCATTCCACACTCCATAATATCAAGCACAAAATGATATTTCGCTACAATGTGTTTTGTACTTTCATGGAATGATGAAGAATATGCAAGTGCTATTGCACTTTGCTTATCACATTTTATTCCAACATATTCTTGGTTCAAATGCCAACCTTTGCACAACCTCATCAACAAAACAACTTATTTTGTAGCATCAATTGCAACAATATATTTAGCTTTAGCACTTGACAAAGCTACACTAGTTATTTTACTCCTCCAACTCACTACACCACCATACAAAGTGAAGACATATCCTCATGTTGACTTACAATTATCCAAGTTACCTGCCTAATATGCATCTACATATCCCTGAAAAAAACTCTTCATTCATCTTGGGTAAATAACACAAAACATGATCTTTAGTACCTTGTAAATATCTAAAAATTCTTTTTACAACAATCCAATGTTCCTTTCGAGTATTGGACATATATCTGCTAACCATACCAACAGCATGAGCAATATCAAGCCTAGTTTATACCATTGCATACATTAGTGAAATCACATATCTGCATATGGAATTTTTTTCATCCTATCATTTTATTCAATTGTTGTTGAACACATTTTTGCAGATAATTTAACTCTAGGCTACAAAGGAGTTTTGGCAGGTTTACTATCTTGCATTCCAAATTATTTCAAAATATGGTTAATGTAATATTTTTGGGAAAGAAATAATTATACGCTTTTGCGATCTCTGAAAATATCAATGGCCAAGCAATGGGGTGCTTGAACCAAGTCCTTCACATCAAAGTTCTTTGACAATAAATCCTTAATTTTTGAAAAAAATTTCTTATTATTTTCAATCGGAGGATGTCATCCACATACAAAATGAAAATTACAAAACTTTTACTTTCTATTTTGTAATACACACATGGATCTGCAGGGTTATGAAAAAATCTAATCTACAACACATAACTATCAAACTTTTGGTACCATTCTCTATGAGACTGCTTCAATCCGTTGAGAGATTTGTTTCAACCCACAAACAACACCTGCACCTCCTACTTCAAAACCTTTAGGCTATTGCATGTATACTTCCTCCTTCAAATATCAATGTAGGAATGCAATTTTAACGTCCATTTGTTCAACTTCTAAATAAAAAACAATAGCATATGCAAGCAAAATTCTAAATAGAAGATAACTTCATAGTGGGAGTGAGAAACAATGGTGAAAAAGTTCTATTGATCAAAAATGCATTACATAGTTTTATAGTTCTTGAAAGAACTAAAAATAGACATGGTGGTTGAGAGAAATCCTTTTAAACTTATTACAACAAACTAACTTAAAGATAGCTCTTATCCTAACAACATGCTAATCTTGGACTATGGTCAAACATTAATTAACCAAGCCAAAACCTCAATGTATGCTAATCAAATTAACTAGAAATATGTAAATCAAAACATTAAACTAAAACTAAATACTAGGACTTAATACTTAGGACTAAGGAGGCAATGTTGAAAATATTCCAACATTCTCCCCCTTGATGCTAAAGATACTCATGCAAGAGTTCTTTAAGCATCACAGAGTTGGAAGAAAATTTTTCTCTTACGTTTCCTCCAATCTTGAATCAAGAAATCAGAATTTACAAAATACTTATGGTGGCACTCCTTCCACTCTTTATGTGGGATTTCCTGCAAATGCTTGAGTGTATTCTTTTGTTGATTAGCTCCCCCTTCAACAAAATTATCTCCTCTTCTGGTTTTCAACAACCACTCTCTTACATATTTATCATTATGGTCTTTAAACCATGCTCTCACATTTTGATATTCTTTTACATATTCAACACTAAATAATACTCCACATGAGTATTTACAATTAATCATCTCACATAGATGATTATACCATACAACTCTTTCACATATTTTCACACAAAAAATCACAAAAAATATGGCCATATAATGACCAACTACATATGCAACATAAAGTTGCTCCTCACACAAATATTCTCTCACAACAATGACTTTACAAGAATCCTTCTCCCAAGGAATTTTGAACACATCATTTTGATCCATGTGACCCAAGTTCTCCATCACTGTATTCTCTCCAAGAAGACTCTTCATAAAAGTTGTCTCAATGAGACAATCACCTTTCTTTTCATTCCTGATCACAAAAAACAAATCATTAATCATAAAAAAATTACCTTTAGTATGAGTAGATTTGGTGCTTCCCATAAAGCTATTTTGTAGCAATTCTCCTTCATTGTATGGTGCTTCAATATCAACCATCAACTCTTCACTAATAGTTATCCTCCTTTGTTCAATCCATGTTGGTGTGTTGAAACACCATTCATTCAAGCAATCATACATAGTTGCCTTTTCAAGACAACTCTCTTTCTGCAATGTAGTCACTCCAAGCGAGTGATCTTCATCCATGAGTGTTTCCTTTGCCATTACGATAAGAAAATCAGCAATCTCATTTCCATTTTCTGTTTCTATCTCATTTTTCACATTCTTCTCCCCCTTTAGAGGAACTCTAACAATTTTATCTTCTCCTTGTAGGAGATCTTCATTTTCTCTGTCAAGAGAGCATACATCCATTCCAAGTGAATGGTCTTCAAGACAATGGTATTCCATAAACATTGCTTCTCCATCAACATGCCAACAATTTTGGTTGATCCTATTATCATATTTATTCCCTTCCATGATAATTTTAGGTGCATTATCCATAATACACTCTTCATTTATCTCCTCCATGAGATATTTTTTATCACTTTTTCTTCTATCAACAAAAAATCCTCTTCTTCCTCCTCGTCCTCTTGAGGAATACACACCTCTTCTTATATTTTCATCACAAAATTCAGCAACATATGCTTCCTCCATGAAGCATTCTTCATCTTGTTGGTTTTCTACATACAGGCCTTCCTCTGCAAGAAATAATTCTCCATTACAAAGCATGACTTCATATGAGTCTTTACAAGACTCTTCAAAAACTCCTTCAGAAGGATCTAATTCAGAAACTGCTTCAAGGAAGCAAGGCTCTTCCTTGCTTAAACAATCTTCATGATTGTCACTCATGGCTTTATGGGTATCATCATCAAACCCATAAGCATACTTTAACACTTGCCATGCCATTGTAGATGATCTACAATTGGCTATGAGAGGAAAAACATTCTTTTCCATTCCTCTCCTCAAATCCATTAGAGCTAAGCAATTTGCATATTGCCGCTCCTTCTTCTCTTTTATCTCCTCACCTTGTAGCTTGCTCCAAGAGGGTTCCTCATAGCCTTATTGAACTATATCCCATAAGTCTTGAGCCTTCAAGAAGGTCTTCATCATTATGCTCCAAATAGCATAATTATCTCCATTGAATTTGGGTACTTCCAATTCTTTATACATGGTGGCCATTCTGCAATCCACCATTCATCAATATTCCACCTAGCTCTCAGAAAATCCTTTCCTGTAGAATTATGATATACTTATTTGAAAATCCATTAAATTTCAGATCCAAATTCACACAAATGAGAAATATGTGATCAATTTACTTTTGCCCTTTCTAGATCTTAGAGTGTTTTTGAGACAACCTCAATGTTCTTCACATAAATAAATCCATACAACCCCAAAATTTGTGAAAATTAAAATCTGTATTCTTGAGACAATAATCTAAAAACCCTCTAAATTTCAGAAGAAAAATCACAAAGGTGAAAAATATGTGATCATTTACTTTTTCCCTTTTTATCACAATTTCGGATCTAGGATTGTTGAAGGAAAAATAAATATTCACATAAATCAATCAATACAGATCCCAATGATCTGAAATTTTGTTTGAATTATTATTTTATCGAAATAATATTTCTCCCAAAATTTGAGAAGCAAATACCTTGTATTCCACCTTATACAACCATTTTATTGAAAAACTAAAAATGCTAATAAAATCCGTAAATTAGCTCCAAATCACCTGAAATTTTAACAGAATCCTCTTAATACAATTATATAACAACCCTAAAAATTTCATAATCAAATAACTCAGGATTCGTGATATATTAATGATTTACTTGAGCTCTTCCTTGCAAATCTGCTGAGTGCTGGCCACTTGAGTTTCTTTGACAAAGTGTGTGTTTCAGATCTCTTCACATCACTCTCCATAGGTTTTGATCCATTTGAGAAAACCTGATCTGATACCAAATGAGAAACAATGGTGAAAAAGTTCTATTGATTAACAATGCATTACATAGTTTTATAGTTCTTGAAAGAACTAAAAATAGACATGGTGGTTGAGAGAAATCCTTTTAAACATATTACAACAAACTAACTTAAAGATAGCTCTTATCCTAACAACATGCTAATCTTGGACTATGGTCAAACATTAATTAACCAAGCCAAAACCTCAATGTATGCTAATCAAATTAACTAGAAATATGTAAATCAAAACATTAAACTAAAACTAAATACTAGGACTTAATACTTAGGACTAAGGAGGTAATGTTGAAAATATTCCAAAAGGGAGTATAAGTTTGATAAAAATCAATACATGGGACTTGAGAGAACCCATTCGCAACCAATATTTCCTTGTATCTTTTCACTGACCCATCAGACCTTAACTTATTTCTGAACACCCATTTTATACCTACTATCTTTCTCCCAGCAAGTTTTTGAATTAAATCTCATGCATGGTTATTATTAATTGAATGCAATTCTTCTTGCATGGCATTCTTTAAATTTTCTTTCTACAAATTGTCCATGGCATTTTAAAATGTGATAGGATCATCACCAGAAGCTGTAAATCCACAAAAATAATCCTAACGATTATGGGAAGATGTTTCTCTCTTCTAGTTCTTCTAGGCTACTCCACTAATTCTTGGACCTCTTCTCTGCAAGGTGGATAATCAGACTGCATTATTTATTGATCCTCTTGATGCACCTCCTCACACATATAAGCAGGTAAATATTCACTAGGTCTTTGTAGACTATAAACTCTATGATATAGATATTATATGATAGGCATAGTTTAAGTTCCTAGGTTTAATAAAACCTTAGGTTAGGACTTAGTCATAAGTCTTATTTTTAATAATTATTGTGAGACTTTGTTGCTCACGTAGATAGGGTTAGAGCCTATCTACATGAGCAACAAAGTCTCACAATAATTAAAAATAAGACTTATGACTATATTTTAAACTAAGGTTTTATCAAACATAGGAACTTAAACTATGCTTATCATATAATATCTATATCACTCTCTGAAATATCAAAAAAATAAAATTTGAGGTTGATAGCGCTAAACATGTGCATAACCTGAAGGTTGACTTGACATAGTGCATTCATGCACACTAACCTTTTCTTTCAACTGTTATGATTCATGTTGTTGAATATCTCCAGCTGTCTTAATTTCCTTAAAAATTACATCTCTGCTAAAAACACTTCTATGTTCAGCCTAAATCTATATTTAATATCATTTTGTTCCAATAACTTCTTCATAACCAAAAAGAATGCATTTCTTATATTTTTCATCCAACTTTTTCTTCTTTTTAGCAGAAATGTGTTAGAATAAGTGAATATTCTCTTAAGTTCTACTAGGATAGACACACTTGAGTTCCCACTCCTCCATGTGTCAGGAGAACTCTCAGTGGTGTCTTCATCAGGTTTTGATGAGTTGTTGTAATCCAACGGCTCTCAATGATCAACTTTGCTATTTATACAAAGTTGATCCTTGGAATAAATCAATCAGTTCTACTCTTCTCTTCATATTTTGTGTAATGCTTTGCATGTCTATTTTGGGAAATTCTAACATGGTACCAGAGCAGGATAGATTTTTCTAGCATTCTCTCTTGAAGGTTCTAGGAGCTGGTTCTTTGTATCTTTTTGTTGGCTTCTCTTTTTTTAAAAGGCCTTCAATAAGATTCTATATATAGTTTTTTTTCAGCTATATTTAAAAAAAAATTGTATGTGGGTTATTCTGATTTTATTTATCTCCTTCTAAATTAAATAAGGGAAGATTCATGGTCTTCTAAAGTAAATTTTTTTAGATATATTGCCCATTTTTTTCATAGATCTGTTTTAAAATACAAAAAGGAATACATTCCAATTTTTGTTTTTTGAAGATCTTCTATGAAATAATCATACATTAATTATTTTTTTCTTATCCTTTAACTTAGAAAAAAGGGTGTTTTTTTCCATAATGAAACTTGATATAATAGGAAAATTCCTATCATAAGTTTTGTTTGCAGGAAAAATTTCTATCTCGCTGCGCTCGAAACCTCGAGAAGGCTCGTTTTCATGCTAACCGCACCTTTTTTTAGGTGCCTTAGCTACAACGAACGCCTCTCTTCTGACTGTCTGGGAGTGTACTCGACGACCGCCAAGGGAGGTTCCCTCGGCACCCATATTTGGGCACTATAGGCTGCACTCGTGGTGCCTCTCTTCCGTCTATCTAGAAATTTGTGATAGCGCTCTCCGACTCTCTCTCTTTTGGCGCAGTTCCTTTTTGCGAATGTTGGAGTTTAAGATTTCTTTATATCCTTTTTAACTACGTTCGACTGCCTCTTTCAGTTGAATTAATAAAAGGATATGTTCTATGGTGTAACATTTTATTTCGATGACCATATTAAGGACCAGTTCATGCCAGAGTTTAACTCCTAGTGGTGCCAATCATCTCCTATCAATTTGGCATTCCGTAACGGCTACCATTGGGTTCTTTTTAAGCTCATCCGGGCCATTCACCTTGACCATTGCTATCTTTGGTTTCCTTTATTTTGTCTATATTCATTGGCAGATTTTAGGTGATGCTAAATCTTATTAAGGCATAGTTTCTATACTCTTAAATTATTCTTATACAGGTTTATCGAAGGAACGTTCATTGTGATAGAAGGCACCCATGGCATTAGAGGTGATCATCTCAGCCATTCGAGTCATCTTCCAAAGGACCTCATAGACCTATTCTTCGTAGGCTCTGAGTTCCTTTCCTTTTTGTTTCTAACCTTATTTTTTGTAGAAAGAGAGCTCCATCAAAATGAATCGAATCATCAATGTGAGGACTTCGTTGCCTATCTTCTCAGGCTCTAATTTTTTTGTTTCATTTCTAAATCATTTTTTTGTAGGTATATCACAGTGTTCCCTCTTCGTCTGAGTGCCAAAGGCTTTCGAAGGCTTATCTCTACTTACTTAGCATTGGTTCAGCCCTTCATTTTTTTGAAGGCCTATCTCTGTTAAAATTTGTAATGCATCTTCATAAGCGCCTTTGTTGTTGTCTTTAATCCTTTGTTTTTCAAAGTATTTCCCTTCTATTTCGAAGGTTGACTCCTTTTTGCCTTTTATATTTCAAAGGCTTTAAAAGAGTCATTTGTAACCTCTTTAATACAAAAAATATCTTTTGGGGGGGTTGTTCTGGTGCCTTCTTTGCACCAATTGCAGATCCGGGGGGTGTTTTGTGTTTGCGATTGCGTTTCTTTTTTTTTGCCTCCTTTCCTTTTGCCTTTATATTTGGCATTATTAAATTTGCTTTACATAAAAGAAAAATTTAACCTTTTCTTTAACTAATCATAAAAGCAGCTTTAAAATTCCTTTGTAGTATAATTTATTTTGCTTAAAAGAAAATATTATTTTTTTCTTCCTTTTTCTTTCTATAAAGCAAAATTTATATTATACATCTCTAAATTTAATTTTATTTTTCATATATTCTTTAATATATAGTCAAATTTAATTAAAAAGTAAGAATTTCTTGATTGTACTTTTCTTTCATATATCTTGCTTAGTTCAAAATTTATTCATATAAATAAGCAAAATATATAGGTTCAAAAGAGTTCTTCATTAAATTTTCATAAGCTAAAGTTTTTCTTAAAATTAAAAAATCAATAAAAATTGGTACTTTCTTTGTCAAAACAAATATTTTATCTCCACTCTCCCATATTGGAATTCTATATAACTTATAGTTTCCCTCTAGTAAGGGTGAGTTATTACGATAACCAATATAGGCCTGGATGATATTAGCCTATGTTCCAAGTATCAAATATTTCAAAATACTTATAGTTTCCCTCTCGTAAGGGCGGGTATTTGAATGAAAGATATATAGGCCTGACATATTTGTAATCCTTAAATCAATCTTAATATCAAATATCCTCAAAATACTTATAGTTTCCCTCTCGTTAGGGCGGGTATTTTTGAGTTATTTGGTGTTCCTTAAAAAAATCTTTGGCATATTTGTTCTCATTCTCTCATTGAATATCAAGTTTTCCACTAATTACTTATAGTTTCCCTCTCGTTAGGGTGGGTAATTTTTTGGGAATTTGGTATTTCCTTGAGGCTTCTGACTCATATCCATTGCATTCTTTAAAAGTTAAAGGGGGGAACTTTGGGTTAACTTCAAAATGAATTCAATGAATACAATTGATCCTCTCACTCCTCATAACTACCATTCATGGAAACCCAAAATTTTAAATCTCATTTCTCAGAAAGGGCTCACACACCTATTAGAAGAAAAGCAACCTGAGTTTGAAAAAGAATATGAAATATTTGTTCACAAAGGGAAAATGTATGAAACTATGGGTATTATTAGCTCTAATGTTCATGAAAGTTTGTGGTTTCACATTACATATTGTAAAAATCCTCATGAAAGTTGGGAGAAACTTAAAACTTTGTTTGGAAAAGTAGATCAAATAAGATCAATGCAACTAGAAGCAGAACTAACAACTTTGTCTCCTGATGATTTTAGCAGTATTGTTGACTTCCTCACCAAATTCAAAGAAGTCCTATCTCAATACAAAGGCAGTGGGAAGACTAAGTCTGAAGAAGAGTGCATTTATCTAATTCTTTCTAAACTAAATGGTGCATTTCAAATCTTTGCAACCACTTTTCTATCTACAAAATATGCTCTTGGTGCAACCTTTAAAATGCCCTCTTTAGAAGAATTTTGTGATAGACTAACTAGGGAAGAAACTAAAATTGCAAGATATGAGTCCTCTTCCTCTTCCTCTTCCTCAAAAGCCTTAGTAGCCTCCACCTCTTCTAAAGAAAAATTCAAAAATAAGGAAAGGAATCCCATAACCTGTACTCACTGCAAAAAGAATGGTCATTCTGCAAACAAATGCTAGAAAATATTACAACAACTAGAGGCAGCTATGAAGGATCAAAATATAGACAATAAAAAGCAAATAGGGAAAGCCCTAAATGTTCAAGGGAAAACCTCCAATTCTTCCTCTAATTATTGGGTTCTAGATTCTGGAGCTACTCATCACATGACTGCTTCAGATGAGTCATTCTCTTCTATCTCCTCAAGTTCTACATGTAGCATAGAAGTGGGTGACTCTTCCTTTATTCCAGTCAAAGGAAAGGGGGACATAACCATTGATGGTGGCTCTATAAATAATGTTCTCTATGTTCCAAACATTGCCACCAATCTCCTCTCCGTCTATCAAATTTGTACTTTTGGGAAAGGGAAAATAGTTCTCTTCTCTCCAACAGGAGTTGAGATAAGAGACTTTCAAGATCCCCATTCTCTCATAGCCAAAGGAGATATTGATCACAACACTCACCTATTTCACTTCAAAGGATTCCAAAATCCAGAAGGGGCCTCCTATTTTGTGGCTCATGGAGATCTTGAAAGTAAAATTTGGCATGAAATATTTGGTCATCTTAGTTACAACTATCTAAAGGAATTGAGTACCCATGATATGGTAACAGGTTTACCCCAAGTCTCTTCTATTGATGGAGTTTGTCCTGGATGTGCTCTTGGAAAGCAACATCAAGATCCTTTTCATCCAAGTAGTTCTCTAAAAGCCTCATCCCCTCTAGAATTAATCCATAGTGACTTGATGTTTTTTCCAGAACCTTCTTTCAAAGGAGCAAAGTATGCTCTAACCTTTATTGATGACTTTTCTAGAAGATCCTGGGTCTACTTCCTGAAATATAAAAGTGATGTTCTATCCCACTTTAAAGTCTTCAAAGCCTTAGTTGAAAACTAGGCCTCTTGCAAAATCAAGAAAATTTGCACAGATAATGGGGGGAATACTGCAGTAATGAGTTCTCCATATTTCTATCAAGTCATGGCATCATTCATCAACATTTTGTCTCCCATAATCCTCAGCAAAATGGCATTGCAGAAAGGAAAAACCAGACATTAAAGGAAATGGCAAATTGTATGCTCCATTCAAGAGATCTTCCAAAAGTTTTTTGGGCAGAAGCTATTAACTATGCCAATTATATTCAAAACCGCACACCTCATAAAGCTCTTGACCATTTAACTCCTGAAGAAGCATGGTCTGGCTCAAAACCAGAATGTTTCCTTCTTCAATATTTTTGGGTGTACTACTTGGGCTCACATCCCAAAGAAGAAAAGGAAGGCTCTAGATAAGAAAAGCAAAAAGCTCATCTTTGTTGGTTATTGTGAGGAAATGAAAGCATACAGGCTCCTTGATCCCTCAACTCATGAGGTATTTTTCCATAGGAATGTCCAATTTGATGAAACATTCCCTCAAAAAGATCCTCAGTCCCCCTCTTCCTCCATTGAGCCTTCTCCTATAGTAGAACCTCAATATTATGAAGAGCCAACTCTTGAGATTAACTTGGAAATTGATAATCAAGATGAGGAACCTGTAACTCCAACTCAATGTCTTTCAACTCCTTCTACTCCTTCCACTATGCCAAAATGGGCCCGCACCATTGTTAAAGAAGCTACTCCTTACATCCAAAATCTTCCATCAACCAGATCAACCAACCCCATTGGCACTGGTCTTGTCTTTCAGTCTATTTCCTCTGATCCTCAATCCTTCAAAGAAGCAACATGAATTAAAGAATGGGATGAGGCCATGGAAAATAAATTTTCTTCCTTAATAAAAAATAAAACTTGGGATTTAGTTCCCTTGCCTAAAGGAAGGAAGTTAGTTCATTGTAAATGGATCTACAAAACAAAATATGGGCCTAATGGAGAAATAGACAAACACAAAGCTCGCCTAGTAGCCAAAGGTTTTTCTCAAATTGAAGGTATTGATTATGCAGAAACCTTTGCTCCAGTTGCTAAAATGGATTCTGTTAGACTGGTTCTTGCTCTGGTTGCTTCCCAAAAGTGGCATGTCTATCAAATGGATGTAAAGAGTGCTTTCTTGCATGGGGACTTAAAAGAAGAAATTTTCATGGAACAACCTACTGGTTTCACTCAAGACTCCTCTCTTGTTTGTAGGCTAAAAAAATCTCTCTATGGCCTCAAACAAGCCCCTAGAGCTTGGTATGAAAATATGGACTCCTTCCTTCTTTCCACAGGTTTTTCTCATTGTGAGTCCGATAACACAGTCTACATTTGGAGAGATGAAGGCAAAATCACCATTCTTGTTCTATATGTTGATGATCTTCTTCTCATTGGTAGTCACTTCACTCACATTCAGACTATAAAAGACTCCCTCTCTAAAAAAATTGAAATGGCTGATCTAGGTTTAGCTCATTACTTCCTTGGGATCCAAATAAGTCAAACAGATGAAGGAATTTCATTGTGTCAACAAAAGTACACACTAGATCTTCTTCAAAGGTTTCAAATGATAGATTGTAAACCTTCTCCTACCCCTTTTCAATCTGGCATAAAACTTAGTACTTCTTGCTCATCCCCTCTATGTGATGCAACTCTATACCGTCAGCTTGTAGGAAGTCTATTATACCTTACTCATACTCACCCAGATATCTCATATGTTGTTGGCCTAATATCCAGATTCTCTCATCAACCTCACTTCAGTCATTGGAAAGCAGCAAAATGAATCCTCCATTACTTGCAAGGCACGACACACTTTGGGCTCTTATATAAGGGAAAATCCATGGATATCATTGGCTACATGGATTCAGATTGGGCAGGTTCAGAAGAAGATAGATGTTCAACCTCTGGCTATGTATTTTGCCTTGGCTCTTCACCAATAGCCTGGTTATGCAAGAAACAACAAGCAATAGCCTTATCTTCTATAGAGGCAGAATACAGGGCAATAGTTTTAGCTAGTCAGGAAGCTCTTTGGCTTCATCAAATTCTGAGAGAATTTGGTTTCTCCCATGAAAAGCCTATAACTCTTTGGTGTGACAATCAGAGCATAATTCATATTGCTCACAATCCGGTTGAGCATCAATGCACCAAACACATTGAGATACACATGCACTTCATACGACAACATATTCAGAGTGGGGATATATACTTGGACTATATTCCAACTGAGAATCAAATTGCAGATATCTTCACCAAGTCATTTCCTTCTCCGCGTTACCTTCAGTTGCGAGAAAAACTTGGAGTAATACAACTGCATTGACACAGAGGTCTTCCACCTCTCATTATATTGTTTGGAGAATGGTTTTTTCCCTTGTGGTTTTTTTATCATCTCTCCAACAACATGTATATTATGAGGACAATCTTCGCCATCCGAAGACATGCCTCTATCTTGGATATTTTTGTGACAGATGGTTTTTCCCCAAGGGGTTTTTTCACCATCTATATATTGTAAATGAGTACCTAATAAGGCCAAGTTGTTGGGACTCATCATTGCTTTTGTAGTAAGAGGACAATCTTCGCCATCCGAAGACAAGCCTCTTTTATTGTGATAGTTGGTTTTTCCCCAAGGGGTTTTTTCACCATCTATATATTGTAAATGAGTACCTAATCAGGCCAAGTTGTCGGGACTCATCTTTGCTTTTGTAATAAGAGGACAATCTTCACCATCCGAAGACAAGCCTCTTCCTTACTTCCTTTTTGATTGATGGTTTTTCCCATAGGGTTTTTACCATCTCTTCAAAAAAAAAGACATTGTACATGAGTACCTCACCAGGCCTTGTTGTCGGGACTCATTTGTACAAACCTCCCCTAGTATCACTTAAGGGGGGTGTTAGAATAAGTGAATATTCTCTTAAGTTCTACTAGGATAGACACACTTGAGTTCCCACTCCTCCATGTGTCAGGAGAACTCTCAGTGGTGTCTTCATCAGGTTTGATGAGTTGTTGTAATCCAACGACTCTCAATGATCAACTTTGCTATTTATACAAAGTTGATCCTTGGAATAAATCAATCAGTTCTACTCTTCTCTTCATATTTTGTGTAATGCTTTGCATGTCTATTTTGGGAAATTCTAAAAAAATGTGCATAAAAGGCCTCACAAAAAAATACCCTCATGTGAGAGATAGATGGTTTTCTCCCACTCCAGGACTCTTCTAGTGTCTTGTCATTCAAAGTAGTGCATGGTGATAAATTAACCAAATAGATGGCAGTTGAAATTGCTTCAGCCTAAAACCCTTTACTAAGCATTGTATCTAAAAACAAGCTCTTCATATTCTCCAACAATGTTCTATTTATTCTCTCTACTACTCCATTTTGTTGAGGAGAATAAGATGTAATATTTTTTCCTGTAAAACTCTTCAAACTCAGTAGAATAGTATTCTCCTCCATTTTCACTATGCAATATCTTAAGATGTCTCTCTGTCTACCTTTCTACATTAGCAAAAAACCTTTTTAAATGATCAACTATGTCGCTTGTTTTATTCAAAAATATAGTCCATACTTTTATGCTATGATGATTAATAAAAGTGGTAAAATATAGAGCACCACCAATATATGGAGTATACATAGGACCACAAATGTCTGTATGAACAAGATCCAAAATATATTTAGCTCTATGTGGGTGAGAAGAGAAGCTTACCCTTTTTTGTTTGCCCATCACACAGGAAACACAAAAATTGAGAGTGTTAAAGTTGATATCCTTGAGTCCATGCACCATGCCTTTACTGACCAATTGCTTCAAGCTAGTTTCTCCTAAATGGCCAAGTCTTTTGTGCCAAAGAATAAAATCTCCAACATCTGCTTCATCTTTTTTCTTAACTGCATTGCAATGGCTTTCCTCACAAGGGCTATCATCCAATTTGAACAAAGTTTATTTTTCTTTCCTTTTACAAGCACCAGTGCACCTCTGGTGAGTTTGCATCCTTCATATGATAAGGTAATTGTTACTCATTTTTAAACCAACTATTTAACTGATTGAATATTTCTTCTCAACTGAGGGACATATCTAACATTTTGTAAATATTTAACTTTTACAACTGAATCCTTCATAGGAATTGTACCTTGTCCTTCTACATTACAAAATATATTATCACCCATATAAATTTTTACAGCATTTACCTCTTTGTAGTTGAAAAACCACTCACAATGTGGTGTCATGTGAAAAGAGGCTCCTAAATCTATAATCCAGTCTTCAGGACACACTTCAATTGATAGACATGAAGAAGAAAGAAACATGGAGGAGTTTTCATTTGTAACTTTTTTAGTTTTCTCTTCTTATGCTACCTCTTTAGTTTTTTTCTTCAACAAGGGACAATGAAACTTGATATACCTCTTTTTGTGTCGGTAGTAGCATTCCACATTGCTAAAAAATTTCTTTCCTATGTTGGACGATCTGCCTTTGCCTCTAGACATGCTTCTCCTACTGGATTTATTTTGTCCTCTTTCCTGTCAACGTCCACATGCTAAATAGACCTCTGAAGTGGATTCTTCACTAGTAGATATCCTTATTGTCTCCTCATTTAACAAATGGCTAACCACAGACTTCATCGGCAACTTGTCAAAATCAACACTTATGGTAGTATTAATATTCTCCCATGAGTTTGACATGTTGATTAACAGTGCCAAACACTGATCTTCATCACTCCATTTATCACCAATGGAGTTTATTTGCTTCATTAGCATATTAAAATCATTAAAGTGGTCTGAGAACATACCACTCTCCTTCATCTTGAGATTTTCCAACTTTTTCTGCAACATTAACTTATTCACTATTGACTTGAAAGCGTAGATGCTCTCTAGCTTTTTCCATATATCTTGAGTAGACTGTGCTTCTGTCACATTTAAAATCACAAAGTCTGCTAAACTTAGTCTAATAAGAACCATTTCTTTTCTATCTAGCTTATTAAATTCCTCTCATGTCATTCTAGTGGGCTTTCCACTAATTGCAACCCACAAGTCCCTTTTCACCAGTAAGTCCTTCATTTTGATCTTCTACAATGTGAAGTTCAATCCATTGAACTTCTCAATCTCTATTTTGTTGCTTATTTTTTGCAAATCATTCTCTACTCCTACTCAAATTGTGAACCAATGCACAAACCCTTAAGAACACTCCAAAATAAATATACAACAACCAATGTTGCAAAGAGGGAGAGCACGATTCACTACCAAAGCTCATACAACTGTCTCTCTTCCACTAAAGTGCTCTGATACCATGAAAATAAAAATAAAGTATATGTTGAACAAACACATAATAAAAATTACAAGCAAAAAAATGAAAAAAAATGAAAGGAGGACTCAATAAATACAGAGAAACATATATTTATTCAAAGGAACTCTGCAATGCAATGTTACATACAATTTTATTTTATAATAAAAAAATAGGAGGAATTTCTAATTTCAAAAAACCTTTTGAAATTTTCTAGGGTTTACTAGTCTTCTAGAATCTTCCGGGTCATACAAAAAAACATATATTCTCTAAAACAAGGGTTTTCGTGAAATTTCCATAAGATTCTCCAAAAAAAAATTTCGTGAACTTTCTAGAAAGTATCATCATTAAACAGAAAAATCATGTAACACCTACACATTATAACAGGGTAGAGGTAGTAGACCGATTAGTTTGACCTAAATGTTTACCAACTTGAGGTTGACTATTCCAATCCTAAGCCCCTTAAAGGTCCTCTCACTTGGAGTAAAACTCTTACATAGGTGGGAAGGGGGCTATGGTGATAACTTTTCAAATTAGAAGCGAGGACAATACAAGGTAGAATAAGTGTTTTCATAGAATTTAAACCTTGTATAATAATTAAAAAAAATCATAGATGTAACCTATAAATTAAAAAAAATATTATATATTTTTATTTTATAATATTATATTGTCCCATGGAGAAGAACGCAAGGGTGCAGGTTTTGGCTTTTCTTTTAAAGGTCCAAAGTTTAAACCGCTGTGTGGGTATGTGCGTGAGAAGGTGGGTGTATGTTAAATTCCCTACGGATAAGTGTATCTCTCAACTTTATAAAAATCATGGTTGTAAGGAGATTACTCAACCTTATATTGATCCTACAAATTTCTCGCACTAATCACATAAAAATATATTATATTAATAAGTTATTAGTCGTACAACTTGACAAGGACGTCTTAGGTATTCAATTGTTCTAATCAATAGTTTGGTTGTTGGTTGTACAAATTGGGTATACTATCATCATTGCTCTGACGTGTATCCAAAGTACCTTTGAAAATAGGGTACCCCAATGTTTGAATCTAATATCTTCTTGACAAATACCTAACCAGAAAAGCAACTACCAATCCACTAACCTTTTGGGACAATTGTCTTATTATTATGTAGATAAAAAATTAAAAGGAAAAAAAAAAATTATTATTTCAATGATTTTGATTCAGGAAAAAAATATAAATGTAAATTTTAAATAAAAAATTAAAAAATGTAGGCAAACTAAAATCTACAATTTATATTAATTTAAATGTAAATTTAAGTAATGTACATGGCATGGTTAGAATGGATATATATATTTTACAATAAAAATAAAAATAATAATTTTATGTTTGAATGCAAATCCTATAAAAGACATAAAAATGTATATGAAAAAAATAAAAAATGAAATTATTGATATAACTTTAAAAAAATCAAGTATAAAAAATTGGAAAACTTTTTCTCAAAATCAATAATAAAAAAAAATACTCTAAAAAATAATAAAAAAAAATATTACATATTATAACTTTACCAAATAAATAAATAAATAAATAAATAAATAAATAAAATAATATAATATATATATATATATATATATATATATATATATATATATATAATTGCTTTTTCTTTATAATAACGTTAAAGCTTTCAACCTTTACTCATGGCAACGACAAAATAATAACAAAGATTTGAGTTGTATTTTTTATCATTTTTTTTTTCTCAAAACATTATGGTATGAGGTGTAGATTAATTGGTTGTGGAGGTCTACCCAGGTGTTGCAGGTGAGTTGGAGAGGATAGGGCAATCCTCCAAGGAAGGTCTTAGGTTCGAATCTTCACCCTACTAAAAAGTTGAATTGGGTACCCAAAATCCAATTGATAATGTTGGTGCGGGTAGGGCCGGGTGCGACTCCCGAGTGACATTGATGTTATAGAACCCCCTGGTCATGGTATCTCAGACCAATACGGCTCCTCAAAGGGTTTTTTTGCTTAAAAAAAAAAATTGGTTGCGGAGGTTTAAGGTTTAAATCTCGGGTCTTGTTGGACTGAGCACTTGTCCTTTCCTTTCTTGGTGCTTTCAACGGTGTAAAAGGCTTAAAATGATTGTGGCATGGTGGTTATAGGGACAGATTGCACGAATATTTGTGTGACGGCTTTCGTGGCGGACAACGGAGAATACTAAATTTAAAATGATTGTGGCATGATCTATGTGATGGCTTCCGGAGCTGACAACAGAGAATACTAGGTTTAAAATAATTGTGACATGGTGGTTATAGGGACGAGCTTCACAAATATCTATGTGACAGTTTTTGAAGCGACAACAGAGAATATTGTGACGACCATAAAAACTGGACACCCTACCTAGGTTCATGGCGGCCGATTTCAGATAAAGCTTTTAATCTCTTAAATTACTTAAATGTTCTAAACATAATTAAAATGATTTCAATTTATTTCAACATTAATTAAATTTTATATTCTTAATGTATTTTATAAAAGATTTAAAAATAATAATTCTTTTTTTATTTATTAATTAAAATATATTATTAATATTTTATAGATGAAATTAAAAATACTACATTTTATTTCTATAATCCCTTCGAAATTTTAAAAATATACAACAAAATAGGTTACTTGAAATCACATGTTATAATGAATGTCTCTTTTTATTTTATCCTTAATGACGTTGTTTAAGCAAATATTATTTATTTTTTAAAAAGCATTACACATTATCCGTCCACAAGGACGAAACCTTCCATTCAACGTGAGTTCAATTAAAGTCAAATGCGTGCTATTCAACGTCAGTTCAAATATAGTGAAATACCTGCCATTCAACTTGACTTCAGAGAATATTGCTTAGGACATATCACCAAAAATGCCTGCTATTCAACGTCAGTTTAAATGTAGTGAAATACCTGCCATTCAACTTGACTTCAGAGAATATTGCTTAGGACATATAACCAATCCTGGCTATCAACGATCCTCATTAAGTGGATGGTCTTTGAATTAGAAAAATTATAAATATTCTAAATTATCACGAGGGATTCGTTGAAATAGATCCATCTTTGAGCACGAATATGATTGACTAGTCCACTTTAATCAATCTATGTTCGGTGGGTTTATCTAGATTCACCTGGGATGGGAAAAGGCTACACGGTAAAAAGGCAGGGTAATGCTACTAAACTTTTATATCGGGTAAGGATATCGGCTCCGAGTAGTTAAAAAAACGCCTATGTACTTCTTGTGTAAGGGGCCTGGTCGCGTTTAGAAGGAGAAGAATGCCATCTCTTAAGATTTCAGCAGTGCCCCAGTGCCCCAGGTGGTATCCATAGGCCTTGGGATTTTGCTCTTCAATTTCGTCATCTGGCTTTTACGCAACTTCAGAGGAAATAACAACAGATCGAAATTGCCACCAGGGCCACGTCCATGGCCGGTCCTTGGAAATCTCCATATGCTGGGAAGCCTTCCTCATCGAACTCTCACAAATCTGGCAAAGAAATATGGTCCCGTTATGTTTCTCCGTTTGGGCTCTGTCCCAACAGTTGTGGTGTCCTCTCCGGCCATGGCCAAAGAGTTCCTCAAAACTCGAGATCTCGTCTTTGCCAACAGACCCGACGGTGCAACTGGAAAATTCATATGCTATGACCGTAGAGACATGGCGTTCGCCCCTTACGGAGGGTACTGGAGGCAGATGAAAAAACTGTTCACGGTAGAGTTACTGACGGCTAAAAGAATCGAATCTTTCACATTTGTGAGAGAGGAAGAGGTCTCCGCCATGATTTGTTCCATCTGGGAGGAAAGCGAACGAGGGTCGCGTTGCGTAGATCTGAGCAAGACTATTTTTACCCTCTTGCTAAATATTGTCTGCAGAATGTTCGCCAGCAGAACGTACTCCGACCATGAATTAAGTGGAGGCCACAGGTTTAAGACAATGATAGACGAGATGTTCGCTGCCATGGGTGCTTTTCCCCTTGGAGACTTCATTCCTTGGCTCCAGTTTCTAGATTTGCAAGGCATCCAACGTCGCATGAAGAAGGCTCATGGAATATATGATAAATTCGCTGAGAAAGTAATCGATGAGCACATGATTAGGAGAAGAAAGGTGAGTGCAGAAAAGCGAGAGCAAGGAGGTCACGTCAAAGATTTCGTAGATGTGTTGCTCGACATGGTGGAGGCTGAAACCGAGGGTACGGAGATGAAAATCACAAGGATTCACATCAAAGCTATCATCCTGGCGAGTTATTTGATTTATAATTTTTAGGTTCTGTATTTTAAATAGCGTAACCTCATGATATAATTTTGTTTAACCACAGAATCCACTCTTGTCTACCTTGACGTTAACTGATAAATATAGATTTGAAAGAAGTATGCTGTTTGCGCAGGACGTATTGAATGCTGGATCGGAAACAGCGTCCACAACGATAACATGGGCGATGAGCGAGCTTCTGAGGAATCGTCGATCACTGTCACGAGCACAGGAAGAACTGGCGTTTGTGGTGGGGAGGCATCGCAGCGTAAAGGAGCGTGATATCGCAAGCTGTGAATACTTGCGATGCGTAGTGAAGGAAACGTTTCGACTACATCCACCGTTTCCTTTTCTTCTTCCCCACGAGTCGATGGAAGGTTGCAGAGTGGGAGGATATTACGTTCCTCCCAAGACAAATTTGATTGTGAATGTGTGGGCAATAGGAAGGGATGGGAGTGTGTGGGAGGGTCCAGAGGAATTCAAGCCGGAGAGATTTATTGGCAAGGATATCGACGTGAGAGGTCAAGACTTCGAATTGCTTCCCTTCGGCACGGGAAGGAGGGTGTGCTCCGGAATTTTAATGGGGCTTTCCTTTGTGGAGTTGGGTCTTGCTCAGCTTCTGCACTGCTTTGATTGGAGTGTCGAGGGAGATGTGAATATGGAGGAATTCTTTGGGTTGACGGTTCCCAGAAAATTTCCACTGGTTGCTCGTCCTAAATGGAAATGGAGACTGGCCACATAGGACACAGTCATTAAATCTTAAACAGTAAGGTTAGATGATGTACGCTTTGGGTAAGTATGTTTTAATGCAGATGTTCAATGTATGTTCTGTATGACTTTCTTATCGACGTGAAGGGGTTAAAACAACTTTAGTGTATTAACTGGTTGTTTTTGGAAAGCTTCACATTTAAGTTAAACATATCTTTGGATAATAATAATTAAGTATTTTGTTGGTTATTTAATTTAGTTTGATGTTTTTGTTGTTCTGTTCATTTTGCTAATTTAGTAGGAGGTTTATAGTAATAGTATCGATTTTCTTATATATTAAAAAATATATATTATTTTTTAAATAATGTTTGCTCATTAATTACCGATAATTGAAATTTCATTAACTTTTCTAATTTATAAACTAAAATTTATAATAACAACACTTAATAAGTTTACTGTTTAGTTTAATGTGTAAACGGCGATGAATGATTTGGTTTTGTATATTTCCTAAGTGGTCCATGTTAATTTTGGTTAACGGTCTATAGTCAATGAATATGATATTAAAAAAAACTAAACAAATAATTTAATTTTTTTAATTTATATTTACAAATAATTTAATTTAAAAAATAATATTCTAAATGTTATAGAAATATAAATATATTTAATTAATTTATTTTATTGATATATTTTTATATGCACATTAAAATAATTCAAAGGATTATATATTATAAAATTTTAAACAAAAAAATAAAATATGTATATAATAAATGTAAATTTTATAATTTAAATGTAATTCTTTTTGTTTATGATATATATATATTTATTTTAAATATTAATTTAATAAGAAAAATAGTATTCCTTACACAAAAGTATTATATATGTTTAGCATGAAAATTTATAAGTATACTCCATAGCTTATATAATTTAAGATAAAGCCTTTATCATTTCTTTAAAGTCTTTATCATTTATTGATTATTATTCATTGTTACTTGCTCATCACCATTTATGATTCTTATTATTAATGTTATTTAATATTTTATTTATTGATTACATTCCCATACAAATTTTATTTTAATCGTTATGATGATATTTTGTTTACTTGTGCAAGACCTAGTGTTTATAGCTCACAAATAAGCAATAATACATTCATCAAACTCCCATATTTCATTATTTGAAGTTTGTCTAGAGAGAAGGCCAAGTTCAAGAGAAAGATCTAAATTAATGATATTCTCCTATTAGTTTTCATTCCATCTATGACAAATTCATTCATGCTATCAATCATCAAACTAAACAAGTTATTTTTATTGTCATACATTTTATAGGAATATTATATTCCTTTTGGAAAGATGTTTTGAAATAAGTATTTTTCATGCAATGCACTTATCAAACCTTTTACGAAATCATATCTTCTCCCTACCTTAAAAATATTTTTTAAATTTATATCCCATTTATTTTTTCATCTCCTTGAACATATCCCATAAATGTACATTATCCTCACTTAGGTCCTCCTAATATTTGTTTAATCTATGTGACACTCCACTTAACACTTCATTTCACTTTTACTCCATCTTATACATTCCATTATTAAAAACCATTTATTAAAACCAATAGATTCTTTACAAATTTCATTTTAAATTATCATCAACTTTTGTATCAAATTCTACCAAAATTTACTCTCCTTCATTGATTCCCTATTATGACATTTCCACCTTCCATATTTTTATCATAACCATATTTTAAGTTCATCTTGGCGAGATTTCTCTAAGATTATCTTTGAGTAGTGGTGACAAATCCTACTTTAGATAATATTTTTGTTAGTTGTCCACTTGAAGACCTTATTCTTATCAATTCTATTAAACATGTATTTTGGGTGACTTGAAAAACTGTATATAATGCTTATTGTATCCATATTGCAAGGCTTTATTTATGCAAGTACTATTAGTCTCTACTATAGTGGATTACATTAAGGGTTTTTACATGCCATGTACCAACATGATGCAAAATATATCTAAAATATATACACATTAACATAGCAAAATATACTTTATTTCCCACTTAAATTTATTAAAATACAACATATTTTCTTTGCCTATCCTCCTAACTATAATCCTTACCATCCTCCAATACTCATATATGTAACTTATACTTTTTATTTATTTTAATTAAATTATTTTATAAACTAATATAATAGAAATTTCTATTTCATTATATAGTTAATTTTAGATAAAATGGTTGAGTTCCCCATAGTTAAAAATTAATAAAAATATACATATTTATAGAAATATTTTGACATTAAAAAAATAATTCATGAATCACCTTTAGATTTGAGGTAAGTGATACGGAAAAAAATTTCATACCATAGACCAACGTTCATATCCCATAGGTGAATCTCAATATTCAATCAAATAAGATGAGCTCAAGTGATTACTTTGTGGTGTATGTGCTTGGATTAATATAGTGTGTATATTTAATAATGAATAATGATTGATTATCTATGCTAATGATGAGTATCAAATTTATATACCATATAGGTTTCCTTACGTATAAGCACAAAAATTCATAAAAATTCTTCCTTGCTAAGAATATGTTACCCTCAAAACATAGGAAGGGAGGGATGAGTGGCCATGAAGGAGTGGTATTCCCATTAAATTTCTTTATAAATACCTTTCCACTTAATCAGGTATTCAAGTATATCATGAGTACATAAGGATCGTGTATGGGTATCTAAAATTCCTCCAGGTTCAAGTATAAGTTGACCTTCCTCATCCAAGATTGGAATCTTAGTTTGAGATGGAGTAAGGGTATCCAACTCTTAATTTAAGAATAAAATATGAAACACATGATGGATGCAACCATTTTTTGGAAGTTCAATATCATAGGCAATAGGGATGATATTCCTTCTTATATGATAAGGACTATAATATTTATGAGACAATTTAAAATTTTATCCATTATTCTTAAGAGATGTTTGCTTATATGTATGAATACACACATAAACCAAATCATTTTCTTTAAATCCATATTCATAATTATGACTATCAACATGTTGCTTCATATTTTTTTTAACATGTTCTAATTTTCTCTTTAAGGCATGTACAATTACATTGATTTCTTCAAGATAATAATGTATATATGGAATCTTTATTAAGCACAAAGTATTTAGATCATGGGTATTTATAACCATATAGCACAATAAAGGGAGTCATCTTGGATGATGTATATTAAGTTATAGTATTCCTTCATTGATCCAAAGATAACCATTTAGCCTATTGTTAATGTTTATATGATATAAAATATCATAAGTAATATTTGAAGCACTTATTTATAATATTTGTTTTTTCATTAGTTTGAGGATGATATTTTAAAATCATTGTTTATAAGATCCATATTTATTGGCATTATTCTTTTCAAAAATTACTAAAAAATAATGGATCATTATAACTAACAATTACCTTTGGAAACCCATGAAGCTTATAAACATGATTGATAAAATTTTCTAGCTCTTGACATATGAAGAAAGTATTATTAATCAAAATGAAATGGGTAAAATTTGTGAGACAATCCACCATGACAAAAAATCTATCATAGCCATCAAAGACGGGTAAGTCATTGATAAAGTCCATGGATACTTCCTCACATTTTTTTTCTCGCATGTGTAATGGTTGCAAAAATCTTGGGTATGTAGCGTGTTCATTTTTATGTCTTTGGCATGTATCACACTCAAAAATATAATTTTAAATTTCCTTTAAATTACCTCTCCAAAAGAGTGATTATCAATTATTATAATATATTTTGAAAAAACCAACATGTCTCAAATTCAAGGCATCATGACTATGGAAAAAAACTTTTAGTATCTCTTCAAAAAGAACTATTATAATCATCAAATATTTTATTGGTAAAAAGAGGCATATTTGGCTTTTCTAAATTCTTTTGTTCTAACTTGAGATGCTTAAATTCATTGAGAAGATCATGATTTTATTTACAAAGGTGGGTGATTTATTTATTCTCTCTAGATATAAGTATTTTAAAGTTTTTTAACTCCTTATGAACATCATATTGTGTTATTTTTATAGTCTATTTCCCTATAAATATTCCTTCGAGTTTATCCTAATTGATATTTGATATTAATTCAATGGAAATATGGTACCACCATGTCATTGCTTTATACCCATATGAAAATAGGGAATGTAACAAAATATCTGAAATTTATAAACCAAGATTTCAAATTTTCACTACCTCTAAACCTTGGGACTTGTTGATTTATATTTTCCATATTTTTTTAGAATTGTTGGATTGCATGAATTTTTATCTGTCACACCTATCAAATTGCATCCTTTAGTATGTTAGGTTGCACCCTCTCATAATTGGCTCACACTCTTGTATCTTGGGTTACATTCTTTCATATCTTGTGTTGTCTCATTTTATATCATAATTTATACCCTTTTGAACCTTAGGTTATGCCCTTTGAAATCTTAGGTTGTAGCCTTTTTTACTTTAGGTCATAACCTTTGATATAATATGTTGCATACTTAACCTCATATATTAGTTTTATTTTATTTGAATCACCTTGCAAATACTCCATTATTACTTGCAATTGGGCATTGTTTATGTTTAATTTTTTACTTAGATTCAACCCGATGACATGTTTGTTATAAGTTTATAAACTTAATTTTTGTTGTTATAAGATGGATTTAAATAAAAAAGTGTACTTATTTTGAATAAGGAGTATTTTGTTTCCTATTTAACTACCCAATTACATATTTTTCTAAATTTTTTATTTAAAATTTTGTGATTAATATGTCTATGAATTAGATATTACATTTTATGTTTGGCCATGAGAGGTGAGAGGAATCTTAGGTGCTATTTTCATTATGGTGTTCTATGATGCTATTGATGAGAAAACTTGAGTTTTAGGAACATGTCCAATGCAATATCATATTATACAATGAATAACAATTGATAAGGTGGTTGTGTCTTAACAAATCCTATATATTTGTTGTAAAGCTATATTATTAGTATTTATTACATTTATCTTTTTGTTATGGATTATTTTTTTTATTTTTATTAAATTAGTAATATAATATTAAAATGGATGTATTTCGTGTTATTTTCCTATTGTATTATTATAGGATATTTTATATTGACACTATCACAAATATTACTATTATAAGAAAGATAAAATTAGTTACATTTAAATTCCTATGGTTTCCTTTCATTTACAATTGTTTTATAATATTTTCTAGATTTAAATTATTGTAATTTAAGACAAACAAATTTTGGTTGTGTATGGCCAATGGGTTCTTGGTTGAATGGTGGGACAAATAGTTGATGTAGCCCACACCAAGGTCCAAATCTTAGCGGCACGAAAGAGCTCAATATGGTGGATTAAGTTGATGCAAAAGGTATAGGAAAAACCTTTCAAAACCTATATATATATATATATGACAAAAAGTTGATGTAGCCCACACCAAGGTTCAAATATTGGCAGCACCAAAGATCTCAATATGGTTAAAACCTTATATATATATTGGTTATGTACTTGGTATGAACTAATTTTAACTACATTCATGAGACCAAAATAGTTTTATGGAAGTAAGAGATTTATTACAAAATGAGGTATGGTCTATAACCCTACTCCCTTTTGAATTCAAAACTTAAACATCCTATTTAGAGTTCCAACGTTTAACAACATCCACGAAAGAAAAAAATATTCAATAAAATAAAAATGCTCAACATTCTTTTATCATCTTTGGAAGTGTGTTTCTTTTGTTAATTCTTTTATCATCTTTGGAAGTGTGTTTCTTTTGTTATTGATTTTGATGAATTTTTTTCCTTTTTTCTATTCTCAATTCTTTAAAAATTTTCATTAATGAGTTCACTTTTAGAGTGACCTCATATGCAATCCTATGTCCGTGTAGGATTCACATTCCATGACAAAATATTTTTTGGTCTACACTACTCTTGCTTTGCAAAACCTACACATTCATTCTAAGCATGTCCGTTGATGAATTATTCATCTCATAGTTTTGCATATGAGCTAGTGTGAACTAGATCTTATTTGAGCTATAATATTTTTGTCCATCCATTTAATCTTTGCAACTATGTATTTCTTTTAGTTATGTTCATAATTTGGATTGAACTCTATAAATATTTTTCCTGCTTACATTTATAATCCATATCTCTCATATAATATTTAATTTTTTATTAAAATTTATTATAATATTTAATTTTTTATTAAAATTTATTACTTAATAAAATTTAATGCTTCATTTTTCACTTTTTTTTTTTAACTTTTACCCATGTATCTTTTCTACTATTTAATTACGAAACCTCCCATTCAACGTGAGTTAAATTAAAGTGAAAACTGCCATTCAACGTGAGTTCAATTGAAGTGAGAAACCTGCCATTCAAAGTAAATTCAATTAAAGTGAAAAAGCTACCAGATGCAGTCACTTGAGAGAATATTGCATAGGACACACCACCAATCCAATCCGGACTATCAACGATCAACATTAAGTGGATCATCTTTGAAATTGATCCATCTTCGAGCACGAATAGGATTGAATAGTCCACAAATATGAAGACAAATATCACGTCCCGTTCAATAATGCGTGGAGGAGAGATATTCTCCAAGCATTTTATTAATTCTGACATTCAGATTGATATTCAATTAGGAATTTTTGTTTATGTCCGGTCTAATTTTTATATTACCTTTTTACAAGCAGCTCGCTCACAAAAGTTAAAAATAAGTAACAAACACATAAGCGTTACACAACTATAACTGCATACGGTATATTCGCTTGCAGTGAAAAGCATAATTCAATTTATAAATTACCGCTACACGTTCTTCCCAAAAATTACCAGTGCTTGCTCGTCCTAAATGGAGACTGGCCACAGAGGAAAAGTTAATAAATCTTAAAAAAAACGGTTAGAGAATAGGTTATTTAAACAGTAAGGTTAGATGACGTCCTTTTTGGCTAACTATGTTTTAGCGCAGAGGTTGCACCGTTTGGAGTTTTATGTTAGCTTTTTGTACTTTTGATATATTAACTTACATACTTGAATTCATGTCTTAGTTTTTGTTATTTTGTAACAACTCTACCATTGCTCGACATACCAAGATCAGTTATCATTGAGATTGTTAAATGCTGCATGTAGTTTAATTGTTCTTTATTTTTTTTTTAAATTTGAAGAAATAAAATTGTATTTATATTTATTATTATTATTTTATTATATAATTTATAAATTATATATAATATAATTTGTATTATAACATATTACGGAAATTAGGTCGCAGATCAATTGGTTCATCCAAACCCCATAAGGGGGTGGAGGTCCAAGGTTCAAATTTTGGGCCTCGCGGGACTGAACGCTTGTCCCTTTTTTGGTGTTTTCTGCTGTGTAAAAGGTTTAAAATGATTGTGGCTACCGATTCCACCATGACTTAAAAAAATAAAAACAAACATATTACGAAAATTAATAATAGGGAATATGGGTGGATATTCTCTTTACAATTAAGTAAGGATTATCTTTAAGGTGGAGGAGGTGGCAAAGAATGGGGTTGGGTTATGGTGTGGAGTGTGTGGGGAAGAGGAAGATCAAGGGGTGGGGTTGGTGAGGGGGATGAATATGGTTGGGTTGGTGGGGGGATGGATATGCTAGGAGGTAAAAGATAAGGTAGATTGTATGAGTATTTGTTTCTGTATTGTTTTTACTATTTTGTAGTTATATGTTTTTTATTAATTATAAAAGGTCATGGTCACGATTTTTAAGTTTTTCAAGATAATATCTATGTTATTAGCATCAACTTTAACTTTAGATGGTCACTAACAAAAAGAAAAAATATATGGTTTGATATATGACTTCGAGTATGAATTTAAACACAATTACAAAGGTAATAATAATACTTCTTTTGGTTAAGGATGTGTAATAACTTTAATTCCATGACCAAACAACTTAAGGGATTTTTTTTTGACTAGATATTTTTACGGTTACTAGCTCAGTATGCATTGAAAGTATCTTTATGTGGTTCCATTATAGATAAGTATCCATGTAAGTTCAAGGCTGCACTTCATAGGAATCTGACATGGTTAGTGTCTATTATGTGGGTAGGAGTGGCCAACCCCTACTATAACCTGCAAGTAAGGTTTCTTTACCATGTATTCGGGAATTCTCCTATCCTGGATAGGAACATTGTTTTTTTCTACTAGTTTAAATCAAATATTAAACTAGCTTCTATGTCAGGTCTCTTTCAACCATAAATTAGGCATATGCCTTGAGTATTTGTTGGTCCTTCCTTAAGGATAGAATTACAACTATTGCAATGCTTAGATTTCCTATATCAACCATAGGGGCTAAGGTGGTTATCTCACAAACCTGCATAGACTTGTGAATGTCTACCATTTTCCTTAATTGTTTTAACCAACTATAATCTCCATGAGATAGATAACTTTCAAGGTTTCTCCCTTTACAAATACTTCCCAATTAATCTCTAAGCTTTATGCATGAAGCAATATTTATTTTAGTTTTAAGGTTACACCATATGAAATAGATACAATCTTTGAGTCACCTTTTCGAGATTTAATCCTTAACATAAGGTAATGTTAACTCATGATGTAATTCTACATTCTCACTTATGACCACTTGAAGTCAAGTTTTACATTGTATTCACATCCTCTCAAGGAGTGATATATTCAAATTACAATTGATCTCAATAAATACATTTTCTCAGTAATAGAGGCCCTTAATTAGAGGTATTGTTTACAACATGTATATACTATTAATGGAGCTCAACTGGTGTTGATCCTTGGTTGAATCCATTCGATCCACTGGTACTAGATAGTACAAATTTTTGAGATCTGGATAATCCATTATATGTATATGAAATGCAATTCTAGAAAAACAATAACATGTAATAACTTATTAATGAATGCAACTAAACACAATACATTATCCATAATGTATTTGATTAAAAACTTCTATTATTCAAAGGAAATAAATCAAATACTTTCCTAAGAGTAAAAATCACACTTTCATCTCATATCCTTCTCCACAAGGATATGCCTTTGAATCAAGTATATTTATTACAATCAACTATTGCTAGAATGCTATAAATTCATACATTAATGAGGTCCTTTTTATGCATGAAGCATATCATACTCACATAAGTACCTTATATTCCTTCAAATAAATCATGCTTGAACACGTTTCTCATATTTCTCAAACAAATATATTAAACAACTCATTCTTTCACAAGTATCTCATCATATTTCTTCAATACAGAAATAACATTAAAGCACATCATATTTTCACAAGTATTTCATATTTATTCAAACATAAATAACATTAAAACATATCAAAATTTTACAATATCTCATCATATTTCTTCAACCAAAAATAACATTAAAACATAACATACTTTTACAAGTATCACATAATATTTCTTTACCCAAAAATAACATTAAAAAAAAATATACTTTCAAAAGTATCACATCATATCTGTTTAACCAAAAATGGCATAAAAAACACAATATACTTTCACAAGTATCACATCATATTTTTCTAACCAAAAATAGCATCAAAACATAGGATACTTTCACAATTATCACATAATTTTTCTTTAACCAAAAATAGCATCAAAACACAATATACTTTCACAAGTATCACATTATATTTGTATTCTATAATCCTTCCACAAATTTGGCTACCAAGTTGTCTTAAGACCTATCACAAGATCATACTATAGTTCTGTGAGTTTTTCTTATAATATATCTTGATTACACAATAGAATTATTCTCTTGGACCTTAATTTGTTTTAGGAAGGTATTATAGGTTTTCATATATACCACTGCATTTTTACACAGTTCTTCTACGATTCATGTTTAATATGTCACATAGTCCATCAGTGGGATTATTACAAATCCTTTGAAATTTTATCCTAAACTCCATAAACAAGGATTCATAGTTTCTATAAACTTTTCGTAATATCTTTGTTTCTCTATGAGATTCACATAAATTGTACAAGTTTATTCATATAAACTTTTCACAATAATATATATGTTTCTCTATGATATTCACATGAATTGTACAAGATTACTCACCTAAACTTTCTACAATAATATCTATGTTTCTCTATTATATTGACACAAATTGTACAAGTTTACTCATATAAAATTTTCACAATACTATATTTGTTTCTCTATGAGATTCACATAAATTGTACAAGTTTACTCACATAAACTTTCAACAATAATATCTATGTTTCTCTATGTGATTCACACAAATTGTACACGTTTATTCATGTAAACTTTCAATAATAATATCTTGGTTTCTCTATGAGATTGACATAGATTGTACAAGTTTACTCACACAAACTTTTCACAATAATATCTATGTTTCTCTATGAGATTCACACAAATTATACAATTTTACTCATATAAACTTTCCACAATAATATCTATGTTTCTCTATGAGATTCACACAAATTGTACAAGCTTATTCATATAAAATTTCCATAATAATATCTATGTTTCTCTATGAGATTCACACAAATTGTACAATTTCACTCTGTCAACTTTAATAGCATACACAATTTTTGTTTTCAAAGTGTACAATTTTTAATCCTAAAATTTGTTCCATAACCAACAACATATTTAATGTTTTATTTTGTTATACAGGGTGTTGGAAGTTTTTTATTATGTGAAGGTATTGGTTTTACCAATCGGTATTTGATGACCATTTCAAGTGGTTTGCATACACTTCACAAGCTATCTCACATAGTTTGAAACTGATCATAAAACATATGATTTAAAAGGAATTCATTTAATGTGATACTAATTCTTGGGGAATGTGTGTTACGTACAAATGTCAAGAACATGGTTTGTTGTACAAGTGGAATTAGTTACCATTGCAAATTTATCATGACACTATCATTCAATGATCATCGAGTCCATTTCAGCCAAGCAATTAGGTATTCAATTATATCCTGAGTACATAAGGATCATGTATGGGTATCTAAAATTCCTCCAGGTTCAATTATAAGTTGACCTTCCTCATCCAAGATTGGAATATTAGTTTGAGATGGAGTAAGGATATCCAAATCTTAATTTAAGCATAAAATATGGAAAACATCATGGATTCAACCTTTATTTGGAAGTTCAATATCATAGGTAATAAGGATGATATTCCTTCTTAAACGATAAGGACTATAATATTTGTGAGATAACTTAAAAAAATTTCCATTATTCTTAAGATGTGTTTTCTTGTATGGATAAAGACAAACATAAACCAAATCATTTTATTTAAATCCACATTCATAATGATGACTATCAACATGTTTCTATATTCTTTTTAACATGTTCTAATTTGCTCTTTAAGGCATGTACAATTATATTGGTTTCTTTAAGATAGTCATGTATAGATGGAACCCTGATTAAGAAAAAAGTCTTTAGATCATGGGGATTTATAACCAAATAGCGCAATGAAGGGAGTCATCTTGGATGATGTATGATAAGTTATATTATTCCTTCATTGATCCAAATATAACCATTTAGCCTATTGTTAGGGTTATCTAATTTAAAATATCATAAGTAATATTTGAAGCACTTATTTACAATATTTGCTTATTCATCAATTTGAGGATGATATTTTAAACTCATTGTTTATAAGATCCATATTTATTGGTATTATTATTTCTAAAAATCACTTGAAAATAATGGATCATTATCACTAACAAATACCTTTGGAAACCCATGAAGCTTATAAACATGGTTGATAAATGAAACCAACAAAAGACCCTATAACTATCATTCACAATTATAGAATCACACTACTTTTGTATTGATTTGATAAAAGGGTTACAAATTGATATCCTTTTACAAATTTGCCTTGGAGGCTACAATGGGATCTTCCTTAAGGAAGCTCTTCCATATGTGTAAAAAGACAGTAGGTTCAGTATTCTTGATGCTCCTTAGTTGTAGGTGGACATATTGCTCATGGGCCACAGCTGGTTGGATGTGTTATTTGTACCTGTTGAACCTATAAAATATTGTTAGAGCGTTAGGGGGTTTGCCTCAATCAAACCCCATGGTTATGAAGATAAAAGACTCTTAAAACCAAATTAAAACATGAAATAACTTGATAACAGTAACATAAAACACTAAACTAGGTCATATTTACCTATCCATATAATTTTGGTGTTTGTAGCAGAGGTTTGGACGGGATCATATGAATCTGGTGTGAACCTAAAGGTTTGCACAAGGTCATGCAAACCTGTACTTTAGTGATCGGATCTATAAGTTGGAATTTTGGAATCACCTGGAGCTATTGTAACTTTAGTTTTTCGACAGGTCACCTTCAAAATCTACAATTTTGGGGTTTTTTTCCTGTCACACTCATAAGGAATGTCACAAAGGGTAACTGAATATGTTATTATGATGTATATGCGATGGATGGGTGATGGTTGATTGATGAGTGTTGGTTGTAGTGATTTTGGTAGAGTTTCGATATGCAAATGTTGGGATCCTTTGAATAGTGGAAATGGCCTTCTATTTATAGACTTGGCCAAGATGAGGGGGAGGGGATGAGGTGTCCCCTGTGAGGTGTCAATGGTGAGGTGTCCACCTAGGAGGTGTCCCTTGAGGTGTCTTGGGTGATTAATGAAGTTGGGTGAGAGAATCCCTCACCCATCCATAAGTCATAATGACTTGCTAAAAATATCCATTTGGCATTTATGAAGACCTTTTTAGAAATATCTTTTAATTAAAAATTACTTATTTTGTGCAAAAGTCTCCATATTTCATTTATGACGCAAGCGAGTGTGAGGTGGAGAAATATCTGGATGAGAGGTGGCTAGGCTAGGATAGGTGAGGTGGAAGGCTAGGCTAGTCAAAGTAGACTAGGTGAGGTGGCAAGCTTAGACCAAATTAGGATTAGATATAATTAAGCATGTGATTAGCCATAAAGTAGGTTTTGACCAAAATTATTGACTGTGGGGTATAAAGTGCTTTTTGACCTTGGTGGAGAATTCAACCTTGGTTGAGTTAGGATTGAGGTCGCATGAGGACCTAGTATTTGTCTTAGGAAAGAGCTTAGCTAGCCCAAGGAGGCTAAGGAGGATGAATAGTGATTTTGATAAAATAATAGTGTTTTTAGCTAATTTATGCAATTTTTAAGGGTTTCACAAAGTGATTGACCATGAAGATGAGGATATGATTTATGTTTTTGTAATTTAAGGAGAATAAATTTTTATTATGTATGGCCAATGAGTTCTTGGTTGAATGGTGGGACAAATAGTTGATGTAGCCCACACCAAGGTTCAAATTTTAGCAGCACCAAAGAGCTTAATGTGGTTAATTCGATGCAAAAGGGATAGGAAAAACATTTCAAAACCTTATATATATATGAAAAATATTTTATATAGCCCACACCAAGGTTCAAATATTGGTGGCACCAAAGATCTCAATGTGGTTAAGTCTATATATATATATGTCCGTTATGTACTTGGAATGATATGATTTTAATTACATCCATGAGACAAAAATAGTTTATGGAACTAAGATATTTATTACAAGATGAGATATGGTCTATAACCCTACTTTTTTTTGAATTCAAAACATAAACATCCTATTTAGATTTCCAATGTTTAACAACATCCAAGAAATAAAAATGTTCAATAAAATAAAAATTCTCAACATTCCCTTACCATATTTTGAAGTGTGTTTCTTTTGTTATTGATATTGATGATAATTTTTCCTTTTTTTCTATTCTCAATTTTTTGAAAATTTTCATTAATGAGTTCACTTTTAGAGTGACCTCATATGCAATCCTAATGTCCTTCTAGGATTCACATTCCATGATAAAAAAATAATTGGTCTTCACTACTTGTGCTTTGCAAAAGCTACACATTCATTCTCAGTATACCTCTTGATGAATTATCACTCTCATAGTTTTGCATACGAGTTGGTGTGAACTAGATATTACTTTCCTAATATTGAAAATCACACTTTCATCCCATATCCTTCTTCACAAGGGTATGCCTTTGAATCAAGTATATTTATTACAATCAATTATTGCTAGAATTCTATAAATTCATTCATCAATGAGGTCCTTTTTATGCGTGAAGCATATAATACTCACATAAGTACCTTATATTCCTTCAAAAAAATCATGCTTGAACAAGTTTCTCATATTTCTCAAACAAAATATTAAACAACTCATTCTTTCACAATAATCTGATCATATTTCTTCAATACAAAAATAGAAAAAAAACATATTATGTTCTCACAAGTATTTCATATTTATTCAAACAGAAATAGCATTAAAACACATCATAATTTTACAAGTTCATCATTATATTTCTTCAACCAGAAATAGCATTAAAACATAACATACTTTTACAAGTTTCACATAATATTTCTTTACCCAGACATATCATTAAAAACACAACATACTTTCACAAGTATCACATCATATTTATTTAACCAAAAATAGCATAAAAAACACAACATACTTTCATAAGTATCACATCATATTTCTTTAACCAGAAATAGCATAAACACATCATACTTTCACAAGTATCACATCATATTTATTTAACCATAAATAACATCAAAACATAGCATAATTTCACAAGTATCACATCATATTTGTATTCTATAATCCTTCCTCAAATTTTTCTACCAAGTTGATTTAAGACCTATCACAAGATCGTACTATAGTTCTGTGAGTTTGGCTCATAATATCTCTTGCAATCTTCCACCCATATTACTCAAATTTATTCCACAACTCCATTTGTAATCTATCACAAGATTACACTATAAAATTATTCTCTTGGCCCTTAATTTATTTTAGGAAGGTATTATAGGTACATATTTACCAATGTGTTTTTACATAGTTCTTCTATGATTCATGTTTAAGATGTCACATAGTCCATCAATGAGATTATTAAAAATCCTCTGAAAGTTTATCCTAAACTCCTTAAATAAGGATTCATGGCTTCTATAAAGTTTCCATAGTAAAATAATCGTTTCTCTATGATATTCACATAAATTGTACAAGTTTACTCATATAAACTTTTCGCAATAATATCTATGTTTATCTATGATATTCACACAAATTGTACAAATTTACTCACCTAAGTTTTCCACAATAATATCTATGTTTCTCTATGAATTTGACACAAATTATACAAGTTTACTCATATAAAATTTCCACAATAATATATTTATTTCTCTATGAGATTCACATAAATTTTACAAGTTTACTCACATAAAATTTCCACAATAATATCTATGTTTCTCTATGAGATTCACACAAATTGTATAAGTTTATTCACATAAACTTTTCACAATAATATCTTTGTTTTTCTATGAGATTCACATTAAAAGTACAATTTTACTCACATAAACTTTCCACAATAATATCTATGTTTCTCTATGAGATTCACACAAATTGTATAAGTTTATTCACATAAACTTTTCACAATAATATCTTTGTTTTTCTATGAGATTCACATTAAAAGTACAATTTTACTCACATAAACTTTCCACAATAATATCTATGTTTCTCTATGAGATTCACACAAATTGTACAAGTTTACTCACATAAAATTTCCACAATAATATCTATGTTTCTCTATGAGATTCACAAAACTTATACAAGTTTACTCATATAAATTTTCTAAAATAATATATATGTTTCTCTATGAGATTCACACAAATTGTACAAGTTCACTCTGTAAACATTTAACAAGATGCACAATTTTTATTTTCAATGTGTACAATTTTTAATCATAAAATTTGTTCCATAGCAAAAAACATATTAAATGTTTGCTTTTGTTATACAAGGTGCTTGACAAGCTTTATTATTAGGGGGTACCAATTTTACCAATCGATATTTCACCACAAACTCAAGTGGTTTCCATACACTTGAAAAACTACCTCACATAATCTAACACTGATCATAAAGCATACGATTGAAAAGGAATTTTTTAAACCGAATATTGACTCTTTGGTAATGTGTATTACTTTGAATGCATGGAACTTTATTTGTTCTATGTGTGGAATCAATTAGCATCCCAAATTTATCATGAAGTTATCATTCAACCATCATCAGTTTTGATTCAGCGTGTACATATTTCCAGTGTACCTATGCTATTTTTTCCTCATCCTTCATTTTTAGATCTTCAAATTATCCCTTGATATTTTACAACTTTACCTTTTTGACCTTTTTATCTCCTTCATATATTCCTTGCAACTTATGCCACATTTCTTTTTCTAATTTGAAATGCATAACCTTAACAAAATTTGTTCTACGCAAACCAATTTTAATAATTGCATTCATTGCTCTTGAATTGTAATTATGTAGAAGCTTACCATATTTATTTGTAGGTGGAGTAGCTGGTGGTGTGTATACATTTTCAGTTGCTTCCCATATTTCATTGTCGAGTTCCATCAGGTGAATCTTCAATCTCATACTCCAAAATATATAATTGCTTCCATGAAACACTGGTGCTGAATTATTTGAGGATCCACTCTCAGAATGCATTTGTGTTCTTGTAAGATTTTCCTTCAAGTTGTTAAACTCTTTTAAAGGAACCTGCTCTTATACAAATTGAAGAACATAAGCTTATACTGAGAAGGGGGTGAAAAGTATAAGACCAATTTTTACTTTTTATTTCCCAATAAATAGTATCCAATGTATCAATAGCAATATCAAAAATAGTAATCAAATCAATGCACAAATCACCACACACAATAGAGACACCAATTTAATGTGGTTCACCCAATGTGGGCTACTCCACGGAGAAAATATTTCATTAAAATTTTCTCAACAAATCTCTTGGGAAACCTTTCCCTATTATAATATTTATGGACCTCTATCCAAAGAAGACACCAATCCCCTAATCAATTTTGTGGATCTTAATCCACAGGAGACACCAATCTCCTCAACTGGTTTGTGAATCTCTATCCATAGGATAACTCCTTCTCCTCTACTCTAGCTGGTGATCTTATAGAAGAACTAATACCTCCACTACACTAGTTAATGGATATCTATACACTAGATACTCCTATCCTCACTCAAAAGACATGTCCTCACTTCCCTGGCTAATGGAACTATGTCCACTGGAGACTATCATCCTCTATACTCTATCACCTCCAAAGTTTGCTCTCAGCTCTATCTAAAATTTTAACTAAACACATTACTTTAGTCTAGAATAAATTTTCTCAATATTTGTCTCTAATTTGGCATAAATCTATCCTAAAATACGCATCAAACTCTATCCTCAAATCTACACTAAACACAATCCTTCGTTCTAGCACAAATATACTAAATATTTGTCCTCAAGCCTTAACACAAATATTGACTCAATCACAAATTAACTTTGTTGTATCTACTACAAACCTTAAATAAAGGTTTGAACAAATCCATCAATCAACTATGTTCTCAAGTCTTCTCAAATACTTATCTCAAATCTACCTTGTAAGCTTCCATAAAATCTCACACTAATTTGTCTACAAGTCCTCTCTAGAAATTATCCAATCTACTCTCAATATTTGTCTTCAAATATGTATTGTAAGCTTCCACAAAATCTCACACCAATCTATCCACAAGTCTTATCAAAGACTTACCTCAAATCTTCTCAACAAGTCCTCACTAGAACTTGTCCAATCTACTCAACAAGTCTTCACCAAGACTTACCACAAATCTACTCAACAAGTCCTCACTAGAACTTGTACAATCTCACATAAACATATAGAAATTTTTTAGAGAATAAATATGCTTGACACTGACAACAATTCTCAATTACTTTCACTCTCTCTCCGTTTTTACCATAGAAACATATAGAGAATTGTTAGAGACTCAATATACTTCACACTCACAACAATCAATCACTTTACCATAGAAACATATAGAGAAATGTTAGAGACTCAATATGTTTTACACTCAAAAACACTCAATCACTCTCAACCTCTTTCTCAAATTTATTTAGGATATAGAAAAATTTGTTTCATAGAATTAGAACTATCACTTCAATACTTCCACTTGAATAGGCTCAATCAACTCCACTCAACCAATCACTCACTAAAACACTCCTTGTTTTCAATCGCTAGTCCAAGAATATGAATCCTCACTCAATTATTTCCAAAAAATACTTATCAAACAATATCACATAACAATGATACTCATGATATTTCACAAACCCTAGTTCAAGATAGTTCACAACTTCACATAACAATGATACTCATATTATTTCACAAACCCTAGTTCAATCATATGAAATATTACTCAATATTTCCAACAATGCTTATCAAATAAGGTTTTTATCATCAAATCTCACTCAAAAAAACCTTTAACAAGAAAAATCAACAATGCTTACCAAAAAATCCTTTTCACTCCAACATAGAATTCATAACATCCAATCCAAAAATATTTTTCTCACAAGGAATATTTACCCATACCTTTTATTTTTATGGAGATATGTCTTCAAAATTTGTCTTAACCACAATCAAAATTTTCATTACCAACACTAAAGTTAGGTTACCACAACCTCTCTCAAGATCTCCACAAAATAATTTTCTCAAAAATTATCTTTCATACAAAATAAAAAATCCTTTTGTACACCTTATAATATCCAAACTCAAAATATTCAATTTAATAATTTCACCATAACACTACACTTAACAACAAGTATAGAAAATTCCTTATACACCTTATAATCTCCAACTTCAAAAACTCTAATCACCAAAAAAATAAAATTAAATAAATAATTTTTAATACACTTATATCTCCTTCAAAAAATTTAATCAACCTTTATTTTTCACAACAAATCAACCTCTGAATTTATACAACCTTAGTAATAAAATCAAAATCGGTGCATACCTTTTTTCCTAGAAAAACACTTTTAGAAGGTTTTGAACACCTAACCTCACCCCTCAAAGTGGATTAGAAAGGCATGCACTCACCATGTGAGCTAAGTGCCTCCACACAAAGGATAAGGTATCACCTTCCTTTTGAACCTTTCCTGACTGTGCAATAATAAAAAACCTCCTCCGCTCACAAAATGAACACCATGAAACACGAACCCTAGACCTTGTGCCTACAATGTCTTAGCATAGCCACCAACTTCCAACCACAATACCAAGCACTTATGGATTTGAAGTGGACTCCCAACTATTGTGCTTTACTCTATTTCATTAAACATTCAAAACACATGCAAATCCTTCTCTTCCTCTTTGCACATAAATTACCTTAGATTTCAATCGATCGCATGGATAATTAATACCTTGGGTTTCTTCCCTCTTTTATATGCATAGAGTGATGTCTTTGATGACATCGGTGAGATTAATTCAAATAATTTAAAAATTCAAATTATAAAATTTATAACCCTATCTTTAGGGTTAGATTTATTAATTTATAAATAACTTATAATTAAATTATAATTAATTTAAAATTAAATTAATAACTTTAGAAGTTAATTTAATTAACTTATAAATTAAATTATAATAAAACTATTATTATTAGTTTATAATTAAATAACACTTCGGGTATTATACTTTTAATATTATAATAAATTATTATAATATTATTTGTCTTGGGCCTTCCTTTTGTCCTTTAAACCTCATCTGACCACCTGGGAGAAAACTTCCTTTTGCACTTTATTATGGAACTTGAAACTGATGTTGCTCACTGAAACTGATGCTTGTTGGTGCTAAATTCTTGACATCAATGATAACAAAACTTGCTCATATTTCCAACATATGAAACTCATGATACTATGGAATTCTTGAGACTATGAAATCCTCAAGACAATGGAAATCATGATACTATGAACTTCATAAGAGTATGGAATTCATGAGACTATGCAGCTCATGAGACTGTGAACTTCACAATATTATGGACTTCTTGAGACTATGAACTCCATAAGACTATGGACTTCATAAGAGTATGCGAGTCATGAGACTATGAACTCCATAAGACAATGGATTTCACAAGACTATACAACTCTTGAGACTATAAACTTCATGAGACTACTGGCTTCTTGATATTATGAACTTCATGAGACTATGGACTTCACAAGACTATGTGAGTCATGAGACTATAAACTCCACAATACTATGGACTTCTTAATATTATGCAACTCATGAGACTATGAACTTCTTGAGACTATGGACTTCATGAGACTTTATAATTCATAATACTATACACTAAGTATGATTATGATATTATCTTCTTTTATGGTAATCCTCTCATAATGATGCTCACATAGAAAGTAATTGTATAGTGACACTCATATAGTACATGTACCTAGCAATTAAAAAATTTAGATGTCCACCACTTGGACGGTAATCCTCTCATACTGATGCTCAACATCCAACTATTGTGTTCTCCTATGATGATTATCTATATTTATAACCTGCATAGTACAATGAATACACAATGCAACTATTACAAATAATCATACCAATATACTTGGATACAAGTAGGACATAATAAAAATAAAATGCTTAGTATTAACTTGGTTGGTTTTGCATTTACATTATAAGATCAGGAAAACATCAATGCTTATTCCTAGAAATACAAACTATATACAAAATTATTGCATAGTTTATTAGACACCAACCACTTTTTGGAAATGCATTTCTTCCTCAGAATCTGTTCCAAGAAATCTTAGACATCCTCTCTAACATCTTGGCCTCTCTTCTATATTATTATTTATCTAAGTGTTCCTCTCTCTCTCACTCTCGCTCTCCCCTAAAATACATTTTGTAACATTTGTTTCTTCTTCTACTAACTCTTCCTCTTCCTCTTCTACTAGTTTATCTTCTCCTTCCCTTGCTCTTCTTCTCTTCATATTCCTCTTATTTTTTGCTTTTGTCTTATCATTATTTATATATATATATATACATAACTATGATAATTACAAATATTTGCAAGTTCCTTTCCAATAATTAGTTTCGTATGTGGATGCTCCTACATCATACTCACTAGGAAAGAGAAAATATTTCATCACCTCTAGCTCATGAACATGAATTTTTTTATCACCACCATTTTTGTTCCATCCTTGCCTTCCTTTGAGAATAAAATATCCTATTATAGAATACAACCAACATTTGTTTCACCTTGTCCCACTCCATTGCATCCATGCAACTACAATCAACATATATTTTGTTAATTATTTTCTCTTGGTGCCAACACCTTCTGTTGGAGTGATTATATCCTCCATAAATCTCACAATGATGGATGTTTAACACCTACGTACTACAAGTCCATATATTCAACTTTGATTAAAACAACCCATCTTAGGACCTTCATCCCCTATATTAATCTCTCTTTGCATAAATCTAATCTCAATATTTCCTAGTTGACCTGTATAACCAAGGCCTTCATTTCTTGGCCTTATTTCTTGCATTATGGGTATTTTCACACCTTGCACATATCTTCCCAATCCCTTCTTCTCTAGTTTTAGTGATAAAATTAAAATATGCTTTCTTATCCTTTAAGAAATATTTTTTTGTACCTAGGCATATTGTAGGATTGTGTTCCACATATTATATTTTATCCTTCAATAGGTAAAATGTGTACCTCTTATCATTTTTCTCAATAGTGTAGTTGTTAACTATACCATCATGCATTGCATTTCTATCAAACTTTCATGATCTTCCCAACAAGATATGATAAGAATTCATAGGCATAACATCATAGAGTTTATCATCATTGTAAGAACCAATTTGTATGTCTACCATACATGGTTCACTTAGCAAAATTTAATGTCCCTTTTATAAAAATGAGACTTTATATGGATTTGTATGTTCAATCCTCCTCAAACAAAGATTTTCTATCATCTTTGTAGACACTATATTACTCATACTTACACTATCCACTATGAATTTACAACACTTACCTCCTAATTTATAAATTGTTCTAAATATGACACTTATTTGCTCAGGTTCATACATCTTCTTTTCTGATTTTAACAATATCCTCTTCATCATAAGTGAATCTCCTTATTTTGGTTCCTCCATATGCTTTTGTGAAGCAATACTCTCTTCAGCCACATGTGCAGTTTGGTTATGTGATTTATTTTCATACATACTAGTTTGTTATGCTTAAGGATAATCATATGTTCTATTTCCTTCCAAGAAACTATAACACTTTCTAAAAAAAACCACATCCTCTACATATACCAAATTCACCTCATCCTCTTGACAATTCATCCTTTTCTTTATACTTTGGTTGAAATCACATTGAGAAGTACTAGCTTCTACTTCTTGCATATGCTTCCCTCTATCACTATTTGATTCTTCTATTCCTCTAGAGAATTATTATTTTCCTCTAGCATTACTATTTTACTTGTGAATCAATTTTTTTTTTGCCTTGAGTGTATATTGATATACCTCTTCAAATTTCCTAATTCAAAGCATACCAATTTTATCTTGTATGGATAACATTAGTCCATTTATATATATTGTCATATTCTCCTCATCATCTTCAAGATAAACTACCTTTTTGTCAATTTATCCTATCTCCTTTTTTTTGATATTTTGGAGTCTCCTAAACAATACAATCTGATAATTAGTAGGTAGAAATTTTAATTTTAATTTAGTTACAAACTTATCCCATGTTTGGATTATATCATTTCCTTTTTGTTTTCTTTGTGTTTCAACATGATCTCACCAAATCAAAGCACATCCTTTTAATCTCATATATGTAAATTTTACATGTTTTAGATCCTCCATAGATTCATAGTCAATGAATCTCTCCATGTCTATTATCCAATCAATCAATTCTTATTGGCTTAAATTCCTATTAAAATTGGGAGTATAAATATTTGGTTTATGTGATATATTTGAGATTGTTTGAATCAACCATTACTCTAGTTCTTCTCCTTGCTCTTCATCTCAAGCATTTGCATGACCATTTTTCTCTTCTTCACTATCACTAATCTCTTCAAGATGAATGCCTCTCCTTTGGGAAGTTTCAATCACATCTAACCTAGTAGTGATTCCTCTTAGCATTTCTACTATATTGAATTTATGATAAATGTATATCTAAAAAAAATATAGGTCTGTGTGTAGTCATTTAGTTGTCTTCCTTCTAAAGTAGACATATACAACCACATTTGTTTAGAGAAGCTCATATGCTAGGGCCTCCTGTCACATCCCACATCGAATCGAACCCTTGGGTATGGCAAAGAGAAATTAAAATAAATGTAGAAATAGAAAATAATTTGAAATTTTCTAAACATTGAAAATAGTGGTAATTCATTTATTTTTAAAATAACACCACAAGAAAACAAAAACTTGTATTTTAAATATAAAATGAGGGATTCTCATGTGAACTTAACTATTAGTATGATTGCAAACTAATATGTTAATAAAATACTTTGAGAAAGGTATTTGGGTCCTAAAATACCATTTGGGGCCATGAGAAAAGAAACTTGTACCCCAATATTCTAGGAAAAATATAAAAATAGTATTAGTCACTCAAAGGTCCTCTAAAACACTATTGGCTGCCTTTGATGTGCATCATGTCCTCCAATATGCAAAGAAAAATACTATGCCACCAAAATTTCTACATCATCATCCTCATGACCTCTCCAACAAGTCATCATCTAGGCTCCCCTTCAGCCTTTGGGAAGGTACCCCCTAAAATCTATAAATAACCACCATAGGATTAACAATGGAAAGGAAGGATGCTGAAGAAGGAATTTGAAGAATTTATGGGAGAGCTTTGGCTTAGGGATTATGCTCTTCATATTTTGGTGAATAAAAAACCAAACAACCTTAAGCCTTAGTTACATTTGGTTAAATGTGGTTGATAATTAAGCTTGGGCTTAGGAATTATTCTCTTCACCTCTTGGGTGAATTAGAAACCAAACAACCCTAAGTTTAGAGACCTTTGGTAAAGTAATCCATAGAAGAGAAAGCAAGAAGGGAGGATTGGATACAGATAATATTCAAGGAGCTATAAATACCTATGTCATATCATACCTCATAGCCACGCTATTTGCATTTGATTATTAATGTGATTAAATACACATATGTTTATTGATACTAGTATGTTGTGTATAATTTAATTAAAAATTTGGATTATCAATGTGATTGAATATACATTTGTTTATTGATGCTAGTATGGTGTGTATGATTTAATTTAATATTTGGTCCACGGTTGCATTTATTTAACTCATTATGTTTGGGGCCTTGTTAATTAGACAAGTGGGTATTCTTTTAATTAATTTGTTTGGACCATTGTTATTAACTATGATCAAATGGTTTACGGTCCATGATTGCATTCATTTAATTAAGTAATCAGGACCCCTATTAACTAAATAGTGGGTATAATTTTAATTAATTTGTTTGGACCTTTGCTAATAGGATAATGGCTATTAAAGCCACATTTTCTAAAATTTTTGTTAAACCTAGTAAGAGAAACATCTCAATCTTACTAAACCTAATCATACTCCTAGCAAGCTAAGGGTCTCTGGGTAGTAGAAGCAACACCACCAGTGGAACCACTGCTTGTTAGTTACCAAGTAAATGGCATGCAATAACCTTTAAAGAAAACCACCACTCACACTACTTTGGGTGTGGGATTTTACAATTTCAGTATATTCTTTAAAATAAAGGAGAATCCTTACCTTGACGTATAGGATTCAATGCAAGAATTATCACCCACAATGGAATATTTCCACCTAAATTATGATTCTTTTAGCACAATCATTCTAATACGCTCTCACAAACAAAAAATGATCTCAAATCGATGAATCTATAAACGACATACCTGCCTATCAAGTAAATAAAACCCTATTGTGTAGTCACTTTGGAATAAGTCTTGAGTTTTGGTTATGTCTCCTTTAGTGCGCAAACCTTTGGTTACATTTATTTTTTGTGTAGAGACCTATGGAGTATCATATCCTATTTCACCCTATTGAGCCATAATACCAACAAAAGTACACTACCATATGATAAGTTATGTTGATAACAGACCCAATTTTGAATACCACTACGAAGCGCATAGACAAAAGAGATGAGCTCCATAGACATCATGGTGCAGTAATTCCGTACGAGGGTTTTAGAAAAATTGTAAGTGGTTGGAAAATTATGTTCGCAGTCAAAATGATCTATCGAGGGATGATATGCATCTCCAAGAAGCGGTCTCTGGCTAAACCCATGGATGTTATGAATACACTATGTTCTAAGGATTCACACAGTTTGGAGATAACAGATTTCACACCTAAAATACGTAGATAAGACACTGTTTCTACCCTCATTTCCACCTGATGAGTATGGAATCCACTGAATGACGTAATTCTTACCATGAAACTAGTGTAGGTACACTAGAAAATGGGACAAGCTAAATCAAAATCGATGATGGTTAAATGATAACATCATTATGAAGTTGGGATGTTAATCGATTCCACATGTAGAACAAATAAATTTTCCTGCATTCAAACGTAATACACATTACCCAAGAATCAATATCAGGTTAAATAAATTTCTTTTCAATCATATGCTTTATGATCAGTGTCAGACTATGTGAGGTATCTTTTCAAGTGTATGGAAACCACTTGAGTTGGTGGTGAAATTGGTAAAATCGGTACCCTCTCATAATAAATCTTGTTAAGCACCTTGTATAACAAAAGTAAATATTATATTTGTTGTTGGCTATGGAACAAATTTTAGGATTAAAAATTGTATACTTTGAAAATAAAAATTGTGCATCTTGTTAAATGTTGATAGAGTGAACTTGTACAATTTGTGTGAATCTCATAGAGAAACATAAATATTATTATAGAAAGTTTATATGAGTAAACTTGTACAATTTGTGTGAATCTCATAGAGAAACATAGATATTATTGTGGAAATTTTATGTGAGTAAACTTGTACAATTTGTGTGAATCCCATAGAGAAACATAAAAATTATTGTGGAAGGTTTATTTGAGTAAAATTGTACAATTCATTTGAATCTCATAGAGAAATAAAGATATTATTGTGGAAAGTTTATGTGAATAAAATTGTATAATTTGTGTGAATCTCGTAGAGAAACATAGATATTATTGTGGAAAGTTTATGTGAGTAAACTTATACAATTTATGTGAATCTCATAGATAAATAAATTTATTATTGTGAAAAGTTTATATGAGTAAACTTGTACAATTTGAGTGAATTTCAAAGAGAAAAATAGATATTATTGTGAAAAATTAGGTGAGTAAACTTGTACAATTTGTGTGAATCTCATAGAGAAACATAGATATTATTGGGAAACTTTTATATGAGTAAACTTGTATAATTTATGTGAATCTCATAGAGAAACAATGATTTTACTATGGAAAATTTATAGAAACCATGAATCCTTTTTTAAGAAGTTTAGGATAAAATTTCAAGGGATTTGTAATAATCCCATTGATGGACTATGTGACATCTTAAACATGAATCGTAGAATAACTATGTAAAAACACATTGGTAAATATGAGTACCTATAATACCTTTATGAAGTAAATTAAGGGCCAAGACAATAATTCTCTAGTGTAATCTTGTGATAGATTACAAATGGAGTTGTGGCATAAATTTGAGTAATCTGGGTGGAAGATTGCAAGAGAGATTATAAGCCAAACTCACATAACTATAGTATGATCTTGTTATAGGTCTTAAGACAACTTGGTGGCCAAATTTATGGAAGGATTATAGAATACGAATATGATGTGATACTTGTGAAAGTATGTTGTGTTTTGATGTTATTTGTGGTTAAAGAAATATGATGTGATACTTGGGAAAGTATGATGTGTTTCGATGCTATTTCTGGTTAAATAAATATGATGTGATACTTGTGAAAGTATGCTATGTTTTTTATTCTATTTTTGGTTAAATAAATATGTGATACTTGTGAAATTTTGTTGTGTTTTTAATGCTACTTTTGGGTAAATAAATATTATGTGATATAGGTCTAAGGTGTAGACCAATTGGTTCATCCAAACCCCATAAGGGGGGCGGAGGTCCAAGGTTCAAATCTCGGGCCTCATCGAACTGAACGCTTGTCCCTTTCTTGGTGATTTCAGCGGTGTAAAAGGTTTAAAATGATTGTGGCATGGTGGTTATAGGGGCAGACTACACGAAGATCTGTGTGGCGGCTTTTAGGGCGGACAACACAAAATACTGTGGTAGCCATAAAAGTTGGACAGCTTGCCCGGATTCGTGGTGGCTACCGATTCCACCATGTAAATACAATATATATATATATATATATATATATTAGGTGATACTTGTAAAGGTATGTTATGTTTTAATGCTATTTATGTTTGAAGAAATATGAAATACATGTAAAAATATGATGTGTTTTAATGCTATTTCTGTATTAAAGAAATATGATCAGATTCTTGTGAAAGAATGATATGTTTAATATTTTTGTTTGAGAAAGATGATAAACTTGTTCAAGAATTATTTTTTTGAAGGAATATAAGGTACTTATGTGATTATGATATGCTTAATGCATAAAAAGGATCTCATTGATGAATGAATTTATAGCATTCTAGCAATAATTGATTGTAATAAATATACTTGATTCAAAGGTATATCCTTGTGAAGAAGGAAATGGGATGAAATTTTGATTTTCAATATTAGGAAAGTAAGATATAGTTCACACCAAATCATATGCAAAACTATGATATGGATAATTCATCAAGAGGCATGCTTACAATGAATGTGTAGCATTTGCAAAGCAAGAGTAGTGAATACCAATAAATATTTTGTCATGGAATGTGAATCCTACAAGTACATCAGGATTGCATATGAGGTCACTCTAAAAGTGAATTCATTAATGGAAATGTTCAAATAATTGAGAATAGAAAAAAAGGAAAAAATATCATCAAAATCAATAACAAAAGAAAACACTTCAAAATATGATAAGGGAATGTTGAGAATTTCTATTTTATTGAACATTTTTTCTTTCTTGGATGTTGTTAAATGTTGGAACTCTAAATAGGTTGTTTAAGTTTTGAATTCAAAAAAGAGTAGGTTTATAGACCATATCCCATATTGTAATAAATATCTTAGTTCCATAAACTATTTTTGTCTCATGGACGTAATTAAAATCATTTCATTCCATGTACATAACCAATATATATATATATATATATATATATATATATATATATATATATATATATATATATATATATAGAGAGAGAGAGAGAGAGAGAGAGAGAGAGAGAATTAACCACATTGAGCTATTTGGTGCCACCAAGATTTGAACCTTGGTGTGGGTTACATCAACTATTTGTAATATATATATATATATATATATATATATATATATATATATATATATATATATATATATATATATATATATATATATATATATATATATATATATAAGGTTTTGAAAGGTTTTTCCTATCCCTTTTGCATCGAATTAACCACATTAAGCTCTTTAGTGCTGCTAAAATTTGAACCTTGGTTTGGGCTTCATAAACTATTTGTCCCATCATTCAACCAAGAACCCGTTGGCCATACATAACAAAAATTTGTTCGCCTTAAATTACAACAATTTAAATCTAGAAAATATTATAAAATAATTTTAAATGAAAGGAAACCATAGAAATTTTAATGTAACTAATTTTAACTTTCTTATAATAGTAATATTTGTGATAGTGTCAATATAAAATATCCTATAATAATACAATAGGAATATAATATGAAATACATCCATTTTAATATTATATTACTTATTTAATAAAAATAACAAAAATAACCCATAACAAAAAGATAAATGGAATCAATACTAATAATATAGCTTCACATCAAACATATAGGATTTGTTAAGACACACAACCACCTTATCAATTGGTATTCATTGTATAATATGATATTGCATTGGGCATGTTCCTAAAACTCAAGTTTTCTCATCAATAATATCATAGAACACAATAATTAAAATAGCATGGAGGATTACTTCTAACTTCTCATGCCCAAACATAAAAAATAATATCTAATTTATAGGACATATTAATAAAAAAAAATTAAATTAAAAACTTAGAAAAATTTGTAATTGGATAGTTAAATAGGAAAAAAAATACTCCATATTCAAAATAAGTACACTTGTTTTTTTTAAATCCATCTTATGAGAACAAATATTAAGTTTATAAACTTATAAAAAACATGTCATCAGGTTGAATCTAAGTAAAATATTAAACATAAACAATACCCAATTGCAAGCAATAGTGGAGTCATTGCAAGATGATTTAAATACAATAAAAATAATATATGGGGTTAATTATGCAACCTATTATATCAAAGGTTATTACCTAAAGTACAAAAGGCTACAACCTAAGATTCCAAAGGGCATAACCTAAGATTCAAAGGAGTATAAATTATGATATAAAATGGGACAACACAAGATATGAAAGAATGTGACCCAAGATACAAAAAAGTGTGAGCTAAGTATGAGAGGATGCAACCTAACATACTAAAGGATGCAATTTGATTAAAAAAATGTGTGAAAGATAAAAATTTGTGCAATCCAATAATTCTAAAAAAATATGGAAAACATAAATCAACAAGTCCCAAGTTTTAGGGGTAGTGAAAATCCAAAATCTTGGTTTATATATTTCAAATATTTTGTTACATTACCTATTTTCATATGGGTATAATTATATGACAAATCAATGACATGGTGGTATCATATTTCCATTGAATTAATATCAAATCTCAATTAGGATAAACTCGAAGGAATATTTCTAGGGAAATGGACTATAAAAATAATACAAGATGATGTTCATAAGGAGTTAAAAAACTCTAAAATACTTATATCTATAGAGAATAAAGAAATCACCCACCTTTGTAAATAAAATCATGATCTTATAAATGAAGTTAAGCTTCCCAAGTTACAACAAAAAAAATTAAAAAAAAAATCCGAATATGCCTCTTTTTTCCAATGATATATTTGAGGATTATGATAGTTCTTTTTTAGAGATACTAAATTTTTTTTGTCGATAGTCATGATGCCTTGAATTTGAGACATGTTGGTTTATTCAAAATATATTATAATAATTGATAACCACTCTTTTGGAGAGGTAATTAAAAGGAAATTTAAAAGTATGTTTTTTAGTGTGATACATACCAAAGACATAAAAGTGAACATGTTACATACCAGCACTTTTTCAACCATTACGCATGCCAAAACAAAAATATGAAGAAGTATCCATGGACTTTGTCAATGAATTACCTATCTTCGATGGCTATGATAGATTTTTTTTCATGGTGGATTGTCTCATAATTTTTTCCCATTTCATTTGGATTAAGCATACTTACTTCATATGTCAAGTTGTAGAAAAGTTTATCAACCATGTTTATAAGCTTCATGGGTTTCCAAAGGTAATTGTTAGTGATAATGATCCATTATTTTCTAGTAATTTTTGGAAATTATAATACCAATAAATATGGATCTTATAAACAATGAGTCTAAAATATCATCCTCAAACTCATGAACAAAAAAATATTGTAAATAAGTGTTTCAAATATTACTTATGATATTTTATATCAAATAAAACCTAACAATAGGCTAAATGGTTATATTTGGATCAATTAAGGAATAATATAACTTACCATACATCATCCAAGATGACTCCCTTCATTGTGGTATATGGTTATAAATACCCATGATCTAAATATGTTGTGCTTAATCAAGGTTTTATCTATACATGATTATCTTGAAGAAACCAATGTAATTGAAAATGCCTTAAAGAGTAAATTAGAATGATCTAAAAATAATATGAAGCAACATGTTGATAGTCATCATTATGAATGTGGATTTAAAAAAATTATTTGGTTTATGTGTGTATTCATCCATAACATCTCTTAATAATAATGGGAAAAAAAAAAGTTGTCTCACAAATATCATAGTCTTTATCGTATAATAAGGGCATCCATGATGTTTTTCATATTTTATGCTTAAAGTAAGTGTTGGATACCCTTACTCCAGTTCAAACTAATATTACAATCTTGGATGAGGAAGGTCAACTTATAATTGAACATGGAGGAATTTTAGATACCCATACATGATCCTTATGTACTCAAGATATAATTGAATACCTAATTATTTTATTGAATCAGACCCAATAATCGTTGAATGATAGCATCATGATGAATTTGGGATGGTAATCGATTCCACTTGTAGAACAAACCAATTTCCTTGCATCTATATGTAATATGCATTATCCAAGAATCGATATCAGGTTAAATGAATTCCTTTTCAATTGTATGCTTTATGATCAGTGTCAGACTATGTTAGGTAGCTTGTCAAGTATATGGAAACTACTTGATCTGGTGTTGAAATACTGATTGATAAAATCGGTATCCCCTCATAATAAATCTTGTCAAGCACTATATATAACAAAGGTAAACATTAAATATATTTTTGGCCATGGAACTAATTTTAGGATTAAAATTTGTGCATCTTGATGAACGTTGACAAATTGAACTTGCATAATTTGTGTGAATCTAATAGAAAAACATAGATATTATTGTGGAAATTTTATATGAGTAAACATGTACAATTTGTGTGAATCTCATAGAGAAACATAGATATTATTGTAAAAATTTTATATGAGTATACTTGTATGATTTGTGTGAATATCATAGAGAAACATAGATATTATTGTGGAAAGTTTAAGTGAGCAAACTTGTACAATTTATATGAATCTCATAGAGAAACAAATATATTATTGTGGAAATTTAATGTGAATAAACTTGTACAATTTGTGTTAATATCATAGAGAAACATAGATATTATTGTGGAAATTTTATGTGAGTAAACTTGTATAATTTATGTGAATCTCATAGAGAAACAAATATATTATTGTGGAAATTTTATATGAGTAAACTTGTACAATTTGTGTGAATATCATAGAGAAACATATATATTATTATGGAAATTTTAGGTGATTAAACTTGTACAATTTGTATGAATCTCATAGAGAAACATAGATATTATTGTGGAAATTTTATATGAGTAAACTTGTACAATTTGTGTGAATCTCATAGAAAAAAAAAGATATCATTATGGAAAGTTAATAGAAACCACAAATCCTTGTTTAAGTAGTTTAAGATAAACTTTTAGAGGATTTATAATAATCCCATTGATGTACTATGTTACATCTTAAACATGGATCATAGAAGAACTATGTAAAAATGTATTGGTAAATATGAGTACCTATAATACCTTCCTAAAAAACATTAAGGGCAAAGAGAATAATTCTATAGTGTAAACCTATGATAGATATTATAAGCCAAACTCACAAAACTATAGTATGATCTTGTGATATATCTTAAGACAACTTGGTAGCCAAATTTATGGAAGGATTATAGAATAAGAATATGATGTGATACTTGTGAAAGTATGTTGTGTTTTGATGTTATTTTTGGTTAAATAAATATGATGTGATACTTGTGAAAGTATGTTGTGTTTTGATAACATTTATGGTTAAAGAAATATGATGTGATACTTGTGAAAGTATGATGTGCTTTTGATGCTATTTCTGGTTAAAGAAATATGATGTGATACTTGTGAAATTATGTTGTGTTTTTAATTCTACTTATGGGTAAAGAAATATTATGTGATACTTGTAAAAGTATGTTATGTTTTAATGCTATTTGAAAGCACGAGATTCCGGGAAAAGGAAACACCAAGTGCAATTGCATTCAAAATTAAGCACGCTTAAGTCCTAGGAATGTAAATTGCATGAAACGGAAAAGAGACACATTGGAAGAGACACAATCAGATAAAGAAAACACAGCCCTTTCATTAATTTCCTTCGATCTCTGTTACAATAATGCCTCCTCCCTTTTCAGGGGCTAGGAGCGCAAATAGGGTTTGATTACAATCGCTGAATGATTCCTCCTTCCGCGTGCCCACGATTGCAATGGGCGGGCCAAGATGATGTCGCCACTGATGTCGATGAGTTCTTCGCCTCTGCTGCTTCTCCTACGAACAAAGAAATGACCAAGGCGTCAGTAGCACCTGCTGCAAATGAAAAGCATTCTCTCTCTAAAACCAACGAAATATGCATATGAATATTTGCCTAAAACAGTGAATACAGTGACACCAAATTGCTTCAAAACTTGACAGAAGGTAAGAGAAGTTACCAGAAGGCCACTGCCACTGAGGCAGCTGGCCAATCCACCTTAAACTGGAATTCGTCCCTGGGCAGGACGAATTCTGACTGTAATTCGTCCCTGGGTGGGACGAATTCTTCTAAGTTGGAGAAACCGACCTACTGCTGCTCCAATGTTGGATCTTGGGACCTATAAAACACCTGCAAACAGGGGGGTTAGGTAATTGGGGCCATTTTGGGATGACCCAGATGGTCGGATTTTCCCAATTTGGCCTCCACCCTCGGGAATTTGACCTTGACACCAGCAAGTTAGCGAAATGACAAAGCAATACAAAACATCCTAAAATCTAACCAAAAGTTACAAAATTGCAATTATGGACTAATCAGACCTAGTAACACAGAATGCAATCTAAAAAATAATCTAAAGTGCTCAAAAACTAAAATTAGGACTTGGGAGGTGCGGGGGTGCCCAAGTGGGCCTCCCACCGTTGGCCCTCAATTTTGGAGCCAATCCACCAAGGATGGGCCCAAAACCTTTTAGGATTGGGGGGTCGACGAATTGGTAGGTTCAGATGTCCATGCATCGGATTTGAGTAAGGTTCGAGCTTCCAAAGGCCACCCAACAACCTCCCTTGCAAAAGAGATTGATGGATGTAGGAAGGTGAACAAAGGGGGATGCAAGTGAGTCTTCAATTCGGCAGCACTTCGTTGCTTGAACACTCCTTCCACCTGTATGTTTTGGGTGAGAAAAGTCCCACCTTTTATAGACCCAAGGGGTCTCTTTTGGGAGGGAAGCACCAATGCCATGTGTTGGCCATAGGCGCCATGTGGTAGTCTTGTCTTCCCATGAGGGAGGGGAGTCCTCCATTGACTTGAACTTTGATAAATTCTTTTTGTAACAGTCCTCTAACGGCCCCTCTGTCCACTTACACATGCGTGCAAGGTAGGAGCCCTTAACTGACTGTTCTGGGCTGCCACTTGGCACCATTTGCATTTTTTCCCATTAAGCTTAGAATTCGTCCCACCTAGGGACGGATTCAGAATTCGTCTTGGGGTGGGACGGATTCTATTTTGAATTCGTCCTTGGGTGAGACGAATACTGGGCAAAGTGTCCAAGTGTGCCAAATTGCTTCTTGACCTTACAAAATTGCTATGAAAGTGGTTAAGACCATTGTTTAACCTCTGAGGGCTGCCTTGGGGGCTGTGTTTGCCAAAGCGATCAGTGTTTGTAGTCACATAATCGGATTGGTGTTGTTTTGGTGTCTACAGATGCCCCTTTTTGGGAAGCGCTGCGGGTGACGCAGTGCTGAGCAAAAATAGATAACCAGAGCACTAATGATTAGGGTTTCTTGGTAACCTAACCAACTTTTGATGCCCCAAGTATGGAAAGGGCATGCATTCTTGAATCCTTGCTTCTGACGAGCTAAGGAATTTGATTTCAAGTATTAACCTGTTTTGGTGAGGTGTGACTTGAACTCAGACATTGATCAGTCATGAACAAGTGAAGGGCGTTTTTATCCTCAGGGGGAACCTTGTGTTCATGATTCATGAAATGCCAAGTGTTTGATTGATTTGATTGTTGCTTGTTTATTGCCCCAAGCAGGAGCGTGATTGTCTTTGTCAATGATTCTTTGAATGCATGTCGTTTTCCTTAATTGGGTGTGTGATTGTTGGTTGGTGACTAAGTGTGACTACCCCCTCAAGCAACGAATCGATGAGGGAATGACCTTCGTGAGAGAAGCGACGAGTCACTTGACCCAAGATGACTTGTGTCAGGGTGCCTTTAAAGGGTTTACCGTTAAGCGTGTGCAATTTTTCCAACATATGGACCTATTTTTGGTGGGTGTTAACCCTTTTGGTGATGTCATAATGAGGTGAAATCGTCGAAAACCTATTTCTCGTGGAGCGGTCCGGCTATGATAGCCTTCTTGGGGAATTAGGAGAGCGATAATTTGGACCTCGACATCGATTTTCTTTGCCTAGAGGCTAAGTGCGAGAGCACTTGTGTCCGGCCTTGTTTTTGTTGTGTTTTTGTCAAATTTTGTACTGTTTTTGTTGTTTTTGTGACACCATTTGGAGTTGAGTTGTCGGCAATCCGTCCTCCCGTGGAGCGGTCCGGCTATGGTAGCCTTCTTCGGGAGTAGGATAGTGACAATGCAAACCCCGACATCAATTTTTCTATGCCAAGAGGTTAAGTGCAAGAGCACTTGTGTCTGGCAATGTTTATTGTTTTTGTTGTTTGTGGATATTTGCTATTTTTGTTGTTTTGATTTTCTTGTTGTTTTTGAGTGGGCTTTGACCCTTTTGTGATGTCTTTTGGGGATGAAATTGTCAAAAATCCGTCTTCCCGTGGAGCGGTCCGGCTATGGTAGCCTTCTTAGGGAGTAGGATAGTGACAATGTAAACCTTGACATCAATTTTGCTATGCCAAGAGGTTAAGTGCAAGAGCACTTGTGTCTGGCAATGTTTATTGCTTTTTGTTTTTGTTTTGCATTTATTTGTTGTTTTTGTTGTTTTGATTTTCTTTGATCTTGTGCATGATGGTTGATGAATATGGATGTATGCATGTTGATTTATTTTGATGGATGCATATGCTATGATGAATACAAATGGTTTTGATTTATATGTGATATGCAGATATGAAATGGATGAATGGGGTTTGTGATGTTTGGCTATGGAACCAAGGACTGTTTAGAACTCTGTTATTTTGTTTTTAGGCGATTGTTGCGATGCACGACTTTGTATGTATACATGTGGTTTTTTTTTTTTTGTATCTTTTTGATGGTTTTTTTTTTTTGTATCTTTTTGATGTTTGTTTAGAAATGTAGCTAAGGTTTTCTGAGACTTAGACGGTTTTAACTCACTAGCCATGACTGTACTTTATCTTACAAGACTTTTGAACAAGGTATGAATCGAACTAGTTTTTGACCGAGCTATTTCACATCCTTGTGTGTGCAATTGAGTTCATTTAGTGGTATTTGTTAGGATACCGCCAGTGCTAGGTGGGCTTTCAACCGAACCTGTACTGAGGATCACCTAATTAGCTCCACGAATTCCTTTGTTGTATGTACTAAGATTAATCTGCGGTGTAATCCAGGATGCCATAAGCTAGCTCATCCACATGCAAACATTGATCTGTACGCAAGTTAATGTGACAGATATATCGTCATGCGAGAGGTTTACTTCTGTTACCGAATTGGTATTGAAGCTTGCCTTATGACCTACAGAATGCTGAGAGTTCCAGGGATTCAAGGTCAACTCCCTTCTTTTCTTCAATTGTATTGGGATACTTGCTCATTGTAGTGATGAGATCACTATTTATTTTGATTTGTTTTTCTTTCGAGCAAGGGATTGGGGTCATGGAGTGACGAAAATCACTGTTGTTTGTGCCTTTTGATGTGTGCACTGTATTTTGTCAAATTTGGAGTTTTGACATTTTGCAACTTTTTTGTTTTTTTGCAACTATTGAGAACTTTAGGGATTCTTAGGGAATTGGGTAGGGAGGATGCTTGTCCTTTTGCCAACTCTCAGCATTCTAGGGGTCATTCGCACAGGGGATGAGCAAGATAACCGTTTCGCTTGTGGTGACCTAGATTATTTTGCAGGTTTCGTCTTTCGTTCACACAATTTGGGAATTTTAGTGTTTTGATTTGTGTTGGGATGTTACGTAACAAGGTGTATTTCAAGTATGACTCTACCTTCATAAAATCTATTCGACTTGATACACTACATGGCTAAAGAGGAAAATGATGACTGAATTACTGAAACTCTTGGTACATTCCCAGACCACTGACTGTAGTGTGGTAAAAGTTATGCTTGGTGTTTTTGTTGTTTTTGTAACATGAGACAATGCGAAACAAGATGGACTATCAGAGCTATTGCAGCTTATGGTGCCTTTGACCCGTATGACTACAAATATGCAATGTATGGATGCAATGCTTAATGCAGCTATGTATTTTTGTAATTTTAATGGATTGTTTTTGGTGAAGGTGAAGATGAGGTGCGAGAATATGAATTTTTTTGATGAATTTGAGTATGCCTAGAATTGAGATGCAAATCTTTGTTGTTTTTGATGATTTTTGTTGTTTTGTTTTTTTTGAATTTCTTGATTTTTTTTTTGACCAAGCGATTGCGATAATCGTTGGAGCTTTTTGGGTTTGACCAAGTGATTGCGATAATCCTTGGAGATTTTGGGGTGACCAAGAGATTGCGATAATCCTTGGAGCTTTTTGGTGACCAAGAGATTGCGATAATCCTTGGAGCTTTTTGGGTGACCAAGAGATTGCGATAATCCTTGGAGCTTTTTGGGTTGACCAAGAGATTGCAATAATCCTTGGAGCTTTTTGGTGACCAAGAGATTGCGATAATCCTTGGAGATTTTTGGGTGACCAAGAGATTGCGATAATCCTTGGAGCTTTTTGGGTTGACCAAGAGATTGCGATAATCCTTGGAGCTTTTTGTATTGACCAAGAGATTGCGATAATCCTTGGAGCTTTTTGGGTGACCAAGAGATTGCGATCATCCTTGGAGATTTTTGGGTGACCAAGAGATTGCATAATCCTTGGAGCTTTTTGGTGACCAAGAGATTGCGATAATCCTTGGAGCTTTTTGGGTGACCAAGATATTTCGATAATCCTTGGAGCTTTTTGGGTTGACCAAGAGATTGCGATTATCCTTAGAGATTTTTTGATTGACCAAGAGATTGCGATAATCCTTGGAGCTTTTTGGGTGACCAAGAGATTGCGATAATCCTTGGAGCTTTTTGGGTGACCAAGAGATTGCGATAATCCTTGGAGCTTTTTGGGTGACCAAGAGATTGCGATAATCCTTGGAGCTTTTTGGGTTGACCAAGAAATTGCGATAATCCTTGGAGATTTTTGGGTTGACCAAGAAATTGCGATAATCCTTGGAGTTTTTTTTTTTTTGGGATATGGCTTTCTTAGATATGAAATGGTCGCAAATGACTGATATTCAAGGGTTCTGTTTCCTTGATACCATCAAGAGAAGCTAGCCGGTACATCCCGGGTCCTATTTTACTATCAATGACATAAGGACCTAACCAATTTTTTGTGAATTTGTCCCTCATATGGGATGGCAAATTAGACTTTTGTTGGTTTTCATTCAGAACCAAATCACCAACCCGAAAGTCTCTTAGGTGAACTTTCATGTTGTAAGCTTTCTTAAGCCGCTCTTGATAGATACGTAAGTGCTCGAGAGCATTAATGCGTCGTTCGTCAAGCAACGTAAGTTGGTCTAATCGGGCCTGCCACGTAGTGTTATCATCGATGAACTCCTACATTGATATGCGCAGGGAAGGAATTTCCAACTCGAGAGGCATTACTGCCTCTGAGCCATACACCAGTGAAAATGGATTTGCCCCAGTGGGCATCTGAATGTTAGTGTGATAAGCCCAAAGGGCAAGTGGGATTTGTATGTGCCAATCCTTATGACTGTCTGCGACGGTATTTTTAAGGATGGCAACTAGTGTTTTGTTTGACGCCTCTGCTTGCCCATTTGCTTGCAGATAATAGGGTGTTGAAAAGCTGTGCTGAATTTTGTACTTTTTGGTTAAAGCACGCACGTCTTTGTTCTTGAATGATGGCCCATTATCCAAGATTATTTTGGATGGAATACCAAAACGACATGATGTAATGCAAAATGAACTCCACAGTGCGGGGTCCTGTCGTAGAGGTTAACAAAATTGCTTCCACCCATTTGGTAAAATATTCTATGGCCGTTATGATAAACGTGTGACGGCCTGACGATGCAAGGGAGATCTTTTCGATTAGATCGAGGCCCCACTATGAAAATGGCCAAGTAGACTGGACTGTCTATAGGGCCTGGGAAGGTGCATGCATTAAATTGGCATGATGTTGACATTTCACACACCTCTTGACATATGCGTAGCAATCTCGCTCTAAATATGGCCAATAATAGCCCATGCGAAGAATGCGCTTTGCAATGGCCATACCACTGAAGTGGCCGCCACATGTACCGTCATGCGCTTGGGCGAATGCCCAAGTGGAATATTGCTGGTCCAAACATCGAAGAAGAATTCTGTCATAGCTGCGACGATACAAAATGTCTCCTATCAAGACATATTTTTCCGCTTTCTGTTTGAATGTTCGTTTTGCGGCGTGCATCAATCCAAAGGGAAGATTACCTAACTTGAGGTAGTCTCTTATGGGTAAATACCAGTCCTATTTATCAGAAACCTTGATAGTATGAATAGCCAATCCCTTTTGAAGTTCTTCCCTAACAAATGTTGATTGGGATAGAACTTGTAAGAATAGCATTGTGTTGCTATTAATGGGAGTGGGGGAAAACAAAGACCCCCAGTTGGCAGTTGGGATAGACCTTCATAAAATCTATTCGACTTGATACACTACATGGCTAAAGAGGAAAATGATGACTGAATTACTGAAACTCTTGGTACATTCCCAGACCACTAACTGTAGTGTGGTAAAAGTTATGCTTGGTGTTTTTGTTGTTTTTGTAACATGAGACAATGCGGAACAAGATGGACTATCAGAGCTATTGCAGCTTATGGTGCCTTTGACCTGTATGACTACAAATATGCAATGTATGGATGCAATGCTTAATGCAGCTATGTATTTTTGTAATTTTGATGGATTGTTTTTGGTGAAGGTGAAGATGAGGTGCGAGAATATGAATTTTTTTTTTTTGATGAATTTGAGTATGCCTAGAATTGAGATGCAAATCTTTGTTGTTTTTGATGATTTTTGTTGTTTTGATTTTTTGAATTTCTTGATTTTTTGACCAAGCGATTGCGATAATCGTTGGAGCTTTTTGGGTTGACCAAGAGATTGCGATAATCCTTGGAGCTTTTTGGGTGACCAAGAGATTGCAATAATCCTTGGAGCTTTTTGGGTTGACCAAGAAATTGCGATAATCCTTGGAGCTTTTTGGGTGACCAAGAGATTGCGATAATCCTTGGAGCTTTTTGGGTTGACCAAGAAATTACGATAATCCTTGGAGATTTTTTGGATTGACCAAGAGATTGCGATAATCCTTGGAGCTTTTTGGGTTGACCAAGAGATTGCAATAATCCTTGGAGCTTTTTGGGTTGACCAAGAGATTACGATAATCCTTGGAGCTTTTTGGGTGACCAAGAGATTGCGATAATCCTTGGAGCTTTTGGAGTGACCAAGAGATTGCGATAATCCTTGGAGCTTTTTGGTTTTGACCAAGTGATTGCGATAATCCTTGGAGCTTTTTGGGGTGACCAAGAGATTGCGATAATCCTTGGAGCTTTTTGGGTGACCAAGGGATTGCGATAATCCTTGGAGCTTTTGGAGTGACCAAGAGATTGCGATAATCCTTGGAGCTTTTTGGGTTGACCAAGAGATTGCAATAATCCTTGGAGCTTTTGGAGTGACCAAGAGATTGCGATAATCCTTGGAGCTTTTTGGGTGACCAAGTGATTACGATAATCCTTGGAGCCTTTTGGGGTGACCAAGTGATTGCGATAATCCTTGGAGCATTTTGGGTGACCAAGAGATTACGATAATCCTTGGAGCTTTTTGGGGTGACCAAGTGATTGCAATAATCCTTGGAGATTTTTGGGGTGACCAAGTGATTGCGATAATCCTTGGAGCTTTTTGGGTGACCAAGAGATTGCGATAATCCTTGGAGATTTTTGGGTGACCAAGAGATTGCGATAATCCTTGGAGCTTTTTGGTTTGGATTATGGTTCTTTATGGGATAGAGGTACCCCCATCTTGATGGTATTTGCACTCCGGATCTGGCTCTAGAGGTATGGGCATGAATGGATCGGCCCTATGCACGGAGATGAGGACAGGGTCCGCCCGCGGCACTGATGTTGCTATGACGTCTCTTGGTGGAAGTTGCTCTTTGTGTGCCCAAATTTGTGGATGTAACGCTTGGTCCCACTACGGTGGATTAACATGCCACTCATGCCATAGTATTATGTTTATTTGTTGACATGCTTCATCGATGTTTATGGGATGTCGATGCTGTCGCATGTGATTGCTATGGGCTATGTCTGTTTCATCCTCACCTTCGGACAATGTGTATAGCTCATCAGAATCTGGAGATTTTGAGACATGGAGGACTGCATCATCAGGTAGCCCTATGGTTAAAGTTCGATCCTCTTTGAAAGGAGCCTTATGTAAGTTGGGCCTTGGGAGCTCCAAAATCTTGGCCTCTACCAACTCTAAGTGCTCTAGTGCTTTGCATGTATTGGGAGATTTGAACTCCTCCTCTTTGGTTGGTTCTTGTTGAGGAACTTGGGGCTTATGGAGGGGTGGCCAAATGGCACCCCCCATGCCTTGGTAGGGTAGTTCATCCCGCTCTTCTTCGCGCTCTGATTCCTTAGAGGCTTCTTGATGAATTTCTAAGGGTGGCTCATAAGCCTGGGTGGATGTCTGAGGAAGGCACCCATCATTGGTTATAGGAGCAGCCTCCCATTCATGTCTAGGAGGCATCGGGGGTGGTGCTTCAGGAATCGGGAGAGTAGCTTCCCGCTCCTATCTAGGAGGTGTTGGGGGTAGCTTTTGATGAGGTCACGATGACCTATCTTCCCCCCATGGGTTGTGCCACTCAAAATATTTTGTCTTATGCATGTGAGGGGTTGGAGTCTTCTCTTGCATAGTGTGTTGGAATAGCTCATCCTTCTGGCGCTGAAGGTGCTCTTCATTAATATGGTATGGTTCCTCTAATGGTAGTCGTTTTAGCTCAAGTTGTGTGAGTTGCTTGAGATGTGTGATATATTCGACAGATTCTACGATAGTTAGTCCCACCGCCTCATTTCTAGAAGGCCTAGATGCCTCTCTTAGATAAAAATCTTGGTTGTAGTGATCCAAGATCTCTATAGGACACATCCCTCTGTTAGGGGTAGTAGCATTCTCTTAGGGCTTTGGCCTTAGTGATTGGTCCTGATAGATAGCAGGTGCGAAGGCATATTGCTCTCGCACTATATATTGCTCTCGAGGAAGGTAGAGGTCTTCCTCGTGCTCTCTTTCATAAGTGAAAAAGGGAGGGACAAAGCTATCTCACCCTGCCCAAAGAGCCTTGTGCTCTGGATTTGTCTTTGTAGTTCTGGCAACTAGAGGGGGTGAAGGAGGGATAATGTAATCATGTGGTTCCTCCCATCGAACCCTATGTTGACTTAGCACTTCATCGCGCGATGACCGCTCATAGCGAGCATCTAATGGAGCTCTCATTGCTTCATGTCTAGAAGGCCTAGATGCCTCTTCTAGATATATATCTCGGTCGTAGTGATCCAAGATATCTATAGGCGACCTTTCTCTATTGGGGGTAACAACATTCCCTCGAGGCTTTGGCCTCAGTGAGTGGTCCTGATAGATAGTAGGTGCGAAGGCGTATTGCTCTCGCATTGTATATTGCTCTCGAGGAAGGTAGAGGTCTTCCTCATGATCTCTTTCATAAATGAAAAAGGAACGGGTGGAGTTAGCCCACCCCACATGAGGAGCCTTGTGCTCTGGATTTTTCTTTGTAGTCCTGACAACTAGAGGGGGTGAAGGACGGGTAGTGTAATGATGTGGTTCCTCCCGTCGAACCCTATGTTGACCTAGTGCTTCATCACGTGGTGACCGCTCATAGCGATCATATAAGGGAGCTCTCCTATGACTGTACCCCTCATGTAAGGGTGTGTGATGAGTGCTATGTTGAACAGGAGTGCTCCTCGAAGAGGTGTCCCTGTAGTCTCTTTCCTTTAAGATGTGGAGGGGACTGCCTTGTGTGTTAGGTCACCAAGGTGGTATGACCAAATCCTTGGGATTGTAACGGAGGTGACTCGTGCCTCCTTGGATATTCCCCACAGCATCCGCCCATGATTGGGCCTGGCTACGGGTGAGCACCATGACGATGTCTCTCTAAAAAGCCCTAAAATTGAAAATGAGTCATATGGGGCCCAAAATTGGTGTGCGCATCCCTCTTATAATATATAAGACAAAAATAAAGTTTCAAGTCCTAACTCTAAATACATTAGGAGATATTGACATCCGAACAGCTCAAAAAGTGTAAAAAATTGGGCACGCAATTTTAGAACCTAATTTCGGGGCACTAGATGATGGAATTTGGCCTCGAAAACTAGATTTCTAGGGAAATACAACTCTAGGGAATTTGTTTAAAATTCTCCCAACCAACTCCCTATAAAATTTCGTATCAAACGGAGCTACGGTTGAGAAGTTATGGCCCCGACAAGATGCACTAAAATTTAGAGAAAAATACAAGATTTCCCATATTTTACTGGATGGTCCTGCATCACTTATGGGCACATTTGGGGTGATTTTGGGTTGACCAAATGGTTCATTGACACCTTTGGGGCATTTTTGAGTGACCAAGCGATTACGGGAATCCTTGGAGCTTTTTGGAACAAGTGACAAAATGCGTAAATTTTTATCTTTTTGTTTATGATTTTTTTTTGTCTACACTAAGCAGAATTAAGCACACACATTCACAAAACCGTGATTATCTCTTTTAAGGATTCTTGGTGTGTCCTAAACTGGTTTAGTGCATTTTGATGTTTTGTTTTGTTTTTGTAGGTTTTGTAGAACATTTAAATGCATCATGTAGGCTCTTATAACTCCAAAAAGGTCGCCCCTTCAATATACCAACCAGGTCGATATACCAACCTCTCTATATACCCGCCCTTACGAGAGGGAGACTATAGGTACGTGAGAGCAGAAGGTACGTGGTACGTAGGCGGTACGGAAGGGGGATTGTCCTGTTAATGGCACCTACCATAGAAAACTTATCCTCACGCGCATGGGAATCACCCCAGCTACGCTCGGTCTGTCTTCATCAGGATTTACGCCTAACAACAGTTGAAAATCGGGAAATGGATGCAAAATCAAGCCAAGGTGGTGATTAAATCCACCAATGGTCTTGATCAAGGGCTGGGGTCTTACGACCAGCTCCTTGGTTTAAAATTGTTTCGTGATGTGTGTGGGATTCATTTTATCCAACAAAAATGAAACTAGCATACATGACTTTTCCTAATGCAATGCAAGATTAAATGAAAACAATTAAAGAAACAGAAACAGAAACAAAAAAATTTAATAGAGATAATAAAAAATCCCTATCTCTTCTCTGCCTGCTCCTGTTGTCTCTGAATTTCTGCTCTGAAAATCCACAGACAGGAATTCGTCCCTCTGGGAGACGAATTGCATAACAGAATTCGTCCCTCCCAGAGACGAATTTGAATTCGTCTCAGGGTCAGACGAATTCCAGAAAAGAATTCGTCCCTGTCAGAGACGAATAGCAGTCTGCAACAAGAAAAGATGTACCTGTCAAGCACAAACACAAAAATTTAATTAGTTTCTATGATTTTAAAAACCAGGGAACAGGGTCCCACCGTGATCGCCACTGAAAGCACGAGATTCCGGTCAAAGGAAACACCAAGTGCAATTGCATTCAAAATTAAGCACGCTTAAGGAATATAAATTGCATGAAACGGAAAAGAGACACATTGGAAGAGACACAATCAGATAAAGAAAACACAGCCCTTTCATTAATTTCCTTCGATCTCTGTTACAATAATGCCTCCTCCCTTTTCAGGGGCTAGGAGTGCAAATAGGGTTTGATTACAATCGCTGAATGATTCCTCCTTTCGCGTGCCCACGATTGCAATGGGCGGGCCAAGATGATGCCGTCGCTGATGTCAATGAGTTCTTCGCCTCTGCTGCTTCTCCTGCGAACAAAGAAATGACCAAGGCGTCAGTAGCACCTGCTGCAAATGAAAAGCATTCTCTCTCTAAAACCAACGAAATATGCATATGAATATTTGCCTAAAACAGTGAATACAGTGACACCAAATTGCTTCAAAACTTGACAGAAGGTAAGAGAAGTTACCAGAAGGCCACTGCCACTGAGGCAGTTGTCCAATCCACCTTAAACTGGAATTCATCCCTGGGCAGGACGAATTTTGACTGTAATTCGTCCCTGGGTGGGACGAATTCTTCTAAGTTGGAGAAACCGACCTACTGCTGCTCCAATGTTGGATCCCGGGACCTGTAAAATGCCTACAAACAGGGGGGTTAGGTAATTGGGGCCATTTTGGGACGACCCAGATGGTCGGATTTTCCCAATTTGGCCTCCACCCTCGGGAATTTGACCTTGACACCTGCAAGTTAGTGAAATGACAAAGCAATACAAAACATCCTAAAATCTGACCAAAAGTTACAAAATTGCAATTATGGACTAATCAGACCTAGTAACACGAATGCAATCTAAAAAATAATCTAAAGTGCTCAAAAACTAAAATTAGGACTTGGGAGGTGCGGGGGTGCCCAAGTGGGCCTCCCACCGTTGGCCCTCGATTTTGGAGCCAATCCACCAAGGATGGGCCCAAAACCTTTTAGGATTGGGGGGTCGGCGAATTGGTAGGTTCAAATGTCCATGCTTCGGATTTGAGTAAGGTTCGAGCTTCCAAAGGCCACCCAACAACCTCCCTTGCAAAAGAGATTGATGGATGTAGGAAGGTGAACAAAGGGGGATGCAAGTGAGTCTTCAATTCGGCAACACTTCGTTGCTTGAACACTCCTTCCACCTGTATTTTTTGGGTGAGAAAAGTCCCACCTTTTATAGACCCAAGGGGTCTCTTTTGGGAGGGAAGCACCAATGCCATGTGTTGGCCATAGGCGCCATGTGGCAGTCTTGTCTTCCCATGAGGGAGGGGAGTCTTCCATTGACTTGAACTTTGATAAATGCTTTTTGTAACAGTCCTCTAACGGCCCCTATGTCCACTTACACATGTGTGCAAGGTAGGAGCCCTTAACTGACTATTCTGGGCTGCCACTTGGCACCATTTGCCTTTTTGCCCGTTAAGCTTAGAATTCGTCCCACCTAGGGACGGATTCAGAATTCGTCCTGGGGTGGGACGGATTCTATTTTGAATTTGTCCCTGGGTGAGACGAATACTGGGCAAAGTGTCCAAGTGTTCCAAATTTCTTCTTGACCTTACAAAATTGCTATGAAAGTGGTTAAGACCACTGTTTAACCTCCGAGGGCTGCCTTGGGGGCTGTGTTTGCCAAAGCGATCAGTGTTTGCAGTCACATAATTGGATTGGTGTTGTTTTGGTGTCTACACTATTTCTGGATGAAGAAATATGATGAGATACTTGTAAAAGTATTATGTATTTTAATGCTATTTTTTTTGAAGAAATATGAAATACTTGTGAAAATATGATGTGTTTTAATGATTTTTTTGTATTGAAGAAATATGATGAGATACTTGTGAAAGAATGAGTTTTTTAATATTTTTGTTTTAGAAATATGAGAAACTTGTTCAAGAATGATTTGTTTGAAGGAATGTAAGGTACTTATGTAAGAATGATATGCTTCATGCATAAAAATAACCTCATTTATGAATGAATTTATAGCTTTCTATCAATAGTTGATTGTAATAAATATACTTGATTCAAAGGCATATCCTTGTGGATAAGGATATGGAAAAAGGTCACCAATAATATTTAGATGTTTTAGATGTGGTAACTTTGGTCATCTTGAAGATAGTTGTACAAAGAGTGGTTTCAATTTCAGTGATGATGAATATGAAGATACACTTGAAGGACCAAAAGAGAATATTATAATGGCATTAGAAGAAGAAGGAGGTGATCCTATAGAATACAATTCAAAAAAGAATGAAGATGTTTTCAAAAGTAAACAAATAGAGGAAGAATTAGAAACATGATAATTTGATATTGAAGGTGAACTTATTCATGCCCTTGATGCATTAAAAAAGGTAAGAAATCAAAAATCCCAACTTAAGCTTCAATTTCAAGAATGTGATGAAGAGAAAGGAAATCTTATAGAGGATCTAAATAAGTCAATGTCTTAGATAAGGAAATTCAAAGATAATTTAGAAGCAAAGGTCTTAGAATGTGAAAGGTTAGAACATGAAGTGGCTCTACTAAGGGAAGAAGTAAAAGAGTCTAAGGATAGGTTGCACATGTTTTGAAAGATCTCAAAGATAGTATATAATATGATCAAGGTATAAATATGGTCAAAAAAAAAAATAGGTTTTGGTTTTGAACAGCTAAAAAAAAAAAATGAAGAGGAGTCAACCTCAAGTTATGAATAAGAATAAACTTAAGAATGAGAGAGTGTAAGAGAAAGTGAGACATATAAGGATGATTTGGACAATAGAAAGTTCAACAAGGAAAGGAACAATGCACAAAATAGGAACAAATGGAAAAGGATCCAACACAGGGTAAAAGAGACTAAGAGACTAATGAGGTCAAAGCAAGGTAGTTTCAATGGACGATGCTTATTATGTCATAGGTTTGGGTACAAGGCCACACAGTGCAAGACACATGAAATACAAGAATATGGTAAATTTAGAAATGGACAAATTTTTCAAGTGTATTGCTACTCTTGTAATCAGTTTGGTCACAACGTAATGGATTGTAGGGTTCATGATAGGAATAGATATGGCTTCACCAGAATAAATTCCAATATATTTGCAACTCCAAGGAATAATAACATTAAGTGCTATAAGTGCAATACTAGGAGTATAAATACTCCCATCCTAGAATTAACCACCTCAAGAGGAGGTGGGGAAGGGGATAAGCTAAGAGTTTCATTCTTAGCCCTGAGCCCCAAATGTGACCCTTTGCCATTGATATCAAAGGGAGAGATTTTGAATAAGGGGGAGAGATTTGATTTAAGGGGAGAGCATTGAGTCAAGGGGAGAAGTTTCCCAGGGGGAGCAGAACATAAAAAGGTTAAGGAAATGGTAAAAGGTAATTGGATTGTCATCAATGACAAAGGGGAATATTGTTGGAAATATGAGCAAGTTTTGTTGTCATTGATGTCAAGAAATCAGCACCAGTAAGTGTTAGTTTTAGTGAGCAACATCAGTTTCAGGTTCTCTAATAAAGTGCAAATGGAAGTTTTCTCCCAGGTGGTCAGATGAGGTTTAAAGGGCAAAAGGAAGGCCTAATCCAAATAATATTATAATAATTTATTACAATATTAAATGTGAAAGACCCAAAGAGTTAATTAATTATAAATTAATTATAATAGTTTTATTATAATTTAATTTATAAATTAATTTAATTAACTTTTAAAGTTATTAAGTTAATTGTAAATTAATTATAATTTAATTATAAATTAATTTATAAAATAAGCTAACCCTAAATATAGGGTCATAAAGTTTATAATTAGAATTTTTGAATTATTTGAATTAATCACGTCGATGTCGTCAAGGACAACACTCTATGCATATAAAGGGGGGAAGAAACCCAAAGCATTAATTATCCATGCGATCGATTGAAATCTAAGGTAATTCATGTGCAAAGAGGAAGAGAAGGATTCACATGTGTTTTGAAGGTTTAACAAAATAGAGCAAAGGACAATAGTGGGGAGCCCACTTCACATCCCTAAGTGCTTGGTAGCATGTTTGGTAGCTAGCGACTGCGCTAGGAGATTACAGGCACAAGGTCAAGGTTTCGAGTTTTTTGGTGTTCGTTTTGCTAGCGGAGGAATTTTTTTTATTGTGTTGTTAGGGAAGGTTCAAAGGGAAGGCAATGCCTTATATTTTTTTTGAGGGAACATAGCTCATGTGGTGAGCGTGTGCATTGCTAAGGCACTTGGAGGGGTGAGGTTAGGTGTTCAAAACCTGTCGAAAGTGTTTTGCTAGGAAAAAAAGTATGCACCAATTTTGATTTTATTGCTAAGGTTGTATAAATTCAGAGGTTGCTTTGTTGTGAAAAATAAAGGTTGATTAAATTTTTTGAGGGAGATATAAGTGTATTAAAATTAAATACTTGATTTTAATTTTTTGATGATTAGATTTTATGAAGTTGGAGATTGTAAGGTGTATAAGGACTTTGCTATACTTGTTGTTAAGTGTAGTGTTATGGTGAAATTTTTAAATTGAATATTGTGAGTTTAGAGATTATAAGGTGTACAAAAGGATTTGTTATTTTGTATGAAAGATAATCTATGAGAAAATTATTTTGTAGATATCTTGAGAGAGGTTGTGGTAACCTAACCCTAGTGTTGGTAAATAAAATTTTGATTGTGGTTAAGACAGGTTTTGAAGACATATCTCCATCAAAATAAAGATATGGGTAAATATTCCTTGTGAGAAAAATATTATTGGATTGGATGTTATGAATGCAAAGTTGGAGTGAAAAGGATTGTTTGGTAAGAATTGTTGAGTTTGCTTTTTAAAGGTTTTTCTGAGTGATAGTTGATGATAAAAACCTTGTTTGATAAGCATTGTTGGAAATATTGAGTAATATTTCATATGCTTGAACTAGGGTTTGTGAAATAACATGAGTATCATTGTTATGTGAAGTTGTAAACTATATTGATCTAGGGTTTATGAAATATCATGAGTATCATTGTTCTGTGAGATTGTTTGATAAGAATTTATTGGAAACAATTGAGTGAGGATTCATATGCTTGGACTAGGGTTTAAAATCAAGGAGTGTTTTAATGAGTGATTGATTGAGTGGAGTTGATTGATCCTAGTCATGTGGAAGTGTTGAAGTGATAGTTCTAATTTTGTAAAACAAATTGTTCTATATCCTAAATTGATTTGATAAATAGGTTGAGAGTGATTGAGTGTTTGTGAGTGTGAAACATATTGAGTCTCTAACAATTCTCATTATTTTTTTGTGGTAAAGTGATTGATTGTTGTGAGTGTGAAGCATATTGAATCTCTAATAATTATCTATATGTTTTTGTGGTAAAAAATGATAGAGGGTAAAATTTATTGAGCATTGTTGTGAGTGTGAAGCATATTGAGTCTCTAAAAATTCTCTATATGTTTATGTGAGATTGGAAAAGTCCTAGTGAGAACTTGTTGAGTAGATTTATAGTAAGTCTTGGTGAAAACTTGTTGAGCAGATTGGAAAAGTTCTAGTGAGGACTTGTTGAGAAAATTTGAGTTAAGTATTTGAGAATACTTGTGGACAGATTTGTGTGACCTTTTGTGGAAGCTTACAATACACATTTGAAAACATCGATTGAGAGAATATTGGACAAGTTCTAGAGAGGACTTATAGACAGATTAATGTGATCTTTTGTGGAAGCTTACAAGGTATATTTGATATAAGTCTTTGACAGGACTTGAGAGCATATTTTATTGATTGATTTGTTCAAACCTTGAGTTAAGGTTTGTAGTAGATCTAGCAGAGTTGACTTGTGATTGATTTAATCTTTGTGTTAAGGATTGAGGATAGAGATTGAGTATATTTTTTCAATATTGAAGAACTATGTTTAGTGCAGATTTGATGATATATTTTGGTGCATATTTGAGGACAAATTTGTGCCAGACTAGATATTGATATTGAGTAGATTTATGATAGACCAAAGGACTACGTTTAGTGCATATTTGAGGTAGAGCTAAGAGTAAGCTTTGGAGGTGACAGAGTATAGAGGAGTATAGTCTCTAGTGGATATAGTTCCATTAGCAAGGAAAGTGAGGACATGTCTTCTGAGTGAGGATAAGAGTCTCTAGTGGATAGATATCCATTAGCTAGTGTAGTAGAGGCAATAGTTATTTTATAATATCACCATCCAAAGCATAGGAGAAGGAGTTTTCCTATGGATAGAGATCCATGAACCAATTGAGGAGATTGGTGTCTCCTATGGATAGAGATCCATGAAATTTATTAGGGGATTGGTGTATCCTTTGGATATAGGTCCATAAACATTGTAATAGGGAAAGGTTTCCCAAGATATTTATTGAGAAAATTTTAGTGAAATATTTTCTTTGTGGAGTAGCCCACATTAGGTGAACCACGTTAAATTGGTGTCTCTATTGTGTGTGGTTATTTGTTCATTTATTTTATCACTATTGTTGATATTGTTATTGATACATTGCATAATATTTATTAGAAAATAAAAAGTAAAACGTGATCTTATACTATTAACTCCCCTCTCAGTATAATCTTGTGTTCTTCAACATAGTCTCATGAAATCCATAGTTTCAAGGAGTTCATAGTCTCATGAATTGTATAGTCTCAATAAGAGTGTAGTCTTATATCTCCCCTCTCATAGTCAAATAGTGTAACATCTTATGAAGTGTGATATTGCGCCATCCAAGTGGAGTGTCATTCAAGAAAAATAATTACCATTTTGTTTGATCATTTTTAGATCCATTCAAGTTTGAATGCCATGTAATTTTTTTGATTTGTGAGTATGCTACTAAAAGAGGTAATTTTTTTCTAAACCCCCTCCTTTGTGACTATATCTATGGTTCTAATATAGCCATGTTATCTACCTTCATTTTAATTATCTCAAAACCTAGGATTAGATTGGTCATGCCTTATGCATTAGGTTTAGCATTGTTGGTTGTTTTAGGCTATACATATATGATTTACATTATAGTTTTTTCATATTTCATACTTGTTATATTATGTCACCTCTCATAAAATATGATATTTTGAGTTTCCAAGTGTCTATGAGACTATGCACATGTAGACATAGAATTTTAACCCATGTTGAAATTATATAACCCCTTCAATCCATGTGAAATCACCCCTTGTTACCCCACCTGCTTTCCATGCCCATGCAACCACTTTTCAACTTGCATGTATGTTATTTGCTATTTTTAGTGAATTTGGAATATTTGTGCCAAATTTTCTAAAACAAGCATAACTACCCTATTTAGCAAACCATTTGTATTTGATCCAAATTAGGACAACAATAATATTTCACGAATTTGCTTAGATTGGGAATTTTTCCAATATGCCTTACCAGAGTTATGATCCCCCAAATATTGTAACTCCTAGCCTAATATCCGCATTGACAAAGTTTTAAAACTATGATTTACCTTGAAAAATAGGTTAATGGTGATTTGGAGCAAAAATTGTACACCAAGGATAATTGTATTTTAGAATTAAAAGAATTTGTGATTTGACAAAACTTATTGTATGCTGGACATAAACAATAGTCTTTTGTAGGTGAAGGAATTCTTTCGAATCTATATTGTAGCTAAAGTACCCACCCCTTTACATTCTCATCAATAAAGGATCCAACGGATATGCTTTACCATTTCATCATTCTCATCATAACAGATGATCAAATCATGTATATCACCAATGTAAGAAAATTTTCTCATGCATTTTACTACCGTGCATATATTTTTCCTAGCATTTTTAGTGAATTTGAAAGAAAAGTATCAAATTCATTTTTTGCATTAGCAACATTTTTGTTTTTTTTGGTATTTTTAGCGAATTTGGTAGAAAAGCTCCGAATTTTCTTTAAGGTATCGAATCTGTATAAATAAGGGTTAGGGGCAAGCAATTATTTCTATATTTATCATTGCATCATACTCTCTACATTTGGATCATCTTCATACGTACCACATTTCAAATTTTGCATATTTCATCATTTCTCTTCAAATCATATATGTTTACAATAAATATAGAAAATACCTTATTTTGTTAAATATTTTCTAAAAGGACCTAGTGGATCTAACTATCATTCCATAAAGATCTATTTTATAATAGCCTAACCATATCCCCAATTGTTGACAACCATTTCTAATGTTTTATTTGATGGATTGTAGGATTTTTGCAAATTGGGAAGACTTGTGCCAAATTCGCTTGCAACTGCTAAATTCACTAGAACCAACCTCAAACTTTCTTGGATAAACCTTCCAATCTAAGTAAGTACTAGATATGATCCATATTATCTTTGTCTATATATTATTTTTCCATTTCATGTTTCTTATTTTTAGATCATTTGAAAATATAAGAAAATACAAAAAAAAGGGAAAAGGAATCTACAATGCGTTTAGTTTATTTAGATTGTTTATATATATTTTTTAATTTAGTGAAAAACACCTTGCGAGGCCACATTGGTCTGATAAACCATGACCAAGTGGTTCTACATCATCAAACTAACTCGAGAGTCACACTCAACCCTAACTACACCAACATTATCAACTACATTTTAGGTACCCAATATGCATTTGGTAGGGTGGAGATTCAAACCAGGGACCTCCCTTGGAGGATTAACCTACACTCTCCATCTCACCTACAACACATGGGTAATTTTTCATAATTTATTGCTTTCAAAAAATTGAATTGCATATAGTTCAGGTTTAGTTGTATTATGTCCTAAAACATAGGTTCTTGTTTATTAAAGAATACATTTAACACTTCCCGTTGCATAGACATAGAAACCATATTTAAACATTTCTTGGTGAACCCACCATAACTTGTTGATAATCACAAAAGAAGGTACGATACTAGTACCTCTCATATCAAGGTGTAGATCTCTTATTTCCCATCCCCTTTTTTGGTCTACATTCTTTGGTGAACCAAACGTGAATCACCACATTTTTTAGTTGTCATATTTAAATAAAATAATCAACCAAGACCATTAAAATTTATTTTCTTAGATTTAAAAATATAAAAATAAAATTCTAAAATTTGCTTTATTCACATTTTTATTTTTTTATAACATACCTAAAAATAAAAACATCTAATACCTTATTTTGCAACTAAGTCTCATGACAAGACTCCATTTTGGTGGTGGGAAATCCACATTAAAGGTATTATGAGGTAAATATCATCTATAAATAATGAGTATACATAGTGAAGGGGATTAGCCATACCCACAAACCTTAAAAAAGGGATTATCCTTTCACCTATGCTTAAAAAACTAAAAATATTATAATCAAGATTAAAATTTAGTCGGTCCAACAATCGTCATAGTTGTGGAATAGAGCACACATTTATTTTCAAAGAAGTGTATCACTGACCATAGTGAACTAGGTGAGGACTAGTAGGACTTGGGCTCCATCATGACTTGGATTTCATCACTAACTGTCACACATTTATTTTCAAATAAGTGTATCACTTACCATAGTTAACTAGGTGAGGACTAGTAGGACTTGGGCTCCATAACGGATTGGATCTCATCATTAAGTGTTTGTATGTGGGCATTGATGTGAAGGTCCCAATTTAAGAAAAGTTAGCCATGCCTCTTCAAATTTTTTACATAAAATTAAATTTTTGAAAAAAAGAGATAAAGAAACATGAATATCACTCTCAAGAATGGTGAAGAGATCATGGGTCTTTCAAATAACCCAATTCAATATAAACCTATTTATGTCATTTCCCCAATCAATAATGTAGGGGGAATTCCACCAGATGCATTAGTTAATTATGGCCAACCTCATTGACAATTTCTTCCATATTCAACATTACCCCTCTCACAACCTCATATTACTACGTCTTCTCCCTTTCAACCAATCCCTCTGAAAGCACGAGATTCCGGGCGAAGGAAACACTAATTGCGATGCATTCAAAATCAAATACGCTTAAGTCCTAGAAATGTAAATTGCATGAAATGAAAGAAACGCATTGGAATGAGACACAAGCAAATGGAGAAAACACAGCCCTTTCATTAAACTTTCTTGATCTCTGTTACAAATACGCCTCCTCCCTTTTCAGGGGCTAGGAGCGTTAAAAGAATTTGACTACAATCGAGACTTAAGGTTCCTCTTTCCGCGTGCCCACACTTGAAATGGACGGGCCAAGATGATGCCGCCGCTGATGTCGATGAGTCTTTGACCTCTCTTTGCTCCTCCTGCGAACAAAGAAACAACGAAGATGTCAGTAGCACCTGCTGCACATAAGAAGTGTTTGTTCTCTAAAATCGCCAAAAGATGCATGCAAACATTTGTCTGAAACAAGTGAGTAAAATGACTCTAAATGACCCGAAAACTCGACAGAGGACAGAAAACATCACCGGAAGGCCATCGCCACCGAGACAATCGGCCAATCTGCCTTCAACTGGAATTCGTCCCTGGGCAGGACGAATCTCGACCGCAATTCGTCCCTGGGTGGGACGAATTCTTTTGTGTTGGAAAAGCCGACCTGATGTTGCTCCAATGTCGAATCCCGAGACCTCCAAAATGCCTGCAAACAGAGGGGTTATGTAATTGGGGCCATTTTGGGATGACCCGGATGGTCGGATTCTCCCAATTTGGCCTCTATCCTCGGGAATTCGATATCGCCACCTGCAAGTTAGTAAAACAACAAAGCGACAAAAAGCATGACAAAATCTGATCAGAATGTTATGAAATTGAAGCTATGAGCTAACCAAATAGAATAACATGAGATGCAACCTGAAACAATAATCTAGAATGCTTTTAGGAATAAAACTTAGAAAGTGCGGGGGTGCCCAAGTGGGCCTCCCACCGTTGGCACTTGATCTTGGCGCCAATCCACTAGGGATGGGCCCAAAACCTCTTAGGATTGGGATGTCTGCAAATTGGTTGATTCAGGTGTCCATATGTTGGATTTGGGTCGGATTCAAGCTTCCAAAAGCCACCCAACAACCTCCCTTGCAAAAGAGATTGGTGGATGTGAGAAGGTGAATCAAAGGGGATGCAAGTGGGTGTTCAACTCGGCAGCACTTCGTTGCTTGAAATCTCCTTCAATCTGTCTTCTTTGGGTGAGAAAAGTCCCACCTTTTATAGACCCATGGGGTCTCTTTTGAGAGGGAAGCATAAGTGCCATGTGTTGGTCATAGGTGCCATGTGGCAGTCATGTCTTCCCATGAGGGAGGGGAGTCCTCCATGACTTGGGCTTTCATAACTGCCCTTGTGACAGTCCTCTAACGGCCTATCTGTCCACCCACACACGCGTGCGAGGCAGGAGTCATCAACTGACTGTCTTGGGCTGCCACTTGGCACCATTCTTCTTTTTGCCCGTTAAACTTGGAATTCGTCCCTACGTGAGACGATTTCAGAATTCGTCCCTGGGTGAGACGAATCCCAGTTAGTATTCGTCCCTGGGTGAGACGAATACTGAGCAAAGTGTCTAAATGTACCAAATTGCCTCTTGACCTTACAAAATTGCTATGAAAGTGGTTAGGACCACTGTTTGACCTCTGAGGGCTGCCCTGGGGGCTGTGTTTGTCAAAGCGATCAGTGTTTGCAGTCACATAATCGGATTGGTGCTGTTTTGGTGTCTACAGATGCCCCTTTTTGGGATGCGCTGTCGTAGCGTCCCGAGCAAAAATAGATAACCAAAGCACTAATGATTAGGGTTTCTTGGTAACCTAACCAACTTTTGATGCCCCAAGCATGGAAAGGGCATGCATTCTTGAATCCTTGCTTCTGACGAGCTAAGGAGTTTGATTTCAAGTGTTAACCTATTTTGGTGAGGTGTGACTTGAGCTTGGACATTGATCAGTCATGATTAGGCAAAGGGCGCAACCTTTTATCCTCGGGGGAACCTTGTGTTCATGATTCACGAAATGCCAAGTGTTTGATTGATTTGATTGTTGCTTGTTTACTGCCCCAAGCAGGAGCGTGATTGTCTTTGTCAATGATTCTTTGAATGCATGTCGTTTTCCTTAATTGGGTGTGTGATTGTTGATTGGTGACTAAGTGTGACTACCCCCTCAAGCGACGAATCGATGAGGGAATGACCTTCATGAGAAAAGCGACGAGTCGCTTGACCCAAGATGACTTGTGCAAGGGTGCCTTTAGATGGTTTACCGTTTAAGAATGTGCAATTTTTCCAACATTTGGACCTATTTTTGGTGGGTGTTAACCCTTTTGGTGATGCCATAATGGGGTGAAATCATCGAAAACCCATCTTCCCGTGGAGCGGTCCGGCTATGGTAGCCTTCTTGGGGAAGTAGGAGAGTGACAATTTGAACCCCGACATCGAATTTCTATGCCTAGAGGTTAAGTGCAAGAGCACTTGTGTCCGGCAATGCTTATTGCTTTGTTTTTATGTTGCATTTTTTTTTTGTTTTTGTTGTTTTTTTGTGACGCATTTGGGGATTAAATTGTCGGTAATTCGTCTTCCCGTGGAGCGGTCCGGCTATGGTAGCCTTCTTAGGGAGTAGGATAGTGATAATTTGTGACTCCAATGTCTATTTTGTATGCCCTGGATGTCAGGTGCAGTAGCACTCCTATCGGGCAAATTTATTGTCTGTTTTTAGTGCATTTTTGATCATTTTTTGATGTTTTTGAAGTTTGGCCTGAATTCGTCCCTGGGTGGGATGAATTCCATCTAGAGAATTCGTCCCTAGGTGGGACGAGTGCTAACTAGAGCGCTCATCCTAGTCAAGGATGAATTCCAGCTCAAAAGGCCTATTTAAGGGCCAAAACTTGAATTTGGGCTCATTTGTGTCATTTTTTTCTTGCGATTTTGGAGCTCTGGGAGGAGGAGGTAATTCTGCGAAGCGAAGCGCTGCTGGAATTCTCTCTGCCATCATGAGTGCACAAACTGGTTCGAGCGGCGGAGCCGAAGCGAAACCTGTAAGTGTCTTCTAGAGTTTATTTTTGTTTAAATTTGAATTTGTTTTATGAATTTTTTTTGGATGATGTGTTTTAAAACGTTAAGATTAGAAATATTGAAGACAACTATTTGAATTTTTTTTTTTATGTTGTACAATTCTTTTCCATGATTTTTAATTTTTTTTGTTGAATTGTTTTCTTTTGCAGGTTAGGAGCCGGTACCGTGTACCTACCGCCTTTACTGAGGCGCGGGGTGCACTGACTGATGATGATTGGGAATGGCTTGATGCCCTTGGGTCCTGGATCAGGCCTATCTGACGGCCCTGATCAAACTTTGGGATCCACGGACCAACACGTTCCATCTTTCGACAGGGGAGATGACTGTGACTTTGGAGGATGTCTATCGGTTGCTTCGGATTTCGATAGATGGACTGCCTATTAGGACATCGTCGCGTGATCAGCGGACTACTGTACTTACGAGATGCTTTGGGCATGGGGAGCGGCTGGGTGTGGACTGCCAGGCTGGCGAGATTTTGGTTGGATGGTGGCAGGAGAGGGGGATGTTAGGAGTGAGGCACGCATTCTTGATGGGCCTTATTTCTAACATGCTTCTACCTGATTCGTCCAGCGCGAGGTTCCCATGGAACCTGCTGGATTTGGTATGGCAGTTGGTAGAGTGCCCGATAGAGGCACCACTGATTTTGAGATGGGGACAGACATTGTTGGCACAGCTCTACGGGGAGCTGTATGGGGTCCGCTGTCGACAGCGGAAGGGTGTCAGCTACAGTTATCTACGTAGTGCTGGGGTTGGCAGCACATAGTAGTGGAGAGGCCGACCGGGTTACCGTGGATGACTCGGGCGGCGATGGATGACACGGAGATAGGCTATGCAGTTTTGTGGCGGCGGTCTACGGAGCAGGGGCAGAGTCGGCGATGGGCAGGTGCTGTAGAGCACTATACCGATGCCTTTTCTCGGCTCACTCTAGGGGAGGTGTTTTGGCACCCTTATCGGGACTGTCCAGCCTGGCCAGAGGCTGGAGAGTGGCTCCGTCGGGTACGCAGGGAGCGGTGGTTGACTGGGAGGCACGGGACGGAGCATGAGTTCTTTTCATACAGCCGGGTTACACGACAGTTTGGGGTGCGCCAGGGGTTTCCTGGTGAGCCCGTGGTCTATCGACGACGGGGAGATGAGAGGGATTTAGATCCACCGGTCACCGTGCCATTGGGCGAGGAGTCAGATGTGGTTATTGACGTCCCGGACGTAGATGACGTCGGGACTACCACTGAGTATGACTCGTGGTGGGTACTACGGCGATGGAGAGGAGAGGGGCCACTGGGAGGCACGGAGGCGGCAGTGGAGGGTGCTGAGGTAGCAGGGGATGATTGGGGAGGTCCGTTGGATGATGCGGACATGTTGGATGTGGGGGATGAGGATGTAGACTTGGGCGCTCCGGATCAGCCGGACATGCAGGACGTGGAGGAGCAGTGGGAGCCAGAGTAGGCTGCTGTTCCAGAGGGTCCTGTTCGTCAGGCAGACATAGAGGAGGTGGAGTCTGAGATACGCACTGAAAATGCGTGACTGACAGAGCTGCTACGGATACGGGATCTGGAGTTGGGGGATGCACTGCGGGAGAGGGATCTCTTGCGGGCCTAGCTAGCAGAGCGGGATAGGGTTCTGGCACAGCGCGATGATGCGGTGTCATACTATCATCGACGAGAGGCAGAGTGGTGTCGGCACCGGATAGACTTGGAGAGGGAGGTCATCCGCCTTGGTGGGCGACTACTTGAGCCCTCGGTCAGTGGATCTTCACGCCGGACGAGGGATAGTGCGACTGAGCAGTCAGCATCATCTCGTCGCCGACGATTAGATGAGGGAGGCGGTAGCGAGCATGATGCGGGGCTGGCAGTAGCCGCCCTGCAGGGTCCCATAGGACCCACACCATGGGGGGTAGTTCCCGTCGCACCGATCCTGCGTGATCATGGTGGTCGACGCCTTAGGTTGGGTTTTTGGATATGATTGCGGGGTCTGAGGACCAGTTTTGTAGCCTACGGGCATTTTTTTGACGATATATATATATATACCGGTTTTATTTTGGTTTTTTACATGTGATGATTTGATTTTTGTTATGCATGATGGCTAATGACTATGGATGTATGCATGTTTATTTATTTTGATGAATGCTTATGCAAATGATGAATGCAAATGTTTTTGATTTCTTTTTGATATGCAAAGTGAAATTGATGAATGATATTTGTGGTGATTGGTTATGGCACCATAGGTTGTTTAAGATGCTCTTTATTTCGTTTTTGGGCGATTGCTATGATGTATGACTCTTGTATGTATACATGTGGTTTTCTCTTTTTGTATTTTCTGATGGTATTGTAAGGATGAAAAGTAGCACAGTTGGTTTAGAAATGTAGCTAAGGTTTTCCGAGACTCAAACAGTTTTAACTCACTAGCCACGATTGTACTTTGTCTTACAAGACTTTTGAACAAGGTATGAATCGGACTTGTTTTTGACCAAGCTATTTCACATCCCTGTGTGTGCAATTGAGTTCATTTATGTGGTATTTATCAGGATACCGCCAGGTCCAGATGGGCTTTCAACCGAACTCTGTACTGAGGATCACCTAATTAGCTCCACTAACTCCTTTGTTGTATTTAGTTAGATTAATCTGCGGTGTTATCCAGGATGCCATAAGCTAGCTCATCCACATGCAAACATTGATCCGTACGCAAGTTAATGTGACGGATATATCGTCATGCGAGAGGTTTACCGCCGATTATCGATAGGCTATCAACCAAATCGGTACTGAGGCTTGCCTCATGACCCTTTAAGAATGCTTGAGAGTTCCAGGGATTCAAGTTCCACTCTCTTCTTTTCTTCAATTGTATTGGGATACTTGCTCGTTTGTAGTGATAAGATCACTGTTTATTTTGATTTGTTTTTCTTTTGAGCAAGGGATTGGGGAGATGGAGTGATGAAAATCACTTTGCTTGATGTATTTTTGTTTTTAATTTGTTGCAAATTTTTGATGTTTTGCAACTATTGAGAACTAGGGATTCTTAGGGAATTGGGTAGGGAGGATGCTTGTCCTTTTGCCAACTCTCAGCATTCTTGGGGTCATTCGCACGGGGGGATGAGCAAGATAACCGTTTCGCTTATGGTGACTTGGATTACCTTGTAGGTTTCATCTTTCGTTCACACAACTTAGGAATTGTTTTATGTGTTTTAATTTGTGTTGGGATGTTACGTAACAAGGTGTATTTCAAGTGTAACTCTACCTTCGTAAAATCTGTCTGACTTGATACATTACATAGCTAAAGAGCAAAATGATGACTGAATCATGAAAACTCTTGATACATTAAAAGACCACTGACTCTAGTGTGGTAAAAAGCAATGCATGGTGTTTTTGTTGTTTTTGTAAAATGGAACAGTGTGGAACAAGATGGACTAGCAGAGCAATTACAGCCTATGGTGCCTTTGACCTATACGACCACAAATATGCAATGTATGGATGCAATGCTTAATGCGAGCTACATATTTTTGTATTTTTGATGGATTGATTTTTGTGAATATGAAGATGAGGTGCGAGAAGAGCTCTCTATTGATGAATTTGAGTATGCCTAGAAATGAGATGCAAATTTTTGTTGTTTTTGATGATTTTTGTTGTTTTTGAATTTTCTTATTTTTGACCAAGTGATTGTGGAAATCCTTGGAGCATTTTGGGTGACCAAGTGATTGCGATAATCCTTGGAGCTTTTGGGGTGACCAAGTGATTGCGATAATCCTTGGAGCTTTTTGGGTTGACCAAGTGATTGCGATAATCCTTGGAGCTTTTGGGGTTGACCAAGAGATTGCGATAATCCTTGGAGCTTTTGGGGTTGACCAAGTGATTGCGATAATCCTTGGAGCTTTTTGGGTTGACCAAGTGATTGCGATAATCCTTGGAGCTTTTTGGTGACCAAGTGATTGCTTGATAATCCTTGGAGCTTTTTGGTGACCAAGTGATTGCGATAATCCTTGGAGCTTTTTGGGTTTGACCAAGTGATTGCGATAATCCTTGGAGCTTTTGGGGTGACCAAGTGATTGCGATAATCCTTGGAGCTTTTGGGGTTGACCAAGTGATTGCGATAATCCTTGGAGCTTTTTGGGTGACCAAGTGATTGCGATAATCCTTGGAGCTTTTGGGGTGACCAAGTGATTGCGATAATCCTTGGAGCTTTTGGGGTGACCAAGTGATTGCGATAATCCTTGGAGCTTTTGTGGTGACCAAGTGATTGCGATAATCCTTGGAGCTTTTGGGGTGACCAAGTGATTGCGATAATCCTTGGAGCTTTTGGGGTGACCAAGTGATTGCGATAATCCTTGGAGTTTTTGGGGTGACCAAGTGATTGCGATAATCCTTGGAGCTTTTTGGGTGACCAAGTGATTGCGATAATCCTTGGAGCTTTTTGGGGTGACCAAGTGATTGCGATAATCCTTGGAGATTTTGGTGACAGTGATGATAATTTGGAGATTTTTGGATTGATATGGCTCTTCAGGGGATAGAGGTACCCCCGACTTGATGGTCTTTGCACTCTGGATCTGCTCTGGAGGTATGGGCATGAATGGATCGGCCCTATGCATTGATAGGAGGACAGGGTCTGCCCTCGGTACTGATGTCATGATGGGATCTCGGGGTGGATGGTGCTCATCGTGGATTTGGAGCCATGGATCCAATACTTGGTCCCACCTTGCAGGGTCTACCCACCATTCATGCCCTAGTAGTATGCCCATCTGTCCCATTAGATCTTCATGAGTTAAAGGGCGGTGATGTCGTCGCGCATGTCTGAGATAGTCCATCTCAGTCTCATCTTCTGAATCACTTTCGGAGACCCAAAAATGTTCATTCTCTTCAGCAACTATTGCTTGCGACATTGAGGGCTCTCCTTATTCCAGGCAAGTTAATCTAGTCCCATTGTGGTTGTTCCACTCTTGGTGGAGGGACCTGATTCTCTTGACACTGTGTTGGTTCATCTGGAACCTCTAAGGGGAATAGCTTCAAAAAGATGTCCGAAAGTCGTTGATGTTCTCTTTGAGGATTAATCTCTGAACTCTCGCCTCTCTCTAGCAAAGGAGAGGGATTACTACTGTTTCCAAGGGTGTTTGTTGACCATGGGAGGTAATCTCCCAATGTATATTCTGTATTTGGGTTGGCATAAGGATCTGGTGCCAATCCCCCCTTGTTGCCTATTTCTAGGCCTTGCATATTTTTGACCAAGATGTCTAAGGGCAGGGGGTGGTTGAACCCTACTCCTGACTTATCATATGGCATCTGATATCTTGGTTGGCAAAGGACCCGCATCCCTTGCTCATATCTGCCTAGCCCGTATCCATGCCAATTGCATTGGTCGAGATATTTTAGGGCAAAGTCTGGGTTTGACAGATAGTTGATGTTTTCAACAAAAGGCTCTTCGTCTGCTTCCTTTTGTTTGCATGGTTCAAGACCATGATCAAGGCCCCCATACACAAAATTCGTCTGGTTTGGTGGGTAGCCTAGAGGAACAACTGTCCCTATGGGAAGGCGAGGTCTTCCCATGTCTTGTACTGACTCCAATGCTGGGGTTGCCACAACATTTTGCACTAAATACTCCCCCAGGCCCGTATTGGCCATTTCAACAGTGATTGTTGATGATTGGGTGGGAGGAAACGGGAGTCCTTCCTGAGTCCATTCCATGTTCGGCATTTTAGGAGTCTCAGCTTCTGTTGTGCTTGGTGTTTCCTCCGTTGATACCGTTGAAATTGTGGGCAACCCTTCTTCTAAGGGCTTAGCCTCTTCCATGATCTGTTTTCCCTTGTCCTTCTGTTTGGCCATGACAGGTGGCTTTGATGATGAAGGAGCAGATGATGAAGGCTCACCTGGCTGGGATTTTGTTGTTTTGGTCACCAGTGGTGCCTGCGGTATTGGACCCTGTTTAGATGGATTTAACTGGAAATCCAAATGCGTTGAAGGGAGGGTCGATTGAGGCATGAATTGTACCGCATTGCAATACTTGAAGGGCTCTAAGTCCATTGGGACTACATGTATTTCTCCTTCAAAAGCATACTTTAAGCACTGGTGAGCGATCGAAGGGACACACTTCATGTCCCTGATCCAAGGCCGCCCTAGCAGTATATTATAAGCCATCTCGCCTTCCAACACATGGCACAATGTAGGTATTGTCTTTTGTCCTACCTCGGACAGGAGGAACAAGCTGTGCCGACTGTCGAGCATATTGCATCGTTGAAAGCTCGCGAGTGTGTACGTGGAGGTCTGTGATGTGAGAGGTCTGGCGACTTCAAATGTTTTAAGGCTGCGAGTGGTAATGATGTTATTGGACGAGCCGATATCTACCAACACTCTCTTGTACGGGATCCCGTTGACCCGCGCGATAACGTGCAGGGTGGATCTGCCATGTCATTCGATATTGTTTTGACTTCATCTTCTCTGAATGTGATGACCGGCTCCGTACATTGTTTCACATGTCCCACGAAGTTGTTGAAAGAATTTGCTTCGTGAGGTTGTAATTCGATGGCTTTTAAAATGTCCATAAGAGCTTCCCTATGGGGTTTTGACTGTTGAATAAGCTCGTAAATGGACAGCCTAGCCGATGTGGTCCGCAAACTCTGCGTGAGTTTGGTCCGTATCGTGACCTCGGGTCTAGGCGGAGGCAGCTGCGTTGGGCGTTGTTGAGGCTGCGATGTTGTCGGAACTTCCCTCGTAGCTACCTCGGGGGCAACTGCTGGGTACCTTTTGTTCCTTGTCACTATGCTAATCATTCCCACAAATCCTTGCATGGGAAGATTCTGTCGCACCTCGTTAATCTGGAGAGGTTTTGCCCTGTGCCTCGTGGGCAGGCAAAGGGTCCTTGAATACCCCCATTTGTTGATTATTTGGCGCTATGGGGTTGTCCACGGCCAATGTTCTATTGTCAATCAAATCTTGGATTAATTCTTTGAACTTCCAGCATCCATTCAAGTCGTGTCCTCTGCGCCTATGGAATCTACAATACAATTCCTCTCTGTATCCCCTAGGCTTAGGAGCATTAGGGTCTATAGTTTGGATTTTTGGCAGAGTGACTAAATTTTCCGCTGACAAGCGGTCAAATAGGGAGTCCCTGGACTCCGTGTAAGGGGTGAATTGTCGCCTAGGGCGACGCTGTTGATTCTGCTCCTGTCTTCTATTATCTCTTTCATAACCAGGAGGCACTGCCTAGTAATTAGCCTTTTGGGGCTGCATTTCTTGCACAGGCATGGGAACATTTATCGCAACTTGGTTAACCGCAGCGTGTTGTGATTGCGTTGTCCCGGTCTTAGTGGTTTTATTCCACTCTTTCTTTTTAGGCTTGGCGATTGCGCCTTCGCCTATTTTGATCTCTTCTATAACTCTGGCTTGCGCCAAAGCTTCTTCTAAGTTGTCGTATTGCTGCACATGCAATAGACCGAGAGATCGATTTTAAGCAACTTTTTGCGAACATCTGTGTGAGATCAGACATAGGGGGACGGTAGGGTAACTTAGAAAGCAAAGCTCTCCATCGATTCCCGTATGCTGCCATTGTTTCTTCCTCAAATTGCCTGAGGCTCGCCAGATCACTCAGTGATGCCTTCTTCCTTGTGTTGAAGGCAAAGCGTTCAAGAAACGCATCTACTAATTGATCTAGGTTGCTTATCTTGTGTTTGGGTAGTTGTGTGAACCAATCCGAGGCAGGGCCTGCGAATGTGGTTATGAATGTTCTAAGCAACAATGCGTCATTATCTTGGATGCCGAAGCATTGGCTTAGAAATCTTGTAACATGTTCTTGTGCGTCCTCTTCACCTTTAAAGATTGCCAATTGAGGCAACTTGAAGTGCTCGGGGTAAAGAGGTGTAGGCACTGAGGGATGCACCGGATGACTGCGGAGTTGACGTAATGTGGGTTTTTGATGCCCAGCAACTTTTGTCTCCACAGACTCCAAACGCTCTAATAGCGCTTGGTATGCATCGGAAGATTTTATTTCTTCCTCTCTTGTTCGCTCCCGTTGTAAGTTATGGTAAACTGGAGGCCTATGGAGGGGTGGCCGAATGGCAACCCTCCTGCCTTGATGGGGAGTTTCAACATATTCTATTTCTGGTTCGTACTCCTCATAAAGTTCTTGAGGAGTCTCTGGGCGAGACCTATGACCTTGATCGAGTCCTCGTTGAAGGTACCCATCATTGTTTCGGGGAGTGGCCTCCCTCTCGGGTCTATAAGGTCTCGGAGGCAAAGCTTGACGAGGTCGTGGAGACTCGTCCTGCACCAACGGATTATGCCTCTCATATTGTTTGGCCCTTTGGATGCGAGGGGTTGGCCCCCTCTCAGGTAGTTCATAGCGTAACTCATCCGCTTCGCGTTGCATGCGCTCTCTATCCAAGCGGTGTCGATACTCTATCTCCTGATGACTTTGTTTAAGCCGCATGATTTGGGCTTGACGGGTGGCCTGTCTAGCAACTATCGGGTCAATTTGGTCTACCCTATTTTTCTCAGGAGGTTCGAATGTTTCTCCTATGTGTTTGCCTCGAGTTTGCTGATCTAAAGTTTCAATGGGTCGCTTCCCTCTGTCGAGGTGGGCGACATGTACTCGAGGCTCTGGCCTTGATGTATGATCATGATACCTAGCAAGTGCGGAAATGCAAGGTTCCCATGCTGTTTGTTGTCCTCGAGGAATGCGATGGCTTTCCTCGTACTCTCTTTCATGGGTTTGGAAGGGGCGGGCGGAGTTAGCTCGCCCTGTGTAAGGAGCCCTACGCTCCGGATTTTGTCTTTCCATCCTGATGGGAGGTAAAGAAGGGACGCCATATCCACGTTGTCCCTCCAAATGGATAGTGTGCCTCTCTAGCGCTCCATCGCACTGTGGCCACTCATGTCTAACCTCAGAAGGTGATTCTCTGTTTACATCAAGGTCTACATGTAGGGCGTCTTCCCGAAAGGGGCTGCTTTGAATGGGCATACCCCATCGAGGATTCTGAATCGGATTCTTTTGTAGGCCAGACCGATAAGGCGGTATGACCAAGTCCTCAGGACTGAAGCGAAGGCGACTTGTGCCTGCTTCTTGTGTACCTTTCGGAGCTTACGCCCTTGATTGGGCTTGGCTACGGGTGTACACCATTGCGTTGCTTCTATACTATCTAAGTAGATTTTTATCTCGTTTATGATGATTTTTCTTTTTGTCTACACTAAGCGAGAATTAAACACACACATACACAAACCGTGATTATCTCTTTTAAGGATTATTGGTGTGCCCTAAACTGGTTTAGTGCATTTTGATGTTTTGTTTTGTTTTTGTAGGTTTTGAAGAACGTTTAAATGCATTATGACGGCTCATATAACTCCCAAAATGGTAGCCCCTTCAATATACCAACCAGGCCGATATACCAACCTCTCTATATACCCGCCCTTACGAGAGGGAGACTATAGGTACGTGAGAGCAGAAGGTACGTGGTACGTAGGCGGTACGGAAGGGGGATTGTCCTGTTAATGGCACCTACCATAGAAGACTTATCCTCGCGCGCATGGGAATCACCCCAGCGACACTCGGTCAGCTTTCATCAGGATTTACGCCTAACAACAGTTGACAATCGAGGAAATGGATGCAAAGCTAAGCCAAGGTGGTGATGAACCCACCGTTGGTCTTGCTCAAGGGCTGGGGTCTTACGACCAGCTCCTTGGTTTAAAGTTATTGCGTGAAGTGTGTGGGATTCATTTTATTTAACGAAAATGAAACAAGCATAAATGACTTTCCCTAAGCAATGCAGGGATTAAATGAAAACAATTAAAGAAACAGAAATAGCAAGAAAATTTAACGAGATCATTTGAAAATCCCTACCTCTTCTCTGCCTGGACCGGTTGCTTTACGAATTTTTGCTCTGAAAAGTTGCAGACAAAAATTCGTCCCTCGGTGAGACGAATTACAGAACAGAATTCGTCCCTCCCAGAGACGAATTTGAATTCGTCTCAGGGTCAGACGAATTTCAGTAAAGCAATCGCCACAGTCAAGGACGAATAACAGTCAGAAACAAAAAAGGTACCTGTCAAGCACAAAACACAAAAATTTGATCAGTTTTTGTGATCTTAAAAACCAGGGAACAGAGTCCCACCGTGATCGCCACTGAAAGCACGAGATTTCGGGCGAAGGAAACACTAATTGCGATGCATTCAAAATCAAATACGCTTAAGTCCTAGAAATGTAAATTGCATGAAATGAAAGAAACGCATTGGAATGAGACACAAGCAAATGGAGAAAACACAGCCCTTTCATTAAACTTTCTTGATCTCTGTTACAAATACGCCTCCTCCCTTTTCAGGGGCTAGGAGCGTTAAAAGAATTTGACTACAATCGAGACTTAAGGTTCCTCTTTCCGCGTGCCCACACTTGAAATGGACGGGCCAAGATGATGCCGCCGCTGATGTCGATGAGTCTTTGACCTCTGCTGCTCCTCCTACGAACAAAGAAACAACGAAGATGTCAGTAGCACCTGCTGCACATAAGAAGTGTTTGTTCTCTAAAATCGCCAAAAGATGCATGCAAACATTTGTCTGAAACAGTGAGTAAAATGACTCTAAATGACCTGAAAACCTGACAGAGGACAGAAAACATCACCAGAAGGCCACTGCCACTGAGACAGTCGGCCAATCTGCCTTCAACTGGAATTCGTCCCTGGGCAGGACGAATTCTGACTGCAATTCGTCCCTGGGTGGGACGAATTCTTCTGTGTTGGAAAAGCCGACCTGATGCTGCTCCAATGTCGAATCCCGAGACCTGCAAAACGCCTGCAAATAGAGGGGTTATGTAATTGGGGCCATTTTGGGACGACCCAGATGGTCGGATTCTCCCAATTTGGCCTCTATCCTCGGGAATTCGATATCGCCACCTGCAAGTTAGTGAAACAACAAAGCGACAAAAGGCATGACAAAATCTGATCAGAATGTTATGAAATTGAAGCTATGAGTTAACCAAATAGAATAACATGAGATGCAACCTGAAACAATAATCTAGAATGCTTTTGGAATAAAACTTAGAAAGTGCGGGGGTGCCCAAGTGGGCCTCCCACCGTTGGCACTTGATCTTGGCGCCAATCCACTAGGGATGGGCCCAAAACCTCTTAGGATTGGGATGTCTGCAAATTGGTGGATTCAGGTGTCCATATGTTGGATTTGGGTCGGATTCAAGCTTCCAAAAGCCACCCAACAACCTCCCTTGCAAAAGAGATTGGTGGATGTGAGAAGGTGAATCAAAGGGGATGCAAGTGGGTGTTCAACTCGGCAGCACTTCGTTGCTTGAAATCTCCTCCAATCTGTCTTATTTGGGTGAGAAAAGTCCCACCTTTTATAGACCCATGGGGTCTCTTTTGAGAGGGAAGCATAAGTGCCATGTGTTGGTCATAGGTGCCATGTGGCAGTCATGTCTTCCCATGAGGGAGGGGAGTCCTCCATGACTTGGGCTTTCATAATTGCCCTTGTGACAGTCCTCTAACGGCCTATCTGTCCACCCACACACGCGTGCGAGGCGAGAGTCATCAACTGAACTGTCCTGGGCTGCCACTTGGCACCATTCTTCTTTTTGCCCGTTAAACTTGGAATTCGTCCCTGGGTGAGACGATTTCAGAATTCGTCCCTGGGTGAGACGAATCCCAGTTAGTATTCGTCCCTGGGTGAGACGAATACTGAGCAAAGTGTCTAAATGTGCCAAATTGCCTCCTGACCTTACAAAATTGCTATGAAAGTGGTTAGGACCACTGTTTGACCTCTAAGGGCTGCCCTGGGGGCTGTGTTTGTCAAAGCGATCAGTGTTTGCAGTCACATAATCGGATTGGTGCTGTTTTGGTGTCTACACCCTCCATAATTATCCTTTCCACAATATCTCCCATCACAATTTCCTCCACAGTAATTCCCATATTCTTCTTTCCAAACTACATATTAAACTCCACAAAACAATGCTTCCTATTGCAATCCCATTCATAATCATGTTACCATTCATCCATACCATATTTCTCAACCCACATGTAATCCTTATTTTTTACAACATTATCATATTCAACCACATCATTCTACTTGCAATCAGCCATTAAATCATATTATCACCAAATTATTTAGGAAAATATTATAAAAATTCCCTCAAAAACCTTCACCACATAAATTTACTAAGCTTAATCAATCATTGACTATAATCTTAAAACACTTTCTACATACAAACATGATTGAGTTACCTCCCATAAGGCAACCTGATACCACAACAAATTGGTATAAGCCTAAGATACATTGTGAATACCATAGAGTGTATGGAAACATGATACAATCATGTAAGAAGTTGAGATATGTGATTCAATACTTTATTAATGTGGGTCTTTTATTATGGAGGATTTGCAACACACTTTTCAAATAAACAATCAATTTCTTATACAACACATACCTACAATTGATCAAGACATGGGGAGCTTCCAAAATTTCCAATTCAATCATCAACAACAAGAAACCAATCAAGTGTCATGTCCTAATGTCTCTCATTATAATGATATTATTGATATCATAGTTAAGACTACAAGAAAGCAAGTTAAAGCTCAACCAACTCAATTTGATAAGCAAAAGATAAATTCTTCATCCCACCAACCTTCAAGACCTCTCCTAGTTTTGAAGAATAATCAGAAAGAGGATACAAGCATAGAAAACACACCTCTAGTGTTGAAGCCTCAACCTAAAGTCTCCCTTGATATTCAACAACAATTGACCAATCCTCTAGCCAAGATAATCCTTTTATAACTTTTGTAAACTTCTCAGGTTCATATGAAAGCCTTGTGGAAGATTCTAACTCAACAATTTTTCCCTCGAGACATACCTCATAGGGATATTGCTAGTTTTGTAAGTTCTCTAGGGATTAATCATATTTCATTATATGATGATGAGCTTCCTTCCTTATATTTGCAAGAAGAATCATCTCTTTACACTACCAAATTTATTGAAGAAACATTTATCAAAAGTGTCTTGGTAGATAATGCCTTCTCTATTAATGTGTGCACTTATAAATTATTCCAAAGACTTGGATTAAAGGAGGAAGATCTCACTAAATATGATGTCATCATAAAAGATTTCAATAATGAATCCCAATAATCTTAGGGTTCTATAGTCCTTCCCTTAATATTAGACCTAAAAACTTGGATACCCTATTTTATGTAGTGTCTTGCCCTGCACATTATAGGTTGCTTCTTTGATACCCTTGGATTCATATGATGAGGATTATCCCTTCCACCCTTCATCAAAATTTGAAGTTAAAATTTTAAAATCAACTTGTCACCATCCATGGTGACCCAACACCATTTGGATGTTCTTCAATGATCGAATCACCAAGTTCTCCACAGTCTACCTCTATATCATCATCATCATATTTTGTAAATCACTCTTCCTCATATATGTTTGAATGTCATTGTTCATCCCATAGCACCCATTCACATATTTCAAATATGTTCCCTCAATAATACCAAGACTTGGAAGGAGTTATGAGGATAAGGGACCTCCTTGTCCCTCTAACATATTGTTTTGTAACATGATCAATTTTGAATAGTTAGAGGATAAATATTTTGTTTCATTGTCCTATAGAGATCTTGCAAAGATAGGAATTGCACCTTATTATGTTAAGAAAGATGGTTTTATTCGATAATTTATCGATTTTCATGCAATAGCTATCAAAGAAAAAGATACCAAAGAACTGCATTGTGATTTGATTGTCAACATGACCATCATGCCAAATATTTCTTTGACAAATCAATCCCTGGTACAATTGTTCTCATTTTTAAGGTAGGGGGCACAATCAAAATTTGTATTGACTATCATGACCATCTAAAGAGGGTTTGACACTGATAAATTTGGATCATGCATAAATAATTATACATATTGTACATAGAACGTCCTACACAAATCATCTTGTATATACTACCAATTCCACCATGCAAACAAATGAAATAAAAGTTACGCATAGGTATTGCATTCTCATATAGTTTGCATTTCAATCATTGCTTTCGTTCATGCCATTTTATATCTCTTGACCTTGAAAATTTTTCATTTTTTATATCTCCCCCAAGTGAGGGATATAGTTCATGCTTTTCCCTATTGACCATGATTCACACACTTTAATGTAAACCCCTTTCTAGTAGTACTCACTTTGTAAATATCATTCCCATCATCTTAGCACCCCATAGTGAATATGTCCAAGGTCATGAGTGAGGGGGAGTCTCCATTTGACCATTTGCAAGAATACATACTAACGGGTATATCTCTTCTATTTTTATCAATTAGCAAGAACTACACTCATAATGGGTTCAACACCTCTTATCATTTTTCTTTGATATTTTGGAGTGTTTATTTTCATTCACCTATGCATTTTATTTAGTTTTGTATATACCTCATCTAGCACAACTATCATTTTCACATTGCATTACATAAACCATAATCATCTATCATGTAGTTGCATCTTACACCTCTTAATCTTGATCAATCCAATTGCATATGCAATATAGTCACATCCAATTATTATATTATTTAAATTTTAGATAAATGCTATCATGTTCATAGTCAATATTGGTATTTTTGAGAAATTAAGAGTTTATTTTGAACCACTCACATAATTCATATTTTAATAAAATATTGATTCTCGATATTTATTAAAATATCTCTTGAATCAAAGCACACTTTTTAGTAAGATAAATTTTGAGTTTTGAAAATTGATTTTGCCAATTTTTAACAAAACACATATCACACTTAATAAAATTTTGTGTCAAAAGAAAGATGATGTCGCAGTTGGTTTTAACCTGGATTTAAAAAGGTATTCTTGCTTATCCCATTCTGTGCATAGTACAAAAATAAATATAAATATACATATTTTACAAAATTTCATAAAATAAAAAAAGTGGGTAGTAAGGATAGGATTACATTTCTCGTAAGATAGTTATGTAGTTTGAATCCCCAAATCTCTACTTCTTTTCACAAAAATAATATCAAAATAATAAAATGAGTAGTAAGGATAGGATTACATTTCCCGTTAGATGGTTATGTAGTATGAATCCCCAAAGCTCTAACTCTTCAAATAAATACACAACAAGTAACAATAAATATCCTAGTAAGGATAGGGTAAAAATTCACATCGGACTTGTTGAGAATTCGATTCCCCAAAAATTAGAGATCCTAATAAAGTTCTATGATGCATGGTGACATGTATCTCTTGAAGAGACCTCTGACTGCACATAAGGACAAGCTAACCTCTTGGTTCTCTCCATGACTGGTCTAATCTCTATCTTACTCAATACTGGTAAATGAATCTATTTTTTGTACACATGATGGTTCTTAAATTGGATTGCTTGATTACCTTACTTAAAACTTGTAAATGAACTTCAAAAGCACACACATTTGGTTCTTTATAGATTTACATAAGTTCAATATAGGCAAATAAATCATGGATAACACACTAGTTCTTGAAATACTTGACTTCATGTTGAGGATATCCAAGATTCTCCATGAACATTGATTAGCTAATGTCCTTATATCTTCATAGATTTGTATGACCATTGTCATAGGAAATTGAGGCTAAATCAATAATTAGTATTGCATTTCGTATCCACCATATCAGTACAATGTATTTTCATCATTTTCTTCATCATATTGCATGATTTCTTTCCATATCCAAATTTACACAACTTGCTTGTTCAGACATGATTGCTTGATGTAGGAGCATCTAGTGGTGTAAGAGGGATATTGCATCATAAAAAATTGTATTTATTTTATTTTGTTCTAAATTTTGTTTTGTTTTTTAGGATATGGAGAAATAGACCTAATGGTGAAATAATCACCCCAATATCCTGAGTGGTTTGGGAGATATGTAAGTTTTATGGTAAAAACCTTGCCAAAATGGTGAAAATCTTGCCACTAAAACTTAAAGGTAAATTTTGAAGGCCTTAGAGGCCTCGTAGAGGGGTGAAAATTAGGCGTAATATCCTTTAGAACATTATGTTGTTGTAGGTATTTTTGAGAGCTTTTCAAAAACATGCACTAATAGTCAATCCGAGCAACGAGCGAGGAGTTATGACCTCAAGAAGTTTTACCCCCAAAATTCAAATTTCAAATGAATTGTCCTAGGCAAGAAAAGGGAAAACATGGTATTATAGTGGAGTTCCAAAATTTTAAAGGGGTTGGTATTTGTAGCTCTATTTTTGGAAAAGTAATATAAGAAAGGTTTGGGCTCCTATTGCCTTTCTCTATTTTTTAGTAGATTGTTTGTTTCCTATTGATTCAGTACTGCTTCAAGTGGTATCAAAACGGGTGTTCTTGAGTGTGTAGACAAATAACCAAATGTGAGGTAGTTTACACAAGTATTTGTGGTTAGGGTTTGTGAGAAACGTGATCAGAATACCTCCATGAAGAAACCATGGTGGTGGGAGAAATGTTGTGGTACTATAAGAGGATTTTAGAGCCCTACAAAGACAATTTCAGGTGCTGCAAGAGGAGTTGGGTAGAGGGTTTGAGCCAAGAAGAGAATATGGGAGTGAATATGAAGCTAAAGAAGAAGAGGCTTAGTTTTATGAAGAAGAAGAGGCAATAGATCCTGCACAAACCAAATTGTATAAATCCATATCCCATATTGGGAAGAGATCAAATTTTGATATTTCTACGTATTATGGAAATCATAACTCAGTTAATCGAATGGATCAATGATATGGAAGAATAATTTAAGTATGAGGATGGAATATCTTGAGAGGGTCAAATTTTCTAATACCAAGCTGAAGGGTCATGCTAGTATCTGGTGGAAGGGAGTACAATTGGACAAAAATAGAAGAGGTAAAGAAAGGATAACAAGGTGGGAGCATATGGTGGAGAATTTGAAGAGACATTTCATTCCAACTTATTACAATTTGGATTTGCTGAAAAAAATGCAAGGTTTGAGGTAGTTAGGCAAGTTTTTCAAAGAGTACACATATGGGTTATATATGATTTTAATTATAAAAAGCCATTATGAAGCCAACAAGGAGAATATAGCCCATTATATAAATGGGTTTAGAGCAAGTATTCAACAGGAGCTAAGTCTAGTCAGGATGACCACCATAGAAGATGTTTATCAATTTGCCTTGAAGGTAGAAGAGAAGCTGAACAAAATATTTAAAAGCAAGCAGCAAGGAAGAGGTTGTGGGGGAACAACTGGTGGGAGAACAAATGGAGGATGAAATGAAGACCAAAAAAATAATGGAGAAGCTCACAATAGTCAGGACTAGAAAGGGGATAATGCTTACCACCGTTGTGAGCAAAATAATGGTTACAAAATAGGAAGAGGAAGTTCTGGACAAGGACCTAGAAGAGGAGGATTTTGTGGAACCTATTTCCAATGTGGGGAAGAAGGACATCGAGCATACGAGTGTCCACAACACCAAGGGAGGATGAATAAAATACCTAAAGGTAATACGCAAGCTGATGTTGTAGATGAAGGTGCTGAATTTGAGAACTTTGAAGAAGCAGAAAGAGGAGAAGTTTTGGTCACAATGAGAGCATTTTTGAATGAGGATAAAGATCTATATTAGAGAAAAAGTTTTTTCTGCACAAGGTGTAAATGTGTAGGTAAGGTTTTTAATGTTATCATTGATAATGTTAGCACTAATAATTTAGTTTTAGAAGGAATTTTTACCAAGTTACAGTTATAGAGAAGGAGACACCCACATCCATATCAGATTGCATGGTTGCAAAAGGACCATAGGGCTTTGGTTAGCGAGTAATGTTTAGTAAAGTTCCATATTGGGAATTACCATGATGAGGTCTTGTGTGACATCCTGCCTATGGATGCTTACCATTTTCTATTGGGAAGGCCATGATAGTTTTATCGGCATGCAATACATGATGGATATGCCAACACTTACTCCCTAACAAAGTATGGAGTGTCCCACAAGATAAAGCCCCTAAATGAGGTGGAATAAAAGGTATGTAGCAGTGCCAAAATTTGTTTAGTTGATGGTAGAATTTTTTTGGATGGTTTGAAGTACCAGCATATGTGCTATGCATTAATTCCTAGAGTTAGGGAAGAATAATGTGAAGATATCCTAGCAGAAGTCTCAGGTATATTGGAAGAATTCCCAAACATTGTATTAGATAATGTACCTAAGGGTTTACCATCAGTGAGGAATATCAATCACCAAATAGATTTGTTACAGGGAGCTAGTTTACCAAATAAGGTAACCCAAGAATGACTCCTACAAAAAGTGAGGAGCTAAACATACAAGATCAACATCTACTAAAAATAGACTTATTCGAGAGAGTTTAAGTCCATGTGCAGTACCAGCTGGTGAATATCAAGCAACACAAAACAAATGATACACAAGTGTTTTTCTTTGATCATGTGATAGAACCAAGCATTTTACTTACTTTCATGCCAAAAATGAGGATACAAAATAAAGGGCCCTTTTACAATTTTAAAAATTCCCTCTAATACCCTATTTTCCCATTTTTCCCGCATAAAATAATGCATTTGAAATTGAAATTTTGGAGGTAAACTTTCCAAGGTCATAACTTCGTGCTCGTTGCCCCGATTGATTATTATTGCATGTTTTTGGAAAGGGCATGAGATGAACTAAGCGAAGTTGCCTTAGTTTTTTGCACTAAGGTCCATGTCTAACTTAAAATCCTCAAATTTGGCCTCTAAGGTCTTCAAAATTCACCTACAAGTTTTACTAGTTTTCCTAGCAAGAAATTTTCACTAGTTTTTGATAGGGTAGGAGACACTAAAATTTACATATCTCCCAAAAAACACGGGATATTGGGATTATAATTTTTGTATTGGGTCTATTTATCCATCCTCTAAACAACCTAAGCAATCACTACAACAAAATTAATTAAATACAACTTGGGTGATGCAAGATCACTCTTACACCGTTGGATGCTCCTACGTCACTAGTAGTACTAGCACCAAATAAATATGGGGAGTGGAGAATGTGTACATATTCTTGAGCTATTAACAATATCGCCATAAAATACATATTTCATTACCAAGAATGGATTACATTATGGACTGTTTGAGTGGAGCCGAGTACTTCACAAAGATTGACTTGAATACTGGATATCATCATATTCGTATTAGAGAAGGAGATGAGTGGAAGACAACCTTCAAGACCAAAGAGGGTTTGTACGAGTGGTTGCTCATGTAATTTAGGCTAACCAATGCACCAAGTACATTCATGTAGCTTATGAATGAGGTATTGAAGGAATTTTTAGGAAAAATTATCATTATCTATTTGGATGACATTTTAATTTTTAGTAAGACCTTGGATGAGCACCTGATGCATATTTGATGAGTTTTTGAGAAGTTGGGGAGGAGCAATTGCTAATTAATTTGAAGAAGTACAGTTTTATGAAGGAGTTTGTGTATCTGGGATTTGTCATCTTATATGAAGGTCTTAAAATGGACCCAGAAAAGGTGAGGGCTATCATTGAATGGACTACCCCAAGGAGAATTACAGAGGTAAGATCATTCCATGGTATAGCAAGTTTTTACAAAAAAATTATTGAAGAGTTTTAGTAGTATTTGTGCACCCCTAATGGAGACAATGAGATGGGATACAAAGGATCTTAAGTGTTCTTTAGGAGAATATAGGAGTTTTGATAAGTTGAAAAAGAAATTTAGAAAGCAACATGTTTTGGCACTTCCAGATTTCAATAAGGTATTTCAAGTAGATTGTGATTCTAGTGGTAGTGCCATGGGAGTTGTATTGATTCAAGAAGGTAAGCATGTTACCTATTTTAGTGAGAAGCTTAATGAGGCTTGGAAGAATTTTTTTTTTTTGATGATCAAGAGTTTTATGCTATAGTTCAGGATTTGAATAAATGGAGACACTATTTGTTGCCAAAAGAGTTTGTTTTATATACTGATCATCAGGCCTTGAAGTATAATAATAGCCAAGGGAAGCTAAATTAGAGGTACTTAAAATGTGTTGATTTTTTGTAGAGTTATACCTTTATGTTGAATCATAGGAGTGGGAAGTCAAACAAAGTTGTAGATGCCTTAAGTAGAAGTTAGAACTTGTTGACAGAAATGAAAGTGGAGGTTTTAGGGTTTGATGAACTTAAGAGTTTGTACCTTGAAGATCTAGATTTTGCATAAGCTTAGAGAGATTGCTTGGCACAAGTTACTTTGGATAGAACTAAATGGTTGGATTTCCTAATTCAATATGGAATATTTTTTAGAGGAAACCAGTTATGAGATAAAATCTTGTCAAGAAGAAGCATAGTGGAGGGTTTACTGGACACTTTGTTTGAGATAATACCATTACCCTTGTTAGTGAGAATTAATATTAGACACGGTTACAACAAGATGTGAAGAGATTTGTATAAATTTGTAGAGTATTCCAGATGGCCAAGGCTATGAGGTGGAACACCAGATTATATCAACCATTACTTATACCAAAAAAACCATGGGAAGACATCAGCATGGATTTTGTTCTTGGTCTACAAAGGAAAAATAGGGGGAATGACTCCATATTTGTGGTGGTTGACAGGTTTTCAGAGATAGCACATTTTATTCCTTTCCATAAAACTAATGATGCAACTCATGTTGTAGGGTTGTTTTTCAAATAGGTGGTACAACTACACTACAAAGGATTATCATTCCAGACAGAGCTACCAAATTTATTGGGTATTTTGGGAGGACCTTATGAAATATGTTGAAGATAAATTTGAAATTCAATTCTGCATACCACCCCTAGATTGATTGACAAATAGATAGTGTGAATAGGAGTTTGGATAACATGCTGCGATGCTTAGTAGGAGATAAGACCAAGGGATGAGACTTGGTTTTACCACAGGCAAAACTTACACTAATTTTTTCAACAAGAGTACTAATAAATCCCCATTCTAGATTTTATATGGGAGTATCCCAAGGAATGCTTCTGATTTGAGGAAGATTGACAAATATGAAAAGAGTAGTGCTAAGGTTGAGGACTTAGTAGAGCACCTGAAGAACTTGAATGTAGAAGTAAAGAGGTATATTAATAATATGAACACTTAGTAAAATATAAAGATAGACCAAAATCGTTGGTTTAAGGAATTCTAGGTGGAATATGAAGTTATAGTTCACCTAAGAAAATAAAGGTTTTCTGCTAAAACTTATATCAAGATGAAAATGAATAATTTTAGACCATGTAGGATCATAAAGAAACAATATTCAAGAAATGCATATGAAGTAGAATTGTTGAGTCGGCTTAACATATCACCTGTGTTCAACATTTCTAATTTGGTAGAATATCATGAAGGAGGTAATGGTGATGGACTAGTAACAAAATTTTGCAGTATTCCAACATCTAATCCAACGAAGGAAGAGATAGAGGAAATATTGGATACCCACGTCAAAAAAGTACGAGAATTAGGTAGTATAAAAAATATCTAGTTAAGTGGAAGTGCAGGCCTATTGAAGATTCATATTGGTTCTCGAATATTGAGGTGGACCCCCTTGGTTTTCCTCCAACACCAGATAAGTGAAGGTCTCTTCTCAATTTACCTTAGGTGTCTGATGCAGGAGCATCTAGTGGTGTAAGAGTGATCTTGCATCATCTAAATTTGTATTTGTTTTATTATATTCTAAATTTTGTTTAGTTGTTTAAGGGGTGGAGAAATAGACCTAATGGTGAAATAATCACCCCAATATCCTGAGAAGATTGCGAGATATGTAAGTTTTATGGTAAAAACCCTACCAAAATGGAGAAAATCCTACCACTAAAAATTACAAGTGAAATTTGAAGGCCTTATATGCCTTTACAAGGGTTAAAATTAGGTGTAATATCCTTTATGACATTACGTCATTGTAGGTATTTTTGAGAGCTTTCCAAAAACATGTAGTAATAATCAATACGAGAAATGAGCGAGGAGTTATAACCCCAAGAAGTTTTAACTCCAAAATTTAAATTTCAAATGAATTGTCCTAGGTGGGAAAATGTAAAACAAGGTATTATAGGTGAGTTTCAAAATTGTAAAGGGGTTGGTCTCTGTAACTCCATTTTTAGAAAAGTAATACAATAAAGCTTTGGCATCCTATTGCATTTCTCTATTTTTCAGTAGATTTTTTGTGTCCTGTTGATTCAATACTGCTTCATTGCTTGATCAGATAAGTTTTCTAGGAACTTTCCAATAATGGCATGGAATGATACCTAGATATATTTTACACATATGTATTTCATTCATGCTAGTATTATGATGCCTAGAATAAGTCCTCCATATGGCAAGTCACATATTTCATGAGTAGTCATTCATATCACATTCATATCCTTCATAAAAATAAAAATTTAAAGGTATGAACCATTTCCCATATTTGAATCATTATTTTTCTCATCAAATTCAACCATTCTCCATACACATTCGATTCGATATCTTGAACTTCTAGGATAATATTCTGCACATAGGATTTGTTTTATGACCACACATGAGGAGCAACCTCCATATCGATCACATACAAACACATATCCTTATAGACTATTTCTTACAAACTATTATCACACAAACATATCAACCACATTTTTTATCATTCCATTTCAACCATTTGGGTTATACACTTTCAACTCTAGCATGAAATCATACCTCATGTAGGATTTACTTTATGACCACAAGCAAGGGGTAGGCTCCATATCGGTCATATACAAGCACACATCCTAGCAGGATATTACCTTTAAACTATTGTTGTAAAGACAAACCCAACACATTTTGATCATCTTATTCGCATACTATTTTCCACTTCTTATACATCATTGTTTGTCATCATACCCCATTTATTTTTGCAAATTGTATTTTGACTAGCATGATAAGTGTGCATCAAAAACCAACATAATCATATGCATTATCATACATTTTCATAAAAATAATTCACAAAATACATCAACAAAAGAGAAAAAAATTGTACACACAAAGTAATTTACCACTTACCTAGATCCTCGCAATTGCTCCATTGCCTCCCATTCACACACAATCTACCCAATGAGTTGGATAATGCATTTTCTCAAGAGCAAAAATTTGCAAATCACATGGTAAAAATAAAATAAGGATTTTCCCTAAACTCCCTTTTAAACCTTAACCCTTTGTTTTAGCTAGTCTTTTCCACCTGTGATTTCGAGTTCTATGAAAAATGTTACATTACTCATGAAACTCGAGGAGGCACTCTAATCGATTCTAATGCCATATGCTACATTATACTCTTATCCAAAATCACCCATTCTCTTTTCGTTCAAAGTGTCTACATCCTCCTTTGATGCATTTTCCATAAATATGCCAGAGTGCGGGAGAAAATGTAGACATGGGATTTTAACCCATGTCAAAATTCCATAATCCCTTCAATCCATGTAAAATCACCCCTTTTCCATACACCTCATTTTTCGTGCTCATGCAACCGCTTTTCAACTTACATGTGTGTTCTTTGCTATTTTTAGTGAATTTAGAAGATTTATGCTGAATTAACTACAACAAGCATTGCCACCTTGTTTGGCAAACCATTTGGATTTTATCCAAATTAGGCCAATGGTGATATTATGTAAATTTAGCATAATTCTATTGAATTTGATAAAATTGGAAATTTTTCCAATCTACCTTACTAGACCCGATTTGATCCTTCAAATCTCATAACTCCAACCCAATTTTGCACTAACAAAGTTTTAAAACTATGATTTACCTCTAAAAATAGGTTAATGGTGATTTAGGGCAAACATTATAAATCAAGGACAATTGCATTTTTGAATTAAAATAATTTGCGATTTGACAAAAAAATTTGTATGTTGGACATCAATAATAATAGTCTTTTGTAGGTGAAGGAATTCTTTTGAATTCATATTGTAGCTAAAGGACCTTCCTTTACATTCTCATTAGCACATGATCCATTGGATATGCTTTACCATTTCATAATTCTCATCACAAAAAATGATCAAATCAGGTATATCACCACTGTAAGAAAATTTTCTCATGCATTTTAGTACCATGCATATCATTTTCCTATCATTTTCAATGAATTCGGTAGAAAAGTGTTGAATTCATTTTTTGAATTAGTAACATTTTTGTTTTTGTTTTGGCATTTTTAGTGAATTCAATAGAAAAGCTTGGAATTTAGTTTAAGATGCCAAATTTACATAGATAAGGGTTTGGGGAAAGTAGTTATTTCTACCTTTATCATTGCATCATACTCTCTGCATTTGGATCATCTTCATAGGCATCACATTTCTCATTTTGCATTGTTCATCATTTCTTTTCAAATCATATATGTTTGCAATAAATCTAGAAAATCCATTATTTTGTTCAAGGTTTGCTAAAATAACCTAGGGGATATGACTACCATGCCATCAAGATCTATTTTATAATGGCCTAAGTAGATCCCCAATTTATGATAGCTATTTCTAGTGTTCTATTTGACATATTGCAAGTTTTTTACGAATTCGAAATACTTGTGCTGAATTCACTTGTAGTTCCCAAGTTCACTGGAACCAGTATCAAACTTGCTTGGATCACCCTTTTGGTGTAGGTAAGTGTCATATATATTCCATATTAGCTATGTCTATCTATTATCTATCCATTTAATGCTCTTTTATTTTTATATCATTTCAAAATATAAGAAAAGACAAAAAAACCAAGGGAAAAATAATCTATAATACATTTAGTTTATTTCGATTGTTCATCATTTATTACTTTCAAGAAAATATAATTGCATATAGTTCAGATTTAGTTGCATTCGGTACTAAAACATAGGTGCTTGTTTATTAAATAATACATTAAACACTTCATGTTGCATAGACGTAGAAACCATTTTTAAATGTTTCTTGGTGAACCCACCATAATTTATTGACAATCACCAAAGAAGGTACAATACTAGTACCTCTCATATTGAGGTGTAGATCTCTTATTTCCCATCCCTCTTCTAGGTGTGGATCCATTTACCTCAAGGAAAGGGGTGCAAAAATCTTGGTCTACAACACATCTCTAAATGGTTAGGATTTATAGTAATTTATAATGTGAAATATGTTACTTATGATATTTGATTTCCTATTGTAGACTTTAATTTATTGTTCTAGAGAATGGTTTTTATTTTTTATTTTAGGGTTCACTACTAATATTGCTATTTTATAGTGTTATTTTATTACATGTCCACTCCTTAAGATAGATGACTAGTCATACTAGTCACATGGTACAAACATATTTGATAAAATTGATCTCAATTCTAAAAAGCATCTACTACTCTTCATTCCTATTGATGTATAGAAGGCCATATTTAAATCCATGGAGTATTTTTTATGTATGAGTTGTAACTATTGCTTGACCAATGTACTAATCACATTCCTTTGGATTGTGGATGATATCTTGTGCTTCTATAACAATTCATTTATAGGGGTTCATACAAGGGAAAAATCCAAAGATTAAAATCAAGTGTCAATAAATATCCAAATGTATCTAGGATTTTCCATATTCTTAATTAATTGATCATGGGTTAGGAAGAGGATATATGTAAGTAGACCTTATTATATCCAATACTAGGAAATTTTATAGGTGTTCCTTAATTTTTATCAAGCCTATCTTATAAATGACCTAAACTAGCTAGCAAGGACAATTTATAATGCCTTAGGAACTTTCATAAATCCTTACCAATCAATACCTATCTTCAATTTTATTATAAATATCCATTTTGATAAAATTGTTAGTAAATTTGATAATATTACTTATAGTGCACTAACCTTTTTTAAATTAATGCACTCATATAAAGTATATTAAAATGTCAAATTGATCCTAGATTTAATTTTTATCTACCTATCTATGACATATTTAGACAATTAGGATTACATAATTTATGTTCAATTAAAGCATTGAATTTTGGATGAAAAACTTGTCATGATGAACACAAACATTGATTACTTTAAATAAGACATCATTCTTTACCTTTATAATAAAATCCATCATCAAATGTTGTTGACAATAGATTGAAGATCAACATAGGTAAATTCTTCTTCTTCAATACATTGGAAAAAAGGCCTTTTAGTTGGAGCTTCCTTTAATTTTCTACATGCTCACAATTTTTCATGTTTATTTTATTAAATAGGTTATTATTCAAAATGTATAGTCCCAAATAGAGCTTCAACTACTCATTTATGAAGAATAAATCACCCTATATTCAAACATCATTTTGTAGTCCAAATTCCATAATCAATGGTCTCACTAGGTTCTAGAGTTTGTCATCAAGTGGTAGGATCTACTTGAAGGAAGATGTAACATGGGAGCCTATGAATATTTTATAATAATTCCCTACTTTGATAAAATAATATTTCTTAGGATTGAGTCATGTAATGATGACAATATAGCCATGTTGGTTACCTTCATCATTATTAGTGTGAGACCTAGGATTAGTTAGTCATACCTTAAGCATTATAGGTAGGATTGTTTGTTATTTTAGGCTATCTATATATATATATATATATATATATATATATATATATATATATATATATATATATGAGTTATGTTGTAGTTGTTTCATCATTCATAAATGTTACCTTATTTAACCTTTGGTAAACATATGAGACTTTACCTTTGTAAGTGGCTATGAGAATTTACCATCTCTAAATGGATAGGATTTGTACTAACTTATAATTTAAAATATATTAATTATGATATTTTTTTATTGGTAGAAAGGGTTTTGAAAGGGCCGCTGAACCTTGTACAACAAAGGATTGAGAAGCTAGAACAACAAAAAGAGAGGAAGCCTAGCAAGGAAAATGAGAGACCTTATCGAAAACACCCGAACAAGAACTCACAACAAAACCCAACCAAAATATAGGAGAACCAATCTAAAGCTAGAGGTTACGAAGAAGCCAACGAGACAGACCACAAAAATGAAACAACAACACAACAAATACTATGAAAGAGCCACAATAAGATGCCACTATAAAACACTAAAAATATTAGAAAGGCAAAGGAGAAGCGAAACAAGAACAAAAATACTCCATAGAAGGGTTATCTATGTTGTTATTTTCATCAGGAAAGGTAAATTTTTACTCCTCTTATTTGTTGGCATTGATGGCCTTAGAGATGCGAATAGAATGCTCAAGGCTAGTTAAGGCCTTAGATTGAGTCTGGTAGATATTCTACAGCTTCTCAATGAGGATTTCATATGGTTCACGCTTAGCTCTTGACATTGATCTAGCATCAATGAGAGCCTAATTTAGAGAAGGCTCAATTTTAGAGGTGATCTGTTCAAGGCTCTTCCTCTTACCCAACTCCCTCCGGGTGCCTCTACGATTGGTGGAGCTTCGTTTGTTCATAACAACATCAACAGCAGATTGTTCCTCCTCAATGGATAGAGAAGGGTTCAAATCCACCTTGGTGGTAAATTTCTAAAGCATATGGTCATAGATGACCATAAATAACCCTTGGTGCTTAATATGGGATGTTTCCTTCTTCTGGAAATTTTTAATCGATACTTCCACCAAGCGTCGAAGATATTCTGGGACGTTCACCTCTTTAACATCTCTCAAAACATTGAGGAGAGCTAGGTGAAAGCTCCTCAAAGGCTCATCCACTTTGTCGATAGTGATGTATTGCATCACTAGAATCAGAGCTCTACACCACATATCTGGCAGCTTCTCATGAATAATACCTCCTTTATCATCTTTGGCCAACTTCTTCCCTCTGTCAGCAAAGTGTTTCAATTCCTCTTAGATAGAATGATTATCTTTGTGAAGTTTAAAACCGTCATTAGGGAGATCAGTAATCTCCATAAGAAGGTCAGCACAGACAGTGAATTTCATCCCTCTAACAAGAACTTGGCCATTAACCCATGTGGAGGAAAAGTCCTTGGTGATAACCTTGTCATGGCCTCTAAATTTTTTAAAGAACATTAGGAAACCATGGTCGCTGAGGATTTTTCAATGTCAGGCTCAAGGTTAAGGTTATTGAGCCCAATGATAGCCATAGGTAGGGTGGAATGATGGTTTTTAGTAGACTTGGGCTCTCTTAACCACATCTCATGCAAAGGAAAATTGATGCGTCAAAGAGAAATGACAACATGGCCAATAATGGGAGAAGCAACAAGATGTAAAATAGGCTTGATCCTTTTTTGATTCCAAGATGATCTCGGGAGCCATTGAATGGAGACTTGTTGTGGCTAATCCACAACACACCCCAAAAGTGGGGACCCACATTTTTTGTAGGTTTTTAGAGAAAAGCTCAGTGACCCAGATGCTAAAAATGAAGAAAAGGGGCAAAATGCACAAGTGTAGAAAGTGTCGCAAAATCGCGACATGTCGTGAAATCGTGACATGTCACGAAATCGCGACACGTCACTCTGTCGCTGCTAAAAAAGGAAAAGTGTCGCGATATCGCGACATGTTGCTACATCACTGATGAAGAATGAAAATTGTAGCGAAATCGTGACATGTTGCTCCACCGCGGCCCAGAGAGGAGAGAGAAAGGCAGAAGGAAAAATGGTCATGATTTCGCGACAGGTTGCGGTGAGATGACGGATGAAGAAAATGGTCGCGATTTCACGACGTGTTTTGCCAAAGCGTACAGACAAAGAAAATGGTCATGATTTCGTGACGTGTTTTGCCAAAGCGTACGGACGAAGAAAATGGTCCTGATTTCGTGACGTGTTTTGCCAAAGCGTACGGACGAAGAAAATGGTCACGATTTTGCGACGTGTTTTGCCAAAGCGTACGGATGAAGAAAATGGTCATGATTTCACAACGTGTTTTGCCAAAGTGTATGAATGAAGAAAATGGTCGCAATTTCGTGACGTGTTTTGCCAAAGCGTATGGACAAAGAAAATGGTCACGATTTTGCAACGTGTTTTGGAAAAGTGTACAGACAAAGAAAATGGTCGCGATTTCACGACAGGTTGCGGAGAGATGGTCCGAAAGAGAAAATAGTAGCGAAATCGTGACAGGTTTTGGCAAAGTGTATGGAACAAAGGAGACGTCGTGAAATTGTGACAAAAAATGAAGACCATGGCTGAAGTAAAAAATGGTCACGATTTCACGACGTGTTTTGGCAAAGTGTACGGACGAAGAAAATGGTCGCGATTTCGCGATAGGTTGCGAAGATATGGTCCGAAAGAGAAAACAGTAGCAAAATCGTGACAGGTTTTGACAAAGTGTATAGAACAAAGGAGACATCATGAAATCGCGATAGAAAATGAAAACCACGCCCGAAGCAAAAAATGGTCACGATTTCGCGACAAGTTTTGACAAAGCGTATGGAGAACAAGAACGGTAGCGATTTCACGACAGGTTGCGGTGAGATGGCTCGATGGAGATAGCGGTAGCGATTTTACGACGGGGTTGCAAATGAAGCATACGAAGAATGAAAGCGTCGCGATATCGCGACATGTCACGATTTTGCGACATGTCACATTTTCGCTGTGAAACCAAAGGAGCAAGGCTACATGCTATTTTTGGTCATGATTTTTGAGGAACCATTACGAAACTACAGGAAATGCTGGACATGTGGCAGAAAGGCAAGAGGATCGGAGTAACACTTTAGATCGACAGTTACTAGTCGCAGAGAAGATCAAGCGTTGCAAATTCAAGCGAAGGATTAAAACACCAAAAGGCGAGAAACTAAAACGAAGCGTCCTGGAAACTGAAACAAAGCGTCACAAAGCAGCCGAGAGCAGCAATAGAAATGTAGATTGATACAGGGGCTGGAAATTGTAAACAGAAAAGTATTATTTTATTGAATAAAGGAATTATTTGGCAGGAGTAACTTTTGTGTGTGAAACCAAAAGGAGATTGAAGGCTAAGACTACTGTTTTCCTGTATATCTTTCCTTTGCATTACTTTGTTTTGTATCTATTCGTTTACACCGTAATATGGGTTGCGATAGGTGAATGATAAAATAATGCAAATTATTTATTTCCTTAGAGTCTAGCATCTGATTTGATTTGACTGTGTTTATTACAGGTCTGTTAGGTCAGGTTGTTTTAGAGCTTCATCTCATAACTTGGGGTTTTGCAGGGAGGAGATTGCTAACCAGATTAACGTCCTTCTTTGGTTTTCCAGCTGATTTGCATAAGAACATTTCTGTTTTAGTTCCTTATATGTTTAATCTCATTTAAAGACTAACGTTAAAATAGCAGAATGATTAAACAAAGATAAAATGAACCAATTAACATTAGAATAAACCATTAATGTCAGAACATAAAAGGATTTTTGTTACATGATTGGTTATTTTAACAAATTAGGGTTACAAAGTTTGTTGTGAATCAACAAAGGCCCCTTGTTAACAGTTACTTGCAGGATCTGAGCTATTCTGGGATATATTCATTTATGTGCATTAAGTTGAAATTGGTTTTATGCATATAGAGATCTGTTCACAAGAATCTTGGAGAAATAAAAAATAATGACTTATTTCTTTGCAAGAAAGAGTCTTCTGGTTTGAGACTCCAGTTGCGTGTTCATTTTGTAATGGGACAAAAATTTCACTCAACATTTTGGCGCTAGAAGGAGGGCCTTCTTTATTACTTTGTGATTTTTGATTTGTTCTAACAATTAATGTGGGTAGTTTTGTTTCCACTTATTGTGCTTGCAAGTATAACAGTTGGATACTTTGCAGACAAGTTGAGAGAAGTCTTTTGGGTTTTAGAGTTTCCAAGCTGGCCCAACCTGAGTACATTGCTACTAGATCTAAAACCACAGGGGAAACTATTTTCCAAAGCATTTCTCCCACTACTAGGAGGCCGAAAAACAAAAAATTAGAAATCGAAATACCACCCAGTATACTCGAGTTAGGGATTTCTTTAGACTCAAGTACATCTAGCGGGCCTGAACCTTTAAGTTCAAGTGCGACAGTAACAACCGTGATATCTGTCTCCATAGTTCCAAGCATTCCAATTGTTCCCACAGGGTTAACACCTTTCAATAATATGGCCCAACAACAACAACAGCAGCCACTTGCCCTTTGGTATGGTGCTCAAAGTTCCCCCTTAGATATTCCCGGGGCAGTCCATGACTTGCCTAGAAACATTGAAAGGGGATTACCCAAATTCATTCACGATGGTCCCACAACAGCTGAAGATCATGTCCAAATCTATAAAGATTACATGTTTAGGCAAGGGGTTACTCATGAGGATGTTGCTTGCCAAGTTTTCCCTGCTAGTCTAGACCCCACGGCCAATGAATGGTATCGAAATCTGCCAGCAGGGTCCATCACTTCATGGGCCCAATTAGAAACCGCATTCATAAGCCAATTTAGAATGTTATTGGATCCCTCCATAATCTACAATTTGTTCGTATCATGCAAAATATTACCCAATGAACCCATACGAACATTCAACCGGAGGTTCCAAAAACTATACACGAATCGACTCGTCACTTTGTGGTAGATCCTACGGTCGCTTTGCAATTATATTTCAGAGCCTTAGATCCTTTAACGTCTTTGTTGACTAGAAGGAATCCTCAGGTTATGACACTTCCTTTGGCCTATGCAGAGACAATGACTCTCGAATAACAGATGAACTTGCCAGGAGTAGGATTGTCTCAATTGACTGGGATGGGACAATATGGCCCATATAGTAAATTTGCCATGATGAACCAGTTAATGGCACCACAAGTTCCTATGATGAACAATTTACAATCACCCACCCAAGTTGCGCCATTTCCAAGTTATCCGAATGCCTTCGTGCAAACGCAGGGGTTAATTCAAAATATCCCGATGGGTTTTCCTGGGTTCGACATGGGCAGTAATTTGTTGACCTTTCCGGGGTTTGCTCTGATTAGTACGCCAAGCCCAACGACCTATCCAACGATCACTCCTATTAAAAGTGTGAATCCAGGGTGGAATCCTCCTGCCTAGACCCAAGCTATTCAAAGTGTGAGTCCAGGATGGAATCCACCTGCCCAGACCCAAGCCATTATACCTATTCCAGAGGTGGCTAATGCAAAAAACATAACTGGACCCGGAATTACAGTGCCTCAACCACAAGGGTCTAAATCTGCCATAGAAAACATGAAGGAAACCTTGGCCAAAGTTTTGGTCACGGTGTGAAATGTCAATAAAAAAGTGGACCAAGCCATGGGTCATAGCCGACCTCATAACCATAGAGGAAAAGGGACATACAACACGCAGCCGAATAATGGGTGAGTACCCAACCCCGTAGCCAATCAGGCAGATGTCTCGAAAGATTTTGGAGAATCGGGACCTTGTGATAACGATTGTATGCACTGTGGCCACGGGAAGCATGAGTCTATATTGACTGAGGTTATACATTCACAAGAAAGTGAAGAAGAGGAGGATGTGGAATTGTTTGGAAACGAAGATGAAGAAACATTGGAAATTCATGCCAACAAACATTTTGGGAAAGGAAATCACAAGTATTACACTAGGAGTTCTAAGGAGCCCAAAACTTCCTCTACTCCTCCAAGCAACCAATTACTCCCTCCTGATTTCAAAGGAGATGTCAATCCCCCTCCTCCATCCAAAGTGGAAAAGTCTAAGATGGTGCAAAATATGTCAAATCTAGAAAAACCCACTTATGACTTGGTGGAAGACATGAAGAAAACTAAGGCCAATGTCTCAATGTATGATATGTCCCGATTATTAGGCCAGGAGGTAAGTTAACCAAAAATCTTAGATCCATTTTCCCAAGTTCATGAAGCTAAAAGTGCTGAGTCCCGATTGGTTTTACAAAAGGAAAAATGATATATACCTCCTTTTCTAATAACCATTAGAATTGCAGGCAAAAACCTGCACAATTGTTTAATAGATTCAGGGGCTTCGGCTACCATCATGCCCCTAGAAATCTGTAAAAAATTAGGACTTACACCAAAACCTTCTAGAAGTAGGGTGGTGTAGCTAGATAGATCAACCATGGAGGCAGTGGGAGAAGTGGGGGATGTGCTCATTTAGGTCAATTCAAAACCCAGGGTTCAACATCACATTGACATATTGGTGCTCGACATTCCTATCAAGTATGGCATGGTTTTGGGAAGAGATTGGAGTAAAAACCTGAATGGTTATGTTGTGACAGATTCTTCGCATATGTGGTTGCCGTGGAGAGGAGTTGCCAACCAAATTTATATTGATAGTGAGCCTAGGCTCAAGGAGATGATCACGGAGTACAACAAACCAAATGAGATCCAATACATTGAGGCAAAGCTAGGAGCATATTGTTTGGACATAGAAACACCTAAAAGTTCCCAAAATGAAAATATTGGGTGCAACGCTACTGAAGGACATCAGGACATTTGGACGTTAAGGTTTGATGGATCCAAGTCCATACAAGGAGCTGGAGCCGGTGTTGAATTTTCATGTTCGGATAAAGAGCCTATGTTCGTTGCATATAGACTGTAGTTCCCTGCCACCAACAACATGGCAGAGTATGAGGCCTTGATTCTCGAACTTCAATTGGCCCTTCGAAAGAAATTTAAGTGTACCAAGGTCCTGGGTGATTCGAAACTAGTGGTAATACAAGTGAAGGGACAATATGTGTGTAAAGATAAGCGGCTCAAACTTTACAGAACTAGGGTTAGAGAATTAATGGATGAGTTTGATGCCTTTAATATATCTTTGATCTCTAGAAAGGGCAATCGTCTGGCGGATTCTCTAGCCGTAGCTGCGAGTATGTTGAAACCAGTGGACCATAAGAAATGCAAGAAATTCTCCATAGAACTGGTCCCTTGCCCCTCGATACCAGATAAGTCACGAATTTCCAAGTGTTTGATAGTGACAGACACATATTTCACTTTGTCACTAATTCTGGTATATTTGAAAAACAAGTTATAGATGAAGATGAGAGGGATCTAGAGGAGGAAGATTTGGAAGAAAAAGCTATTGGAAAATGCAATAAGATGCCAGATGAGATGGCTTCATTAGAAAAAACTTTCGATATCAGACATCAACCAAGAGAGGGTAAAAAGGTTCCACCTCCCAGAGAGGCCTGTGATTGGGTTAACATTGGAAGTGCAGAAAACCCTCGAGAAGTATTTATAGCAAAAGCATGTACCAAGTAGGAGAAGGATTCCATCACCAATGCATTAAAAGAATACATAGACTGCATATCTTGGAGTTATAAGGAGTTGAAAACCTATGATCAGAATGTCATAATGCACACGATTCCATTGAAGCCAGATTCCAAACCCTTCAGGCAAAGATAGAGGCGAGTTAATCCATTATTAGAACCCTTGATAGAGAAAGCGGTGAAGCGACTATTAGAAGCTAAGATCATCTTTCCTGTTAGGCATTCCACATGGGTTGCCAACCTGGTCCCCGTGAGGAAAAAGAGTGGAGAAATAAGGTTGTGTATCAATTTTAGAAATCTTAATAAAGCCTCCCAAAAGGACAACTACATGTTACCCACCATTGATGAAATAATCCAAAAGGTAAACGGGTCGGAGATGATGTCATTCTTGGATGGTTATTCGGGATATAATCAGGTTCTTATCCATCCTTGTGATAGGATGAAAACTGCTTTTACCACAAAGTGGGGCACCTTTGCATATAGGAGAATGCCTTTCAGACTATTGAACACAGGTGCCACCTTCCAACGAGCTATGGATTTTTCTTTTAAGGGACTCATAGGTAAGTGCATCATCTTCTATGTAGATGACATTCCTGTCTTTTCTAAGAACAGGGAAAACCACGTCAGGGATCTTAAGAAAGTCTTTCAAAGATGCAGGGAACATGGCATTTCTCTCAACCCAAAGAAGTGCATTTTTGGGGTGACGGAAGGAAAGCTGTTGGGGCATATAATATATAAGGATGGAATTTCCATTGACCCTGAGAGAATAGAAGACATACAGTAGATTCCTTGTCCCAACAACAAGAAGGGGTTGAGATCATTTTTTGGGAAGATCAATTTTGTCAAAAAATTTATTGCAGATTTTGCAGAGATAGCAAAACCTTTGAACGACATGTTAAAGAAAGAGGTCTAGATCAAGTGGACAGATGAAAATAGAGATGCTTTTAAAAAAATCAAGGACACGATTTCTAAAGCCCCAATTTTAGTGAGTCCCGATTATACGAAGCCTTTCTATATCTACACATTTGCTTCAGATCACTCCTTTGCGAGTGTTTTAACTCAGAAGAGTGAAGGCAGCATTGAAAATCCTATTGCTTTCCTAAGTAGTCCTCTCAAAGATGCGAAATTGAGATACTCTATATTGGACAAGCAAATGTATGCTCTAGTTAAAACTGTGAAAAAATTCAGGCATTACATAGTCCACAGTAGGGTCTTTGCTATCGTCCCGGATCCTGCAGTCAAAGCCATGTTCATACATAATGAATTAGGTGAAATACGTGGTAAGTTGGTTTCAACTTTGCAGGAGTTTGATCTTGAGATTCAGTCGATGAAGATAGTGTGGGGACAAGGGTTGGTTAAGGCAATAGTAGAAAAGGAGCTCGCGATTTCATGTCAACATTACGAAGTCATGGATATTACCAAAGATGAGTGGTATACAGATGTGGTGTATTTTCTTTTAAATGGTAAATGTCCATCGCATTTGAATTCTACTCAACGAAGAGCCTTGCGCTTGAAGTCTGCTAATTTCTTAATTAGATCTAGCACGTTATACAAGAAAAATCATGAAGGTATTTGCCTTAGTTGTGTTGATCAGAAAGAAGCAGTGCGAATCCTCGAGGAATTTCATGGTAAACATGGGACAGGACACAGGTCCGCTAATGCCACAGCCCACCAAATCCTTAAAGCCGGTTTTTATTGGCCTCGACTATTCAAAGATGCCCATATTCATGTGAGGTCATGTCATACATGTCAGACTGTAGCCAATAGAGACAGGGGTGCTGCCATGCCTTTACAATCTGTAATTGAGTCTAGACCTTTTGCACAATGGGGCCTGGATTTTGTTGGGATTATCAGTCCCAATTCATTTGATTCCCACAAATACATTTTGGCAGCTACGGATTATTGCACAAGGTGGACTGAAGCTATCCCCACAAAGAATGCTACGTCGGAGGTTATTAAATTCCTAGAGGATAATATTGTCACTCGATTTGGGATGCCTAACTCAATTGTAAGTGATAATGGTTCAACTTTTTCTTCTTTGGAATTCGCTAATTGGGCATTTGACAGTGGTGTGAGTTTAAAATTCTCTTCCAATTATTATTCGCAAGGTAATGGATTGGCCGAATCATCTAACAAGAATTTGTTAAATGTCATCAAAAAGTTGTTGGAAAGAAATCCGAGGGACTGGAATAACAAGCTTAAGTTGGCTCTTTGGGCTGACAGAATTCGAGTCAAAGAAGCAATAGGAACATCTCCTTACCATCTGGTTTATGGACAAGATCCCATTTTTCCTACAAATCTCAGGTTACAAATGCTGCATTTCATGAAAGATTATTGCGAAACTGATGATAAACTTGAGTCTAGACTAACACAATTAATGCATCTGGATGAAAAAAAGGATGAGGCTATGCTTCATTTTAGTAAACACCAAGATGTAGTAAAGAGATGGTTTGACAAAAATTCTAGGGCCAAGTCCTTTAAAATATCAGATCTAGTGCTGTTATGGGACAAAAGACATGAGAAGAAGGGGGATCATGATAAGTTTGACTACTTATGGTTGGGTCTGTACCAAGTTTCATAAGTCCTAGGAGAAAACAGTTTTAGACTAAGAACCTTGGATGGAAAGGATTTGGCATTACCTTTTAATGGGTTGCACTTGAAACACTACTTCCAGGCTTGAGGTAGCTGGGTTTTGTATTATATGTAATTATGCCATGCTTTGTTTCTTTTGTGTGCAGATTTGATATTTAAGTTGTGTGTTCTTGACATGTCTAGCTTTGTATTAATGTTGTGCTTTGTTTCTTTTGTGTGTGCAGGTTGGACATTTAGGTGGAGTGTTTGTTTGACATGTTTTCATTGTCTTATACAAAAAAAAAAAAATAAGGGAATAAAAGTTTGAAATGGTAACACATGCCTAAGATCGGGAGAAGATGAAGCATTGGAATTATGTTGTAAAAGCTCCACATATAACACAAACAATTAAATGATATCGTTTGGGGCTTGTGATGCATGAAGTAGTCAATTTTACAAATTATGGTAATACTTCATTTGCAATTCAAAGAGCAATGCATTCATAGTACATCTCACTTTGCATATTCATGACATCTTAGTTACATATGCATTTCAAATACAAATCATTAAAGTGTGTTAAATCCTCTTAGGGTTATACTATAACATAAATAAAGAAAAATCCTAAGGTTGGAAACTGAGCCCCAAGATATCTAGAACCAAGCACAGTTTGTACACATTAAAAAAGATCTTGGGAAAAATGATCAAAACCTTGCTTGGAGGAAAAGGGTCAAGCGAAAGGAATATTTCATGTCTATCCTATTATGCAACATGATCCTTAAAACAGTGGTTTTCACCACTTCCATTAAGCTTAAAGCCTAAAATCAGAGTAGTAAGGATAGGGTTAAGTCCTCATCGAACTTAGGTTGAGGATCCAACTCCCCAAAGCTTTGATTTGACCTACATGGAGTAGTAAGGATAGGGCATAATTATCATCTCGCCTAGGTTGAGAATTTGATTCCCCATGAAAGCACGAGATTCCGGGAAAAGGAAACACTAATTGCAATATAACCAAAACCAAATGCGCTTAAGTCCTAGAAACATAAAGTGCATGAAATGGAAAATAAACGCATTGGAAGATACACAAGCAAATGGAGAAAACACAGCCCTTTCATTAATATCCCTTGATCTTTGTTACAATGACGTCTCCTCCCTTTTCGGGGGCTAGGAGCATTAAAAGAATTCGATTACAATCACTCAATGTTCCTCTTTCCGCGTGCCCACGATTGCAATGGGCGGGCCAAGATGATGCCGCCGCTGATGTCGATGAGTTCTTCACCTCCGTTGCTTCTCCTGCGAACAAAGAAATAACCAAGATGTCAGTAGCACCTGCTGCAAGTGAAAAGTGTTCGTTCTTCTAAAATCATCAAAAGATGCATGCAAACATTTATCTAAAACAGTAAAAAAAATGATTCTGAACAGCCTAAAAACTTGACAGAAGACAGAAAATGTTACTAGAAGGCCATTGCCACTGAGACAGCTGGCCAATCTGCCTTCAACTGGAATTCATCCCTAGGTGGGACGATTTTTGACTGCAATTCGTCCCTGGGTGGGACGAATTCTTTTGTGTTGAAGAAGCCGACCTGCTGCTACTCCAATGTTGATTCCCGAGACCTGCAAAACGCCTACAAACAAGGGGGTTATGTAATTGGGGCCATTTTGGGACGACCCAGATGGTCGGATTCTCCCAATTTGGCCTCTACCCTCGGGAATTTGATCTCGCCACCTACAAGTCAGTGAAACAACAAAGCAACACAAAACATACTAGAATCTGACCAAAAGTTATGAAATTGCAGCTATGAGTTAACCAAACATAATAACACAAAATGCAACCTAAAAAAAAGTAATCTAGAATGCTCTAAAACCTAGAAAGTGCGGGGGTGCCCAAGTGGGCCTCCCACCGTTGGCACTTGATTCCAGCACCAATCCACTAGGGATGGGCCCAAAACCTCTTGGGATTGGGGGGTCGAAAAATTGGTTGGTTCAGGTGTCCATGTGTTGGATTTGGGTCAAGTTCAAGCTTCCAAAAGCCACCCAACAACCTCCCTTGCAAAAGATATTGGTGGATGCGAGAAGGTGAACCAAAAGGGATGCAAGTGGGTCTTCAACTCGGCAGCACTTCGTTGCTTGAAATCTCCTTTAACCTGTCTATTTTGGGTGAGAAAAGTCCCACCTTTTATAGACCCATGGGGTCTCTTTTGGGAGGGAAGCACAAATGCCATGTGTTGGTCATAGGTGCCATGTGGCAGTCTTGTCTTCCCATGAGGGAGGGGAGTCCTCTATTGACTTGGGCTTTGATAAATGCCTTTTGTGACAGTATTCTAACGGCCCCTCTGTCCACCTACACACGTGTGCGAGGCAGGAGTCATCAACTGACTGTTCTGGGCTGCCACTTGGTGCCATTTGTCTTTTTGCTCATTAAGATTAGAATTCGTCCCACCCAGGGACGGATTCAAAATTCATCCTGGGGTGGGACAGATTCTATTTTGAATTCGTCCCTGGGTGAGACGAATCTTGGGCAAAGTGTCCAAGTGTGCCAAATTGCTTCTTGACCTTACAAAATTGCTATGAAAGTGGTTAAGACCACTGTTTAACCTCTGAGGGCTGCCCTGGGGGCTGTTTTTGTCAAAGCGATCAGTGTTTGTAGTCACATAATCGGATTGGTGTTGTTTTGGTGTCTACTGGATGCCCCTTTTTGGGAAGCGCTACGGGTGATGCGATGCTGAGCAAAAATAGATAACCAACGCACTAATGATTAGGGTTTCTGGTAACCTAACCAACTTTTGATGCCCCAAGTATGGAAAGGGCATGCATTCTTGAATCCTTGCTTCGACGAGCTAAGGAATTTGATTTCAAGTATTAACCTGTTTTGTTGAGGTGTGACTTGAACTTAGACATTGATCAGTCATGAACAGGCAAAGGGCATTTTTATCCTCAGGGGGAACCTTGTGTTCATGATTCATGAAATGCCAAGTGTTTGATTGATTTGATTGTTGCTTGTTTACTGCCCCAAGCAGGAGCATGATTGTCTTTGTCAATGATTCTTTGAATGCATGTCGTTTTCCTTAATTGGGTGTGTGATTGTTGGTTGGTGACTAAGTGTGACTACCCCCTCAAGCGACGAATCGATGAGGGAATGACCTTTGTGAGAGAAGCGACGAGTCGCTTTACCCAAGATGACTTGTGCAAGGGTGCCTTTAGAGGGTTTACCGTTAAGCGTGTGCAATTTTTCCAACATTTGGACCTATTTTTGGTGGGTGTTAACCCTTTTTGTGATGCCATAATGGGGTGAAATCGTCGACAACCCATCTTCCCGTGGAGCAGTCCGGCTATGATAGCCTTCTTGGGGAAGTAGTAGAGTGACAATTTGAACCCCGAAATTGATTTTCTATGCCAAGAGGTTAAGTGCGAGAGCACTTGTGTCCGGCAATGCTTATTGCTTTGTTTTTATGTTGCATGTTTTGTTGTTTTTGTTGTTTTTTTTTTGTGACACCATTTGGGGATTAAATTTTTGAAAATCTGTCTCCCGTGGAGCGGTCCGGCTATGGTAGCCTTCTTAGGGAGTAGGATAGTGATAATTTGTGACCCTGATGTCGATTTGCCATGCCAAGAGTTTAAGTGCAAGAGCACTTGTGTCTGGCAATGTTTATTGCTTTTTGTTTTTGTGTTGCGTTTATTTGTTGTTTTTGTTGTTTTGATTTTCTTTGATCTTGTGCATGATGGTTGATGAATATGTATGTATGCATGTTGATTTATTTTGATGGTTGCATATGTTATGATGAATGCAAATGTTTTTGACTTATATATGATATGCAGATATGAAATGGATGAATGGGATTTGTGATGTTTGGCTATGGCACCATAGACTGTTTAGAACTCAGTTATTTTGTTTTTAGGCGATTACTGTGATGCATGACTTTGTATGTTTTCTCTTTTTTTTTTTTTTTTGATGGTATTGTAAGGATGAAAAGTAGCACAGTTGGTTTAGAAATGTAGCTAGGGTTTCTTGAGACTTAGATGGTTTTGACTCACTAGCCACGACTGTACTTTATCTTACAAGACTTTTTGACCAAGGTATGAATTAGACTTGTTTTTGACCCAGTTATTTCATATCCCTGTGTGTGCAATTGAGTTCATTTAGTGGTATTTGTTAGGATACCGCCAGTGCCAGATGGGATTTCAACCGAACCTATACTGAGGATCACCTAATTAGCTCCACTAATTCCTTTGTTGTATGTACTAAGATTAATCTACGGTGTAATCCAGGATGCCATAAGTTAGCTCATCCACATGCAAATATTGATCTGTACGCAAGTTAATGTGACAGATATATCGTCATGTGGGAGGTTTACTTCTGTTACCCATTGGCTATCAACCAAATTGGTACTAAAGCTTGCCTTATGACCTATAGAATGTTGAGAGTTCCAGGGATTCAAGGTCAACTCCCTTCTTTTCTTCAATTGTATTGGGATACTTGCTCATTGTAGTGATGAGATCATTGTTTATTTTGATTTGTTTTTCTTTCGAGCAAGGGATTGGGGTTATGGAGTGACCAAAATCACTGTTGTTTGTGCCTTTTGATGTGTGCATTGTAGTTTGTCAAATTTTGGAGTTTTGACATTTTGCAAATTTTTTGTGTTTTGCAAGCTGTTGAGAACTTTAGGGATTCTTAGGGAATTGGGTAGGGAGGATGCTTGTCCTTTTGCCAACTCTCGGCATTCTAGGGGTCATTCGCACGGGGGGATGAGCAAGATAACCGTTTCGCTTGTGGTGACCTAGATTATTTTGCAAGTTTCGTCTTTCGTTCACACAATTTGGGAATTTTAGTGTTTTGATTTGTGTTGGGATGTTACGTAACAAGGTGTATTTCAAGTATGACTCTACCTTCATAAAATCTATTCGACTTGATACACTACATGGCTAAAGAGGAAAATGATGACTGAATTACTGAAACTCTTGGTACATTCCCAGGACCACTGATTGTAGTGTGGTAAAAGTTATGCTTGGTGTTTTTGTTGTTTTTGTAACATGAGACAATGCGAAACAAGATGGACTATCAGAGCTATTGCAGCTTATGGTGCCTTTGACCTGTATGACTACAAATATGCAATGTATGGATGCAATGCTTAATGCAGCTATGTATTTTTGTAATTTTAATGGATTGTTTTTGGTGAAGGTGAAGATGAGGTGCGAGAATATGAATTTTTTGATGAATTTGAGTATGCCTAGAATTGAGATGCAAATCTTTGTTGTTTTTGATGATTTTTGTTGTTTTGTTTTTTTGAATTTCTTGATTTTTTTTGACCAAGCAATTGCGATAATCGTTGGAGCTTTTTGGGTTTGACCAAGTGATTGCGATAATCCTTGGAGATTTTGGGGTGACCAAGAGATTGCGATAATCCTTGGAGCTTTTTGGTGACCAAGAGATTGCGATAATCCTTGGAGCTTTTTGGGTGACCAAGAGATTGCGATAATCCTTGGAGCTTTTTGGGTTGACCAAGAGATTGCAATAATCCTTGGAGCTTTTTGGTGACCAAGAGATTGCGATAATCCTTGGAGATTTTTGGGTGACCAAGAGATTGCGATAATCCTTGGAGCTTTTTGGGTTGACCAAGAGATTGCGATAATCCTTGGAGCTTTTTGTATTGACCAAGAGATTGCGATAATCCTTGGAGCTTTTTGGGTGACCAAGAGATTGCGATCATCCTTGGAGATTTTTGGGTGACCAAGAGATTGCATAATCCTTGGAGCTTTTTGGTGACCAAGAGATTGCGATAATCCTTGGAGCTTTTTGGGTGACCAAGATATTTCGATAATCCTTGGAGCTTTTTGGGTTGACCAAGAGATTGCGATTATCCTTGGAGATTTTTTGATTGACCAAGAGATTGCGATAATCCTTGGAGCTTTTTGGGTGACCAAGATATTGCGATAATCCTTGGAGCTTTTTGGGTGACCAAGAGATTGCGATAATCCTTGGAGCTTTTTGGGTGACCAAGAGATTGCGATAATCCTTGGAGCTTTTTGGGTTGACCAAGAAATTGCGATAATCCTTGGAGATTTTTGGGTTGACCAAGAAATTGCGATAATCCTTGGAGTTTTTTTTTTTTTGGGATATGGCTTTCTTAGATATGAAATGGTCGCAAATGACTGATATTCAAGGGTTCTCGTTTCCTTGATACCATCAAGAGAAGCTAGCCGGTACATCCCGGGTCCTATTTTACTATCAATGACATAAGGACCTAACCAATTTTTTGTGAATTTGTCCCTCATATGGGATGGCAAATTAGACTTTTGTTGGTTTTCATTCAGAACCAAATCACCAACCCGAAAGTCTCTTAGGTGAACTTTCATGTTGTAAGCTTTCTTAAGCCGCTCTTGATAGATACGTAAGTGCTCGAGAGCATTAATGCGTCGTTCGTCAAGCAACGTAAGTTGGTCTAATCGGGCCTGCCACGTAGTGTTATCATCGATGAACTCCTACATTGATATGCGGAGGGAAGGAATTTCCAACTCGAGAGGCATTACCGCCTCTGAGCCATACACCAGTGAAAATGGATTTGCCCCGGTGGGCATCCGAATGTTAGTGTGATAAGCCCAAAGGGCAAGTGGGATTTGTATGTGCCAATCCTTATGACTGTCTGCGACGGTATTTTTAAGGATGGCAACTAGTGTTTTGTTTGACGCCTCTGCTTGCCCATTTGCTTGCGAGATAATAGGGTGTTGAAAAGTCGTGCTGAATTTTGTACTTTTTGGTTAAAGCACGCACGTCTTTGTTCTTGAATGATGGCCCATTATCCAAGATTATTTTGGATGGAATACCAAAACGACATGATGTAATGCAAAATGAACTCCACAATGCGGGGTCCTGTCGTAGAGGTTAACAAAATTGCTTCCACCCATTTGGTAAAATATTCTATGGCCGTTATGATAAACGTGTGACGGCCTGACGATGCAGGGGAGATCTTTTCGATTAGATCGAGGCCCCACTATGAAAATGGCCAAGTAGACTGGACTGTCTATAGGGCCTGGGAAGGTGCATGCATTAAATTGGCATGATGTTGACATTTCACACACCTCTTGACATATGCGTAGCAATCTCGCTCTAAATATGGCCAATAATAGCCCATGCGAAGAATGCGCTTTGCAATGGCCATACCACTGAAGTGGCCGCCACATGTACCGTCATGCGCTTGGGCGACTGCCCAAGTGGAATATTGCTGGTCCAAACATCGAAGAAGAATTTCGTCATAGCTGCGACGATACAAAATGTCTCCTATCAAGACATATTTTTCCGCTTTCGTTTGAATGTTCATTTTGCGGCGTGCATCAATCCAAAGGGAAGATTACCTAACTTGAGGTAGTCTCTTATGGGTAAATACCAGTCCTATTTATCAGAAACCTTGATAGTATGAATAGCCAATCCCTTTTGAAGTTCTTCCCTAACAAATGTTGATTGGGATAGAACTTGTAAGAATAGCATTGTGTTGCTATTAATGGGAGTGGGGGAAAACAAAGACCCCCAGTTGGCACATTTCAAACAGTCTCGGATTCAAAAGAACTTATCCGAAGATGGTTCGATCTGGATCATGTGGACTCCTGGCGTCAAGTCTGAGCTTGCACGCTCCATCACGGGTTGCGATAAGGTTTTGACCTGAATGGTTGTTATATCACCGGAAAGGTCTTGCGGGATTAGTGACCCCAAGGAGGCCATTGTGTCCGCAAAATGATTTGATGATCGAGGGAGTGCCTCGATGTCATACCACTCAAGTTTTGCCAGGAATTTGTCCACGAGGGATTTATAGGCCTTTAGAACTGGGCATTTGCATTGATATACCCCTTTGACTTGATTGACGATTAATAGCGAATCGCCAAAGATTTTCAATCTTTTGATGTTCATGGCGATTGTTGTCTGAAGACCTAGGAGCAAGGCTTCATATTCTACATTGTTGTTGGTGCACTAGAAGTTTAATTTAAATGACAGGGGCATTGGAGCGCCCTGCGGTGTGAAGAATACAATTTCTGTGCCACCCCCTTGCTCGCATTTAGAACCATCAAAAAATAAGGTTATGTCGGCATCGAGACTACGGCTCATCGAAATGCGCGATTCCGAGACATGGAAGACCCCATCATCGGGTAGTTCTATGACCAGAGGCTGATCGTCTTCAAGAGGAGCCTCTGCTAGTTGATCGGCTATGACTTGTCCTTTTATAGATTTTTGCCCAATAAACTCAATGTCAAATTCCGTCAACAACATGATCCATTTCGTCGTGTGACTACTATGATAAGTACGACTCATCATGTATCGCAATGGATTCTCCTTAGACACAACATACGTCGTGTTGCTCAGCATGTAATGGCATAGCTTTTTGGTAGCAAACACCACTGCCAAGCACAGTTTCTCAACGTATGCATAGTTAAGTTCGTAACTGACCAGGGTGCGGCTAAGATAGTATGTAGCCTATTCTTTGTGAAGTTAATTATTCTGGGCTAGCATTGCGCCTAGTGCCACCTCAGTAGCTGAGATGTATAAGTAGAACGGCACACCTGGTCTAGGTGGTGCCAATACTAGCGACGAAGCCAAGTACTGTTTGATTTCGTCAAAGGCTGACTTGCACTCGTCATCCCAATGAAATGTGACCCCCTTGTGCAATAATTTGTTCATGGGTCGGAATTTGTCAGATAATTGCACTATGAAGCGTTTAATCGACGCGACCTTTCCTTGCAGACTTCTGAGCTGCTTGATAGTGGTTGGGGGAGCCATTTCAAGGATTGCCTTGACTTTGTTTGGGTCCACTTTGATGCCTCTCTTTGAGACTATAAAACCCAAGAGTTTTCCGGATGTGACGCCGAACACGCACTTCTTGGGATTCAGTCGACCTTATGCTCTATGAGGCGATCGAGAATCTTGCTTAAGTCACCAAGATGATCTGAGCGCAAGAGAGACTTGGCTAACAAATCATCCATGTAATATTCCAAAGTTTTGTGCATGTAATCGTGGAAGATATACGTCATAGCACGTTGGTATGTAGCGCCAGCGTTTTTAAGGCCAAAAGGCATGACCTTATAGCAAAATGTCCCCCAAGGTGTTGTGAATGCTGTTTTGAGTTGGTCTTCAGGATTGATATGAATTTGATTGTATCCTGAGAAACCGTCCATTAGGGAGAGCATTTCGTGACCTGTTGTAGCGTCTACCAATGCGTCAATGCTTGGCAAGGGGAAATCATCCTTAGGACTCACTTTGTTTAGGTCTCGAAAGTCGGTGCATATGCGAATCCTCCCGTCGGGCTTCTTGACGGGAACCATGTTGGACAACCATGGCGGATAATCCACGTGAGATGACAAATTGTGCATCCAACAGCTTTTGCAATTTGTCTTTGACCATCAAGGCCACTGTTGGGTGCATCTTTCTTAGTTTTTGCTTTACAGGCTTGATTTTCGGATCAAGCGTTAAATTGTGCATGACTAGCTACGGGTCTAGCCCTGGCATATATTTGTACGACCATGCAAAAAATTCCTTCTTCTCTTTGAGAAGGGCAATATATTCGGCTTGCCCTTCGAGGGAAAGACTTACCCCCAACCTGATAATCTGTGGATTATTTGAATCTGTGCCGATGTCTACGTCAGTCGTCTCCTCGACTGACATGTGGGATCCGTCCTCCAACTGATGTGGAGTTGGGATTAAATGGATATCATCAGCTGAGTTAAGATCTGCGTTTGGAACCTTGGGTCCCTCTTCAGCTTGAAAAATATCCTGAGTTTTCCTTGGGGTAAAATGAAGCATTTCACCGAAAGGCCGATACTCTGATGGTGACAATGGTGAATTGACGCGATCCCAGTCGATGGCATCCATGTCTAGATGCAATGACCGTGATGGATTAGTCGGATTGCGGATGGGTGCGGTCAAATCAATGGAGATCATGTGGATGGAATGAATTTGGTCTCTAGAACCACGGGTGTGATAACTTGTTTCTTCTAGATGCTCCCTATACTCTGGATCTGGCTCTACGAGAACAGGCATGAATGGATCCTCCCTAGGTGCAAATTTTGTGAAAAGGAGGGCGGGGTCTTCCCTCGACACTGATGTCATGATGGGATCTCGAGGTGGACGAGGCTCATCTTGAATTTGGAGCCATAGGTCTAACACTTGGTCCCACCTCGTTGGGTCTACGTGCCATTCATGTCCTAATAGTATACCCATCTGTCCCATTAGATCTTCATGAGTTAGAGCGCGGTGATTTTGTCGTGCATGTCTGAGATAGATCATCTCAGTCTCATCTTCTGAATCACTTTCATAGATCCAAAATTGTTCATTCTCTTTAGCATCTATTGCTTGCGACGTTGAGGACTCTTCCTGTTCCAATGAATTAATCTGGTCCCATTGCGGTTGTTCCACTCTTAGTGGAGGGACCTGATTCTCTTGAGACTGTGTTATTTCATCTGGAACCTCTAAGTGGAACAGTTTCAAAAAGATGTCTGGTAGCCGTTGATGTTCTCTTTGAGGATTAATCTTTGAACTTTCACCTCTCTCTAGCAAATGAGAGGGATTATTGTTGCTGCCAGGGGTGTTTGTTGACCATGGGAGGTAGTCTCCCAATGTGTATTCTGTATTCGGATTGGCATAAGGACCCAATGCAAATCCCCCCTTGTTGCCTATTTCTAGGCCTTGCATATTTTCAACCAAGATGTCTAATGGCAGGGGATGGTTGAACCCTACCCCTGACTTGTCATATGGAATCTGATATCTTGGTTGGCAAAGGATCCGCATCCCTTGCTCATATCTACCGAGCCCGTATCCATGCCAATTGCATTGGCCAAGATATTTTAGGGAAAATTTTGGGTTTGACAGATAATTGATGTTTTTAACAAAAGACTCTTCGTCTGTTTCCTTTTGTTGGCATGGTTCAAGACCATGATCAAATCCCCCATACAAAAAATTTGTCTGGTTCGGTGGGTATCCTAGAGGGACGATTGTTCCAATGGGAAGGCGAGGTCTTCCCATGTCTTGTATTGACTCCAGTGTGGGGGTTGCCACAACATTTTGCACTAAGTATTCCCCCAGGCCTGTACTGGCCATTTCAAAAGTGATTGTTGATGATTGGGTGGGAGGAAACGGTAGTCCTTCCTGAGTCCATTCCATGTTTGGTGGTTCAGGAATCTTGGTTTTCATTGCGTTGGGCGCTTCCTTTGTTGTTATTGTTGAAATTGTGGGCAACCTTTCTTCTAATGGCTTAACCTCTTCCATGATTTGTTTTCCTTTGTCATTCTTTTGGGCCATGATAGGTGGCATTGATGATGAAGGAGCCGATGATGAAGTCTCACCTGGCTGGGATTTTTCCTTGTTGGCCACCAGTGGTGCCTGCGGTATTGGACCTTGTTTAGATGGATTTAATTGGAAGTCCAAATGCATTGAAGGGAGGGTTGATTGAGGTATGAATTGTACTGCATTGCAATACTTGAAGGGCTCTAAGTCCATTGGGACTACATGTATTTCTCCTTCATAAGCATACTTCAAGCACTGGTGGGCGATCGAAGGGACACATTTCATATCCCTGATCCAAGGCCACCCTAGCAGTATATTATAAGCCATTTCACCTTCCAGCACATGGCACAGTGTAGGTATTGACTTTTGTCCTACCTGGACTAGCAGAACGACTGTGCCGACTGTCGAGCATATTGCATCATTGAAAGCTCGGAGTGTGTACGTGGAGGCTATGATGTGAGAGGCTGGCAGCTTCAAATGCTTCAAGGCTGCAGTGGTTATGATGTTACTGGACGATCCAGTATCTATCAGCACTCTCTTGTATAGAATCCCGTTGACCCGCACGATAACGTGCAGGGGTGGATCTTCCATGTCATTTGATATCATTTTGACCTCATCTTATCTGAATGTGATGACTGGATTCGTACATTGTTTCACATGTCCCACGAAGGCGTTGAAAGAATTTGCCTCGTGGGGTTGTAATTCAATGGCTTTTAAAATGTCCATAAGAGCTTCTCTATGGGGAGATGATTGTTGAATAAGCTTGTAGATGGACAGCCTAGCCGACGTGGTCCACAAACTTTGCGTGAGTTTGGTTCGTATTGTGACCTCATGTCTAGGCGGAGGTAACTGCATTGGGCATTGTTGAGGATGTGATGTTGTCGAAAATTCCTTCGTAGCTACCTCAAGGGCAGTTGTCGGGTACCTTCTGTTCCTTGTTACTATGCTAATCATTCCCACAAATCCCTGTGTGGGAATATCTTGTCACACCTCGTTAATCTGGAGTGGTTTTGTTTGTGCCTCATGGGCTGGCAAGGGGTCCTTGAATACCCCCATTTGTTGGTTGTTTGGTGCGATGGGGTTGTCCACAACCAATGTTCTGTTGTCGATCAAATCTTGGACTAGGTCTTTGAATTTCCAGCACCCATTCAAGTCATGTCCTCTGCACCTATGGAATCTACAATACAATTCCTCTCTGTACCCCCTAGGCTTGGGAATGTTAGGGTCTATAATTTGGATTTCTGACAGAGTGACTAAATTTGTCGCTGACAAGCTGTCAAATAAGGAGTCCCTAGACTCCGCATATGGGGTGAAATTTTGCTTAGGGCGACGCGGGTAATTTTGCTCCTGTCTTCTATTATATCTTTCATAAGCAGGAGGCACTGCCTGGTAGTTAGCCTTTTGAGGCTACGTTTCTTGCACAGGCACGGGAACATTTATCGCAACTTGGTTGACTACAATGTGTTGTGGTTGCGTTGTCCCAGTTTTAGTGGTTTTATTCCACTCTTTCTTCTTAGGCTTGGCAATTGTGCCTTCTCCTATCTTAATCTCTTCTATGACTCTGGCTTGCGCCAAAGCTTCTTCTAAGCTGTCGTATTGTCGCAGTAAAAATAGACCAGAGATTGATTTTAAGCAACTTTTTGCAAACATCTGCATGAGATCAGACATAGGAGGACGGTAGGGTAACCTAGAAAGCAAAGCTCTCCATCGATTCCCATACGCTGCCATTGTTTCCTCTTCAAATTGCTTGAGGCTCGCTAAATCACTTAGTGATGCCTTCTTGTGTTGAAGGCAAAGCGTTCAAGAAACGCATCTACTAATTTATCTAAATTGCTTATGCTGTGTTTGGGCTGTTGTGTGAACCAATCCGAGGTAGGGCCTGCGAATGTGGTTATGAATGTTCTAAGCAACAATGCGTCATTATCTTGGATGCCGAAGCATTGGCTTAGAAATCATGTAACGTGTTCTTGTGCGTCCTCTTCACCTTTAAAAACTGCCAATTGAGGCAACTTGAAGTGTTCGGGGTAAAGAGGTGTAGGCATTGAGGGATGCACCGGATTACTGTAGAGTAGACGTAAAGTGGGTTTTTTATGCCCAACAACTTTTGTCTCCACAGACTCCAAACGCTCCAATAGCGCTTGGTATGCATCGAAAGATTTTATTTCTTCCTCTCTTGTTCGCTCTTGTTGCAAGTTACGGTAAACTGGAGGCCTATGGAGGGGTGGCTGAATGGCATCCTTCCTGCCTTGATGAGGAGTTTCAACATATTCCTCTTCTGGTTCATACTCGTAAAATTCTTGAGGAGTCTCTAGGCGAAACCTATGACCCTGATCAAGCTCTTGCTGAAGGTACCCATCATTGTTTCGGGGAGTTGCCTCCCTCTCAAATCTATGAGGTCTTGGACGTAGAGCTTGATGAGGTCATGGAGACCTATCCTGCACCAACAAATTATGCCTCTCATACTGTTCAGCTCTTTGGATTCGAGGGGTTGGCCCCCTCTTAGGTATTTCATAGCGTAACTCATCCGCTTCACGTTGCATGTGTTCTCTATCCAAGCGGTGTTGGTACTCTATTTCCTGATAACTTGGTTTAAGCCACATGGTTTGGGCTTGACGGGTGGTATATCTGGCAAAATTTGGGTCAATTTGGTCTACCCTATTTTGCTCAAGAGGTTCGAATGTTTCTCCTATGTGTTTACCTCGAGTTTGCTGGTCTAAGGTTTCAATGGGTTGCTTCCCTCTGTCGAGGTAAGCGGTATGTGCTCGAGGTTCTGGCCTCAAGGGGTGATCATGATATCTTACTGGTGCGGAAATGCAAGGTTCTCGCGTTGTTTGTTGCCCTCGAGGAATGCGATGGCTTTCCTCGTACTCCATTTCATGGGTGTAAAGGGGGTGGGCGGAGTTAGGTCGCCCTATGTAAGGAGCCCTACGCTCCAAATTTGGTCTCTCTGTTCTGATGATAGGTAAAGAAGGGACACCATATCCATGTTGCCCCTCCAAATGGACGGTGTGCCTATCTAGTGCTTCATCGCGCGATGGCCACTCATGCCTAACTTCAAGAGGTGATTCTCTATTTATGTCAAGGTCTACATGTAAGGCATCTTCCCGAAAGGGGCTGCTTTGAATAAGCATACCCCACCGAGGATTCTGAATTGGATTCTTTTGTAGTTTAGACCTATAAGGCGGTATGACCAAATCCTCAGGACTGAAGTGAAGGTGACTTGTGCCTACTTTTTGTGTACCTTCCGAAGCTTCTGCCCTTGATTGGGTTTGACTGCGGGTGTACACCATTGCGATGCTTCTATGCTATCTAAATAAGTTTTTATCTCGTTTATGATTTTTTTTTTTTGCCTACACTAAGCAGAATTAAACACACGCATACACAATCCGTGATTATCTCTTTTAAGGATTATTGGTGTGCCCTAAAATGGTTTAGTGCATTTTGATGTTTTTTTTTGTTTTTGGTAGGTTTTGAAGATCGTTTAAATGCATTATGACGGCTCATATAACTCCCAAAATGGTCGCCCCTTCAATATACCAACCAGGCCGATAGACCAACCTCTCTATATACCCGCCCTTACGAGAGGGAGACTATAGGTATGTGAGAGCAGAAGGTACGTGGTACGTAGGCAGTACAGAAGGGGGATTGTCCTGTTAATGGCACATACCATAGAAAACTTATCCTCGTGCGCATGGGAATCACCCCAGCGACACTCGGTCCGCTTTCGTCAGGATTTACGCCTAACAACAGTTGACAATCGGGAAATGGATGCAAAGCTAAGCCAAGGTGGTGATGAACCCACCGTTGGTCTTGCTCAAGGGCTGGGGTCTTACGACCAGCTCCTTGGTTTAAAATTTTTGCGTGGAGTGTGTGAGATTCATTTTATTTAGCGAAAATTGAAACAAGCATGAATGATTTTCCCTAAGTAATGCAGGATAAAAATGAAAACAGTCAAAGAAATAGAAACAGAAACGAGAAATTTTAACAGAGATTATAAAAATCCCTACCTCTTCTCTGCCTGCTCCAGTTGCTTCTAAATTTCTGCTCTAAAAATTCATAGGCAGGAATTCGTCCCTCTGGGAGACGAATTACAGAACAAAATTCGTCCCTCCCAGAGACAAATTTGAATTCGTCTCAGGGTCAGACGAATTGTAGTTAAGAATTCGTAATAGTTAGAGACGAATAGCAGTTTGCAACAAAAAAATTTACCTGTCAACCACAAACACAAAACTTTGATCAGTTTTCTGTGATTTTAAAAATATGGGACAGGTCCCACCGTGATCACCACTGAAAGCACGAGATTCTGGGAAAAGGAAACACTAATTGCAATATAACCAAAACCAAATGCGCTTAAGTCCTAGAAACGTAAAGTGCATGAAATGGAAAAGAAACGCATTGGAAGAGACACAAGCAAATGGAGAAAACACAGCCCTTTCATTAATATCCCTTGATCTCTGTTACAATGACGTCTCCTCCCTTTTCAGGTGCTAGGAGCATTAAAAGAATTCGATTACAATCACTCAATGTTCCTCTTTCCGCATGCCCACGATTGCAATGGTTGGGCCAAGATGATGCCGCCGTTGATGTCGATGAGTTATTCACCTCCGCTGCTTCTCCTGTGAACAAAGAAACAACCAAGATGTCAGTAGCACCTGATGCAAGTGAAAAGTGTTCGTTCTTCTAAAATCATCAAAAGATGCATGCAAACATTTATCTAAAACAGTAAACAAAATTATTCTGAACAGCCTGAAAACTTGACAGAAGATAGAAAATGTTACCAAAAGGCCATTGCCACTGAGACAGCTGGCCAATCTGCCTTCAACTAGAATTCGTCCCTGGGTGGGATGATTTTTGACTGCAATTCGTCCCTGGGTGGGACGAATTCTTCTGTGTTGAAGAAGCCGACCTGCTGCTGCTCCAATGTCGATTCTTGAGACCTACAAAACGCCTGCAAACAAGGGGGTTATGTAATTGGGGCCATTTTGGGATGACCTAGATGGTCGAATTCTCCCAATTTGGCCTCTACCCTCGAGAATTTGATCTCGCCACCTGCAAGTCAGTGAAACAACAAAGCAACACAAAACATACTAGAATCTAACCAAAAGTTACGAAATTGCAGCTATGAGTTAACCAAACATAATAACACAAAATGCAACCTAAAAAAAAGTAATCTAGAATGCTCTAAAACCTAGAAAGTGCGGGGGTGCCCAAGTGGGCCTCCCACCGTTGGCACTTGATTCCGGTGCCAATCCACTAGGGATGGGCCCAAAACCTCTTAGGATTGGGGGGTCGGCAAATTGGTTGGTTCAGGTGTCCATGTGTTGGATTTGGGTCAGGTTCAAGCTTCCAAAAGCCACCCAACAACCTCCCTTGCAAAAGAGATTGGTGTATGCGAGAAGGTGAACCAAAAGGGATGCAAGTGGGTCTTCAACTCGGTAGCACTTCGTTTCTTGAAATCTCCTTTAACCTGTCTATTTTGGGTGAGAAAAGTCCCACATTTTATAGACCCATGGGGTCTCTTTTGGGAGGGAAGCACAAATGCCATGTGTTGGTCATAGGCGCCATGTGGTAGTCTTGTCTTCCCATGAGGGAGGGGAGTCCTCCGTTGACTTGGGCTTTGATAAATGCCTTTTGTGACAGTCTTCTAATGGCCCCTCTGTCCACCTACACACGCGTGCGAGGCAGGAGTCATCAACTGACTGTTCTGGGCTGCCACTTGGCGCCATTTGTCTTTTTGCTCGTTAAGCTTAGAATTCGTCCCACCTAGGGATGGATTCAAAATTCGTCCTGGGGTGGGATGGATTCTATTTTGAATTCGTCCCTAGGTGAGACGAATACTGGGCAAAGTGTCCAAGTGTGCCAAATTGCTTCTTGACCTTACAAAATTGCTATGAAAGTGGTTAAGACCATTGTTTAACCTCTGAGGGCTGCCCTGGGGGCTGTTTTTGTCAAAGCGATCAATGTTTGCAGTCACATAATCGGATTGGTGCTGTTTTGGTGTCTACACCCCAAAGCTCCTATGTCTCATATCAAGATAAAACTTGGATTGGAAGGATCGTACTACTTGTCCTCTGCAAAGGATGGGTAGTCATCCCCAAGGTCTAAGTAATAAAAATAATATTCTTCATTTTCATCTAAGACTTGGATTGGAAGGATCGTACTACATGTCCCTAGCAAGGATGGGTAGTCATCCCTAAGATCCAAGAAGTAAAATTAACTTTTTTCCATCTCATCTTTATATTGGATTGAAAGGATCGTACTACTTGTCCTCTGCAAAGGATGGGTAGTCATCCCCAAAGTCCAAAGAAATGAAGTTAAGTCATGGATTATGGGGTTAGGTATGCCCATGTATGACAGCATGTCTTGTCTAAAAAAACAAGACCACTGACTGTTCAAAGGGTTAGACTAGCATGACCATTTCTTCCATAATTGGTTAAATCATTTTGCTCAAAGTGAGGTAATGAATTCCAAATCAAAGTAGTAAGAATAGGGTTAAGCTCTCATCTAGATTAAGTTGGGAGTCTGATTTCCCAAAGCTCTGATTTCACTTTCACTTACACATGGGTTCAAGATAATAGTGACTCATAACCAACTTTGGGATCTAATAAAACAATTCATTATACACATGGTTGATCCTAAGAGGGTTTGACAATCTTGAATATTTGTATATGATATTAGAAGGTTTATGCATTTGTAAAAGCAAAATATCTAAGCATATTCATTAGGTTCCACAAATCATTTACAATCTCACACATGCATGCATGTAAAACTGACAATGGAATGTTGATCAAGTCCAAGCGATAAGGAATGAAAAAAAATAGAACACACCTAGCTAATACTAATGATTCTGATGTTTCATGTACTTCTGATCTGTCGGTATTTGTTTATCTTTTATGTGCTAACGCCTGTATCTAAGCTCATATATATTTCAGGTTGGGTTCTCACAAAATGCTCTGGAGCATTTGACAGTAGAGTCGCCATTTGTTGTGGCTAATCCACAACACACCCCAAAATTGGGGACCCACATTTTTTGCAGGTTTTCAGAGAAAAGCTCAGTGACCCAGATGCTAAAAATGAAAAAAATGGGAAAAATGCACAAGTGTAGAAAGTGTCGCGAAATCGTGACATGTCACGAAATCACGACACGTCGATCTGTCGCTGCTAAAAAAGGAAAAGTGTCGCGATATCATGACATGTTGCTCCATCGCTGATGAAGAATGAAAATTGTAGCGAAATCGTGACATGTTGCTCTGCCGCGGCCCAGAGAGGAGAGAGAAATGCAGAAGGAAAAATGGTAACGATTTCGCGACAGGTTGCGGTGAGATGACGGACGAAGAAAATGGTCGTGATTTCGCAACGTGTTTTGCCAAAGCGTACGGATGAAGAAAATGGTTGCGATTTTGCGACGTGTTTTGCCAAAGCATACGGATGAAGAAAATGGTCGCGATTTCGCGACGTGTTTTGCTAGAGCATACGGATGAAGAAAATGGTTGCGATTTCACGACGTGTTTTGCCGAAGCATACGGACGAAGAAAATGGTCGCGATTTCGTGACGTGTTTTTCCAAAGTGTACAGACGAAGAAAATGGTCGCAATTTCACGACGTGTTTTGCCAAAGCGTACGGACGAAGAAAATGGTCGCAATTTCGTGACATGTTTTGGCAAAGTGTACAGACGGAGAAAATGTTCGCGATTTTGTGACATTTTGCGGAGAGATGGTCCGAAAGAGAAAACGGTAGCGAAATCACGACAGGTTTCGGCAAAGTGTACGGAACAAAGAAGACGTCACGAAATCATGATAGAAAATGAAGACCACGCCCGAAGTAGAAAATGGTCACGATTTTGCGACGTGTTTTGGCAAAGTGTACGGACGGAGAAAATGGTTGCGATTTCGTGACAGGTTGCGGAGAGATGGTCCGAAAGAGAAAATAGTAGCGAAATCGCGACAGGTTTCGGCAAAGTGTACAAAACAAAGGAGACATCGTGAAATCGCGACAGAAAATGAAGACTACGCCCGAAGCAGAAAATGGTCACGATTTCACGACAGGTTTTGAAAAAGTTTACGGAGAACAAGAACGGTAGTGATTTCGTGACAGGTTGCGGTGAGATGGCTCGATAGAGATAGCGGTAGTGATTTTGTGACGGGGTTGCAAACGAAGCATACGGAGAATGAAAGCGTCGCGATATCACGACATGTCACGATTTCGTGACATGTCACGTTTTCGCTGTGAAACCAAAGGAGCAAGGCTACATGCTATTTTTGGTCATGATTTTTGAGGAACCGTTACGAAACTACAGGAAACACTGGACACGTGGCGCAAAGGCAGGAGGATCAGAGTAACGCTTTAGATCGATAGTTACTAGTCGTAGAGAAGATCAAGCGTTGCAAATTCAAGCGAAGGGTTAAAACACCAAAAGGTGAGAAACTAAAACGAAGTGTCCTAGAAACTGAAATGAAGCGTCACAAAGCAACCGAGAGCAGCAACAAAAAGTTTAAATAACAGAAATGTAGATTGATACAGGGGCTAGAAATTGTAAACAGAAAAGTATTATTTTATTGAATAAAGGAGTTATTTGGTAGGAGTAACTTTTGTGTGTGAAACCAAAAGGAGATTGAAGGCTAAGACTACTGTTTTACTGTATATGTTTCCTTTGCATTACTTTATTTTGTATCTATTCGTTTACACCGTAATATGGGTTACGATAGGTGAATGATAAAATAATGCAAATTATTTATTTCTTTAGATTCTAGCATCTGATTTGATTTGATTGTGTTTATTATAGGTCTGTTAGGTCAGGTTGTTTTAGAGCTTCATCTCATAACTTGGGGTTTTGTAGGGAGGATATTGCTAACCAGATTAACGTCCTTATTTGGTTTTCCAGCTGATTTGCATAAGAACATTTCTATTTTAGTTCCTTATATGTTTAATCTCATTTAAATACTAACGTTAAAATAGCAGAACGATTAAACAAAGATAAAATAAACCAATTAACATTAGAATAAACCATTAATGTCAGAACATAAAAGGATTGTTGTTACATGATTGGTTATTTTAACAAATTAGGGTTACAAAGTTTGTTGTGAATCAACAAAGGCCCCTTGTTAACAGTTACTTGCAGGATCTGAGCTATTCTGGGATATATTCGTTTATGTGCATTAAGTTGAAATTTGTTTTATGCATATAGAGATCTGTTCACAAGAAGCTTGGAGAAATAAAAAATAATGACTTATTTCTTTGCAAGAAAGAGTCTTCTGGTTTGAGACTCCAGTTGCGTGTTCATTTTGTAATGGGACACAAATTTCACTCAACAAGACTTTAGCTTGGGTGGCGGTAAGAATGAGGATGGTCTATAAGGCAAGGTGGCCAACCAAGAGAGTTCTGTCTAAAAGGGTCTCATCAATGCTAACCTTGAAATTAGTGTTGGATGGAACTATCACGGCCAAAAATTGCCACATCAAGGAGGCCCTGTGATTGAAAGGAAAAAAAATCGTGGCAAGATTACGATGCTTCATAATTAGGCCATTGGAGTGCTTACATTTGAAAACGATGAGGGAGGTGCAAATTTTGATAAGATTCAAGGAATTGATGACTTTAAGCAGTGGGTTGCCTCTCCCAAGATTAATGTGGATGCAAACTGACCTCAGGATGGACACGACATGGTAGGGGAAAATGCCATGCTTCTTACTAGAGGTGTCTTGATTATGGGCTAACGAATGAATGGCCTACCAATTCAGACATATGTAATTAGTCATGGGAATTTTAAATTTCATGTTCCCTAGGAAAGAAAATGTCCACCATTTCAAAGCACTAGGGGAAGTGTGATGGGCACGAATTCTTTTGGCCATACTGTTGTGGCCTCGACTGAATTTAACCTTGTTCTACTTACCAAAGATGAGAGGTACCACCTCTTAGGGTCATTTGTGGGTCATGTTGTCATTGACTAGGATTTCACATGTCATCATTACCATAATGGATTCTATGAAGTGCAACTTGATGACTCTGATGTGTACCAAGCCTTCTATGAAGTGCAACTTGATGACTCCAACGTGTATCAATCTCGAGAAAACCTTAGTAGTGAAGGCACAAAGGACAACACTGATATGGGAAATAGACGTGGAAATCTTAGCAACATGGCCAAAGAGGAGGTGCTTGATAGGATAAGCCATTCCCTTGGAAATCTCACCTTGGAGTGATTTTTTGGCCTTGGAAAAGTTAACGTGTACAAACATTCGGATTGGACCTATCAGTTTTGATATCATGGGGAAAGGAATTCCTCCAAACTTGAATAGAATTTTCCCTAATACCTTTTTTATTCGGCCAATCTGCTACTTTGTTCCCCTCTTGGTATTGGTGTTGAATCATAATTTTTGTGTATCTACTTGTGATAGTTTTGCATTCCTAGATAATAGTAGATAGTGACCAAGGTGGGGTAGATGTGCCTTGAAGGCAGTTAATGATGTGAAGTGATTCCCCTTCAATGATCAGCTGCTGGATGCTCATGTTGTCGATGAGGAGGCTCTGGAACAATATTTTATTTCCTACTATAGAGTTTTATTTTATATTGTAGAGAATTCTTTTTGGTGAGCATTTAAGGACTTACTACCACTTTTTACATTTTAGAAAGTTGATTTGTTATATGTCCACTTCCTCAAATAGATGATTAGTAAAAATAGTTATATCATACTAATATATTTGCTAAAAATTGGTCTAAATTCTAAATATAATCAATAACTCTTAAATATTATTAATGTATGGAAGGCCACATTTAAATCCAAAAAGTGTTTTTTTGATGGTCCGGTTGTAACTTTTGCTTCACCAAATCACTACTAACTTTTATGCGGATTTTTTATGGCATCCTACTTTCCTATAACAACTCATTTATGGTGGTGTATACAAAAGGAAAATCCAAAGCTTAAAATCAAGTGTGAATTATGTAACTAGATGTATGTTATATTTTCCACCTTCTTGTTTAATTGTTCATGAGTTAGGTATATGATATAGGTAAGTAGGCATTACAATATCAAATCCTAAATTAGTATATAGATCTTCCTTTTCTTTGATCAATCCTAGGTTAGAAATCATAAAAATAGCCATATAGAACATATATAAGAGCTTAGGAATCTTAAAAAACCTCTAAAATCCAATCCCTAGCTTCAATATAATTATAATTATCTATTTTTCTAATAATGTTAGTGCATTTGATAAGAGTGTTTTTATAGGCTAGTGCACTCATATTTCTTAAAGAAATGCATACATCTAAAACATAACAAGATTTAAAATTTATTGTAGATGTCAAATTGTTCTTGTACTTTCCAATAAAATCCATAAATAAATTTGATCAGTAATAGATTGAACATTAACATAGGCAAATTATTCTTCCTCATGTTCTTCAAATTTTTCTTTTGATTAAATATCTTTCTTTGTCTCAAATTTGATCCAAATCCATCCTAGGATTCTAAGGGAAATAATAGTAAATCAATCACTATTTCTTCATGGATGATCAATGGACTAATCATATTACTTTTATTCTTAGGTAAATTTTCCTTCTAAAGAAAACCTTACCTCAAGGTTAATTTGGTTCGAAACCATTAATTGAGAAGGATCTCAAGCCATAGAAGTTTAAACACATCCAATAATGATTATCAAGGACAAGGAGTTGAAGGAGAGTAATATTAGGTACCCAAGATAGGTACTTAATATTTAATAATTTAATATTATATTGTATAATTGTATGAACCATAAATTAATTATTGTGTAAGGAAATACACATGTCAAATTCAAAATAGGTATGTCATAGAACCATATACGTAACCATTAGGGAATATTATCATATGTAATCGCAAGGAATATTGTCATATCATTATGCACTTTGTAACTCATGAAGGTCAACCACCATATGGGTGATCTTGTAACTCATGGAAGGTGAAACATCACACTCTTTTATAAAGAGAGATGTACCCCCATTGTAAAAGTTATTTATGATGTATTCTTGGAGAATTCTTGGTTTGTGGAGCTAGAGATCTTGTCGAGTGGCTTCCTTCCAAAAGGAGCATTGTATGATGTTGCTCTACCTCAAGGGTATAATCAATCTCTATTTTATTGTGAGAAATTTATTGTGAATATTATTTATGAATGCATGTTAGATATTTTGAATAATAAATATCAATAATGACTTCTTCTTGAAATATTTTTATCAAACATCATATGTAAAGGTAGTAAAATGCCTAAAATTCTTATTTTATTACTTGCATATTGGGTAAATTACTATCAAATATTTACTTTACTTCTTTCATAGTAAATTTTGAGTATTTTACTTTGTTATAGCTAATTTTTCTATAGAATACTAGTGTTGTGTGTATATGTGTGTGTGACCCATACCTTATCCATCTTCCCATATATGTCATTCCTATACCTACTACATATGTCTTATTTAGTCTTACCTCTATGAATATCCATAGATCAAATTTGACATGACCTTCACTAATTTTACCTTATTATTTATTAATTAAAGTTTTATCCAAGTTTTGACATGAACTTATATTACCCTAACCTATGTTTAGTGATATTCATAGATTATCCATATCTAGGTAAAATATGTTGGTGAACCCATTGTGAACCACACCTTGTGGCTAGAAGTCCTTACAATTGGATAATATCTTCTTTAGTTTAACTTTAGAAAATCCTAACATTATTTTCTTCAAACCTAAAGGGGATGATAATCCTCATATTTTCAGTATTCCTCCAAGATATATCTATAAACTTATAAGAAGAATTTTTAAATAAAAATATTATAATGTAGAGTCTTTAGTTCAGTAGATAATACCTATGAAGTGGATGAATAAGAACATGAGGAATTTATTAAATTTAATCACATAATAAAGTGGAGAGATAAATATGTACTAAAGTGGATGTTTATTTGCTTGTAGGAAGAAGATGTTTTTTGTATTTCATAAAGGAGTAATTGGAGTTAAGAGATAAGATGATTCCTTAGGAGCCTTTACAAATAGACATATTGAAATGCTTGATGATATAATGAAACATAGTTGAAAATGAGTAGGCATTGGTATATTTGTTAAACTCATTAATGATGCTTCACTTTGATATAAAGTATTGCAATTTATAGGTTAATGGAAATCAAATTTGATAAAAGAATATTATCAATATGAAGCTCTAAAAATTGGTAGAATAAAGGGTTGTTTTTCTAGGCATCGTATTTCTTTATTTAAGAGATGAGATTTCTAAATACTTATTTTAGAAATATCTGATAACAATACACAAACAAATAAAAATAAAAAAATAAAATATAAATCATATACCATCATTGTCCAATAAACTAAAAATTTGTAAATGGAAAAAACACTTAGAAACATTCAAGATAGAAAAAGTAAAATAAAATAAAATCGTCTGATGCCTTCGCAATATCTGCAACTTATCCTAAATGCACCCTTGAAATATGGGATGTCTTTGCAAAACCTAAAACTTATCATATGCACAAGTAAAATATCTAATTAACTATGCTAATAAATGATGATTAGAAAAACAAATTTTACAAGGGGATAAGGTGTAGTGAGCATGCCCTACAAACAACTTGTCAAATATATTTATTTTTATAAAATGGCATTATTATTACCTCATAAGCTACAATTTTTTACAGTTTGACAATAGTGGCCAAGATCCATTTGGGCAACATACTTAGTAACTTTTCTTGTGCTTAGTATCATTCTTTATCTCAAATTTGATCCAAATCCATCCTAGGATTCTAAGGGAGATAATAGAAAATCAAGTACTATTCCTTCGTGGATGATCAATGGAGTAATCATATTCCTTTTATCCTTAGGTAAGTTTTCCTTCTAAAGGACACCTTACCTCAAGGCTATTTTGGTTAGAAACCACTAATTGAGAAGGGTCTCAAGTCATAGAAGATTAAACACATCCAAGAAGAATTAGTGAGGGCAAGGACTTGAAGGAGAATAAACAATATCACAAATGGCTTCTTCTTGAAATAGTTTTATCAAACATCATATGTAAATGTAGTAAAATGCCTAACCTTTTCGTTTTATAACTTGCATATTGGGTCAATTGCTATCAAATATTTACTTTACTTCTTTCATAGTTAATTTTGAGTATTTTACTTTGTCATAGCTATTTTTTTTATAAAATACTAGTGTTGTATGTATATGTGTATGTATGTCCTATACCTTTTTCATCTTCCTATATATATCATTCCTATACATACTAAATATGCCTTATTTAGTCTTACCTCTAGAAATATCCATAGATCGAACTTACCATGACATTCTCTAATTTTACCTTATTATTTATGAATTAGAGTTTTATCCAAGTTTTGAAACAACCTTATATTACCTTAACCTGTGACTTTTAGTGATATTCTTAGATTATACATCTTTAGAAAAAACATGTTGGTGAACCCATTGTGAACCACACCTTGTGGCTAGAAGTCCTTACAATTGAATAAAATCATATTTAGTTTAACTTTAAAAAATCCTAACATTATTTTCTTCAAACCTAAAGGGATGATAATCTCCATATTTTTGACATAGACTTTCCTCCAAGAGATATCTATGAGCTTATAAGAAGAATTTTTGAATAGAAATATTATCATGTAGAGTCTTTAGTTTAGTATGTTAGACAACAAGAAAATGTGTATCATGAAAATACAGACAACCATAGACAAAGTATACAACATGAACAATATAATACCTATAAAGTGGATGAATAAGAACCTGCGGAATTGATTAAATTTTATTGCAAAGTAATGAGGAGAGATAAATATGTACTAAAGTGAATGTTTATTTTCTTATAAAAAGAAGAGATGTTTTTGTGTTTCATAAAGGAAGGAGTAATTAGAGTTATGATGATTCCTTAGGAGCCTTTACAAAGAGATATATTGGAGCGATTAATGATATACTGAAACTTAGTTGAAAATAAATTAGCATTGGTCGATTTGAATCTTATTAATGATGTTTCACTTTAATATAAACACTTACAATTTATAAATTTATAAAAATCAAATTAAATAAAAAAGATTATCGAGATGAAGCTCTAACAATTGGTAGAATTAAGGGTTGGTTTTTTAGGCATCGTATCTCTTTATATAAGAGATGAGATTTCTAAATACTTATTTAAAAAATGTCTGATAACAATACACAAACAAAAAAATTAAAAAAATATAAATATAAAGTACAATAAACTAAAAATTTCTAAATGAATAAAAATCTCTTTTAACTTAAAAAATTCTGATTAGAAACATTCAAGAAAGAAAAAGTAAAATAAAATAAAACCGTCGGATGCCTTCGCAAGATCTGCAACTTATCCTCAACTTCCCAAGCAAAGAATGCACCAGCTGAGAGGAAGCAATTCGAAGTCCTGACCTCTCGCATTAACATCTTTGCCTATAAATCTCTCTGGCTTGAATTCCTCTGCATCTTCCCAGACAATTTCATCTCTCCCCATAGCCCATACGTTTACAAACACCCTTGTTTTTGGAGGAATGTAAAATCCCCCCACGACTGAATCTTCCCTTGACTCTCGGGGAACAAGTAATGGCAACGGGGGATGTAATCGAAATGTTTCTTTCACTATGCATCGCAGGTACTCGCAGTTTGCCACGTCAATTTCTTTTACGCTGCGATGTCTGACTATGTCATTCACGCGACCTTCTTGCTCTTGCTCTTCCATTTTAGACATTCTTCTGCTTTTTAACGTGCTCGTTAATGACTTTCTCAGCGAAGTCATCGAATATTTTGGCAATGCTGTTCAGACGGCGGAGGTAACCTTGCAAATCCAGCCAGTTGAGACAAGGAATAAATTGTCCGATGCTGAAGGCAGCAAGAACGGCGAAAGTCTCGTCAACCATTTCTTTGAACCCATGGTCTTCACTCTATTCATGATCGGAATATGTTTTTCTGGCAAACATTCTACAGGTAGTATTCAGCGAGAGGGAGCAGAGTCTCTTGCTTACATTCACGCAACGCACTCCTTTCGCGCTCTCCTCGCATATGTACCGGATCATGGCAGATACCAGCTCCTCCCTCACGAATTTGAAGGTGTCGAGTCTCTTGGCCGTCAGTAACTCCACTGTGCATAGCTTTCTCATCTGCCTCCAATACTCTCCATAGGGGGCGAATCCCACGTCTCTGTGGTCATAGCATAAGTATTTTCCAGCCGAGCAGTTGGGTCTGCTGGCGAATATGAGATCGTGAGTCTTAAGGATCTCTCTTGCCATGGCTGGAGAAGACACCACAACCGTTGGAACGGAGCCCAAGCGTAGTAACATGATGGGTCCGTGTTTCCTTGCCAAATCTGCCAGAGATCGATGTGGAAGGATTCTCAACAGATGAAGATTCCCAATAACAGGCCAAGGTTGTGGACCTGGAGGTAATGGGTCCGTGTTTCCTTGCCAAATCTGCCAGAGATCGATGTGGAAGGATTCCCAACAGATGAAGATTCCCCATAACAGGCCATGGTTGTGGACCTGGAGGAAATCTCATTGCATTGCTATTCCTACTAAAACGGAACAAGATCCAGAAGAACACACAAAATATCCCTGTTCCTAAAGCTACTGTAAGGAAGAACGAAGCGATGCCATTGCCATGCTTATTCTACACGAACCGTTGAAGACCTCTCTTCCTCCTTTCGGTGCGCTCCCAGATGCAGACCTTACGTTGGAATATGTGCTGAAAGACGTATCCGTCTCACAATATCAAATCCAATTGTTTCCTTGGATGTGTCTCACAAACATTACCATCACAAATTGATTCCAATTAGATTAGAAAGGAGTTTTGAAAGGACCTTTAAACCTTATAACAAAAAGTAGTTAATCATCAGTTATTTTTAGGAGACTGAGAATATTTCAGGCATTAAAGCCAACCAATCCTTGGACACAACTACCTACACCCACATCAACATAGAATAGCCAAATAAACTTAGACATATAAGCCAAACAGAGATAAAAAGTGAGCAAGCAGGCCCGCATGGATAAACAGAGACAAAAAATTGAGCATGTAAGCCTGACCAAAACATTCAAAAAGCAACATCCAATGGCGAGGGTTCGAGCCACCCGCCTAAGTGTTCTTACTCGAGTTTGACCTTTGTATGAATTCTTTGTCCAACGATTTAAGGCCATATAGGAAATTATCTATCCAAATGTGAAGATCTTGTTGTGTAAGACCTTGATTAACCAGGAAGTCCGCAACTTTGTTAACTTCCCGGCGCTTGAATTGGACTTCTCTGAATCATTCTCTTGGTTTCAATTATAATATTTGCAATAGTCCAAGATAGATTTTGGTTACTATTAATAATTGATAACATTGAGTGAATCTCCTTCTATGATTAATTTCCTATAATTCACCTAGTTCAGTTGGGAAACACTCTAAAATAATACCCGAGTTTTTAAACAAACCCCTGCACCCGCGAGACTTAGGTTTCCTTTAGAAGCTCTGTCAAAGTCGAATTTCAACCAACCCAATGGAGTGGTTTCCAAAATTGTGCGAGTGGGTTCCAAAATTGTGCTAGCCCTATCCTGACTCACCCTGCTCACTGTATTCTGAGGCTGAGTTAAAAAAATTAATAAATTCTCCAAATCGATCTCCCCTTCCCAAGTATCGATTCCAATTTTAAAGCTTTCAAATTTTCAAATATTTTTAAAGGTACGAGTATTCCTTTCCTTCCACACCTGCCACAAAATATGGGGTAACTTGAATTTTCTTCTTTATGCATGAACGACATTGAAGGATTATGTTTTGTACATTTGCAAGTGGTTCGGGTTACTTTATATAATATTATAATAATCAAATAAATATCCCTGAGGGCTAGGTGGATTGGAATATCATTGTTTGGTTAGGCAATTACCAAGAAGATACCCAGGTTCAAACCTTGGGGGCAGCCTATTTGCAAAGGTAGTAGTCTGATATGAATCCTCTAAGTGCACACCAAACTGGTGGTCCCCTTCATACCGAGTCAACAATAACAAAGAGAAATAGATTTGGTGCCACTATGGTTTTAACCCTGCACTTGTCAGTTACTAAAAATAGTATGGTTGTGACAAACTCTCCTTTGTAATCCCCCCCAAAAAAATCAAATAAATAATTTTAACAAATGTTATAAAAAATATAAAAATATTTAATTTTTTGATATTTTAATTTAATTTTAAATGTACATTTAATAATATTTCAACAATAATAGGTTATAAAATTTGGAAAAACTTTATATTCTTATTTATTATACTATGTAATTTAAATGTAATTTATGATATATATTTCCTTTAAATATTATAAAGATTGACATAATGAGGAAAATAGCTAGGAACATTTCTTACACAAAAGTATTATATGTGTTTCTCATTAAAATTGATAAGTATACTCTATAGCTTATAGAACTTGAGATAAATTTTTTTTTATTGCTTCAATGTAGTAGCAATAAATATTGACCTGTTCATTTCATAATCCTTAATTGTTACTTATCCACCATCACTTATGATCCTCATTATCAATATTAGTTGATATTTTACATACTACTTTTATCCTTATACAAATTTCATATTCACCATTAAGATGATATTTTGTTTACTTATGCATGTTTTAGTGTTTATAGTTGTCAAAAATAATAATAATACATTTATCAAACTCCCATCCTCTATTATTTGAAATTTATCCAAAAAGCAAGGTCAAAATCAACATAAAGATCCAATTTTATGGCATCTTCCTATTACTTTTCATTGCATATCTTATAGATTCATTTATCTTATCAATAATTAAACCAAATGAGTTATTCTTATTACTATAAATTTTCTAGGGTTATTTATATTCCTTTTGCAAACATCTTTTACAATAAGTATTTTTCATGTAATGTAGTTATCAAAATTTTGATGAAATCATATGCTCTCCTTACCTTCTAAATAATTTTGAAATTAATATGGTCTTAAACTCATAACCAAATCCACTTGTACATTTATTCTTCCATATCCTCAAAAATATTCTATAAGTGAGTATTATCCTCAGTTAGCTCTTGCTCATATTTATTTATTCTATGTGACAGTCGATTGAACACTAAATTTTTTATTTCACTTTTGTTTCATCTTGCACATTCCTTTCTTAAAAGCTAATTTTTAAAACTAGTATACTCTTTGCAAATATTTACCTAAAATACTATCCACTTTTGGATCAAATCATACCAAATTTTTATCTCCTTGAGGTTATTCTTAATTGATTCCTAGTAACACCATTTCTATATTCTAAATTTTTATTATCCAGCCATATTTTAAGGTCATCTTGGGAAGAATTCTCTCAAGAGTGTCTTTATATAGTGGTGACACAAATACTACCTTAGATAATATTTTGATTAGGTTTTCCACCTAAAAGACTTGTTCCTATCAATTCTATTAACCCTTTCTTTTGCATTCCTTGAAACAATGTATCTAATGCTCATTGTATCAATATTCTAAGAATTTTCTCATACAAATGATATTAATCTCTATCCCATTTTCTTACATTATATTTTTTGGAATTCCACATACCAACATGATTAACAATATACCTAAAAGAAATAGATATTAGCATAGCAAAATATCCTTTATTTCCCCATGGATACCTTAAAATACCACATATTTCATCTTCCTATCTTCCTCAGTATAATATTTTATATCCTTCAATAGCCATATATGTAACTTATACTTTTTATTTATTCAATGAGTTTACACAGATTTTTATGAGGGGTCCTGATCCCCTCATATTGAATGGAGTTTGAACTTTTAAAAGAGAGATCAAAACCCATACTACTATAATAAGAACTTATACTTTTTATTGTTTTACTTTAGTACATTAATTAATAAAGATAATTGAAATTACAATCTGAGTATATAGTTAAATTTAAAAAAGTGATTGCATTCTAATGAAAAAGAAAAAAAATTATGAAAAACAGTGCATTAATATTTTGATATTAAAAATATAATTCATGAATCGCCTTTAGATTATTGGTAGCGTTGTGTAAAAAATATTTCATATCATAGATCAGGTTTTAATTCAATAAATGAATCTCAACATTTAATCAAATAACATGAGCTTGGGTAGTTTTGTAATATATGCACTCGGATAAATATATTGTATATATGTTATAATGAAAAATAATTGATTATTTGTGCTAAGAATGAGTATCCAACTCATATATAATGTACGCACCATTATATATAGACACAATGATTCACATCAAGTTGTCTTCGCTAAGAATATATTGCCCTCAAAGTAAATAAAGTGAAGGATGAGTGTTACCTAGAGTGTATATTTTTTAAATATTTTAAGTAAATTTATTTAAAGTGTAAATGAATTTATGTATTTATTATATTTATATTTATTTTACTAAATTTTTGTTATTTTATAAAAAAAAAATTTAAACCAAGGTTTTGGATCCTTATGAAAGCTTCTGAAAGAACAAAAGTTAATTATATAAAGTTTATTCGGTAGTAAGAATATTACTTTGATACCATTTGGGGTAGATGAGTTGTAAATTCATTATAATCAATCAATATTGATGATTGATGATTTATGCTAAGGGTGAGTACCCAATTTACATATTTTATAGGTGCTCTTACCAAAAAAAAAAAATTGGTTAACTATCACAAAGATCTAAGTTTAAATATTTTTAAGATTTATTCAGTCCCACATAATCAATTAAAAACAAAATTTAATCAAAAATTATTTATTTTATATGTTATAAAAAACTAGCAATTTAACCAAATTAGTTATAAGCTATTAGACTTTATTGTCTACGATCCAAATTGTAAGTATGCTAAATTCTAGTAAAAACAATAGTAGGCTAAGAAGGAAATTTTTGTTTAGCAAAGTCTTTTAAATTCACTCATGCATTCACTTTAATTCCTCAATGATGATCTCATCTTAATAACAATTTTATAGTTAAAAATTATATGCAAGAGTTTTTCATTATAAGTATAACTCAATGGTTTTGGGATTACTACGTACGAGTGACAATGAATTGAAATCTATAAAAAAAATTGTTCAAAATTTTTATAATAATATATATATTTAAATATAATTAAAATTAATCATATCAGTTAAGTTTTACAAACATTTTTTTAGAACCAGTTTACATATTTAATATCTAATAAGGAAAATTTTGTTTAGTAAAGTCTTTTAAATTCACTCATAGATTCACTTTAATTCTTTAATGGTTAATAACAATCCTATAGTTAAAAATTATATGCATGAGTTTTTCATTATAAGTATAACTCAATGGTTTTGGGCTTACTACTTAAGACTGATAATGAATCAAAATCTATAAAAAAATTGTTAGAAAAATTTATAGTAATATATATTTCGAAATATAATTAAAATTAAATATATCAAAGGGTGTAGCACAATGGTTTGGGCTTTGGCTCTTCTTCCGGAGGTCAAAGGTTCAAACCGTGGCGTGAGTGAGTGTGTCTCCCTGGTGGAGTTGTTGTAAAAACCCTCATCTCTTAATATTACCAAAAAAAAAAGTTAATCATATCAGTATATATACATTCATTTAAGTTTTACTAACATTTTTTAAGATACAGTATACATATTTAATTGTTATATTCTATCATTTTATAAAGTTATCCTTATAATAATTTTAAAATATTCTCTACTTTATTATTAAATAATTTTAAATATACTTTAATATATTTGAGTGCTGGTAATTATGCCATATTATCTTATAGACAAATATCTACAGGATCATACAACAATACTCATATGCACAAAAAATACAAAAAATCTTATTAATAAACTCTATTTTAACATGCATGAAGTGATTCTATTTTAAAACCTTTTACAATTCTTTGTCACAAATATATAATTACATAATACACTCCATATCCAAGTTTATTGGTCATTTCTCTTCTCTCATAATGACAAAGTATATCTTAATAACATAACTTCTATATAACTCTTCACTTGCCTACTTGACACCTCATAGTATCACATTTTCACACTTTATTACATAACATATAATAACCTCCACACTTGACACATACATTAGACACATATTTTACTCACTCCTAATATAATAAATCACTCCCTAAATAGTTACATGATCAACTAATGTAATATCTCCAACACCCTCATACTACACAATTTATACATTAGACAAATATTTGACACACTCCTAATCTAATAAGTCACTCCCTAAATAGTTATATGACCAAATAATGTAATATCTCCAAGACCCTCATACTACACAATATGGTAATTTTTCTTCTAAATAAGAAAATTAATTCAAATTTTGGAATTGGTCATCAAAAATTACTTTTACCTTTTTTTCATTGAACATCAGAAAAAATAAATTTCTCAAAAACTTGGCACCAAATTCTTCTATTTTAGAACATGGGCTTATTTTCTCTTGAAATTTTTGATATACTATCAAATCAATAGGCTTCACTAGTATAACTAAATTAATACTAAAATATTCACCATTTAACACTATAATTCATGCTACCCACGTGATGTAGGTGAGTTGAAGAGGGTAGGGCGATCCTCAAATGGAGGTCCCTGGTTTGAATCTCCACCCTACCAAATTCACATTGGGTACCTAAAATCTAGTTGATTATGCTGGTGTGGTCAGGGTTGGATGCGACTCCCTGGTGATTTTTTGATGGTGTAGAACCCCTGGTCATGGTTTATTATACCAAGGCAAACCCACAAGGAGCTTTTGTCTAAATGAAAAAAACCATAATTCATGCTTCATAAGATGGGATAGTGTAAACCATAATAAGTATTCTGGCCACTACAACAACATGTGTTACAACTATCCAAATATGCATGCGAGTTTCATCATTTAGATCCTACCATCGTGCCTTCAATAGATTTCCAAGGTTACTATCAGCATCAATAAGATAAGGATTAAGATGAACCACTTGAAAACAACATTGTATAGCTTCATTCAATACCACAAACAAAACCTCACAAATATTACACGCACCATAATCCATCAAGTCCCTTAGACACCTTGGGTTAGATACAATAATATCCACTTCAACCTTATGCGTAGAATTTTGGTGTCCTTTACACGTGCCACCATACAAGCAAACTGATTTTACTCCACATTGAATTTATAACATCAACTATAGCATCTACAATTTGTTGAGAAATTTATTGATCATAAATAAAGGAAGGCTAGACATGGGCCTAAATGGAAGAGGGTTTTATAACACTGCAACACATTTGTCAGAGGCCTTGCCTCTTCAAATGATTCCAACATTTTACATTTTGAATCTTTACTTCCCTCACTAAAAACAATCATGCACTTCTTACTCTTATTATCATTATCATTATTATATTTGCTTTTAATCCATTTCTCCATTCTCTTTTGCCCATTTTGGATGACACTACCTATTTGAGTTCCATGTTCTTCTCCATTTTCCTCATTTCTATTATTTTTCCTTAGAGTTTGTAAGTTTTTCTTCTTTTGTTTTTTTTTCTAAGACATTGTGCTTTCCTTTATTAATAATATCATTATTTTATTTATTTAATCCATGTTTATATATATCAAAATTAATATTTATAGTTTTTTTAGTTGACATATGCATGTGTCTTTCTTTAGCAGGTAATCATTATTGATATTTACTGTATGTATTATCTGTTCTCTTATTCCATTTAATGTTATTCTCGAGATATTTAAAATTTAAAAAAAATATTTCATAGCCTCAGTCACAAGCCATGCATTGTCCAAAGCTTCTTAGCCATAATTGTTTTATAATAACTTTAAATAAACCATCTTATGACTCCCATCCACAAACACATTAGTCTTCTCCATATTTAAAATAACTCTAAAAATATTTTTTAATTCTTTAAAACAACTCAACAAATTAATCATCAATTCAATTATTTTCTCCTTCAAATTTTATTTCTTTCAATAAAATCAATCATTCACAAAATTTGGATTCGGTTGTCCTAGGGTTTCAAGTAGTTTTTGTTCATTCTCGAGAAGCTTGTGCTAGTCTTCGTGCTATGCTTGCTCTGTGGGTGTTAGTATGTTGGTTTTTCCTCCCTCAGATTCATATGAAGCTGGTGGTGAGAGGAATGCCTCTAGAGGTGAACAAACGGCCCAAGAAATTTTTTCTCAAGGTGTACAATGAGGTATTTATAAACTTGACTTTTTGATTCCTCTGCATGAATTCAATCAGGCATGTTCTTGGTTTGGAAAAAATAATATTATAGGGTATTTTTTGGGTCGGATTCCTCCTGAGCATGTCCTTAGGAACTGGATTGAGCAATATTGGTATCCGTATGGGATTCAAGCCAACCATGTCCAAAATCTCTCTAAGGATTTTTTTCATTTCCATTTTGGTAGTCCTGACCAAGCCCAAAAGGTCCTCAATAAGGGTATGATAGGGATTAGGATTGCATTTAATACTCACATGGATCATGCATATTAAATGTCGCTTTTGTAAAGGCAGACATGCCTATAAATATGTTTTTGATTAATGTAAATGATAGTTTTCATTTGTGCTAATTCCTTGTGTCTATTTTAGAGTGTTTCCCATATCAGTGGTATTAGATTCGAGCATTGGTTAGGTGAGTATCCTCTTCCTCTAGGCCATTCTGGTTCAAAATAGGAATGAGAAAACCACCAACGGATCTTGGCATTGGGTGAACATTTTTTTTTTTTTTTATACACCTTTGTGCACTTCTGATCTTGAAAACTCTTAGCTTGGGTCCCTCTAACTCTCGAACCTTAGCTATTGATCCGAGCATTCATCTTGGATTTTTCATTTATTGATACAAAATCCATTTATGACCATAATTCATAATGTCAACCATTTTTCTTGATTACTTTGTCATTAATTTTCAACAACAATGTACAAAAATGGCAACACTTCAACAATTCCAAGCAGCAATGGTTGTCAATATCTGAAATCCTTGCTACTATTTCCAAAGAACCTACTATTGACAATCTCATTCCTATCAAAGATCTCATTGAAGAATATCAGGATTCTACCCCTGATCTAGAAAAATATGAATTTACAGCCACACCTAGATTTGAACCAAGATTTTTGGGTGAAATACCTAGCATATTTCCATTAGGCCATGCAAATTTTGTTGCTTTTGAAGTAGATCCAAGCCCCGTTGAAGCTCCTGATGTAAATATGAGCTCCTGATGCAGATCCAGCCCTTCCAAACATTGTAGTTGAAGAATCAACTACCATCTCTACTATTGTCATCGTGCTTGTTGCACTACATGATCTACTCATTCCTGTTGGCGACGTTGTTCCAAACATTGATGTGTTGTCACCATTGTCTAATCTAGTTCCATATAATCTTAGTTGCCCTAGACGTTTGTTGTTTTTTTATTCAATATTTTTCAATGGTGATCTTTTGATTTTAGGTGATGAGCTACGATAAGCTCTTATGCCAGATTCCACATCGAAACCATGGTGACGACCTTTGATCCCGACGGGTTTTGCACATACTTTTGGACACATTTCCTTAAATTAAATTAAATTAAATTTTTAAATTTAATTTAATTTTTCTATCATTAACCTGCATTCATTAATGCATTTGCCACTTGCCCATGTTTTTAGCCATTGTCATTCCCTTGGAGAAATTTTAAAATTAAATTAAATTTTATTTAATTTAATTTAAAATTAAAATATTTAATATCACAGGTATTTTTAAATACCATAATTATGTGTTCAATTAAATATTCTCCATTGACCATTGTCCCGGTCTACTTAACCATTGTATCGGTCCACCCATAATTTTTTTTTAAGCAAAAAAACTCCTTGCAGGGTCGCCTTAGTCTGAGAGACCACGACTAGGGGGTTCTACACCGTCAAAGTCACCCGGGAGTCACGCTCGGCCTTGCCCACACCAACATTATCAATTGGATTTTGGGTACCCAATTCAACATGTTTGGTAGGGTGAATATTTTAACCTGGGACCTCCCTTGGAGGATTGCCCTCTCTTCTACAACTCACCTACAACACCTGGGTGGTCCACCCATAATTTAATGCCAACAATTAACCACACATTAATTAAATTAAATTATTTTTTAATTTAATTTAATATTTTTCCACCTCACGTGTCGTCCAGGCCCACTTGATCGTTGTCCCGATCACCAATAATTTAATGTCATTAATTCAATCGCATTTATTAATGCTCCATATTTTATTCAATCGCAATTATTTATGTGCTATAATTGCATCATCAATGACTTTCCTTAATGCTTGAGGTCCAGCATTCAAAACCAAAGATTTCATGTCGAAAAAGAATTCCAATTTTCCGCTTGGCATATTTTTTGCACGTCGTTCGAGGTCTTTTGATGCATCTTCTTTGACACTTCCATTGCTGCTATCTTCTACCAAATTCAGGGACCCATTTTCAGTTGTCCATTGGCATAGCAGTGTTTACAGTCGTTGGAGAGCATTCGTCGAGCCTGATCCAAATCCAATGTCAGATTTTGATTTTTTGAAGACATGTAAAACTTTGTTATTTTTATCTTCATCTTTTTGTAACAAGAGTGCATTTTTGGTTGTACTCGACACTCTTTAGCTACCCATATTTCTCTTCCACACTTGTACACATTAGGGCCTAATGCTTCCTCAGTGGGGAGGAATGATAGGGATTAGGATTGCATTTAATACTCACACGAATCGTGCGTATTAAATGCTACTTTTGTAAAGGTAGACATGCCTATAAATATGTTTTCATTTGTGCTAATTCCTTGTGTCTATTTTAGAATATTTTTTATATTAGGGTCCTAGTTACATTAATAGTTCATTACTCATTTTCCAACCGTGGAGCAAGGATTTTACGATTTCTAATTATGTTTCCCTAGTCGTGCCTGTTTAGGTAGAACTCTTGAACCTCCCCACTACATGTTGATCCTTTCTAAAAAACTTGGTGTCCACCCTTGATGAATTTATCTATGATGAATCCTCTTGGTTCATGTCAGTCTGCCCTAGCAGGAGAATGTGTATCAATATTGACCTAGCTAAAACCCTAAAGGAGTAATAGACATTCAGGTTTGTTCTACCGATATTCATTAGTGGGTTGTGTATATCAACCTTCTTAATACATGTTACCACTGCTAGTTAGCATCCCACCATATTAAGGACTGCCCCTTGATGGCTAAAAATTTCAAGGCTAAGGTGGCTACCCCGACATATGGTGTTGTATTATATCCAACTTCCTTGTACCCTTCATAAAAATATGGTGAATAGACTGAGGTTTCATGTAAGAAAGTTAAAGGTAACAAGCCTACTTAGACAGGGCACACAGTGGCCACATATGCTTAGGACCTAGTGCTTAAGCCTCCTATGCAACCGCTGGTTATGGAGTCAACCCCTATTCGCTCTCCTCGTCTGGCCATCAATTTTGTAGACCATGATGAAGGGATGTGGTCCATTATACCCTTGGGTTCTCCATATAAGACAGGGGCCAAAGGAAGTTTCTCCTAGAATTTAGGACAACGATATCGTAGCCCCCTACGAGGTGATCGATTTGCTCATTTAGACAAGTGGTGACAAACTTCTCTCTCCTCCACCACCGTGGATGCCTTCAAGAATAACCCTTATCACTTTTTGTTGGATAATGCGACTGAGGCCAGAGGGGGTATGCAACTTGACTCTTCTTAATGTTGTTTCTCTCCTAGAATGTGTGTTGGTTGATGGATCTTGTTTGTCATTACATGGTTAGGGATGAGCTCAATATCTGTTCCAGTCTCTATGGTCATCCATATTTTTGTGTTTTTACAAGAAGTCAAAGCAGTAGGTTTCAATTTGTAATATACTTTTTCTATGTTATGGTCTGGTAGTCAGATGTATGCTACCAACCACAATCACAATAGTGGAGGTGTTGTCAGTTTGCTTAATAATAGGAGGGCGAGAAATTTTATCACATGGGGTTCTGACCCATATCACCACATGATTTAGATTTTACTTGAAGTTGGTGGTTTTTCCTTCGAGATTATTAATATTTATTCCTCTAATGAGGTACAAGATAGATGTGCACTGTGGAGATGGTGTGCTTTATCCTTAACTACCACAAAATGGTTGATGTGTGGTGATTTCAATATGGTCAAGAAGCCTTATGATAAAATGGGCCAGCTTCCTAATAGGTGGGCCTCAGTAGAGCGACATGCTTGGTATTTTATAAAAAATAAGCTGGGGGTCTTTGATTCCAATGGTTTTTTCTCTATAGGTAATTTTATCGAGCATTTGTGATTCACGTGGTCTAATTTTTAGTCAGGCCCTGTAAGAGTTTTAAAAATATTGGACAGGGCTATGTTGTTATACCAGCATGAGTTTTATTTTTCTCGTTGGCTTCCTTTAGTCCATTTTGTTGAAACCACTCCTGGTATGGTCTCATCTGATTATTCCCCCATTGTGTTCTTTGTTCATGTTTCCTCCACCCATTAATGGCCTACTCATGCTCAGTTTTTTTTTAACACTTATTTCTTGCAACGTGAAACCATTGTTTGTCACATCCAAAGAATATGGAACATTGTACCTAGACCCAATGGAGATTCAGGATGGATTTAGTGGTGGAATAATGCCATTTTTCATACCACTGCTCTTCTCAGAAGCCTAGGTAAGAATATGGTGCAACTATATCATCACTCTAATACTGCTCTGCATAATGAGCTTGCACAGGCCTCCTTGCATATTGAGGCCTCTCCTTTTGAATTCGTCATTCAAGCCCATGTAGCTAAGCTTAACCATGAGTTTAAAGTTGCTAAAGTGTACGAGGCCTGAGGGGCTCATATTAAAGCCAGACTGCATTGGCTCAAAGTGGGTGACCATGTTTTTAAAGAGTTTTTCCAGAGGCATCGACCTCAGCATCACTCCACTCAATTCAAATATTTAGTTTTTAATGGGGTCCGCACCACCTCTTTTCCTGATATAGCAGCTGAATTTACACAAAATTATTCTCATATTTTTGCTGCTCAGTCGTACACCCCTGAACAAGAATTAACCCTTCAATTTTGTAAAGAGGTTATCCAAACTTTCCTCTCTCCAATGTAGCAGAATGAATATGAAAATACCCTATCAGAGCAGGATATTGCAGATGGCCTTGTTTCAAATGGCAAATGTGAAAGCCCTGGGACTTGATGGCTTCCCCTACGAATTTTACAAAACTAGTTGGGATTTTTTTGTTCCTGGATTGCATAAAGTATATTTAGAAGCCCTATAGTTTGGCTCCTTAGGTGTTATTATCAATAATTGCATTATCAATTTTATCCCAAAGTTAGAGGATCTAGAAATAATTACAAATTGAAGGCCAATAACTTTGCTTAATTTCAGCTACAAGATCATTGCCAAAGTGCTTTATTTGTGGATTAAGTCATTGCTTCCCTCTATTGTGAGGCCTGAGCAAATTGGATTTATCTAGAATCGATATATTTTGGACAATGTTCTTGCTATTTGGGAAGGGATGAAATGGACTTGCAGGTCCAGTGAATAGGCCCTCTTCTTCAAGCTTGACTTTGAAAAGGCTTATGATCAAATTGAGTGGGTTTTCATTCTTTCCATGTTGGAAGTTGTTGGCTTTGGTCCTTCGTTTATTTCTCTCAAAAAGTTTTAAAATAATGCTATTGGCTTGCATAGGTTAGTAAGGCAGGGTTGTCCTTTGACCCCCTCACTTTTCATTTTAGAAGCAGAAGCATTTGGTTATATTTTGGCTCATCAGGATTATCTTGGGATGCTTCAGGGTATTTCTCTTCCTGGGAACGCTTGTCAACTCATTAACGACCATTTTTCTAATTATTCCTTTCATACTTTGAATGAGGATGAACAATATATTTCTAAAGCTTTGTATTATCTTGATATTTTTTGCAAAGCCTCTGGGTCTAATATCCAATGGAGGAAAACCTCATGTTACAGGTAATCCCTATAGCCTCTTCCCCACTGGCTTCAGCATGTGCAGTCGAGTTGGATTAAGCTTGGATAAGTCTTCAAATTCTTGGGTATTCCTTTTGCCTTTCAAGGCTATCCATCCTAATTATGGTCTTATGTCATCAAAAAAGTAGAAAGCAAGATGGAATATTGGAATGCTAAGAAGTTATCTCTTGCTAGAAAATTTCAAATTTGCTCAAAATTGTTGGCTTCCACGCATGTTTATTACTCATATTGTTGGGTCCCTTCCCAGGCTTGTTACAAAAATATTGAAAAATTACTACAAGATTTTCTATGGTCTAGTGGGTTTGAGGGGAAGGGCTTTCACAGAGTGGATTGGGATATTTTTTGTCTCCCACAGCAAGTAGGGGGTATGGGTCTATTGGAATGTAAGCATCAAGGGTTAGCCCTATGTTCTAAATGGATTGTGCGGGCTCTCAAAGGACTTGAAGCATGGAAAGTTATTATCAAAAATTACATCTTAGATGGGCTTCCCTTCAACTACCTATCCTGGGAAGGAATGGATTTGCCCTCTCTAGTGTTGGCCCTAGTTTTCATTAAAATCCCTAGATCCTTTGTCATCAAAAGCATATGGAAGGCTTGGAAACAATTAAACCCTTGGATTGTTTAGAAGGGGGTCCATCCACATAAAGGCATTTCCATTAATATTCTCAATGTCTGGTGGTCCTCTGTATTCAAGCTTTAGGGTAAGCCATTGGGTCAAGTTCCTTGGGTCCATGCCCAAAAAAAATTTAAGCGGGGCATTACCGCCATTGCATATTTTTACTGTAGGGAAAATAGAGATTTGATTCCTTGGAATGATTGTAAAAGGGTGTTTCACTTATCAAATGCTGACAAGGGTTTGTATGATGTTGTTCTAGACCATATACCTTTCTCCTTAGGATAGAAATTAGGTGTTAGATCCTAGAAACCCTATTGGAAAGATTAGACCTAGTATAAGAGCACTTCCTTGCTCAGGTACAGATCCAGACAGGGTTATGACTGGCACCATGCCCAAACTCAATATCAAATGGACCTTCTATCATCACCCTCTAGGTGGAAAACCATATTTCATTCGGCTTGGGTGTCTTATCTAGAGCCAAATAAGGATTTATTTTCTTGGAGCTTATTGTATTAGGGTTTAACCCTTGGCCACAAAATTTCTTATATGGGGGCTCCTGAGCCTCGATGCCCATTTTGTCAAGATCCAGAGTCTTGTATGCATATTTTCTGGGCATGTAGATGGGATAGTATCCCTTAGAGTTAGGTGGGTTCTTTATTTGTCCCCTTTATGTCCTTGTAGCTTTCTTGGCATCATGTCCTTCTGGGTGACCCCATTTAGTTTTCTCTCCCACTAAGGTAAGTGTGGCAAATATTCAAAGTCAGCCTTTTATTTCACATTTAGAAATCTAGTAATAATTTTATTTTAAATTAGGTTGATATATCTCAAGATTTTTCATTTCCTGATAAGCTCGAAGTTTTTCATGATGTGTGGTTTTAGATTTGTGACCAAGCTAAAAATATGGTTATGGAGCTGGGCCATTTATAGGATTTACTAAAATACTTGGGTGAAGTCCCTTGTGCTATTAGTAAGGATACCCCTAATCGTGCATGGTGTCAACCTCCTCAGAGCAGATCCCATGACTATGGATACCCATTGCAACAGTCGGATATGTATACCTCCTAGTATTATGTGCCTGTGATAACTCCACAATCGGTGCCTATGCCTAATGATGGTTGGGGAGCTTCAAGTAGCCATGGGTATATTTTTGGCTGGTCCCATCCTTCTTCTCCAATTACTCATGCTTCAGTTTGGGATAAGGAGCATTTTTATGGGTGGTGGAACCACCCACTTAAAATAGATAAGGCCCTGTCTACCATAGTCTCACTTCTTTAAAAACATTTATGGATGTAGAATGTTTTTATTTTGTTGTTAATTGTCGTGGTGCCTCTATGGTGCAGCTTGTTTTTCTTTATCCACACTTGTAGGATAAGTTAGTGGCATTCAGGGTGTGATTTTTTCTCCACCCACAATTTTTTTTTGGCTATAAAGGACTTTTGTTTTTATAATTAAAATGGTCTTTCATAAAAAAAAATCATTCATAAAATTTAACAAATTTTTCTTATATCTCCCATCAAATATTCTTTCCCAAATAGTTCTTATAACTTCAACTTCTTATATCTCCAATATTAATTCTTCCAATATATATTTTTTTATAAGCTATGTGTGGCCTCTATTGGGGGGCACTCCCATTACAAAAACAAAATAATACATTGGTCTCATTAAATTTCTACCAAGTTAATTAAATTATATCCAACCAGCATTTTTATCAAAAATATTCTTCATCTTCCTTTCTTATCAAAGTGATTTTCCATATTCCTCACTGCTAATTTTTCACAATCAATTCCTTTTTATCATTTCATACAACTAACCTTTTGAAATTGAAATTTTGTCATGATAAAATTCAACACCATAATTGGATAAATTTTTTTTTGCCCATTTTTCATATGTATAAATATAAATGTATTATCTATAACAATCTAAGAGTTTCTTAATACCTTTGTATGGTTCTTATTCATACCCCTAATATTCCAAGATATTATTTTGATTGTTATTTTATGTTTTTATGTGTGAGTTTAGTCCCACTTCTTGTTAACACTTGTGATATTTGATTTTTTTTCCATATCAATATCCCTCTGGGTTTCTTTTTTATTTGCTTTTGCTTCTTGGATATTTCTCTCTTTTTTTCATTTTCACCAATATTTTCATCTTCATCCATCTCTTAAATCTACTCACACTGCTCAAAGTAAGACTTATCATCTATAGGTTTGTCTTGTCATGAAGGATTTGTAGAGCAAGGAATAACCTCAAAAGCATATTCTTCTTTATATTGCGCTAGAAACCCCAAAGTGTAAGGGCACTCTTCCAAATTTAATACCTTTTTTATTTTTCCCTAAAAATAAAAAATTATTATAGACGTCCTCCATCCCCATTTCTTTATAATGCTACTCTTGATATCCTAACGTGCAAGGGATAATCTCTATGCCACTTTCACTTTTATTACTAGGAGAGGATTCTATACTACTTGAGGATGAAGATGATTTACCTAAAAATATTTTAACCTCTTATGTTATATTTATAATTGTATTTTCCTCCACATTTAACTTTGGACCTTTAATTTATTTTGAACTTGAACTTACTTATTGTAATTTCTCATCCCTTATATCCTTATTTATTTCTTCTAACTGTTGATCCAAGTAATTTATGGTAGAATTTTCCATAAAATATTGTAGATAGTTTTTTTTTTTGGTAATATTAAGAAAAAGGGTTTTGAAAGGGACCCCATAATATTTTACAAAGCGTAAACCAACAGAAATAGAAATAAACAAAGCAGTAACAAAAAATAAAGAAAGGTGGATCCCAAAAACTCCAAAAAAACCAATGAACTGACCAATGAGAGAACCAAGGTGGTTCTACATTAGATAATCAAACTCGTGAATAATTTATCTAGATATCTGGGTAGCCTCCTCAATATAGTCTATAGCCATATTCATCAAAATCCAAACCGCGTGTTGTTTTATCTCTATCAGGCAAAGACTGTGGATAATTGCATTCTTCGTCATAGTAGATTTACCTTGAGAGTACATATCAAAAACTGGTTTATATTTGGTATTAGATATAGGAAGGACCTCCACCACATCATCCACATTGACCACCTTAGAAAGGGGGGATGACTCCACAAAATTTCACCTTTTACCACTCAACCGAACAAATTTATGAATCCCACCAATTTCCACACGAGCATCCACAGAGGGGCTCTCCAAAACCAAAAAATTGACTGGAGAAATTGAGGGTTTCTTTCCAATATTAGTAGAAGTCTTTCCCACCATAGATACCCACACCTCTTTAGTAGAATCAAAGACTTTACCATATACCTTTTCTGAACCCGATCCCAAAGATGAAGAATTCGTAATCTCAGCTTCAAATCTCGAACTATCCAAAGCCATAAAAAGGTCACCAGGGACCAATATAGGGAGAGAATCCAAAAAAATTAAAATCTTTTCAGCAACAACCCCCTTCTCCAAAGCATCATGCTCAAATAGAAACAAAGCCAAATCTTGATGCAAGGGAGCCTGTCCCCTACCACTTTGCACGACCATCATAGATTTATGTAATGAGTTGAACAAGAACAAAGGAATATTCATCCACATATACAATAAAATGTGATTAAGGAACATAGCATGAAAACTTCGCACAATGTCGTACGAAGCATCCACCATGAAAAAATCCATTATCACCCTAATTACCTTATTCCACAGAGCAGGAAAAGCTTTTGCACTAAAGCCATTCTAAATTCAGGGTAAGAATTCATGTTCATCCAGAAATAAGTGAATCTCTTGAACTAAAGAGTGTCTCTCCCTATTGTGCATTGCACCATCTAAAACTAGCCCCGTGGTATGGCTAACCAGATCCACCGTAACTTCAAATGACCATGACCCAACATGAACCCATCCCTCCTTCCAAGTAACTGCCATCCATTTAGATAGAATGGGATTATGACCATGGAACTTCTGGATACAATCCAACAAACCCCCTGCTTTTAGAATGGATAAAACATCCTCATCAACCGATAGAGACGCAAGTTCCACCCTCGACTTGGACTATTTGGACTTACGAATGGAGACCTTAGATTTACCCATATTTAGAGAAAACTAAATAGACCTAGAAAGGATAACACCAACAGACCACACAAGGGAGCCAAGGGGAAAAACACACATACACATAGAATAACAAAGAAGGCTCCAAACATGGCTTGAACATAAAAACTCCTCATAACTCGAACCAGTCCAAATGAGGCCTCCCAAGTCAAAGATGTAGCAATTCCCCATCACCAACTCATGAGCATCAAGAATAATAAAATAACTCTGCAAGATCCCCAAAGGGCAAATAGTGAACATAGGAACAAATAGAAACTCAAACCCCATAAGGAGCTCAAAAAACCCCACAGAGAGAGCAGGCCACCGCATAAGATAGCAAGGGGAATATGGGAAGCCACATGGTATATGACACAACCAATAATATCCCAAAATACCTCCACCTGGAGAGAAGGAAGAAAAGAAGTGAAGAGGTGGAACCAAGGTACAAGACCACCTAGCCAGCCACATCACCAAAGGTGACAGATAAAAAGTGGGCCACCCGAGGTGTAGATATAAGTGAAGAAAGGACGAGAGCCAGTCCCAATGAAAGTTTAAATTTTTGATCTTTGGGCACTCTTGATGACATAAATAGAATAGAAGCCACCAAGGCCCACTATCCATTGGAAACAACACCCAAGGCACTCCAATATCTGGGCATATCTAACAATATAAATGTAGTGGAGGCCACCAAAACATACTACACATTGAGAATGACACCCAAGGGACACCCTGAGGCCATTTTGCATACCAAATTTTACACAACAAACGAATAGTAAGAGGAGGACATCAAGAAAATAGCACCTTCCAATGGAAGCTAAAGAAGCTTCAGGAAGTTCCCTAACAACCAAGGTGAAAAGATAGTAAAAGTTTAGAGTTTTATATTTGAAAAAAATGGCATAGTTGCGGTGCCACGAGGAAGAATATCAACCACCCTCCTACTATCGTAATTAATATCTATCCCCATCAATCCTAGCATAATGGCATCAACCAAAAAACACCAATTAATAAGCATAATTGCAAACATGGTTGATGATCTCAGGGGGGAAATCCCCTAAAGATTTACCCCCATGTTTACCATTAAATCTACAACCAAGTTACCTTCTCTAAAAATGTGCTTGATTTGAATTTCCTCAAGAGTGCGAGATAATCTGACTGCCTCATAAATTAAATTGGCCACCATCCAACTGATGTGGTAGGAGTTGTTAAGCATTCTAACCATATTTAGTGAATCACCTTCCATAATTGCTTTCCTATAGCCAAAATATTTTAGCAGAGATAAACCCAAAAAATCCACCCTTGCTTCAACAACCTGGGAAGAATTCCTTCCAATAGGCTCCGCATAGGCTAGGAGCAAGTTACCTTCATTATCATGAATGACCCCCCTACACCATCAAATCCTATATTACCTTTAGAGGCCCCATAAAAATTCAATTTAACCCATCCCAGAGAGGAGGGGACCATCAAACCGAGCTCCTAGGATTGGGAGCAGGAGGAGGGCGATCCACATGACCAAAACCTAAACTTTGCTCAACCAAAATTTCACTGGGAGAAGAAGCTCCAGGAAGGTCCGACACTAAGCACACACTCACCACATTCTCCATAGTCTTACCCATGATATGAATACTCAGAATATGAGAAGAAAATTCTTTGTCCCTGAACACCGGGCATTCCTCACCTTCCAAACTCCCCACATGACATGTGGAAGCAAAAATCTCCAAAAGCATCTTAGCCTAGGTGACAAGAAGGGAGGATCCCACTAAAGAGCACAATCTAACACAAAATTTGGAAAAACCCAATTCACACCCAACCACCCAAGAATTGACATTAAAATCTCCTTAAACACGTTACAATTGAGAAGCAAATGTGATGTTGATTCCCAAGCATTTTTACACATATAACATATATTTACTAAATTCCAGCCCCTTTTGTGAAGGTTCTCAATCGTGAGAATATTATTTTGAACAGCCAGCCAAAAAAACATGTTCACTCTAGGAGTAAGGTGCTTAAGCCAAATTGCACGATGTGGGAAGAAACCTTCACCATCTTCACTAATACGACCATAGGTAGACTTCATAGAGAAGGTACCCACACTCTCCTCCTTCCAGATCAGACGATCCTCCACATTAGCTTGATGGATAACATAGATACGAAGCTCCTCCATAAGGAGAGACCACAACTGATAATCCCTAACATTCCTCACTGACCTTGGAGGGTTCGACCAGACAATTTTGTTCCCACAAACCTTAGTGAAATCAATAACTTTCTCCATACCAACGGCCCTAGACCCATCAATGAGATCCCTAAACCAAACATCTTCATTTAGAGGCAGTTTCTAAGCCAAACATCATCCCAAAAATTATCTAAGCTACCATTCCCAACGATTTATATGCAATTCTAATTAATAAATTCAATCTATTTCATGAGGCTATTCCAAAACTCCAAGCCTCTACAAGGAAGAAAGTTAGAGATAAAGGATTCAAAATTATATTTAGCTTTCAGAATATACTACACCATAACCTACTATCATTGGAGGTGACCTTCCAACCAAGCTTAGCAATAAGAGCCTTGTTCATTCTACTAGCACATTTCAAGTTCAGACCTCCTGCATTCTTCCTCCTATAGAGTTACTCCTAGGAGACAAGATGAAACCTACCTTTGAGTTTCGAACCTGCCCATAAAAAGGCTTTACAAATACTGTCAATCTTAGAAGCCACTTTCCTAGGAATGTGGAATAGAGACATGAAATAGATCGAGATGCTCTACATAGTGCTTTGGACCAACAACACCTTACCATATTGGATTAAAATAGCCACCTTCCTATAAAAAAGCTTGCGCTGAATCCTCTCAACCACAGGGGACCACATCTCAGTCTTAACCCTCCTGATAAAAAGAAATAAACCTAGGTACGAGTAGGGGAGAGAGGCTATTCAAAAATTTAAAATATCAACAATTCTTATTTTTTGCACCTCCAAGGTGTTAATGAAGAATAGACTACTATTTAAAAATATAATTTTTTGCTCATATGCCTTATCATAACAGTCCAATATGGCTTTCACTTCCCTTGCAATAACCATTGATGCCATACAAGATAGGAGAGTATCATCTATGAATTGCTGATGAGAGATCGGGTTGCAAGGAACCACTGGTCGCATTCCCAACTCATTGCGACACCTAGAAAATGATCTTCCCAAAGCCTCCACCATGATAATAAAAAGGAAAGGAGACAATGGATCCCCTTGTATTAGACCATGACAAGAGTGAAAGAAACCTATTAGAGACCCATTAACAAGAACTAAAAACCAGGTAGATGATATGCATGCCTTAACAAGGTTGATCCAATCCTCACAAAAACCAAACTTCCTTAAAAATCTAACCAAGAAAGCCCATGAGACACGATCATAAGCTTTATTAACATCCAACTTAAGGAAAAATCTCGTCCGCGCACTCTTATACACAGAGTGCATCAATTCATGAATCACAATAGCACCATCCAGAATTTGCCTACCTGGGACAAAGGCACTCTACGCTGAGTCAATCAACTACAAAAGAAGCTACTTGAGTCCATTAGCAATATATTTAGAAAAAATCTTATAAACAATATTACATAAACTAATCAGTATAAAATCATTAAAATAAGAGGTCGAGTCTTTTTAGGAATGAGGGCTAATAAAGTCGAATTCAAATTGATCCTAGATCTAGCATTCCTCTACCTATATAGGCCATTTTTGAGATAATTAAGATTTTAAATTTTTTGATCAACAAAAGCATTGCATTTTTTCCAACACACTCATAAAGATGAATGAATACATTGATTCCTTTAAATAGGGTATCGTTCATTTTTGTTTTCATAAAATACATCAATAAATTTTGTTGACAATAGATTGAAGATCAAAATAGTTAAGTTCTTATTCACTAAATTCAAAATATGGCATATCAGTTGGAGAATCCTTTGATTTCCTACATCCAAACTTATTTTTAGGTTCCTTCATCTTTGTTATATTGAAATCTAGGATTAGTAGTCATCCTTTAAGAATTAGGGTTACAATTTTTTGGTTGTTTTGGGATATAAATGTATGAGATATAGTGTAGTTTTTCATCATGTACAATTATTTATCTTATGCCACCTTTGGTAAACAAAAGATATTTTACCTTTCCAAGTGTCTATGGGACTCTACCATATCTAAATGGTTAGGATTTGTACTAATTTATAGTGTAAAAATCTATTACTTATAGTATTTTATTTCCAAAAATAGTCTTTGATTTACTATTATACAAAAAAAATTCTTTTGCACTTAAGTATTTGCTACTACTATTGTTATTTTATGAAGTTATTTTGTTACATGTCCACTTCGTCAAATAGATGACTAGTCAAACTAATTACATGGTAGAAATGCCTTTCCTAGAACTGATATTGATTCCAAATATCATAGAATAATCTTCAATTTTATTTGTATAAGGAAGGCCATATTTAAATCACATGGGTTTATTTTTATGGGTCGGTTGTATGATTTGCTTAACCAATGCACTAGTCACCATCATGGGGATTTTGGATGGCATCCTACATTCCTATAATAACTCATTTATAGTGGTGTATACAAGGTAAAAGTCCAAAGATTAAAATCAAGTCAGAATAAGGTAACCAAACATAAGTGGTATTTTCTACTATCTTGAATACTTATTCATGAGTTTGGTAGATCATATAGGTAAGTAGACCTTACTATATTAAAGTGTAAGATAGTTTATAGGTCTTCCTTCCTTTTAATTAAACCTAGGTTAAAAATCACCTAATCCAACCATCTATAACATCTAGAAGACCATAGGAGTTTTAACAAACCCCTAGAAATCAATCCCTACCTTCAATTTTGTTATAATTATCCATTTTGATAATAGTGTCACTAAAATTGATAAGAGTGCTTATATCTGAGAGGCTAGTGCATTCTCTTTTTCTAAAGTAATTTACTCATCTAAAACATAGGAAAATGTGAAATTGATCCTATATTCAACTTTCCTCTACTTGTCTAGTCCATTTTCAAACTATTAGGATTACATAACTTTGGATCGGCTAAAGCATTCCATTTTGGCTAACACACTCATCAAGATGAAAGTAGACACTGGATTCCTTTAAATAAGGCTTCATTCTTACACTTTTCAATAAAATCCATCATTAAATTTGGCTACTCTTAGATTGAATATTAACAAAGGTAAATTCTTCTTCTTCATATTATTCAAATTTTTATTTTTGTTAACATCTTTCTTCCTCTCGAATTTGATCTAAATCCATCCTAGGATTTTAGAGGAGGCAATAAAAAATCAGTACTATTATTTTATGGAAAAAAATGGAGGAATCATACTCCTTTTATCCTCAAGTTAGTATTCCATCAAAAGGACACCTTACCTCAAGCCTAATTTGGTTAGAACTATTAATCAAGAAGGGTTTGAATCCATTGAAGATTAAACACAAGGAGAATGATCAATATAAAAATATTTTTTTTATGAAATGTTTTTATCAAACATTATATATAGATATAGTAAAACCTACAAATTTTGCATCTCATTACTTACATATTGGGTCAATTGCTATCAACCAAATACTTCACTTTTTTAGATTCAATTTTATCTATTTTATTTTTTATGACCAATTTTAGTGTATAGATCACTAGAGTCTTATATGTCTCTGTGTGTGTGTGCATGTGACATATACCATGTCCATATTCTTGTATATATCATTCCTATACCTACTACATCCAACCGGTTTAGACCTACTTCTAAGAATATCCATAGATAAATTTGGACACAACCTTCACCAATTTTACCTTATTATTTATGAATTAGAGTTTTATCCTAACATGACCTTATATTGCCTTAACCTATAACGTTTAGTGGCATCCTTAGCTTACCCATGTCTAGATAAAAAATCTTGGTGAACCCATTGTGAATCACTCCTTATGGCTGGAAGTCCTTACAATTGGATAATATCATCTTTAGGTTAACTTTAGAAAATCCTAAAATTGTTTTCTTTAAACCTAAAGGGGGCAACAATCCCTATATCTTGAACATTGATTTCCTCGAATAGATATCTATGGACTTATAAGGAGAAAATTTGAATAGAAATATTATTCTAAAGAGTCTTTAGCTTAGTTTGTTAAACAATTAGAAGTCGAATATCATGTCAATGTAGACAACCATAAAGAAATTCTACAAACTGAACAAGGTAATACCTATAAAGTGCAAAGTGGAGAGATAAGTATGTACTCAAGTGGATGTTTGTTTTCTTGAAGGAAGAAGAAATATTTTTCATATTTGATAAAGAAGTAATTAGAGTTATAAGCAATGATCATTTGGTAGGAGCCTTTATGAAGAGACATATTGAAGTGCTTGACAATAAAATAAAACATAGTTGAAAACAAATATGCATTAGTAGATTTGTCAAACTCATTGATGATGCTTCACTTTGATATAAACTCTTACAATTAAAAAATTCATGAAAATCAAACGAAACATTAATAATCAAAAATATTAATAGAAAGATCCAACAATTACAAATTAAGGATTGGTTATGTGAGCATCATATTACCTTATGCAAGAGATGGGATTTTATAATACTTATTTTTAAAATGTCTTTAAAAAATAAAAATAAAAAAATCTAAAAAATTCTTTAACAAAAAATAAAAAATTCTCAATTAAAAAAAAAACATTATTAAATACACCCACCAAATAATTAAATGAATTTCTAACTAAATGCACCTATGTAGGATGGGATGCCTCTGCAAGCCCTATAACTTATCTAGATGCACCGTGAAGGATGGGATGTCTTGCGCAGAACCTAAAACTTATCCCAGATGCACATGTAAAATATCTACTTAAATGTGTTTATAAATAATGATAAAAAAAATAACAAATCCTATAAGAGGGTAAGGTGTAGTGAGCACGCTCTAGTAAAAATATGACAATTTTTTTATAAGTAGCATTATTCTTGCCTCGCAAGCTACAATTGTTACAGTTTGACAGCGGTGCAAACATCTTTCAAGCGGACTGTGCACACTCACTCCGCGTGCAGATTTCTAAATTTTTGCGATAAAAGCTATATGCCCAAATTGAAGTAAAATGGACACCTCGGCAGGCCTCCCAGCCAGCACAGAAAACGCATCGTATTTTAAGGAATGTTTTAAAATCAAATAGAAAATGACGAGCCAAAATAGGCCTACACCAGTATACACAATATAGAAACAGTATTCAAACAAAATGGACACCTGTATTGGCCTAAAAACGAGACCGAACAGCACACCATACAGAGCCAAAACGTAGAGCTATAGATATATGTCTTTCATTTATATGGAGATATATAGATGTATGTTTTCTAGCGTGAAAGGAGTCAACTGCGTCACTGGACGTTAACGGTACTGAGTCTCCATGCAGAGCCCCCAGCAGGGGCATTTTTCTACTCTAGCATTCATCATATCCTGTACAACTTAATACAAATCTTAATCCCTTGTCCAGTAGTTTTTAAGGTCTATAGCTCTTAAGACGAAGATAATAGTGATTAGATATTTCAATTCTCAGACTTACAAATATAATTGCTTTGATGTGGAGACGCGTGATTTTCATCTGGGTCGTTACGCTATCAGCCTCCGCCAAGTCGAGCAGCACATTCACGCGTTAGACATGTTTCGTTTCCATGTTAGACATTCTTCTGCGTTTAACGTGCTCGTTAATGACTTTCTGAGCGAAGTCATCGTATACTTTGGCAACGCTTTTCATGCGGCGATGGTAACCTTGCAAATCCACCCAGTTGAGACTGGAATAAATTCTCCGATGCTGCTGAAGACACCAAGAACGGCAACAGTCTCGTCAACCATTTCTTTGAACCCATGGCCTCTACTCAATTCATAATCGGAATATGTTTTACTGGTAAACATTCTACAGATAATATTCAGCGAGAGGGAGCAGAGTCTCTTGCTTACATTGACCATGGCAGATATTTCTTCCTCCCTCACGAAATTGAAGAACTCGAGTCTCCTGACCGTTAGTAACTCCACCGTGCATAGGTTTTTCATCTGTCTGCAATACTCTCCCTACATTAATGATCCAGCTAGAAAACAACATTAAGTTTTTTTTTTATAAACAACAAAACAGTAATGATCCAGCTAGGGAAACCAAAGCATATAGTAAAGAAGGGGAATAAAAGTATGGAAGACATCACCAAACTGATGTTTGCAAATAAATATTTTTAAAGTATATTTGAAAGTTTAGATGGTGTGTATTGGTTTCACGTACTTTTTAGAGATTTGTCATTTGATACTTGTAAACAAAATATGGAAGCTAAGATGGTGGTTACCAATTCCACGTCAAGACTTTTTTTATTTATTTTATTTTATTTTGTTACATTTAGGATGTATTTGTTCCACTACACTAAAAGATGTTAACATAGGATTCATCAACTTTTTCACGTTAAGTGTTATATCACTACAAAGCCAAAGGCACTCCAGCACATTTTCATTAAATAAAATGCTAACCGGTCTACTAAGATGATCGGAAGTTACTCCCAGTTAAGAGATATATATATATATATATATCTAATCAAAGATTTTTTGATTTTTTTTTTTTTAAGAATTTTTATTTTATACAAAAACGAGATCTTTATTGGAACCAATAAAAAGGAGCTATAAATATCACATCTTGGGGCACAAGGTCATCCATACAATCAAAACCAGAACCAACCCTCAAAAGGGTGAATACACAACATAAATAAACATAGAAAAATAAACTAGAGTAACAAAAAGGTTTAAATTGTAAAACTATAGCTCTAGGCACTAAGTAGACTTATTGATTCGTCATTCTATGTCGTCCCAATGTCGCAAAGGTGCTGGAATTCTTAAGTTGAAATGCTGAAACCCTTTTTCGGGTAGGTTGACTTCATCTTCTTTCCCCTATCGAGGACTACAAGAATGTTGAAACCACAAAGAAGGGGAGGGAACTTTAGATTTTGCTTCCTCCATAGGAACCGCCAATTCCATCAATGAAGGCTCTGCATCCAATGACATATTCCCACCGCCACTAAGATACTCCAACACATTGTAGATGTTAGATGAATCAGGAACATAAATGCCTATATGAATACTTGTCATATGAAGTCACTTCTCTGGAGTGACATCTTCTTCTACAAATCTCCTTCTTGGACTACGGGATCACCTTGTGTTAGCCAAGGGGAAATGTACTAGAGTATTGGCCGGTTGGATAGAATTTGAAGCAACCTTTGTTGCATCCTTTGGGGTATGAATATGTTGAGACTAAGGAGCTTCATTGTTAGTCTTACAATGACACTGAGGGGGGGGGGTGAATCAGTGTAGCTTTTTAAACTTACATTCATAGTCCTTAAAACTGAAATAATGAAACCTTAAAACCAGATAAAGCAAGTATCACAAAAGAACATCACACAACACAAGATTTAACGAGGTTCACCAATGTGGCTACTCCTCAAAAATGACTGCTTGGACTTGAAAACATGAGATTCTGGAAGAAGGAAATACTAATGCGATGCATTCAAAATCAAAATAAACGCTTAAGTCCTATAATGTGAAATGCATGAAATGAAAGAGACGAATTGAACTGAGATAAAAGAAAGTATAGAAAGCACAACCCTTTTTATTTAACTCTCTTAATATCGGTTACAAAGATGCCTCCTCCCTTTTCAGGGGCTAGGAGCGTTAAATGAGTTTTGGTTACAATCATGACTTAGTGTTCCTCCTTCCGCGTGCCCACATGTAAAATGGGCGGGCCAAAGTGTTGCCGCCATTGGTGTTGATGAATCCTTGATCCTTGCTGCTCCTCCTGCGTTCAAAGAAACAACAAATCGTTAGTAGCACCTGTGACAAAAGATAAGGCGTTTGATCCTAAAAACCAATGGAGGATGCATGCATAAGATTAGCTAAATCGATAAATAAAATGACTCCAAATAACCTGCAAATTTGACAGAAACCAGAGAACATTACCAGAAGATCACTGCAAATGAAACAGTCAGGAAATTCTTCACCGATTTGAATTCGCTCTGGGGCGGGACGGATCCGACTGTAATTCGCTCCGGGGTAGAACGAATTCACCTACAACAAAGCGCCGAAGTGATACTGCCCAAAATGTCGCGTCTCGGGAACTCCAAAAGACCTGCAAACTTGGGGGTTAGCTAATTGGAGGCATTTTGGGAAGACCCAGATGGTCAGATTTCCCCAATTTGGCCTCCATCAATGGGAATTTGATGCCGCTACCTGCAAGTTAGTGAGAACAACAAAAGCGACAAAACATGATAAAAATTGATCAAAGCATTGTGAAATCAGAATTATAAGCTATTTAAGCAGCATAATATGGAATGCTAAGTAAACAAATGACAAAAAGAACAATCTGCCATGAATTCCCAATCATTCTTAAAAAAGAGGATTAGGCTCGCAGCAGTGCGGGGCGCCCGGGCGGGCCACCCACCGTTGGAACCTGATTTCGGCACCAATCCACTTGGGATGGGTCCAAAATCTCTTGTAATGGGTTGTCAACAAATTGGGTGGGATAATGTGGTCAAGTGTCGGGTTTTGGATCCGGATTCACACTTCCAATAACCACCCAATGACCTCCCTTGCGAAAGAGATCAAGGATGTGGAAGAGGTGAATCAAAAGGGTAAAGCGTGGTATCAATTTGGCAGCACTTCGTTGCTTGAAAATGCTTCCAACCTCTCTTTTTTGGGTGAGAAAGCTCACCTTTTTATAGACCCAAGGGGTCTCTTTGGATGGGCATGCATGGGCGCCACGTGGCAGTCATGCCTTCCCATGAGGGAGGAGAGTCCTCCCTGACTTGGGCTTCCATGACTGCCCCTGTAACAGTCCTTAACGCTCACCTTACTCACCTACACGCGCATGCAAGGCAGGAGGCATTAATGGACTGTCCTTAGCTGCCACTTGTCAAGATTTTTCTTTTTGCCCATTGAACCTGGAATTCGTCCTACCCCGGAGCGGATTCTGTATTCGTCCCAGGGGAGGACGGATCCCATTTTGAATTCGTCCCAGGGAGGGACGGATTCTGAGCAAAGTGCCTAGAAGGTGCCAAATTGATCTCTGACTTCCCAAAACTATTGTGAGAGTGGTTAGGACCACTGTTTAACCTCTGGGGGCTGCCCTTGGGGTTGTGTGTGTCAATGCGATCAGTGTTTGCAGTCACATAATCGGATTGGTGTTGTTTTGGTGTCTACAGATGCCCCTTTTTGGGATGCGCTGTGCATGGCGCAATGCTCGAGCAAAAATAGATAACCAAAGCACTAATGATTAGGGTTTCTTAGTAACCTAACCAACTCTTGATGCCCCAAGCATGGAAAGGGCATGCATTCTTGAATCCTTGCTTCTGACGAGCGAAGGAACTTAATTCAAGTGTTAACCTTTTTCGGTGAGGTGTTACTTGAGCTTGGACATTGATCAGTCATGAATAGGCAAAGGGCGCAACCTTTTGTCTGTGGTAACCTAGAGTTCATGATTCATGAATGCCAAGTGTTTGATCAGCTTGTGATTATTGCTTGTTTATTGCCCCAAGCAGGAGCGTAATTGTCTTTGTCAATGATCCTTTGAATGCATGCCATTTTCCATGATTGGGTGTGTAATTGTTGATTGGTGACTAAGTGTGACTACCCCCTCAAGCGACGAATCGATGAGGGAATGACCTTCATGAGAAAAGCGACGAGTCGCTTGACCCAAGATGACTTGTGTAAGGGTGCCTTTAGAGATTTATCTTTGAATGTGTGTGCAGTTTTCCGACATTTAGACCTATTTTTGGTGGGTGTTAACCCTTTTGGCGACGCCGTTTGGAGCTGAAATTGTCAAAAATCCGTCTTCCCGTGGAGCGGTCCGGCCATGGTGGCCTTCTTAGGGAGTAGGATGGTGACGATTTATAACCCCGACGTCTATTTTGGATGCCAAGAATGTCAGGCATGAAGGCGCCTTCGTTCGGCAATGTTATTACTTATTTTTGGGTGGGTTTTTGACCCTTTTGGCGATGTCGTTTGGGGATGAAATTCTCAAAAATCCGTCTTCCCGTGGAGCGGTCCGGCTATGGTAGCCTTCTTAGGGAGTAGGATAGTGAGGATTTGTGACCCCGACATCTATTTTGCATGCCCGGAATGTCAAGTGCAAAAGCACTCTCATTGGACAGGTTTATTGCTGCTTTTGGTGCATTTTTGTTCAATTTTGTTGTTTTTTGAAATTTTTGCCCTGAATTCATTCCGAGGTGGGACGAATTCCATCTTAGTATTCATCCTAGGGTAGGACGAGTGCTAACTAGAGTGCTCATCCCATGTAGGAATGAATATAGGCTCAAAAGGCTTATTTAAAGGCCAAAACTAGGGTTTGGGCTCATTTGCATCTAAATTTTCTTGCGATTTGGAGCTCTGGGGAGGAGGAGGTTAATTCTGCGAAGCGAAGCGCTGCCGAATTTCTCCCGACATCATGAGTGCACAAACCGGATCGAGCGGCGGAGCCGAAGCGAGACCAGTAAGTGCTCTTTAGCATTATTACTTTTTGTTATGTGTTTTCGAAATTGCAAGTTATTTGTTTATTTTTCTTTTGTGATGTTGTTTTCTTGAAATAAAAATGAAAACCCTAAAAACTTAACTAGACATAAACCAAGACTTTAGTGTAAAATTGAATGAAAGACGTAGCTAAAACCTAGGTGAAAAATCTTTATTTTTGCTTTTAACTTAAAACCTTAGGATAAATGGAACAAATAAAAAACCCTAGTTTTTTAGGCTGAGCTTGTCAGTTTTAAAACGTAGGTGAAAACCCTAAGTTAAAACTGTTATTTTTACGTTTGTTTTGTTTGTATAGACTTTTTAAACTTAGAATACCGAAATCCTATGACTGACAATAGGACTGACAAAATATTTGTGTTTTTGTTAATTAATCAGTTTAGAGTTTAAAAACCCTAGGGCTGACAAATTAATTTTTGAATTTTGTTTTGTTTTTAAATTTATCAGTTAGGATTAGAAACCCTAGAACTGGCAAATTAATTTTTGTAAATTTTTTGTTTTGTTTTAAATTTATCAGTTAGGATTAGAAACCCTAGAACTGACAAATTAAGTTTTGAGTTTTGTTTTGTTTTTTATTTATCAGTCAGGATTAGAAACCCTAGAACTGACAAATTAAGTTTTTGTAATTTTGTTTTGTTTTGTTTTGTTTTTGGAATTTATCAGTTAGGATTAGAAACCCTAGGACTGACAAATTAATTTTGTTTGAATTTTTATGTTTGTTTTTGGCTGTACACTTTTATGTAGTGTTGTATATTCATGTTTTTGTTGTACAGTTTTTCATAATTTTTAATGTTTTGCATTGTTCTTGTGCAGATTGTGAAGAGCCGGTATCGGGTGCCTACTGCTTTTGTCGAAGCACGTGGGGCGCTAACTATGGCTGACTGGGAATGGCTTGATGCTCTTGGGCTCAAGCAGGTGACTCGACTGGAGCCTGTGGTCGAGGATCGGGCCTATCTGATGGCCTTGATCAATCTATGGGATCCCCGGACCAACACCTTCCATCTCCCAATAGGGGAGATGACAGTGACACTGGACGACGTCTATCAGATTCTATGGATTTCGATAGATGGACTACCGATCAGGACGTCACCGCGTGACCAACGGACAACTGTACTGATACGATGCTTTGGGCATGGGGAGGAGTTGGGCATGGAGAGCCCAGTGGAGATGGCCGAGGTGGACTGTCAGATGGGCAGGATTCTGGTTCGATGGTGGTTGGAGAGGGGGGTGTTGGGAGTGAGGCACGCATTGCTCATGGGCCTCATTTCCAACATGTTGCTGCCTGACTCGTCAGGTGCAAGGTTCCCATGGAACCTGTTGGATGTGGTCTGGCGGTTGGTTGAGTGCCCGACGGAGGCACCATTGATCATGAGGTGGGGACAGACGTTGCTGGCATAGCTCTATGGGGAGTTGTACGAGGTCCACTATCGAAAGTAGAAGGGGATCAGCTATAGTTATCTATTGTAGAGTTGGGCCTGGCAGCACATAGCAGTTGAGAGGCCGATGGGGCTACCATGGATGACTCGGGGGGAGATGGAGGATAAGGATATAGGCTACGCGGTGCTGTGGCGGTGATCTGAGGAGCAGGGACAGAGTCGACGGTGGGTAGGTGATGTAGGGCACTATGTCGATGCCTTCGCTCGGCTTGCTTCGGGGGAGGTGTTCTGGCGCCCCTATCGAGACTGTCCAGCCTGGCCTGAGGCTGGAGAGTGGCTCTGATGGGTATGCAGGGGGTGGTGGCTGATTGGGCAGCATGGGACCGAGCATGAGTTCTTCCCATATAGCCAGGTGACATGATAGTTTGGGGTGCGCCAGGGGTTGCCTGGTGAACCCATGGTCTATCGACATCGGGGGGATGAGAGGACTCTGGATCGACCAGTCATCGTGCCACTTGGCGAGGATTCAGATGTGGTGATTGACGTCCCGAATGTGGACGACGTCGGGACTACTATAGAGTATGACCAGTGGTGGATCCTATGGTGATGGCGAGGTGAGGGGCCATTGGGAGGCATGGGGGCAGCAAGGGTGGGGAGGGTGCCGAGGCACCAGGTGATGACTGGGGAGCTCCGCTGGAGGATGCGAAGATGGTGGAGGTGGATGGTATGGATGTAGATCTTGGGGCTCCGGATCAGCCGGAGATGTAGGACATCATGGAGCAGTGGGAGCCAGAGCAGGCTGCTATTCCAGAGATGCCCATGCCTCGGGTAGATGCGACGGACATGGATGCAGGGTTACGCACTGAGAATGCATGGTTGGCGGAGTTGCTATGGAGGCGGGATGAGGAGTTGGGGGAGGCTCTATAGGAGAGGGATCTCCTACGGATGCAGCTGGCGGAGCGAGAGAATGCATTAGCTGCTTCTCATCGATAGGATGGGGGTACTGATGCGGCACGAGAGAGGGATCTCCTATGGATGTAGCTGGCAGAGAGGGATAGGGCTTTGGCACGGTGCGAGGAGAACTTGGTGACGTATCGCCAATGGGAGATGGACTCGTTGCGATAGCGGTTAGAGCTGGAGGTAGAGATTAGCCACCTTGGTGGGTGGGTCCCTACATTCAGCACAGGTGGATCATCATGCATCGCTCGAGAGGGAGTGAGACTGAGCAGTCAGCATCCTCTCGGTGCAGGCGACTAGAGGAGGGGGGCGAGTAGGCATGATGCAGGGGCTAGCAGCAATCGCCTTGAGGGGTCCCATAGGACCCACACCATGGGGGGTAGTTCTCGTCGCACCGATCCTGCATGATCATGGTGGCCGATGCCTTAGGCTTGGGATTTTGGATTTTGTTGTGGGGTCAGAGGACCAACTTTTTGTAGCCTACGGGCATTTTTGATGATATATATATATATATACCGACTTTATTTTGTTTATGCACATGTGATGATTTGATTTTATGCATGATGGTTTGATGAATATGGATGTATGCATGTTAATTTATTTTGATGGATGCATATGTTATGATGAATGCAAATGTTTTTTATTTATATGTGATATGCGAAAAATGGAATGGATGAATTGAATTTGTGATGTTTGGAGGTCGCACCATAGACTGTTTAGAACTGTATGGCTTTTTGTCCTAGGCGATTGCTGCGGTGAATAGCTTTGTAGGCATACATGTCTTTTCTTGTATGTTATTTTTGTATTTTCTGATGGTGAAGTAAAGCTGAAAAGATATTACAGTTGGTTTAGAATGTAGTTAGGTTTTCTGAGATTCAGATGTTTTAACTAACTAGCCAAGGTTGTACTTTTATCTGACAAGACTTTGAACAAGGTATGAATCGGACTTGTCTTTGACCAAGTTATTTCACATCCTTGTGTGTGCAATTGAGTTCGTTTGATGTGGCATTTGTCAGGATACCGCCAGTGCCAAATAGGCTATCAACCAAACCTGTACCGAGGATCACCTAATTAGCTCCACTAACTCCTTTGTTGTATTTAGTCAGATTAATCTACGGTGCAATCTAGGATACCATAAGCTAGCTCATCCACATGCAAACATTGATCTGCACACAAGTTAATGCGACAGATATATCGTCATGCGGGAGGTTTGCCACGAGTGACCGATAGGCTATCAACCAAACCGGTATTGAGGTTTATCTCATGACCTTCTGAATGCTGAGAGTTCCAGGGATTCAAGTTCAACTCCCTTCTTTTCTTCAATTGTATTGGGATACTTGCTCTTTTGTAGTGATAAAAATCACTGTTTATTTTTGTATTAATTTTTCTTTTGAGCAAGGGATTAGGATGTGGAGTGACGAGAATCACTATTGTTTGTGCCTTTTGATGTATGCACTTTGAGGGTGATGTCAAATTTTTTGGAGTTTTGACTTTTGCAAATTTTTGATGTTTTGCAACTTTTGAGAACTTGGGATTCATGGGGAATTGGGTAGGGAGGATGCTTGTCCTTTTGCCAACTCTCAACATTCTTTGGGGTCATTCGCATAGGGGGATGAGCAAGATAACCATTTCGCTTATGGTGACCTGGATTGCTTTGTAGGGTTCATCTTTCGTTCACACAACTTGGGAATGTTTATGTGTTTTAATTTGTGCTGGGATGCTACGTAACAAGGTGTAATCCAAGTAGAATTCTACCTTCGTAAAATCTATCTGACTTGGTACAGCATGTGGCTAGACAGCTAATGATGACTGAATGACGAAAACTCTTGATACATTAGAAGACAACTGACTATAGTATGGCAGAAATATGGATAGCATTTTATTTTGATGGATTGTTTATACAGCGGAGAGATATGGAATGAAGATGGACTTTGCCAAGTAATGATAGTCTATGGTGCCTTGACCTGTATGACCACAAATATGCAAATGTATGGATGCGATGCTTAATGCAGCTATTATTTTTGTGTTTTTGATGGATTGATCTTGGTGAGTATGAAAATGAGATGTAAAAAGAGATTTTTAATTTTGTGATGATTTTGAGCATGCATGGAGATGAGATGCAAGTTTTTGTTGTTTTTGATGATTTTATTGTTTTTGATATTTCTTATTTTTCTTTTGACCAAGCGATTGTGGGAACCCTTGGAGCTTTTTGGGATTGACCAAGCGATTGCAGGAATCCTTGGAGCATTTTGGGATTGACCAAGCGATTGCGGGAATCCTTGGAGCATTTTGGGATTGACCAAGTGATTGCGGGAATCCTTGGAGCATTTTGGGATTGACCAAGTGATTGCGGGAATCCTTGGAGCATTTTGGGATTGACCAAGCGATTGTGGGAATCCTTGGAGCATTTTGGGATTGACCAAGTGATTGGGGAATCCTTGGAGCTTTGTGATTGGAACCTTGGAGCATTTTGGGATTGACCAAGCGATTGCGGGAATCCTTGGAGCATTTTGGGATTGACCAAGCGATTGCGGGAATCCTTGGAGCATTTTGGTATTGACCAAGCGATTGCGGGAATCCTTGGAGCATTTTGGGATTGACCAAGCGATTGTGGGAATCCTTGGAGCATTTTGGGATTGACCAAGCGATTGCGGGAATCCTTGGAGCATTTTGGGATTGGCTGCTTTAGATATGGAATGGTCGTAGATGACTGATGTTCAAGGGTTCGAGCTCTTTGACTCCATCAAGGGAAGCTAGCCGGTACGTCTCGGGTCCTATCTTGCTATCAATTACATATGGACCTAACCAATTTGCCGTGAACTTGTCCCTGAGATGGGACGACAAACTAGAGTTCTGCTGGTTTTCCTTCAAGACCAAGTCACCAACCTAAAAATCCCTCAGGTGAACTCTCATGTTGTATGCTTTCTTCAGCCGCTCTTGATAGATACGTAAATGCTCAAGAGCATTAACGCGTCGTTCATCGAGCAACGTAAGCTGGTCTAACCGGGCCTACCATGCAGTGTCATCATCGATGAACTCTTGCATTGATATGCGTAAGGAGGGAATTTCCAACTCAAGAGGCATGACAGCCTCGGAGCCATACACAAGCGAAAATGGAGTTGCCCCTGTGGGTGTCCGAATGCTAGTGCGATAAGCCCATAGGGCAAGTGGGATCTGAATGTGCCAATCCTTATGACTGTCTATGACTATCTTTTTAAGGATAGCAACTAGCATTTTGTTTGACGCCTCTGCTTGCCCATTTGCCTGCGGATAATAGGGTGTCAAAAAACTATGCTAAATTTTGTACTTTGTGGTCAAAGCACGCACGTCTTTGTTCTTGAATGACGTCCCATTATCCGAGATTATCTTGGATGGAATACCAAAATGACATATGATGTTATGCAAAATGAACTCCACAATGCGGGGTCCAGTCGTAGAGGTTAGCGGAACCGCTTCCACCCACTTGGTGAAGTACTCTATGGCCGTTATGATAAACGTATGATGGCCTGACGATGCAGGGGAGATCTTTTCGATGAGATCTAAGCCCCACTACAAAAATGGCCAAGCCGACTGGATCGGCTGCAAGGCTTGGGAAGGTACGTGTGTCAAATTGGCATGATGTTGACACTTCACGCACTTCCTCACATATGCGCAACAATCTCGCTCTAAAGATGGCCAATAGTAGCCCATGCAAAGAATGCGCTTGGCGATGGCCATACCACTGAAGTGGCCACCACACGTACCATCGTGCGCTTGGGCGATCGCCCAAGTGGACTCTTGTTGGTCCAAGCATCGAAGGAGGATCCCTTCATAGCTACGATGGTACAAAATGTCTCCTAACAAGACATGCTTTGCCGCTTTCTGCTTGAATGCTCATTTTGCGGTGGGCGTCAATCCAAGTGGGAGGTTACCTAGCTTGAGGTAGTCCCTGAGGGGTGAATACCAATCCTGCTGATCAGAAGCCTCGATGGTATGAACAGCCAATCCCTCTTGAAGTTCATCCCTAGCAAAAGCTGAGCGGGAAAGAACTTGTAAGAATAGCATGGTGTTGCTATTAAGGGGAGTAGGGGAGAACAAGGCCCCCCAGTTGGCATGCTTCAAACAGTCATGGATTCGAGAGAACTTATCCGAGGATGGTTCAATCTGGATCATGTGGATTCCTGGCATTAAATCAGAGCTTGCACGCTCCATCATGGATTGCGATAATGTTTTGACTTGAATGGTTGTCATATCACCAGAAAGGTCTTGCGGGATTAGTGACCCCAAAGAGGCCATAGTGTCCGCAAAATGATTCGATGACCGAGGGAGTGCCTCGATGTCGTACCATTCAAGCTTTGCTAGGAATTTGTCCACAAGGGCTTTGTAGGCCTATAGAACTGGGCATTTACATTGGAATACCCCCTTGACTTGATTGACGATTAACAATGAATCACCAAAGATGTTCAATCATTTAATGTTCATGGTGATTGTTGTCTGAAGACCTATGAGCAAGGCTTCATACTCTGCATTATTGTTGGTGCATGGGAAATTTAATTTAAATGACAAGGGCATTGGAGTGCCCTGCGGTGTGAAGAATACTATTCCCATGCCACCACCTTGCTCACATTTAGAACCATCAAAAAATAGGGTTATGTCAGCCTGTGACTCAGGCTCATCAAAATCTGGCGATTCTGAGACATGGAAGACCCCATCATCGGGTAGTTCTATGACTAGAGGCTGATCGTCTTCGATAGGAGCCTCTACTAGTTGATCGGCTATGACCTGTCCTTTGATGGATTTCTTTCCAATAAACTCTATGTCAAATTCCATCAACAACATGATCCATTTCGTCGTGCGGCTACTATGATAAGTATGACTCATCATGTATCACAATGGATTCTCCTTAGACACAACATACGTCTTGTTGCTCAGCATGTAATGGCATAGCTTTTTGGTAGCAAACACCACTTGCCAAGTAGAGTTTCTCAACGTATGCATAGTTAAGTTCATAGCTGACCAGGGTGCGGCTAAGATAGTAAGTAGCCTATTCTTTGTGAAGTTCATTCTTCTGGGCTAGCATGGCGCCCAAGTGCCACCTCGGTAGCTGAGATGTATAAGTAGAATGACACTCCTGGTCTAGGTGGTGCCAATACTGGTGGTGAAGCCAAGTATTGCTTAATGTCATCAAAGTTTGACTGGCACTCGTCATCCCAGTGAAATGCTACCCCCTTATGCAATAATTTGTTCATGGGTCGGCACTTGTCCGATAACTGCGCTATGAAGCGCTTGATCGACGCGACCTTACCCTGCAGACTTCTGAGCTGCTTGATGGTAGTTGGGGGAAGCATTTCAAGGATTGCCTTGACTTTGTTTGGGTCCACCTCGATGCCTCACTTTGAGACTATAAAACCCAAGAGCTTTCCAGATGTGATGCCAAAAATGCACTTCTTGGGATTCAGTCTGACTTTATGCTCCATGAGGCGATCGAGGATCTTGCTTAAGTCACCGAGATGATTTGGGCGTAAGAGAGACTTGGCCAACAAATCATCCATGTAATCTTCCAAAGTTTTATGCATGTAATCATGGAAGATGTACGTCATGGCACGTTGGTAGGTGGCGCCAGCATTTTTAAGGCCAAAAGGCATGACCTTGTAACAAAATGTCCCCCAGGGCATTGTGAACGCCATTTTTAGTTGGTCCTCGGGATTGATACGAATCTGATTGTATCCCGAGAAACCATCCATGAGGGATAGCATTTCGTGGCCCATTGTAGCGTCTACCAATGCATCGATGCTAGGCAAGGGAAAATCATCCTTAGGACTCGCTTTGTTTAGATCACAAAAATCAGTGCATATGCGAATCCTCCCGTCAGGCTTCTTGATGGGCACCATGTTGGACAGCCATGGCGGATAATCCACGCAGATGACAAATTGTGCATCCAACAGTTTTTGCAATTCATCTTTGACCATCAAGGCCACTGTTGGGTGCATCTTGCATAGTTTTTGCTTAACAGGCTTGATTGTCGGATCAAGCATTAAATTATGCATGACTAGCTATGGATCTAGCCCCGACATATCTCTGTATGACCATGCAAAAACCTCCTTCTTCTCTTTGAGAAGGGCAATGTAGTCGGCTTGCTCTTCGAGGGATAAACTTACCCCTAGCTTGATAATCTATGGATTCATTGGATCTGAGCCGATGTCTACGTCAGTCGTCTCCTCGACCGACATGTGGGATCCATCTTCCAACTGGTGTGGAGTCGGGATCAAATGGATATCATTTGCTGAGTTAAGATCATCGTTGGGAACCTCAGGTTCCTCTTCAGCATGGAAGATATCTTGAGTTGGTCCAGGGGTAAAATGAAGCATTTTACCGAAAGGCCAGTACTCTGATGGGGATGGAGGTGAATTGACATGATCCCAGTCAATAGCATCTATGTCTAGATGCAAGGACCATGCTGGATCGGCCGGATTGTGGATGGGTGCGGTCAAGTCAATGGAGATCATGTTGATGGAATGATTTTGGTCTCCATTACCGTAGGTGTAGTTACTCGGACATCTTGGATGCTCTCTATGCTCTGGATCTGGCTCTAGAGGGATGGGCATGAATGGATCATCCCTATGTGCGGATAGGAAGACAGGGTCTACCCTCGGCACTGATGTCATTATAGGGTCTCGGGGTGGACGGTGCTCATCGTAAACTTGGAGCCACGGATCCAACACTTGGTCCCACCCTATTGGGTCTACGTACCACTCATGCCCTGGCAGTATGCCCATCTATTCAAATAGGTCATTAATCTCCAAGGGGCATCGATGCTGCATCTGCCGCATGTGATTAAGATATGCCATTTCTGTTTCATCTTCATAATCACTATCGGAGATCCAAAGGCCTTCGTTGGCTCCGACTGCTTGCGGCATTAAGGGCTCACCTTGCTCAAGCAAATTTATCTGGCCCCACTGTGGTTGTGCCACTCTCTGTGGGGGGACCTGATTCTCTTGACGTATCACTGGCTCGGCTGGAGCCTCTAGAGGAAACATTGTCAAAATATTCTCGTGATAGTCATCCATAGGAATCACTTGCGAGTGATTGTTATCTGAGTCGAAGGGGTCATATGATGTTGGCTCATAGTCTGACTCATCCTCCGAAGATCCTTCTTGACACTGTTGATATCTGCCCTGAAAGTGGGTCCCCAAACTTTTGCCTCTTTCTAGCAAAGGGGAAGGGCGATTGAGGTTACCAAGGGTGGTTGTTGACCATGGGAGATAATCCCCCAATGTGTATGTTGTGTTTGGGTTGGCATATGGATCTGATGCCAATCCACCCTTGTGGCCTATCCTCAGGCCTTGCATGTCTTCGACCAAGATGTCTAAGGGCAGGGGGTGATTGAACCCTACACCTGACTTGTCATAAGGCATTTGGTATCTTGGTTGACAAAGGACACGCACTCCTTGCTCATACCGGCCTAACCCGTATCCATGCCAATTGCATTGGCCAAGATATCTCAGAGCGAAGTCCGGGTTGGACAGATAGTTTACATCCTCTGTGAAAGGCTCTTCATCCTCGTCCTCTTGCATGCATGGCTCAGTGCCATGATCAAGGCCCCCATACACAAAGTTAGTCTGGTTTGGCGGGTAGCCTAGAGGAACAATTGTACCAATGGGGAGGCGAGGTCTCCCCATGTCTTGCATGGACTCTAGTGCGGGCGTTGCTACAACATTCCGCACCAGATACTCCCCCAGGCCCGTATTGGCCATTTCAATAGTGATTGTTGGCGACTGAGGGGGAGGGAACGGAAGCTCTTCTGGACTCCACTCCATGTGGGGTGGGCTAGGAGCTTCCACTTCCATTTTACTAGGCATCTCTTCGGTAGAGATGTTTGAGACTGATTGTGGTGCCTCTTCCAGAGGTTGTGCCTCCTCCAGGGGTTTCTTCCCTTTGTCCTTCTATTTGGCCATGATAGGTGGCATCATTGATGAAGGACCAACTGATGAAGATGGACCTGACTGGGGTTTTGGTGGATCTACCTTTGGGGATGCTTGCAAAATCAGACCCTATCGAGATGGATTCAACTGGAAATCCAAATGCGTTGATGGAAGGGTCGATTGCGGCATCAGCTACACTGCATTGCAGTACTTGAAGGGTTCTAGGTCTACCGGGACCACATGTACCTCCCCTTCAAATGTATACTTCAGACATTGATGTGCTATTGATGGGACACACTTCATGTCCCTGATCCATGGCCGGCCTAACAAGATGTTGTAAGCCATCTCACCTTCCAAAATATGGCACAATGTTGGTATCGTCTTTTGTCCTACTTGAATGGGTAGGATGATTGTGCCGACTGTCGAGCATATTGCATCGTTAAATGCTCGTAGTGTATATGTGGAGGCCGTGATGTGAGATGTCGATAGCTTCAAATGTTTCAATGCCATTGTAGTAATGATGTTACTAGACGAGCCAGTGTCTACCAACACCCTCTTATAGGGGATCCCGTTGACCCGCATGATAACGTGCAGGGGTGGATCCGCTATGTCATCAGCCACTAACTTCACTTCATCTTCCCGAAAAGTGATGACTGGCTCGGTGCATCTTTTGACATGCCCCACAAAGTTGTTGAAAGAATTTGGTTCTTGGGGCTGCAACTCGATAGCCTTCAATATCTCCATAAGAGCCTCCCGATGGGGCATTGATTGTTGAATTAGCTCATATATGGAGAGCCTAGCCGACGTGGTCCATAGACTTTGGGTAAGTCTAGTCTGAATCGTGGCCACGGGTCTAGGCAGAGGCAGCTGCGTAGGGTTCTGTTGAGACTGTGACGTTGATGGAACTTCTTTTGTGGCTACCGCGGGAGCAGCTCCTGGGTATTTCTTGTTCCTAGTCACTATACTTATCATCCCTACATACCCCTGCATGGGGAAGTTCTGTTGCACCTCATTGATTTGCAGGGGTTTTTCCTACGCCTCATGGGCAGGCAAGGGGTCTCTAAAAACTCCCATTTGCTGGTTGTTCGGTGCTACGGGGTTGTCTACAACCAATGTCTTGTTGTCAATCAGGTCTTGTATCAAGCCTTTGAATTTCCAACATGCATTAAGGTCATGTCCCTATCGTCGATGGAATTTATAGTACAAATCCTCCCGGTACCCCTTAGGCTTCGGTGCATTGGGATCTATGGTTTGAATTTCTGGGAGGTTGATCAAATTCTCCATTGACAAGCGATCAAATAGGGAGTCCCTAGACTCCGTGTAGGGTGTAAACTGTCGCCTAGGGCGACGCTACTGATTTTGCCCCTGTTTCTGATTTTCTCTTTCATAATTGTTAGGGGGCACTGCCTGATAATTAGCCTTTTGAGGCTGTATTTCTTGTGCAGGCTTAGGAACATTTATAGCAACTTGGTTAACCGTAGCGGGTTTTTGTTGCGTAGTCCCTATTTTGGTGTTTTTGTTCCATTCTTTTTTCTTAGGTTTGGCGATCTCGCCATCCTGTATCTTGATCTCTTCGATTATTCTGGCTTGCGCCAGAGCCTCTTCTAAGGTGGCATATTGTTGCAGCTACAATAGCACAGAGATCGATCTCAAACAACTTCTTGAAAACATTTGTGTAAGGTCGGACATAGGGGGAAGGTAGGGTAGCTTGGAAAGCAGAGTCCTCCATCGATTCCCGTAGGCCGCCATAGTCTCTTCCTCATACTTGCTCGAGGCTGGCCAAATCACTTAGTGACACCTTCTTCTTGGTGTTGAAGGTGAAGCGTTCGAGGAACGCATCCACTAATTGATCCAAGTTGTTGATGTTGTGCTTCGGCAATTGGGTGAACCAATCCGAGGCGGGGCCTACGAATGTGGTTATAAAGGTCCTCAACAACAAAGCATCATTGTCCTGAATGCCAAAGCATTGGCTCAGGAACCTCGTCACATGCTCTTGGGCATCCTCCTCACCTTTAAAGATTGCCAGCTGAGGCAACTTAAAGTGCTCAGGATAAGGAGGTGCAGGCATGGATGGATGCACCGGATGACTACGGAGTTGACGTAACGTGGGCTTTTGGGGCCCAATAGCTTTGGTTTCCATAGACTCCAAATGCTCTAGCAGCGCTTTGTATGCATCGAAAGACTTAATCTCTTCCTCTCTAATTTTCTCCCATTGTGGGTTGTGGGAGACTTGAGGCTTGTGGAGAGGTGGCCGGATAGCAACCCCTCCACCTTGATAGGGCATTTCGGCCCACTCTTCTTCTTGTTCATACTCCTCGTATGCTTCTTGAGGAGTCTCTAGGTGAGACCTATGACCATGAGTGGGTCCCCGCGGAGGGAGCCCATCATTATTTCGGGGAGTGGCCTCCCGTTCAGGTCTAAGAGGTCTTGGAGGCAGCGCTTGGTTAGGTCACGGGGACTTGTCTTGTACCAAGGGGTTACGCCTCTCATATGGTTCTGCCCTTTGGGTGCGAGGGGTCAGAACCCTCTCTGACATAGTGTTATTCAATAACTCATCTATTTGGCACCTAATGCGCTCTTTACTGAGGCGATATAAATGCTCTAGTTGCTGTTGATCTTGCTCAAGCTGCGTAATCTGCGCTTGGCGGGCGGCATGTCTGGCGACTTCCAGGTCGATCTGTTCCACCATATTGAGTCTCGAAGGCCTAGATGCCTCTCCCATGCACTTATCTCGGTCGCGGTGATCCGAGATCTCTACAGGTCGCTTCCCCCTATCGAGGTTGGCGGCATTTATTCGAGGCTCTGGCCTCGAAGGATGGTTTTGGTACATAGCAGGTGCGGAGGCGCATTGCTCCCATGCTGTATATTGCTCTTGAGGAAGATAGGGGTCTTCCTCATTCTCCCTTTCATAAGTGTGAAAGGGGCGGGCGGAGTTGGCTCGCCCTGTCAGAGGAGCCTTGTGCTCCGAATTTGTCCTATTGTTTCTGACAATGAGAGGAGGCAATGAAGGGATGATATAATCTTGAAGCCTCTCCTCATGGACCCTCCGTCGTTCCAGCACTTCATCGCATGGTGGCCACTCGTATCGAGCTTCTAAGGGAGCCCTTTGATCTATGTTGAGTGCCACATGTAAGGCCTCTTCCCGAAAGGGGCTATGACAGACGGGCGTGTCCCTATAATTCCATCTTGACCTGGACTGATGCGGACTCTCTTGCGGGTTAGACCGCCAAGGCGGTATAACTAAGTCCTTAGGACTATAGCGGAGGTGACTTGTGCCCCCCCTTGTACACTTTCTGTAGCTTCCGCCCTTGATTGGGCTTGGCTACGTGTGTACACCATGGTGGTGCTTTCCTACAAGCTATGTAGATTTTATCTCTTTTATGATTTTTTTTATTTTTTTGTTACACTAAGCAGAAATGAACACACACATACACAAATGGTGATTATCTCTTTTAAAGATTAATGGTGTGTCCTAGACTGGTTTTAGTGCGTTTTGATGATTTTGTTTTTTTTTTTGAAAGTTTTGAAGAACGTTTAAATGCATAATGAAGGCTCATATGACTCCCATAATTGGTCGCCCCTTCGATATACCATTGCCATGCCGATATACCAACCTCTCTATATACCCGCCCTTACGAGAGGGAAACTATAGGTACGTGAGAGCAGATGGTACGTGGAACGTAGGCGGTACGGAAGGGGGATTGTCCTATTTATGACACCTACCATAGAAGACTTATCCTCGCATGCTAGGAATCACCCCAGCGACACTCGATCAGCTTTCGTCAGGATTTACGTCGAGCAACAATGACAATCGGGGTAAATGGATGCAAAAATCAAGCCAAGGTGGTGATGAAATCCACCGTTGGTCTTGATCAAGGGCTGGGGTTTTACGACCAGCTCCTTGGTTTAAAAATGTTGCGTGAAGTGTGTGTGATTCTTTTTATTTAGAAAAATGAAACATGCAGAAGCAACTACTTTCCCTAAGAAGGCAAAATTGATAGAAAACAAAAATAAAAAAGCAGAAAATGACAGGAATAGTTTAGGACCCTTACCTTTTCTCTGCCTAGACTTGTTGTTTCTGATCCTCGGCCCTGAAACTGCATAGATAGAAATTCGTCCCTGGGTGAGATGAATTACAGAATAGGATTCGTCCTGGGCTGAGATGAATTTAAATTCATCTCAGGGTCATACGAATTCCAATACTGTATCCACCATAGGCTGGAATGAAAAATGGTACTTGTAAGCACAAAAAACACAAATTTTGATCAGTTTCTTGATCTCAAAAAGTAGGGGACAGAGTCCCACCGTGATCACCACTGAAAACACGAGATTCTGGAAGTGTAAAGGAAATACTAATGCGATGCATTCAAAATCCAAAATTAACGCTTAAAGTCCTATAAATTGAAATGCATGAAATGAAAGAGACGAATTGAACTGAGATAAAAGAAAGTATAGAAAGCACAACCCTTTTTATTTAACTCTCTTAATATCGGTTACAAAGATGCCTCCTCCCTTTTTAGGGGCTAGGAGCGTTAAATGAGTTTTGGTTACAATCATGACTTAGTGTTCCTCCTTCCGCGTGCCCACATGTAAAATGGGCGGGCCAAAGTGTTGCCACCGCTGGTGTTGATGAATCCTTGATCCTTGCTGCTCCTCCTGCGTTCAAAGAAACAACAAATCGTTAGTAGCACCTGTGACAAAAGATAAGGCGTTTGATCCTAAAAACCAATGGAGGATGCATGCATAAGATTAGCTAAATCGATAAATAAAATGACTCCAAATAACCTGCAAATTTGACAGAAACCAGAGAACATTACCAAAAGATCACTGCAAATGAAACAGTCAAGAAATCCTTCACCGATTCGAATTCACTCTGGGGCGGGACGGATCCGACTGTAATTCGCTCCGGGGTAGAACGAATTCACCTGCAACAAAGCACCGAAGTGATACTGCCAAAATGTCGCGTCTCGGGAACTCCAAAAGACCTGCAAACTTGGGGGTTAGCTAATTGGAGGCATTTTGGGAAGACCCAGATGGTCAGATTTCCCCAATTTGGCCTCCATCAATGGGAATTTGATGCCGCTACCTGCAAGTTAGTGAGAACAACAAAAGCGACAAAACATGATAAAAATTGATCAAAGCATTGTGAAATCAGAATTACAAGCTATTTAAGCAGCATAAGATGGAATGCTAAGTAAACAAATGACAAAAAGAACAATCGCCATGAATTCCCAATCATTCTTAAGAAAGAGGATTAGGCTCACGAAGTATGCGGGCGCCGGGCGGGCCACCCACCGTTGGGACCTGATTTCGGCACCAATCCACTTGGGATGGGTCCAAAATCTCTTGTAATGGGTTGTCAACAAATTGGGTGGGATAATGTGGTCAAGTGTCGGGTTTTGGATCCGGATTCACACTTCCAATAACCACCCAATGACCTCCCTTGCGAAAGAGATCAAGGATGTGGAAGAGGTGAATCAAAAGGGTAAAGCGTGGTATCAATTTGGCAGCACTTCGTTGCTTAAAATGCTTCCAACCTGTCCTCTTTTGGGTGAGAAAACTCACCTTTTTATAGACCCAAGGGGTCTCTTTGGATGGGCATGCATGGGCGCCATGTGGCAGTCATGCCTTCCCATGAGGGAGGAGAGTCCTCCCTGATTTGGGCTTCCATGACTGCCCCTGTAACAGTCCTTAACGCTCACCTTACTCACCTACACGCGCATGCAAGGCAGGAGGCATTAATGGACTGTCCTTAGCTGCCACTTGTCAAGATTTTTCTTTTTGCCCGTTGAACCTGGAATTCGTCCCACCTAGGAGCGGATTATGTATTCGTCCCAGGGGAGGACGGATCCCATTTTGAATTCGTCCCAGGGAGGGACGGATTCTGAGCAAAGTGCCTAGAAGGTGCCAAATTGATCCCTGACTTCCCAAAACTGCTTGTGAGAGTGGTTAGGACCACTGTTTAACCTCTGGGGGCTGCCCTTGGGGCTGTGTGTGTCAATGCGATCGGTGTTTGCAGTCACATAATCGGATTGGTGTTGTTTTGGTGTCTACATGACTACCATCCAAATCCAGTCTATAAAAAGCAACAACTTTACAAAAAATTTACCAGCACCCACTAGAAGGAGCACCAACTCTTGATTTATCTGCACCAACAAAAAGGAGTACCAACCCCTGATTTACCAACACCAACTGGAAGAAGCACCAACCCCTGATGCCAAGTACCAACTTGGAATTCAATTCTGAAACTAGAAGATTGATAGTAAGATACCTTTGTTTTTTCTAGACCCTGACTAGTGTTCTTCACCTTTGTGTTCTCTGCGCACTATTTTCTCTGCGCAATCACTTCGCACACTCTGCTTCACTATCGTCGAACTTCATGATCGTCTTCTCCCTTTTGTGCACTCTGCTTTCTTAGAAAAATTTGCACTTAGCATGATTTGATACGACTTGCTCTCTACACACAACGACCGTATATCACTCACATCGAAACTTGAAATCTCCAAACAACCCTCCTTTTATAACAAATTTTTTGTGATGAAAACCCTAATCTTAGTCGACTGTAAACCCTAATATTAGTCGGCTTTCATGACAACTGTAAAACCTAATTTTAGTTGGCTGTCAACCCTAATCTTAGTCGGTTGTCATTGGTCTTTTTCAGCTTCAACTTAACCATGAAAATTCAACATGTTGCAATATTGCGACACTTTAGATTTCTCTCTCTTTCTCCTTGCTTTAGCCCCCGAAAATACAACATGTCACGATATCGCGACACTTTTTCTTTTTCTCTCTTTCTCCTTACATCGGACCGTGAAAATACAACATGTCGCGATATCACAACACTTTTTCTCCTTGCTCTTTCTATTAGCTTTGGCCCACAAAAATACATGTCGTGATATCGTGACACTTTCGCCTCCGTACACTTTCTCTATTCCTTTGTCGCGAAAATACGATACTGCGTGATATCACGACAATTTTGATATTTTGCCTGCCTGCCCTTCTTGAGTCATGAAAATGTGACATGTCATGAAATTGTGACACTTCTGCTTTTGAAGTCTTGCTTTCTGCTTTTGTCATGAAATCGTGACACTTCTACCTTTAAAGTCTTCTTCTCTACTTTTGTCGTGAAATCGTGACACTTCTACTTTCGTACTTCACTTCTTTGCTTTTGTTGTGAAATCGTGACACTTTTGCCTTTGAAGTCTTCTTCTCTGCTTTTGTCATGAAATCGCGACACTTCTACTTTCGTACTTAAATTCTTTGCTTTTGTCACGAAATCATGACACTTCTGCCTTCGAAGTCTTCTTCTCAGCTTTTGTCACGAAATCACGACACTTCTACCTTCGAAGTCTTCTTCTCTACTTTTGTTGCAAAATCATGACACTTCTGCTTCTAAAGTATTGCTTTCTGCATTTGTTGTAAAATCATGACAGTTCTACTTCCGTATGCTTCCTCTCTTTCTTTTGTCATGAAAATGCGACATATCGTGAAATTGTGACACTTTTCAAACTTGCTTTCTCTCTCCTATTTTAGTCGCAAAAATGCAACATGTCACGAAATCGTGACACTTTTCCAACTTACTTTCTCTCTCCTATTTTAGTCACGAAAATGCGACATGTTGCCAAATCGCAACACTTTTCTTACTTGTTCTCTTTCTTCGAACTTGTCGTGAAATCACGACACTTCTTCCTGCTTTCTCTTTTTCTTCCAACATGTCGTGAAATTGTGACAGTTTTTCCACTTGCCTTTTTCTCTTCCAACATGTCATGAAATCGTGATAGTTTTTCCTGCTTCCTCTTTCTCTTCCAGCATGTCGCAAAATCGCGACAGTTTTTCCACTTGTCTTTTTCTCTTCCAAAATGTCATGAAATCATGATAGTTTTTCCACTTGTCTTTTTCTCTTCCAACATGTCACAAAATCGCAATAGTTTTTCTTGCTTTCTCTTTCTCTTCCTACATGTCATGAAATCACGATAGTTTTTCCACTTGCCTTTTTCTCTTCCAACATGTCGTGAAATTGTGACAATTTTTTTTACCTACTGTATATGTCGCGATATCATAACACTTTTCTTACTTGTCTTTTTCTTTGATCTTTTGCATATGGTCCACTTCGGTCTTCTTGGAAAATCACTGTACATACTTTGAGTAACCTTTGACCTCCTGTCTTCTGCATCTGAATAGCTTTTGAACTTCCTGTCCACTGCATCAACAAATCTATCTAACTGTGCTGACAACAATGACAATACTTTTGATGCACCTTGCTCAACTATCTCCCCCTTTGGAATTGTTGGCAACACATGTGCAATTTCCTGTAACTCTTCTACCCATTTGACAATAATACCAAAGGGCTACTTGAGACTCCCCTTGAGTCCATGCACAACATTTTTAGGCATAATTTATTACACTTAGCAAAAATCATGAGCATGAGCAAATAGATAATCAAATGCTTAAATGCTCCCCCTGAGAATGTGATCCCTGTAGCTAGTCAATTCTTCGGAAGTGTGACCACTCCCAATTTATTGCGAAGGTACTCAAAAAATTCCTTGGGCAATGGTTTTGTGAAGAAATCTACTACTTGCTCTATAGTTGGAACAAATCCAACTTAACCTCACCTTCCACAACTTTCTCCTTCAAAAAGTGATACCTGATAGCAATGCGTTTTGTGCGTGAATGCATAATTGGATTCTTGGAGATGTTAATGGCACTGGTGTTATCACACTTAACTAATATTGGCTCACTGAAACTAATACCAATATATTTCAGGGTTTGTTTCATCTACAATACCTACGTACAACATGTTGTCGTTGTAATATATTCTACCTCTGCTATCGATAAAGAAACTGAATCTTGTTTCTTACTATGCCATGCGACCAATCTGTCTCCAAGATAGAATGCACCTCCACTGGTACTATTTTTGTCATCTACACATCCTGCCCAATCTACATCTAAATACAAAATAAGGGTGAAGTCTTTACCTTTTGGATACCATAACCCATACTCCATAGTACCCTTGAGGTACCGAAGAATCCTCTTCACTGCTGTCATATGACTCTCCTTGGGATTAGCCTAAAATCGTGCTACCATGCATACTGCCTGCAAAATATTTGGTCTGGTAGCTATCAAGTATAGTAAGCTTTCAATCATAGATCTGTACATGGTTTGATCAATAGGTAGATATTTTTCATCCTTGCTCAACTTGCAACCTGTCATCATGGGAGTGCTAACTAGCTTACAATCCTCCATTGTGAACCTTTTTAACATCTTTTTTACATATTTAACTTGAGAAATAAATATGCCCTTCTTACTTTGATTAACTTGCAACCCAATGAAATACGACAGTTCACCAATCATTGACATTTCAAATTCTTTCTGCATCTTATTTGCTAAATCTTTACATGACTCATCTTTGTTGCTGCCAAATATGATATCATCTACGTATACAACAAGAACAATAAGATGCCCATTTTCTATTTTTACATACAAATTACTATCGACCATACCTTTCTTAAACCTTTGTTGAGTGAGATAGTTTTCTAGCCTTGCATACCATGCTCGGGGTGCTTGTTTTAAGCCATATAATGCTTTCTTCAACTTGCAAACCAATTTGGGATCATCACCAAGTTGGAAACCATCTAGTTGCTCAATATAAACCTCTTCTTCAAGTTTCCCATTCAAAAATGCTGATTTCACATCCATTTGATAAACTTTGAAATTCTTGTAGACTGCTAAAGCCAGAAACATTCTAATAGCCTCTAGTCTAGCTATTGGTGCAAAAGTTTCCTCAAATTCAATGCCTTCAACTTGTGCATAACCCTTACATACCAATATTGCTTTATTTCTGACTACTTGTTCGTCTTCATTCAATTTGCTTCAAAAAATCCATTTAGTCTCGATTATATTTTTATTTGTAGGTCTAGGTACTAACTCCCAAGTTTTGTTTTTCTCGATCTGATCTTATTCTTCATTTATTGCCTTCATCCAACTTTCATCTTTGCTTGCGTCAGTAACTTTTTTTGTCTCAATATTGGATAATAGAGAGTAGTTACTTACTACTCTTCTTTTTGTCTGAACACCAACTTTGGGGTCTCCAATTATTTTCTCTCTAGGATGATTTTTACTGCAATTACTGTTTTGAATTTCTTATTTTTTTCCACTTCTGAATCACAACTTAAATCATCTGAGTCAATTTTTTGTATCTTTTCCATTTTGTTTTCCTCATCTCCTTCAATAACCTCTTCATAAATTGGGTAGTTCGTTTCATAGCTAATTACTCATTCTCTACCTTCATCAAATTTAACATCGACACTGTCCACAATTTTCTTTAGCCTCTTGTTGTAGCATTTGTAAGCTTTTCTTTTTGACGAATAACCAAAAAAAATACCTTCATCTGCTGATTATCTTTAGTTCTTCTGATATAGCACTTGTTGCCAAAAACTTTGAGGTATTTTGTTGTTGCCCTTTTATCGAACCACAATTCATAAGGATTTTTGCTTTCATGTGTTCCCAACATGTACTTATTTTGGATATACATTGCAGTATGGACTACTTATTTCCAAAATGTATTTGCTACTCTACTTTCAGTTAACATAGTCTGTGTCATTTCCTGCACTATCCTGTTCTTTCTTTCTACCACTCCATTCTGCTGAGGTGTCCTGGCTACTGAAAACTCTGTCCTAATATCGTATTTTTCACAGTACTCTACAAACTCCTCTGAAATGAATTCTCCTCCTCTATGTGATCTTAAACATTTGATCATCTTTCCTGTTTCATTCTCAACCTGGATTTTGAAAATATTGAACATATCAAAAGCTTCTGATTTATGCTTCAAGAAAAATATCCATGTCATTCTAGAATAGTCATCAATGCACAACATAAAATATTTGTCACCATTTATGCTTTGTGTTCTCATGGGTCCACATAAATCAATGTATATTAGTTCCAAAGGTTTGCTTATGTAGTATTTTTTTCTTTTGAATGTGACTCTAGTTTGTTTCCCCTTTTGGCATGAAGCACAAATGTTGTTTGCAGGTTTGCTGATGGTGGGAATATCTCTCACTATCCTTTTTGAGGTGATTTTTACTAGATTATCAAAACTGATATGCCCAAGTCTCTTGTGCCACAACCAATTTTCTTCTTCCTGTCTAATAAAACAAACTCCTTTTGAAGTCTCTAAGAGCGTGTATAGGTTACCAAATGTCCTTGATCTATTTGCTATCAATTTTCCACTGTTTGTTTTTCTGACTTCACAACCCTGCTTCATAAAAACTACTTCATGACCTTTATCACAGATCTGAATTACACTCAACAAGTTATGTTTCAAAACATCCACAAACAATACTTCTTCTGACTTAATTTTTCCATCACTAATTTTAACTGAACCTTTGCCAACTATCTTAGCTCCATCATTATTTCCAAACTTAACTGAACCACCTTCATATTTCCATAACTTCTCAAATTTTTGTTTGTCACCTGTCATATGACTAGAGCATCCACTATCAAGTATCCATGGTACACATTTATTCTGTGCTTTGAATGTTGTTTGTACGATTAAGGATTCATTTTCTTCCTTAAGTCGCTCTTTTCCTTTCCACTCCATTTTGATAGTAGTTTTGGGCTCTTGTTTTGTCTTTCCCTTATCAGTAGTTTGTGCATGTTTTTCGGGAAGCTTTCTATTTTTTCTCATCCTATTTGGTTGAAATTTTCTTCCCTAAAACTGATTTGATGTAAATGTACTTCTACAGTTTCTTGTAATGTGCCCAAAATTATGACAGTTATAACACTCTACTGTATAATTCATCAGAGGAGAAAAAAAATTTCTACTGGTGAAATTCCTCGGTTTTACATTATATTTGTAGTCTGATATTTTATGTCCATAGTCATTGCATTTAAAACAGAAATCAGAAAAGGGATAATTGAACCTAGGTGATGGTATTTGCCATGTTGTCGTAGGAGCCATAGGTCTTCTTCTTATTTGATGTGTGACATTGGTGAATCCATCATTGTCAATTTTCCTTTCATGCCTGACATTATTGCTTTCTTTTGCATGAGACATTTTTCCTTGATCAACCTGTCTCTTATATTCATTCTTTATGGATTCTACATTTTTGGCCTTTGATCCATTTGATGATTCTCCTTCGATGAAACCCAAACCAAATTTGATGCCTGCAGGACTTTGGTCATTTATGATCTTATCCAGCTTCATAGAAATTTCTTCATGTTTGTGATAACAACTAATTTTCTTATTAATCCCTTCTAGTTGCATTCTTAAAACAACAATCTTTTATTCTAGCTTGCTGCAATAATCTATTTTTGTTCTTCATTCCTAGAGATGAAACTTTTCTTCTTGAAGTTATCTTTTCTAAAATTTGTTTTCTTCTTCCAGTCACTTCTTTCTTGGTGCAATCCTTCATCATTTTTGTTCTTCTCTTTAAGTGGACATTTAGTCACAAAATGCCCAATGCCTCCACAGTTTAAACATTTAAACGGTAACTTCCCTCTGTATTTTCCTTTTCCCTTTTTTAGTTTTCTAACAAAGTTTGCTTCCATTTCATCTGATGTCTATTCTTCCTCGAACTCTTGTTTTGTGTTTTTATTTTTAAGGTCTTTAAAAGATGCTTCTCTGTCTGTGGGTTTAGATCTTCCTATCCTCATATGATATGCAGTCAAAGAACCATACATCTCATCTATACTAAAATAATTTAGATTTTTAGCTTCCTCTATCGCTGAGACTTTAGAATCAAACCTTTGAGGAAGAGATCTTAGTACCTTTTTCACGATGGTAGAGTCTTCAATATCCTTGCTGATTCCTCTGATCGCATTAATGATTCCATTAATTCTTAGCATATATGCCTCAATATTTTCATCGTCATTCATTTTCAATGCTTCGAACAAAGCTCGATGTGTCTGTAACTTGGACTCCTTGATCTTATCGTCTCCTTCATGAATACTCCTCAGTTTGTCCCATATCTCTTTTGTTGTATTACAGATCATGATCTTTACTAGTTCACTATCTTCTAATCCGCACATGAGAGTATTTTTTTCTTTTGATTTATTTTCAAACAGTTTCTTTTTGTCAACCTCTTTTGGAGGAGTGATGGGTATTGTGTATCCACTAGCTACTGAATCCCAGATGTTGTAACCCAAAGCACAAAGATATGTCTACATACTGATTCTCTAGAATGTGTAATTAGATTCGTCAAACAATGGTGCTTTTTTTGATGAGAAGCCTTCACCACCTACCATTGTGTTACTTCCAAGATCACCCTAGCTGGTTAAGCTTGTAGAGGAACTTAGCTCTGATACCAATTGTTAGTATTACAATGACACTAAGAGGGGGGGTGAATCAGTGTAGCTTTTTAAACATACATTCATAGTTTTTAAAACTAAAATAATGAAACCTTAAAACCAGATAAAGCAAGTATCACAAAAGAACATCACACAACACAAGACTTAACGAGATTCACCAATGTGGCTACTCCTCAAAAATGACTGCTTGGACTACCATCCAAATCTAGCCTATGCAAAGCAACAACTTTACAAACAATTTACCAGCACCCACTGGAAGGAGCACCAACTCCTGATTTATCTACACCAACAGAAAGGAGCACCAACCCCAGATTTACCAACACCAACTGGAAGGAGCACCAACCCCTGATGCCAAGTACCAACTTGGAATTCAATTTTTAAAATAGAAGATTGATAGTAAGATACCTTTGTTTTAGCTAGACCTTGACTGGTGTTCTTCACCTTTACTTTCTCTACACACTTTGCTTTCTCTGTGCAATCACTTCACACACTCTGCTTCACTACCGCCGAACTTCACGATCATATTCTCCCTTTTGTGCACTCTGCTTTCTTAGCAAAATTCACACTTACCATAATTCAATACAAATTATTGTCTGCACACAGTGACCGTATATCACTCACATCAACACTTGAAACCTCCAAACAACCCTCCTTTTATAACATAATTTTTGTGATGAAAACCCTAATATTAGTCGGCTATAAACCCTAATCTTAGTCAACTTTCATGACAACTATAAACCCTAATTTTATTCGGTTGTTAACCCTAATCTTAGTCAGCTGTCATTGGTCTTCGTTGGCTTCAACTTAACCACAAAAATACAACATATCATGACACTTTCACTTTCTCTCTCTTTCTCCTTGCTTTAGCCCTCAAAAATACATGTCGCGATATCGTGACACTTTTTCTTTTTCTCTCTTTCTCCTTACATCGGACCATGAAAATACAACATGTCATGATATCGTGACACTTTTTCTCCTTGCTCCTTCTCTTATCTTTGGCCTGTAAAAATACATGTCGCAATATCATGACACTTTCGCCTCCATACGCTTTCTCTATTCCTGTGTCACAAAAATGCGATATTGCACGATATCGCGACACTTTTGATATTCTGCCTACTTGCCCTTCTTGACTCGCAAAAATGCGACATGTCATGAAATCGTGACACTTTTGCTTTTGAAGTCTTGCTTTCTGCTTTTATCGCAAAATCATGACACTTTTGCCTTCAAAGTCTTCTTCTCTGCTTTTGTCGTGAAATCATGACACTTCTACTTTCGTACTTCACTTCTTTGCTTTTGTCATGAAATCGTAACACTTCTACCTTCAAAGTCTTCTTCTCTACTCTTGTCATGAAATCGTGACACTTCTACTTCTGTACTTCACTTCTTTGCTTTTGTTGTGAAATCGTGACACTTCTACCTTCGAAGTCTTCTTCTCAGCTTTTGTCATAAAATCGTGACACTTTTGCCTTCAAAGTCTTCTTCTCTACTTTTGTCATGAAATCATGACAATTCCTTTTTGGAAGTCTTGTTTTCTGCCTTTTTCATGAAATCACGACAGTTCTGCTTCCGTACGCTTCCTCTCTTTCTTTTGTCACAAAAAAGCGACGTCACGAAATCGTGACACTTTTCAAACTTGCTTTCTATCTCCTATTTTAGTCGCGAAAATGCGACATGTCACGAAATCGTGACACTTTTCCAATTTACTTTCTCTCTCCTATTTTAGTCGCAAAAATGCGACATGTCGCAAAATCGTGACACTTTTCATACTTGTTCTCTTTCTTCGAACTTGTCGCAAAATCGCGACACTTCTTCCTGCTTTCTCTTTTTCTTCCAACATGTCATGAAATCGTGATAGTTTTTCCACTTGCCTTTTTCTCTTCCAACATGTTGCGAAATCGTGACAGTTTTTCCTGCTTCCTCTTTCTCTTCCAACATGTCGCAAAATCGTGATAGTTTTTCCACTTGTCTTTTTTCTTCCAACATGTCACGAAATTGCGACAGTTTTTCCACTTGTCTTTTTCTCTTCCAACATGTCACGAAATCATGACAGTTTTTCCTGCTTTCTCTTTCTCTTCCAACATGTCATGAAATCATGACAGTTTTTCCACTTGCCTTTTTCTCTTCCAACATGTCGTGAAATCGCGACAGTTTTTATTGCCTGTTGTATATGTCGCGATATCGCGACACTTTTATTACTTGTCTTTTTCTTTGATCTTTTGCATATGGGCCACTTCGGTCTTCTTGGAAAATCATTGTACATACTTTGAGTAACCTTTGAACTCCTATCTTCTACATCTGAATATATTTTGAACTTCCTGTCCACTACATCAACAGATCTATCTGACTGTGTTGAAAACAATGACAATATTGTTGTTGCACCTTGCTCAACATTCATTGCTGGTAATTTTAGCTGAGGGACCAACTTTTTCCTTTTCATACCTTTCTATCGGTTGTGAGACATGTGTTGAATTTCACTATGTACCTTTAGAAGTAGCCAAATATGGATTTTTATGCCCTCCCACAGTCATCCAACCATCCTCCTAAGGTTGAGGAGTGGGTGCACTCGGTGTGGTGGGGCTCTACTTGTCCCTGTTATGTGGCATCAAGGTATAATATTTGATCTTATGTTCTGAGGACTGGCATCGAAAATATATTCTAGGTAAATTAATGTTGAGGACCCACTGAGATAGCGCAATGTCACCAACTTGTATGTCAATGGACTCCTTGAAATCTTGAGAAATATCAATCTCGATGCAAACATATTTTTGAGGGTGTGCATGGAAATATTTTTATGCCTCCACCAAAATGACACACCCTAAATGGGTTGTTATGTGATTAAGAAAGGACCACAAAGATAGAGGGAGTCTTGGGAATTCCACCCACATAGGTACTTTAGTAGATCTTTCCTCAAAAATAAAAAAATCACGGGTCCAAGGAGAAAAAATAAGAAGAGAACTTCTCATGTACCAGGGGCCATGTTCATAAATCACCTTAACATAGATTGTTTCCGCAAAGCAAAAAAAAAAAAAACTTTGTAAAGTTTTGAACCATCGTTAGCTTTAATCCATGAGAAGTCCAAGTTGCACTAACCTAGGCCCTAACGGAAGACTCATTAGGGATGTTGCCAATGAAATACATGACAAGGGTGAGTGATTCTAAACTGTGACATGAAGAATCAAATTTAGGCAATGGAAGAATTAAATCAACAAAACGAGGGTTACCTTGTGGACCATTCTCAACATAAACCTACACAATCAATTGAGAGGAGTCATTATCGCATGCATTCCCTTCTGTAGCACCAATGCTATGCATTGGTTTGCCAAGATTGAGGACCATAATGATACTCAAAACCCTAACCCAATATCCATCACTTATTAGAGTTGAAACCCTAACTTTCCCAATCTATCTGCTTAATCAAGCATGATTTTCTTCTACACTTCATTGTTTTTCCCGCTCTGGCCGATGCTTTGCTCGCCTATCATGACATATTCTTCGAAAATGAACAAAAACAAAACTACTAGACTGAATATATTTTATTTTTGATTTATTATAATCATTATTATAAATTTTAGTTTATAAAAATATTTTTTTATTTTTTATTTGGTTAGTGTAAGAAAGTTTTACGACCAACGCATAGGGTTGAGCAATATTCTTTCAATAATGATCCTATAAAGTTGATATCTATGCTTATCAATAGGGAATTTGACACACAACCACCATGTACCCACCCTATCACAGACTCATCCACACCATGGTTTGAACCTTGGACCTACCAAAGAAAAACTAAAATCTAAACCATTACAGTTTTTAATTTAATTTATAGGTTTTTAAGATTTTTTTTAATGGAGAAATAACTTATTATAATTAGTTAAATTATGTTCAACCACCTTTTAAGTTTGTTGAATCAAAATATTGCGTAAAAAATATTATTTAATGTTTTTATTTTAATTTATAGTTTTAATTAGGTGATTTTTCATTTTTTTTTTGTTCATAAGAAAAAAATAATTTGTTAATTTTTTATAGTAATTATTATTTTGGAATATTTTACAATTTCATTTTTAAAAATATTTTTTGAATATTAATAAATTTGTTAAAAGTGTTTATGATGATAAAATTTGATTAACTAAAATAAATAGTTTGTAAAGAGTTTATTAAATTTTATTTTTACATATTGCATGGCATAGGTGTTTAAATTTTGTTAGTAGAAGGGATTAGTAAATTTTAATTAGTTGAAAAATTATAGTACATCTCCTGCCTTTTTAAGATTGACAACTTTTAATCCAAGCTTTAATAGAGGATGTGGGACTATTCTCCCTCACATCTAATCTACTACAACTATCTATGTAAAAAAAATAGCAATGTAAAGCAAGGATATATAAATATAGATACAACAAGCAGTATTGTTTGGTCTATTGAGACCACCATCTATGAGGATATCCATATGAAGTGAAGTCTTCTCAATTAAGTTCCCAATTAGCCATCACATATTCCACCCTATTATGGTCTCTAAAGATTTGTATGAACTCCATTGTATTAAAGCATTGTTGGCACATATGTATTTGCTTAAGAATTCTCTAAAATTTTCAATCTATATATTTTTGCATGCTTGGTCCTCTTAAGTGGTTAATCATAATTTGGGTATTTTATTCCACTTAAATTCTTCTCCACCCTACCTTAGAGCCTCCTATAATCCCCTTAGGATTTTAGGGTATTTTTTAACAAATATTAGATTGAATCCCTCATATTGACTATGATCCTTTGCTAGACAAAGTGGTTGTCTCTACCTTCCTTATTGAATATATTGTTATTTTTCTCCTTTCATAAATTACATAGAAGGAGAGTCATTCCCACCCAAAAAATATTCTAAGTGGGTTAGTCTATTTCCTCTTTTTTAGGCGACTCCCACTATAGTTGTTCTATCAAAGATATCTCAGACCAACAAATACTTAGAAAATTTATCATCTATTTTCATAGTTTATTTATGATGAGGCATTCTATAAAATGGTGAGAGATCATTTTATCATTTTTCCAACACATTTCACATCTAAAATGCTCATGCATCCCTCTTTTCATCAATTGTTCCTTTTTTAGTATCGTTGTACGAAGGAGAAGCCAAATGAAAAATATTAATTTAGACCAAAGGATTTATGCCCACAACTGTATGAGTATATCACTTAATGGGATTAGGTTACTCTGGAAAAGGGATAAGTATATAGAGGTAATTGTATATTCACTCTACTTTTTATTTCCCAACGAAGAGTATCGTCCTCTTGAGACGATAATAGTGATCTTGTATGGATGGTCCTATTAATTTCTCTTCTCTAATCCTTAGGTATTTGGATTGACCACTCCTCTATTGGTATCCATTGCCTTCCTACCTCCTAGCTACAACTTTGAGGCTTACCATATTTGCCTACCTTAACCCAATTATTTCTATGAATTTTCTCCATGAACTATCTCCAAGTTGAGAATTGAGTTATTATAGGAGGATGATCATCCTAAAAAATATATCTAGAAGTTACCCTTCTATCCATTATAAATAATCTAGAACCATATTTCCTTGATCATATCCTCTCCTATTTTGAGTCCATTAAGATAGGAGATCCTTTGCTATGAAGTAAAAACTGTATGAGGTCTATTGAGGTTTTATTCTCTTTATATTTTATCCCTAAAATTTGAGTCCCTAATTCCTCAAGGGATTCTAGCAATATCCAATATAACTTAGTCACCAGTGTCTTGTTAGTATGATTTCTAGTCCTCTCTCCTTTTTATTTTGGCATAAAGTATCTCTTTCCATGAGTGCTCATTTTCATTCATCCTTGACTCCATTCCAATGGAATCTAAAGCTTATTTTATCCAATTCTTTAAGAACCGAATTAGGGATAGCTAGCATTGAGGATACATAAATCCAAATCGTCTCATAACATTTAGGAAGAAGTGCTAGTCAACTCTATCATATGCTTTGGATAGGTCTAAACTAATAAATATAGAGGGTATTTTTTGTATCTATATAGAGTGGATGGACAATTGAGCTAATACTATCTCATACAAGATTCATCTTCCTTCCACAAAACCACTTGTTCTAGAGATAATTTTGTGAATATGATGTTTAGTCAAGTTTACTATGATCTTAATGATAATTTTATATAGTACATTACAAAGGGCTAGTGATTAGTAGCCAAATATGTGTTCAAACTCTTGGATTTTGGGAATTAATGCTATATATGTATTTTTCACCTCTTTGAGCATCACTTTGGCTATCCTATCCTCTTCTACCACTTCCAATAGTTCTTCCTTAAGGATATCCTAGAATTCTTGGTATAATATTATAGAAAATCCATCTAGTCCTATATTTTTGCATCTTCACATCTTCAAAACTACTTACTAAAGTTCTTTGGTAGTACATAGGGTAGACAGAGTTAAATTATCTCCCTCTATGATGAGAGAAGGAATATTTTGGATTACATCTTGTTATACCTCCTAACTCAATGGTTTTGCCTAAAATATTTGGGAAATGTATTATCTTGTTATATTTTTCATCTCATCCCATGGGAGTATTGAATCACCCACTACTATTTTTAGTAGAGATATGAAATTGTGCAGTCACCTTTTTAGGAGAGATTTATGGAAGAAGCTAGTGTTTCTATCTCCCTCCTAGAACCATTTGATCTTAGATAAATTTTTCCACTAGATATCTTCCCTTTTTCCCATTCCTTTAGCTAAGAAGTAAGCCTAGCCTCCTCCTTGGTTTGGAACTTAAGAATTTTATTTATTCATATACACTAATTTAGGTCCTAAAGTGTGGTTAAGATATATCATTTCTTTTTATTTATGTCATCAAACTCCTCATAGTTCCATGTTATCAATTTGGACTTGATATATTGAAGCCTCCTAACAAAATTGTACATCTCCATACCATGCAACGGTTTACCCTTTTGCCAACACTATTTAACCTTATCCTAAAAATTACTATCTCAAAATGATATTAGCTAGAATCTAAAAGGTGCATGACTAGGACTAGTCTTCCACACTTATACCAATACTAACCAATGATCTGATATATTATTTTTTGGTTTGATATCTACTAGATGAAGAGATCTAATAAGCTATGTTATGAGGTCAATAATATTGTCTAGAGTGTGATTTTCCCAAATATTCTCTTCTAATGAGAGGATGATGTTGAAATATCCACGTATAAGTGGCCAAGCTCTATAAAAATGATCAATAATATAAGCTACATTTCTTCATTTTTTCTAGTTTTCATCCAGGATTATAAGAGAATATACATTGATACATAAACAATGCTAATAAGAATGTCTAATATTGGCTAGTAATGCTAAAATTCCCCAACTTCCCATTTTTTGGTGTATCACTATATCTTTTAGATCCCAAAGACAAGCCACTACTACAAAAGCTCCTTGGGAGGTTAGGTATTTCACCCTACATGTTGGCCAAATATTTTTGAAAAATATCTACATCTCTTCTTCTAACACTTAATTTTATGGATGAAAATTATCTATGCTCATACACACATCCCACTGTCATTTGAAGCGATCCCAAAGCTAAACCACTATGGTGTCCCATAAGGACATGTTATCATCTTATAAGGAGCTTATAAATTTTAGTATTATAAAGTGTTTGGACTAGATTAATATTGACAACTACTTATAATAAAGGCATGCATTCCAAATTTATATATTCTTAATCATTACATGACATTAACCCAATGCATAATTTATCTTTATAATTCCTTTAACTTCTAGATTAAAGGGTATATTTCAACATATTCATTGGTATACAACATTAATTTTAAATTTGTCCTCTTTAAGGTTCAAGAAACATATGAAGATTATACTTTTAATTTGCTCCATTGCATGTCTTCATTGATTATTTGTAATTAAATTAACTAAAAATTATTTTTATATAACTAAATATTTTGAATTATATGATAAATATTGGAAAACGAAAGAAAATTATATTAAAATTGTATTTTTATTAATTATAACTATGGTTCATGTGATATATGTAATTTGCATATTTAATTTATTTTATTGTATACTTTTATTTATCATTTTGATAAATTATATTATAATTATTTACATGTTTAATAAATCAAGCAAACAAAGATAAGTGAGAGATTTCATGCTATAAGATATATTTTCAATTCCATTGGTAAAAGTTAGCATTTTTTTATTATGTTATATATATATATATATATATATATATATATATATATATATATATATATATATATATATTTTTAAACATGGTGGAATCGATAGCCGCCATGAATCCGGGTAGGCTATCCGGATTTTTATGGCCGCCACAGTATTCTACGATGTTCACCTTGGAAGCCGCCACACAGATATTCACGCTATCCGCCCCTATAACCACCATGCCACAATCATTTTAAACCTTTTACGCCATTGAAAGCACCAGGAAAGGGACAAACGTTCAATCCAACAAGGCCCGAGATTTGAACCTTGGAACTCCGCCCCCCTTATGGGGTTTGGTCAAACCAATTGGTCTACACCTCGGACCTAATTATGTTAAATTTGGAAGTGAGAAACTTTTGATTTAAAAAACAAAAGGTTAGAATGTGCTTCTTAAAAAATATTCTAAAGCCTTCAGTAATTTTGTATAGAAGTTAGGATTTAAATGAAAATAACAAAGCTAAGATTATGGTTTTGTGTATTGAGAAATTAAAATCATTCATACATCATATTTGGAGAAAATATGCTAGATGTAGTAACATAAAAAAAATGTGACAAATGACGCTATTGTCATGCATGAGCTTCTTCATTCGATCAAGTACAATGGTAGAGAGGCTTTCCTTTTAAATCTCGACATCAGTAAGGCTTATGACAAAGTGACGTGGCCATTCTTACAAGAGGTGATGAGGAAGTTTGGCTTTAGTGATCGGTGGGTCACCCTTATTTCGGCTTGCATTTCTTCATTTTGGTGCTCCATTCTAGTGAACAGATTGGTGTCTAGATTTTTTAAGTCTCACCGTAGTTTGAGGCAAGGTGATCCACTTTTCCTCTTCCTCTTCCTCTTTGTGGTGGAGGCTTTGGGGAGAGCAATTGGAAGGTTGAGCAGAGAGGTGGATCTTCATCCAAATATCCCATGTCTGCATGTATCTCATCACCAATTTGTTGATGGAACTCTGATTGCTAGTGGTGCATCGGTCTTTTTCGCCTAGGATATTAAAAATATCTTATTGTGTTATGAGAGGTTTGCTGGTTAGGAGATCAAATTTATGAAGAGCTTTCTCTACTTTGTTAACACTCCAAAATCCAAGCAATCAAATATTGTGAATATACTCAATTGTAGGATTGCCACATTGCCAACAACCTATCTTGGACTACCTCTCTTCATGGGGAGAATGAAAGACTCACTATGGGACCCTTTGATTGAAATAATCCAATGTAAACTAGCCTCTTGGAAAGGGGTGTTGCTAAGCCAAGTAGGGAAGGCGATACTTGTTCAAAGCATGCTCCAGAGCATACCCATTTATTTCATGTCCTTATTCATGCTCCTTGCTAAAGTAATAGATAAAATTGATCATATTTGTAAAACGTTCCTTTGGACTGGATCATATTTAAAATGCAAGTACCACTTGGTCGCTTGGGATCATATTTGCAAGAGGAGAAAGTTTGGGGGTCTTAATTTGAAAAGAGCAACACTTATGAATAGAGCCCTGGTTGGTAAATTAGGGTGGTTGGTTGCTTTGAACATCGAGAGACCTTGGTGTTCTATCCTTAAAGCAAAATACGGATTTAATTCTTTCTTGTCAGATGATCTCTCCCCAAGAGGCTCCATTTTTTGGAGAAGCTTAATGAAGATCAGGGACTTTATGAAGGCTAAAAGTAGGTGGATCATTGGTGATGGGAGAAATGTCAAGTTTTGGGAAGACCATTGGTTGAGGGAAGAGTTGTTATTGGATGAACCAAATCTCAGGGCTCTTGCTTTGAAAGCGATGGAGGAAGGCAAAATTTGGGTTTCTCAATATATGCCTATTGTCAATGGTAGGTGTTCGTGGAATTCTCATCCCTATTGGGTGTCCAACCAAAATGATTTGGTTAGTTGGTAGAGACTTTTAGTGGAACTTAATAGGTATACGATCAGACAAGACAATTCCAGAGACATTTTGATTTGGAGTGGGGAAGCTGAAGATGACTTTACTGTGAAATCGGCTTATTCCTTATTTCGAAAGATGAGGCTCCTTTTGCAGCAAATCTTATTTGGATTAAAAGACTAATCCAAAAGATCAATATTTATTTCTAGCTGATAGCTCAAAATAAAATACTTTCTTTGGAGAATCTTTGAAATAGGGGTCGCATTATGGTGAACAGATGCTATCTGTGTAAATCGGACTAGGAATCCATGCAACATATTCTCCTCAACTGCTCGTTCACATGGTAGGTATTTATGTTTATTTTTAATTGGTTTAACATTTATTGGGTATTTCCAGGTACGTTGATGGACAACATCCTTCAATGGTGTTCGCCATTCGTGTCCCAATTACTATCTTGGTTGTGTAAAATTATGCTTCCCCATGCGTGGTGGGGGGTGTCAAAAGAACAGAATGCCCATGCTTTTAATGACGTTGAGACCGATTCTGTTAGGGTGGGTACTAATATCATTAACATAGTGTCAGAGAATGTCTTGGCTACCTTTATGGGTAAATGATCCAAGGTGCCCTCCTCATCTGATGAAGTTGATTTGGAATTTAAATTGGGTTTGAGCCCAATTCCTCGCCCCTTGCCCCCCCGAACCTGATCCTAGAGCAAGAATTAAGTGGGTCCAACCAGCTCCCAATTGCCTAAAACTCAACTTCGATGGGGCCTCAAAGGGTAACCCCAGCAAGGCCGGAGTAGGTGGGATTGTGCGAAATGAGAATGGCGACATCCTCATGGCATTTGCTGAATCCCTTGGTTCCTAATACTTACACTTTGTGGAGGCTTGCGTAACTTATATGGGAGTGAAATTGTAAGCAAATGTTGGTTTTCAGAATATGGAAATTGAAGGTGACTCTTTGAACATAATCAAGATGCTCAAAGGGGAGTGTACATCTAGCTAGAACGTTCTCAATCTTATTGCCGAAGCTAGGATATTTTTGTACACTTTTGAATAGGTGAACATTCATCATGTGTTCTGTTAGGGGAATGCACTAGCTGATATGCTGCCCAACTGTGGTGTCCACTGTGCTACTTTTTTAGTGTGGAAAAATGATGTTCCAAATGACGTAGTCTCCCTTGCTAGGAAATAGGCTCATGATGTTTTGTTTTTGTAAGGAAGATTCGGACATCCCTTTGGCTCTCGTTGGAAGGGGTGTTCGGTCTCGCTTTGCCCTTTGATCGGAGTTTGTTAGAGTTTGTTTTACCTTCAAAGAATTGTGCTTTTATAATTTATCTCCGGAATAATTATGGTTATTAGGAATTAAACTCTCTTCATTCTTCCTAATAGGTATAGTATTTTGGAGATTTTATTATGGTTGAGATTTTGGTTGTATGTATAAGTTTGTGGGGACCCTTTCAAAACCCTCTGTTTAAATTAATACCAAAAAAAAAACAAATGTCTCAAATTAGATTTTTAATACAAACTCAATTGGTAAACTTGCATAATAAAACAAATAAAAGTAACATTAAGTGCAATTTACTTATTGTAAAATAGGGGTAAAAAATAGAGTTGTGGGATAAGAAAACCTTTAAATTCATTTACTTATTACCAATTATTTTTGTTATATGGATGCGAATTGGGTCAAATTTCAAATGGAGAAAAATAGAAAGAATTCAAAAGTAGTTGATAACAAATAATTTTAAAATTAAAGCATTATCCCCATATCATTATTTACATTGTGAAACATGAACTTTTCCATTAGAAGCAAAAGCTATGAGAAGACTATTAGGGAACATAAAGAAAATAAAAAGCATCAAGGATAACAAGTCTTCAAAATAGGTAATAAAAGAAATATTTAATATAATTAAAAATACTTGGAAAGAGAAACAACAAGCATTAATGAAAAATGAAACATTAAACTTCATGAGGTTCAAAACTTTAAAAAAGAATCCAACAAAATGCGAGAAAATTTAGATTTTTCATGTGAATAGAAAATCTAGAAAAAAAATACTATTATGTCAATGAGTTCAACCCAACCTATAAATACACAACTAAAAGAAGTATATAAATACAAATGTAAAACAAAAAATAAAAATGATTGTAAAGAACAAGTTCAAATCAACATAGATGCAAACTTAGGTAATGGACAACATAAAGAGTCATGGTTAGAATGAATATGTATTGTTTACAATAGGAACAATAAAGACCATACAAAGCATCTTTTCACTAAATGCAAAACCTATGTGAACATTAGGAATGCATATGAGAATATTTTCTAGGGGACATCATATAACTTTATAAAAAAATGAATATAGAAAATTTGTAAAACTTATCATTAAATTCAATAAAATTCAAAAAATGATAAAAACATTGAATGTTGTAACTTTACTTTTCATTTTTATCTTTAATAATATTAAAAAGTTTAATCCTTTAGATTACTTAAGAGTTATAAATATAATTAAAATGATTTCAGTTCATCATCATTATTTTGAATTTATTAATTAAATATATTGTTAACACATAAATGAGGGGGCTCCCGCTTCCACTCTCTGTCGTATTGATCCCTCTAAGCGAGAGGTCCCCCTGTATTTCTCTATTTTGATCTGGCTATTCCTTTTGGTTTGTATGCTCTTCTTAAATAGTGGGTGGTGTCCTTTGTTGGTCTGGGGACATTTCTAGTTCATTTTAGATTTATTGTGCTTTCGGTTAGCCATTGTAGATCTAGATGAGGTCCCTAAGGGGGATAAAGCTATATACCGATCCAACCTACGGGGGTCATTTAGAGCTTTCTTTGTGGTGCAGAATGTTCTGGTTGGTGGTCTCCTATTTAGCTTTGGATATGCATCTTGGTTTGGTGATTGTCATATTTTCTTGGGTTGGTTGTTAGTTGAGAGTCTTGGTCAGACAGCTCAACATGTCTTATGGTTTCAATTTGCCACTATATATCTATTTAGGGTCCTTGAGGGGGATAGGTCCAAATGTCGATCCAAAACTTGCTAGGGTGATTTTGGGGTGTTGTTGTTGTGGTAGTAGCTAGTTGTTTTCCTTGGCAGTGTCAAGTCAGGGTTTCAGGTGCTTGGGGAGTTTTGTGGTGTTTGTGGCTACAAAATTTCTTTCTTGAGATATTGCTTGGGTGGAGCTATCGATGTGTGGACTTGTAGTTTGACATTGTGGGTGGTTCTTGAAAGATTTTCAATGACCTTTTATGCTTTGAAGTGGTTTTCGTTATAGGGTCCTGGATTTTGACTTTCACTAGGGGTATTTTTCCCCTTTCGAGTGGACGTTTCAAGTTATAAACTTCTCCTGCTCACTCATGGTTTATCCTTGTTCGAATGACCATTTTAATATTAAATATTCTCTCGTTCGACCTTGGATGTCTTTCTTGGAGACCCAATTATGCATGGGTTTATGGGTTTATTCTCTCGTATCGCAAGAGTTGGTTCTTTTTTTTGTAGGATGGTTTTAGCATGGTGTAAATTTTCACTTAAATATTTACTGCTCTTTCTTATTTCATTTTTAGTTTCACTCATGTGTGGGATTGTTAGATCTGTAAATATGGTAGATGATACACTCCTACGAGAGTTATTGTGAGTGGTTGTTGTTTTTAGAAGAGTTGCAAGGTACCTTAGTGTCTTTGGTTAGTTTTCTTTGCAAGGGTCCTAGTTTCCAGTTTGAGCAGGATCATGTTTTTAATTTTCCTTTTAAATGTATACTGCTCTTTCTTCCTTTGCTAGTTGGATTCCTTGGTGTGTGGGTTTGATAGATTTATTTTTATGGTGGATGGTTTGCTCGTGCAAGAGTTGGTGTGAGCTATTGGTGTTTGCAGACACATTGCAAGGGACATTTTTGGTGGGTTCCACTACAAGGGTCCTGATATCTGATTTACAGCTTTCCCTTCTATAGACAGTTTGGGCAGGCTTTTCAAATTTCAAATTTTAAATCCTTTTTTGCTTGTTCTTTTCAACCGGTTTTTTCATTGAGATTGTTGCTCTTTTTGTTGGTTGTGTTGGTGGTTATTTACCCTTTCGAGGGTGTGCTTTGCTCCTGTTGGAGTTGTTGTTAAAGGTTGAGGGACACCTTTCAAAACCCTCATTTCTTGTGTTGAGTTGTCCTCCTTTTGGAGATATTGTAAAAGGTTGTGGGATACCTTTCAAAACCCTCTTCAAATTTATAATAGTATCAAAACATATATATATATATATATATATATATATATATATATATATATATATAGTTAACACATTGTAAATGAAATTAAAATATTTTATTTTATTTTTATTCTAATTCATTTAAAATTTAAATAATTATAACAACATAGGTCACTTGAAATCATAAGCTTTATTCCTTATAATAAATTCTTTTTTTTAAAAGAAAAATTAAAATTTGATTATATCATCAACCCAAACATTACAATAATATAGGAGCTAAAACTATAGCTATATCTTGTTGCAATACATAAAATATAAGCATTCATAAGTGAAAATGTCTACTATACAAAAAAATTCTTAACATGTCCTCGGTCATATCTTTTAAAAAAAATTCTTAAAAAATAAAATAAAAATGAAACATAATAACTTTTCTTAAATATTGTTATTTAATTTTAAATAAACATTACACGTTAACCGTCTACAAGGACCAACCTAACATTCAATGTGAGTTCAATTAAAGTGAAAAACCTGCCATTCGACATGACTACAATTAAAGTGAAAAAGCTACGTATGAAGTCACTTCAGAGAATATTGCATAGGACACACCACCAATCCGGGCTATGAACAGTCAACATTAAGTAGATTATCTTTGAATTATAAAATTATAAATATCTTAATTAAAATGAGGGTTTCTTTGAAATAGATCCATCTTCGAGCACGAATACGGTTGACTAATCGACAAATATGAAAAATATCGTCCCGCTCAATAATGCGTGGAGGAGAGATATCCTTCAAGCGTTTTATTAATTCTAAGATTCAGGTGGAGGAGAGATATCATTCAAGCATTTTATTAATTCTAAGATTCACACTGATATTCGATTACGGATTTTACCTTAAAATATTACCTTATCAAAAGTACCTCGCTCACAAAAGTTAACAAATACAGAAACAGTGCTGCATATGGTATGTTCGCTTATAGAACATGCAATTAAAGCATAATTCAACTTATAATGTACCGCTACATGTTCTTCTCAGATAATTTCCACTGCTTGATGTTCTTCTCAAAAAATTTCATTCAACTTATAATGTACCGCTACATGTTCTTCTCAGATAATTTCCACTGCTTGATGTTCTTCTCAAAAAATTTCATTCAACTTATAATGTACCGCTACATTTTCTTCTCAGATAATTTCCACTGCTTATGTTCTTCTCAAAAAATTTCCACTGCTTGCTCGTCCTAAATGGAGACTGACCACAGAAGACACAGTTAAGAAATCTGAAAATAGCCGGTTAGAGCATAGCCATTTAGGTTATTTAAACAATAAGGTTAGATGATGAACTCTATGGGTAAGTACGTTTTAACGCATAGGTTCAACCTAATTTCTCTGTCGCTTTCCATATCCCCGTGAAGGTGTTAAAATAACTTTTATTATATTTATTTCTGAACAGAGCTCAATTGTTTTTGTTGTTTTAAAGAAATCTTATGTTTAAGCTAGGGTTTTGATGGACATTAGGTTAGGGTTTTAAATATCATTATGTTCCTTAATCCAAATCACATCATTGACATTGTAGAAGGGAATGCATGTGCTTTTCTTTTCAGCAACAGCTTTAAGCAAACACACAAGACGACAACATGAACCAAGGTAGGTCACGTAGTTGTAGCAGAACGATGGGCACAAAGCAACCCAACCGCCCAACAAACCACTGTGACATCCCTGTCAACATCCAAACCATCTTGGCAAACTCTCGTGGTAACTCTTTAGCCCTTCTGCTTTAATTAATGCCATGGCGCGCACCAACCGGGACACTTCCCAAAAGGTCACCCATCCAAGCACTACTCCATCGAGAATTTCTTAACTTTTGGCAAAACACTGAAATGAGCACACTGAAGCTCCAAACAAGCCAACCCATTGTCTTGTCTCATCGCCACGGTACATCTGCCCATTTTCGACACGGGACCTTTGCAACTCGATAAATCGGTGTGTAAAATTTTGCCAACTCAAGCACACTTCGGCACAATTTCACATTTGCCAACCTTCTCCACACATAGAAGGATTTTCAGCACTTAGGCTCCTTGGTCAACCTTTTGAACCCTTAGAAGGTTGCCATCCTTAGGCACATTTCCATCACAAACCTAGACCAACCTAAGGCATAATGCTCCGATTGTGGAGGCAACAACATAGACATTTCGATTGCGGAACACCCTGTTCTCTGATTGTGGAGGACGACCAACATTTAGACATAATCGGTGCGAACACTTTGCTCAGGCTACTTGAAAAACAATGGACCTTAGTCGAAATGGCTCTAATACCAACTGTTGTATGCAGTTGGGTATCAGCAAAACCATCTAAGCTCTAATACCAAATTTCATTTTTGCAACTGACCCTTTGCTCTTCTCCAGGATAACTGTTGCTGCAATGACATACCTCCTGAAGCACAACACACAAAGAATCAAACCAAATTTGCTTGAAGAACAACTCACCAAATCGCATCTAATGAACTCTTCGCATTAGTGCTTCAGCTAGCTCATGAGTGTCCCCCCTCACGACCAATTCTTTCCTTTGAAGTCACATGATGATCTGAAAACTATGACCCTTGCTGAACCTGCATTCCATCACACAACTTTCATTTTTACAACTGACCCTCTACTCTTCTCTAGGATAATTGTCGCTGCAATGACATACCTCCTGAAGCACAACACATAGAGAATCAAACTGAACTTGCTCTGAAGAACAACTCACCAAATCGCATCTAATGAACTCTTCGCATTAGTGCTTTGGCTCACGAGTGTCCCTCCTCGTGATCGACCCTTCCTCTAAAATCATCTGATCTAGCAACTATGCTTCTGGCTGAACTTTGCATCCCATAATACAATTTGTCCACTTGCAACTGACCCTCTGCTCTTCTTTAGGATAATTGTCATTGCAATGACATACCTCCTAAAGCACAACCCATAAAGAATCAAGCCATCAGCTGAACTTGCATCCTTTCCTTTTGTGGCATTCTTCAAACTTTGGTGGTCTCTCCAAGACAGGACCGTGGTGAGCTCGACTCCCACCAACTCAACAAGAGCCCTTTATCCATCGAACTTCGACGGTCTCTCCTAGACAGGACCGTGGTGAGCTCGACTCCCACCAACTCGACATGAGCCCTTTCATTTCAGCAACAAATTTAAGCAAACACACAAGACGACAACATGAACCAAGGTAGGTCACGTAGTTGTAGTAGAATGATGGGCACAAAGCAACCCAACCGCACAAAAAACCACTATGACGTCCCTATCAACATCCAAACCATCTTGGCAAACTCCCATGGTAACTCTTTAGCCCTTCTACTTTAATTAATGCCATGGCGTGCACCAACCGGGACACTTCCCAGAAGGTCACCCATCCAAGCACTACTCCACCAGGAATTGCTTAACTTTTGGCAAAACACTGAAATGAGCACACTGAAGCTCCAAACGAGCCAACCCACTGTCTCGTCCCATCGCCATAGGACATCTGCCCATTTTTGGCATGGGACCTTTGCAACTCGACAACTCGATGTGCAAAATTCTGCCAACTCGGGCACACTTCGGCACAATGGCACACTTGCCAACCTTCTCCACACTTAGAAGGATTTTTAGCACTTAGGCTCCTTGGTCAACCTTCCAAACCCTTAGAAGGTTGCCATCCTTAGGCACATTTCCATCACAAACCTAGACCAACCTAAGGCACAATGCTTCGATTGCGGAGGCAACAACACAGACATTTCGATTGTGGAATGCCCCGTTCTCCAATTGCGGAGGACGACCAACATTTAGACATAACCGGTGCGGACACTTTGCTCAGGCTACTTGACAAACAACGAACCTTAGCCAAAATGGCTCTGATACCAACTGTTGTAAGCAGTTGGGTATTAGCAAAACCATCTAAGCAGAAGGGAATGAATGTGATAATTGCTCCTCTCAACTCACTATGCATTGAGAATGGTCGATAAAGAAACACCTCATTCTATTGATGTAGTTGATGTAATTCTTCCATTGCCTGAAGTTGATTCTCAATGTCATAGTTTAGAGTCACTCACCCTTGTGAGGTATTTCTTTGGATGCTCCCTAAAGAGTGTTCCCTTAGGGCTTGGGTTAATGCAGCTTGGACTCCTCATGGAGTCAAGCTAATGATGGAACAAAACCTTACAAATATTTTTTTTTGTTTCGCTTTGCAGAAACAATCCACGTTAAGGTGATTTATGAACATGGCCTTGTACATGAGAAGCTCTTTCCTTGTTTTTTCCTTGGACCTGTCATTTTTCTGTTTCTGAGGAAATATCTATCAAATTCCCTGTGTGGGTGGAATTCCCATGACTCTCTCTACCTTTGTGGCCCTTTCTTAGTCCCATAGCATCCCCTTTAGGCATGTCATTTTGGTGGAGACACACAAACTTTTCCATGCACACCCTCAAAAACATGTTTGCATCAAGATTGATATTTCTTGAGATCTCAAGGAGTCTATTGACATACAATTTGGTGAAACTGTACTATCCCAATGGGTCCTCTACATTAATTTTCCCAACACATGTTTTCAGTGCTAGACCTTAGCACACAAGATCAAAGATTGTCCCTTCATGCTGCAGAGACAAGCAGAGTTTCAAGAGGAGGATGGTTGGATGATTATGGAAGGGCATAAAAATCCATATTTGGTTGCTTTTAAAGGTACACAATCCAAGTCGGCACATGTCTCACAATTGGTAAAAAAGGTATGGAAAGGAAAAAGTTGGTCCCTAGGTTGAAACTATCAACAATAAGGCTCCTCAGTCTCAATAGATTCATACCCTTCTTCATAGTCTACTCAACCGGTTAGTCCTCTAGTATATTTATCCTTGGCTAACGCAAGGTGCTCCCTTAGCCTGAGAAGAGGACCTACAGAAGAAGATGTCTCTCCAAAGAAGCAGCTTAATATGACAAATGTTCAGTTAGGCAGTTATGTTCCAGCAACTACAATGTGTTGAAGTATCTTAGCGGCAACAAAAATATGTCATTGGATGCAAAGCCATCATCGATGAAATTAACTATTTCTAGGAGGAAGCAAAATCTAAAGTTCCCGAAAAATAATTTCAGACTTTCAACTTGAAAGTTCCAATAACTTTGTGGCATTGAATATACATAGAATGACAGAACAATAAATCTACTTAGTGCATAGATCTATAAGTCTACAGTTAATTTTTTTTTTGTTATTCTAGTTTATTTTTTCTATGCTTACTGTATATTTTGATTCAAACATTCTAATTGTATTCTTTCCAACTCTTTTTATTATAACCTCGTATAATTATTAGTTTCGATTAAAAAAAATCTTATTCCTTGGATTGAAAAGTAACTCCAATTAGACGCATTGTAATTGGATTGGAAACTAACTCCAATTATTGACACATTGCCGGTTTCCAATTATGGGAAACTGACAACTTCAATTATTGACACAGTGTAATCCGATTGTTTCATTGAATGTGTCTTATATCAACTGTTCCATTGAATGTATCTCACAAACATTACCATCAGAAAGATTGCAATTCGATTTGGAATTTATCACGCAATAAGACTTCTTACAATTTGACAACGAATATGACAAATGTAGTACAATTTGAGTAGTGTTTTCTTCTTTACGCGACAGCGACGATGAAGGATGCTGTTTGTATATTCTCAAGTGGTTCATGTTAATTTTTATTATATTATAAATAAATAAATAAATATAAATATATTTAACTTTTGTCGGCACTTCAAAATTTGAGAGACTACATAGATTATATGCCTCTACTTCGTCCAAAAGTGAGTTCAAGTCAACTATATAAATATATTTAATCTTTTTGTCGGTCATGTTGCAATTCTCCCTTCTAAATTTTTTCTTTGGTATGAAAGAACAAATAAAACCATAAAGAAGCCTTTTAGAGTCATGTTACAATGCTTCCTTCTAAATTCTTTCACCCTAATTTTTAAAATTTATATTCTTCATTTTCAATTTTTTTTAATCAATTTCTATAAAATCTTTTTTATTTGAAACACTTATGCCTTGAATATTTCATGTAATAATCATCTTTCCATTAATAATTATTATTTTTATTAAGTTATTCTTAGCCTTTTCATCAACTGGTTTACATATAATTATAACCTTAAATTTATTAAAAACTCAAATTCACATTTCTTCCTCTTTAAACACTTTTCTTCAATTTTTGTCGACTCTTTTAAACGAAGGTTTGTGAAGCCTTGCTCTTCTCTACTAGGAAGACATTGTAACTTCAAATACAAGTCCAAGATTCAAATCTAATAAAGGATAAAATTGTACACTATAATTATGTAAATAGAATTTGATTGGATAAACATTAGGTAAACAACATCTTGTACAAGGATTGTTTCATATGGCCTATGATCTTATGGAAGGAGGTCAGTTGTTTCATATGACCTATGATCTCATGAAAGAAGGTCAGTTGTACATTATACTTTGATAACAAAATTTTGGCTAGATAACCAACATAATCTCTAAGAATCATGTAATATGAAATTGAATGGGTCTCATGATGAGGAGATTAAAACTCTTAATAAAAGTCTAAAGTTTAAATTCTAAGAAAAATGTGTAAATGATGTATGACCTCACAAACATAAAAAAAACTAATTTATCTGAGTAAACATGAGATTAAAACTTTGAAAATCAATATAAAAAATTTTAAATTTGGATCTTGTCTACCCTTCTTGTAAATTGTGAAAGCATTGTACGGTATGAATATACGACATCATTCTCATAAGATGATTTGGATATATATCCATCAATTTATACGTCGGATCCGACGGCAGAAACGACACTTTTGACGGGCTGTACAAGCCACAGACGAATCGTCGGAAAATTCTACCGGGAGACAACTGTCGGAGGCGATTTGACGTCTGGGATGCCGTCAGAATACAGTTATCCTTTCTGGATGGCAAGGTGGCAACGTACATGCAAGCCATTCAATGCAGCCCGTGTTTCTGACAGACACCGCCCCTGTGTACATCTCTCGCAGATTTTGACGCGGGAACCACGAGGAAGGCCAGAAAGTTTTTTTTAAGGGGTTCACGAGTGTCCCCAGGCCGTCACTCGGTGTAGAAACTGCCAAAGTTACTTGAGTCATTGCTCTTTTTCTTGGAGGAAGAATCAGCATACAGGTAAACATAAGACTACATCACAACTACGTGCACTAAAAATTTTCCAGAATGTGATATCAATCTCACTTTCGGACGGAGTAGAGGCCGTCATTCATTTAAAAAATATAAATATATTTGATCTTTTTATCGGTTATGCACATTAAAAGATTTCAGGGATTATATGTTATAAAATTTTAAAGGGAAAATAAGGTACATGTACTCCCATAATTCTTATTTCATCCTTTTGAGAAAATAAAATTGTGCTTATATTTACGTATTAATTTTTTATTATATAATATAATTTATATTGTATTATAAAATATTATATAAACTATTAATAGGGAATATTGGTGGAAATTATCTTTATAATTAAGTGAGGGTTATCATTAAAGGGGAAAAGAATGAGGTTGAGGTTATGGAGTGGAATGTGTTGGGAAGAGGGAGTGAAGGGGTTGAGTTGGTGTGGGAAATTTTTTATAAAAGGAGGTGGGAGATGAGGTAGGTGTTATTAATATTGTTTTTTTTTAATTATAAAAATTATGGTTATGGATTTAATACATATTTTTTATAGAAAAAATAGATTATATTAATTTATTTTAAATTTTTTAAAGCATTTATATTATTATAATCATGCATGAAAAAAAAGAACAGAGAAAGTTTGATATATGATGAATTCAAGCACAATGACCAATGCAATATTAACACTTTCGTTGGTTAAAAAGGCCTTAGCATATGGGCTTTACTAAATAGATATGGTTCTCTATGTCTAGTTTAGAAGGAAAAATGACTGTGCAAAAACCTTTTAGCTTATTTTTTTTTGTTAAGATATATACTTTAATTTAATTTTCTTGAAACAACTAAACAAATGTGAAAGCTACTTAGACTGATTTTTTTAGATTGATTTTTTTTTTAAAGTAAATATCAAAGTGTCCGTGCACTTATCCATTTATTATATTTTTTTACTTTCCTAAAATTTTGTTATCTTATTAAAAAAACGTTTTAAATCCTTGGAGAATAAAAGTTAAGTTTAAAGTTAAATAAAATTAAATATTATATTAACTTTATTTGATAGTAAGAAGATTACTTTGATTCTATTTATAATAGATGCATTCATATTAATACGTTTATAAATATATATTACAATGAACAATTAATCAATGATTGATGATTTATAATAAAGGTGAATACAACAAAATTTATCAACTATCGACGTGTGTTAAGCAAGGTCAATATATTAAGTTTATCTTATCTTTTCATTTATGGTGTCACGTGAAATGGGTATAAATAAAGTTTAATAGACGAAAAGGTAAATCCAGCGTAATGATGAAATTATAAAACATACTTCTTAATCTTCAACTCAGAACATAGTGGCTATCATGTTTTACGGCATCAAAGCGGCAGACACAGGACACAATCCTTCACGAAGGAAAAGATAAAAATATATATTACGCAAATATGTTTATAAGGTGTACCTTAATTACGATAACTTATTGTGATTAAGTTTTGAATGTTCTATTCAACAATTATATGATAATCATTACCCGTACCTTTATTATTGTATCATCTTATACTGGTATGTTCTTAACAAATCTCAAACTGGCTAATTCCGTGAGGATATGATTATATTCAGGAAATATATATTTCTTTTTAATTTTATTTTAAAATTTTATAACAAATTCGGTCATTTGAATTTGACATTATAAATTGCAATATCAAAATATATTTAATTTTTTTAGTAATATCACCAGGATAAGACAGACTAGAACTAGACCTCATCAGACAATATGAAGCAGACCAAAAAAAAAGACTGCAAAAACCAGGACCCAAGAAGACATAGAAAGGAAGAACTGATATAGTTCTACCCCAAATTACCCATACCCCGAGCAACAGAAGTAGCAAGACGAGAAACATTTTTAGAAAGATCCATTGCCGATCTCAACGAACTCCATAATTTCCTTTGATTGATATCAATTAGCTTCAAATTCTGAAAGACTGAGTGTCTAATCTCCTCAAAGAGGCCTCCAGGGCATAAACCTCCTCAACCTGTTTCTCTTGATGGCAATCCCATGAAATAAAATCAAAAGCAGAGTGGGTATAAAGAGGGGAGGAACCATCATCCTCACCCCCTTTACTACGTAGACATTTAGATTTACATAAGCCACTACCAAAAGTAGTATGAGTGGGTTTCAGGTCCACCTTCACAGGCTCCTCCTTGATCTCTTTAGGGGGTAAATCAAATTTAATAGTGGGGCCAGCCGAGGGAGTATAAATACCCACATCAGAAGCCTTTCCCCACACTCCTTTAGTAGAAACTTGTATCTTTATAGAAACCTTCTCAGAACCCGTTCCAAAGGTAAACGAATAAATATCTTCACTGCAATCAGAGTCAGTCTCTAAAACCATCTTAGAGCCGCCACTAGTAGAACCAGGAGAATCCACCACCATCTTAGCGCCTCCCACTGTGGGACCTGGAGAATCAACAAAAGGCTTGAGGATTTCGTCAACATTTAAACCATGTTCCTGAAGTAGGGAAAATTGGTGCACCTAAATACGGATGACAAGATGCATATATATACTATGTATAAATAACATCAAATCAGAAGCATGCAAGTAAGAGGGAAAATGATAGCAAATAACAAGAAATGAAGGCATAATGATTTATTATTAATTCAAGTGGATCAAATCCATGTTACATAAGTGTCCCCTTGAGGTCTCAAATGATTGATACAACTGTTACAACATTCGGGTGCCCGAGGATCGAAATCCTTCAAGAGAATCTGGTGCACATCCAATGTCTTTTCGCGCACCCACACTCGAAGTGGGCATGCCAAAGGTTGTTTCCGCTTGTTATTATTGATCTTTATGTCCTATATTGCTTCCCAATGCATTATATGACTTACACCTACACACAAGGAAACTAGAAACACCAACTAGCAAGTGTGTATGATCTAAAACATGCAATCCTCATAGGCTAGAAATGAGCATATGTAGCGTGCCTATACCAAGTCAACTCCAAATGCTATGAAATTATAGAGGCAAGTAAAATAATATTTTTTGGGAAGATGTGACAAGAAATTGTACCGAAATTGCAACTGTAGGCGTGGCATAATCGCAGTGTTCTTCTCCAACCTACAAAACTCAAAATATACAATTTTTGCCCCTACACCTATCCAAAACACATAAAAATTGGGCTGTATGCATAAAATAGCATTTCAAGAGAATACATATGGGTAGATTTTAGAAATAGGTATCAAATCCTAATGCATTCTCCAATGGGTCCCACAAGCCTGTAAAAACTTCAAATCACAATATTTTGGCTAATATAACTCATAAAAGCATGAAATTTGAACTGTAACATCATATGATAATATAGAAAACACCTATTTAAAAAATTACAAAATTATTAACATATTTGTATTCGTTATAGGGTGGGATGAATAGGACTGTCACAAATTGGGGGGCACCTGCGAGGTGGGATGCCCACAAATTTTGCTCACTTTTTACCACCAATTCCACTATGGAATGGTCCAAAACACTCTAAGGGGTATTGTCATCAAATTTTGTGAAGAAATTCACTCATATGGTCTGGTTATGTGAACAAATTACGCCTCTTAGATCACTCGTGAACCTCCTTCGCTAGGTAGATATTTCGAGGTAAAATGGGTACAAACAGGTGAAAAGAAATCATAGAAGCACTCCATTAATTTATTCTAACACTCCTCTATATATATTGTGTGGAAAATGCATCCACTTTATAGCCACATGGGACTCATGTGCAAAAAGGCATGCGTGGAAAGAGGCGTCACTTTGCCACCGAGGTGGCATGCATTAAAAGGGGAAGAGAATCTCCCAGTTTGGCCTTCCCTATGAGGCATGGCATAAATATGCTATGTGCTCTGACTTGTAGGCATGGGTAGTCAGGATAAATAATTGTTACCAGGCACCACTTGTCCAGATTTATCTTTTTGTCAGTCAAATTGGCTATTCACCCCACCTTGGGATGAATGCTGCTATTTGCTCCAGGGTGGGATGAATAGGATTTGTATTCATCCCAAGGTGGGACGAATAGGAACAAGATACCAAAAGGTCCCAAAAATGACCTCAAACTTTCCAAAACCTTGCATAGAGTTGCTAGAACCATTGTATACCTTTGAGGGCTGCCCTAGGGGCCTTGGTATGTCAATTTAGTTTCTACTTTTGGTAGCATAATTGGATTAACCATATTTTAGTGTCTACAAATACCTCTTTTTGAGATGTGTTGTGTGCAGCACAACATTGAGCAAAAATAGATGACTAAAATGTTCAATTATTGAGGTTATTTAGTAACCTAACCAACTTTAGATGCCCCAATCCTAGAAAGAGCATATGTTCTTGAATCCTTGCTTCTGATGAGCTAAGGAACTTGCTTGAGCTTGGATATTGTTCTGTCATGAAGAGGTGAGGCCTATGATTTCATGATGTCAGCAATGTCAAGGGATTTAATTACTCTTTTGTGCTTTTTTTCTGCTCCAAGTAGGAGCATGATTATCTTTATCAATGATTATTTGAACGAACACAATTTTCCTGATTGAGTGTGTGCTTGTTGGTTTGGATTGAGTATGACTACCCCCTCAAGTGATGAGTTGATGAGGGAATTACTAGTGAGAAAAGAGATAAGTTACTTGACCTAGATGACTTTTTTGGGGTTCCTTCTTAATCCTGAGTGAATTGCATCAGATTTGACTTGTTTTTGGTGGGTTTTGGATCCTTTTATGTGGTTTTTGTGTTTTTTTGAATTTTGATTGTTTTAATTGTTTTTGATTTTTTTATTTTTGATGAAATTTCATGACCGGGCACCGAAAACCAACACTTCAAGAAACTTGCCTTTTCATTAAAAATAAAAAAAAAATAATAATTTACAGGCTTGAATGAAACAGCCCGCAGGCTTTACAATGGCCGAGTTCGGCTCTGTTCTTCCACTGTACCACTCCCCTGTTCTCCGGTCCCCCTCCCCTTCTCTGTCCATACAAAATTTTGGGTTTTTTTTTTTATCGAGGCCTCCGATCCTCCCGGCAATCAATGCCACCACCTAACAGAAATTCCCAATTCAAATTTCCCCCCTTGTCGAAGCTTCAAAATTCTCGATCATAAATGGGCCACCGCCCGATCTGCACTGCTGCTCGCATTCATGGTCTTCCTCGACCTGCAACCGCCGTCGTACCCTGTACTGCCGTCTCCTCCATACCGGCCATGCCCTGTTACAGTTGTTTTTCGTAAAACGCATCCGAAAGATGGTTCTCTCCCTTTAATGCACGCGGCTGCAAATTTAAATTCAATGATACGTGGCCTCCATCTTCACTTGGATACACGTATTCTCCCGCGTGCAAAATTTGCCATGCCTCCTCCTGGATGTAAAATATTTCAAACACGTGTCCTTCATAATTTTCAAGCTACACGTGGCTATCCACGTGTTAAATCCGGCCTTGCTCGACCGTCCACCATTCCCCTTTCGGGCCTTACCCTGCTCTTTATTTTCTTCAACTTTCGTGGTTGTCCATTTTTGTGCCACGTGTCGGCCTTTGGTTGGCCGCGATATCGTGACAGGTCACGAAATCGTGACCTGTCGTGATATCGCGACCGGAAGCGCCTCCTCTACGTCGAGCTCTTTGGGGTCACGAAATCGCGACAAGTCACGATTTCGTGACCCCCTCTTCTCCTTCCGCCTTTGTTTTGAAGACCGTCGCGATATCGCGACGTCGCGATATCGCGACAACTTACACTCCTCCCCGCTGCTTTGCAAAACGGTCATGATATCGCGACGTCGCGATATCGCGACGGAACCCGCCAAACAATACACTGCAACTTTTGGGGTCGCGATTTCGTGACCCCTCTCCCTTTTGCCTTAAAACTTCTTCCAACCAAGAATTGCCCCACAGAACCTTACTCAACACTGAAGTAAATCGATCAAAATGCAAATAACTTAGAAAAGAAACTTGTAAGATGCAAGGTTGTTTTACCGTCTCCGGATGCTCCTGCATCAGACACCCGGGGTAGATAGAGAAGTGATCTTCACTTCGGTGTTGTCTAGTCACCGCTTTCGGCAACATCTTCCGACATTTACCTGCTTCTGTAACCTGTTCAAATCCCGCTTCTTGGCAAGAAAATTTTCTGCCCTCTACCAGACAAATTCTGGCATTACTGCACACCTTCTCATCTTCGGTCTGCAATGGCTTCAACTTGTGCCGCATTCCATCTTTCACCAAGGAATAAGTATTTGCACGGCCATCATGCACTGCACTCCGATCAAACTGCCATGGCCTGCCCAACAGTAAATGGCATGCATCCATGGGGAATACATCACACAGGACTTCATCCCGGTATCTCCCAATCTGGAACGTGACTAAACACTGTTCCCGGACCCAAGCTCTGTGGTCCTTCCGCAACCACGCAATCCGGTATGGATGCGGGTGCCTCCTCCTTTCCAGCTGCAACTTAGTGACCATCTCCTCGAAAACCAAGTTGTCGGTACTCCCATTGTCTATAATCACATTACAGACTTTGCCCGCACTTTTGCACCGGGTGCGGAACAAACTTCTCCTCTGCTCAGACTTGTCTTCCTCCACCAGCATGGTCCTTCTCACAATCATGGCTTCTCCCTTTTCAGCTTCTTCAGAATGCTCTGAGTCAGCATCTTCAACTGCCACAACTGCTCTGGCAGGACCCACTGGCTTCTTGTTTGTCCTTTCTCGGTGTTGTGGGCACTCAAATGCCCGATGTCCTTCTTCACCATAATGGAAACATGTTCCTCGGAATACTCCCCTTCCATACCCGCGTCCAGATCTACCTCTTCCTCTTGGGTAGCCATCATCCTGAACTTGCGGTTTTGGGTCTTCCTCTCCTTTCTGATCCCGGCTACTGCTCTCCTCTTCCTTCTTCTCTTCCTTTCCTTCTTTCTTTCCACCGTTCTTTCCTCCCGGCCCTTTTGCTTTTTGCTTGTTGTCAAACCTTCTGTTCAACTTTTCTTCCACCTTTAGAGCAAACTGGTAAGCATCTTCTATGGTGCTTACCCGAACCAAACTCAACTCCTCCTGAACACTGGGCCTCAACCCATTAATGTAACGGGCCACTTTTTCCTTACTTGCTTCCAAATGCCCGGTTCTGATGGAGATTTTGTAAAATTCCTCCGTATATTCTTGAACTGTTCTGTTCATCTGCCTCAAGCTTTGCATTTTTCGTAACAGGTCCAGTTCATAGTCAACGGGGATGAACTATCTTTTTAATTTCTCCACCATTCTATCCCACCTGGTTATCCGCTCTTTTCCTCTTCGGTTCCTCTCCAACTGTACCCCCTTCCACCATATGCTAGCATGACCCTTCAGTCGGGTCTTAGAAAATCTGACCCGGTTAGGGTCTTCAACCTCTTCGTATTCAAAATATTCTTCTAAATCATTCACCCAGTCTATCAACTCCTCTGGGTTCAAGTTCCCGAAATACGTAGGAACTTCTAACTTCGGCCTCTTCCCGATCTGGGATATGGCCTTGTACAATCTGGCCTGGGCCGGATCTACATCTTCTTCCTCTTCTTCAAACTCATTCTCCTCTTCCACTTCATCCTCACTGTCTGCATCCCTTCTCGGCTCACGTCCTCTGCGTAGCTCTTCTTGCAGGGCCTGGACTTGCCGCTGCAATGCCCGAAAATCTTTCGCTGCCATGCCTCTTCCACCCATCGGGTTTCTTCTCGGAGGCATCTTCACCCAAACTCAAACCCTCCCACACGTCCTGGTACAACTGCCTCTCTCCTTCGGTGGTCTGTTGTACGCTCAGGAACTCCTGCTCTGATACCACTGACGGGGCACCGAAAAACCAACACTTCAAGAAACTTGCCTTTTCATTAAAAATTAAAAAAAAATAATTTACAGGCTTGAATGAAACATCCCGCAGGCTTTACAATGGCCGAGTTCGGCTCTGTTCTTCCACTGTACCACTCTCCCATTCTCCGGTCCCCCTCCCCTTCTCTGTCCCTACAAAATTTCAGGTTTTTTTTTTTTTATCGAGGCCTCCGATCCTCCCGGCAATCAATGCCACCACCTAACAGAAATTCCCAATTCAAATTTCCCCCCTTGTCGAAGCTTCAAAATTCTCGATCATAAATGGGCCACCGCCCGATCTGCACTGCTGCTCGCATTCATGGTCTTCCTCGACCTGCAACCACCGTCGTACCCTATACTGCCGTCTCCTCCATACCGGCCATGCCCTGTTACAGTTGTTTTTCGTAAAACGCATCCGAAAGATGGTTCTCTCCCTTTAATGCACGCGGCTGCAAATTTAAATTCAATGATACGTGGCCTCCATCTTCACTTGGATACACGTATTCTCCCGCGTGCAAAATTTGCCATGCCTCCTCCTGGATGTAAAATATTTCAAACACGTGTCCTTCATAATTTTCAAGCTACACGTGGCTATCCACGTGTTAAATCCGGCCTTGCTCGACCGTCCACCATTCCCCTTTCGGGCCTTACCCTGCTCTTTATTTTCTTCAACTTCCGTGGCTGTCCATTTTTGCGCCACGTGTCGGCCTTTGGTTGGCCGCGATATCGTGACAGGTCACGAAATCGTGACCTGTCGCGATATCGCGACCGGAAGCGCCTCCTCTACGTCGAGCTCTTTGGGGTCACGAAATCGTGACAAGTCACGATTTCGTGACCCCCTCTTCTCCTTCCGCCTTTGTTTTGAAGACCGTCGTGATATCGCGACAACTTACACTCCTCCCCGCTGCTTTGCAAAATGGTCACGATATCGCGACGTCGCGATATCGCGACGAAACCCGCCAAACAATACACTGCAACTTTTGGGGTCACGATTTCGTGACCCCTCTCCCTTTTGCCTTAAAACTTCTTCCAACCAAGAATTGCCCCACAGAACCTTACTCAACACTGAAGTAAATCGATCAAAATGCAAATAACTTAGAAAAGAAACTTGTAAGATGGAAGGTTGTTTACCGTCTCCGGATGCTCCTGCATCATTTCATAGAAGAATACATGGTCAACATTAGATGCCCCAATCATGGAAAGGGTGCAAATAATAGAATCATTGCTTACAAAAAGTTAAGGAACTTGATTTTTGTAGTCTTTGGCATATCGAAAAATAAGCTTAAGTCTAATCCTAGCCTTGGTGGTAATTAGGAGATAAACTTAATTCTACACTTTAGTTTTTGTGGCAATTGGAAGATAAGCTCAAGTCTCCACTTTAACCTTGGTGACTATTGGAAGACAAGCTCAAGTCTCCACTTTAGCCTTGGTGGCAATTGGAAGACAAGCTCAAGTCTCCACTTTAGCCTTGGTGGCAATTGGAAGACAAGCTCAAGTCTCCACTTTAGCCTTGGTGGCAATTGGAAGACGAGCTCAAGTCTACACTTTAGCCTTGGTGGTAATTGGAAGACAAGCTCAAGTCTACACTTTAGCCTTGATGGTGATTAGGAGATAAGATTAAATCAAATCCTAGCCTTGATGGCAATTAGGAGATAAACTTAAATCAAATCCTACCCTTGATGGTGATACGAGACAAGCTTACTAGTTTGCTTGAATTTGTTTTTGATCTCTTGGTTATTTTCCCTGAGCAAGGAGGGTGGATGATTGTATTTGGAAATGATTCATAATACAAACGTGATTAACATGATTAAGCTATAAATTTTTTATCGGTATTATACATGTTATTATGACCAATGGGTTTAATGGATGTCGTTGGGGAATTTTGGGTGATGAAAGGGTTTATGCGTACCTTTTGGGCTTTTGGGTGACCAAAGGGTTTATGAATACCTTTGGGGCTTTTGCGTGACCAAAGGTTTTATGGATACTTTTGGGTATTTTGGGTGACAAAATGGTTTATTAATACCTTTGGGTATTTTTTTTGAGGTTTGTTGCTTAATTGTTTGATTCCTAATTTGGGGAGGTATGATACCAATAATGTGCCCATTGATATTTTAAATTTTTTTTGTGATTTTCAATTGTGTGATTTTGGGCCTTTAGGCACATTATGCGTTATTGTTTATGGATGCATTAATGAATGCTTATCATGGATGCATGCATTATGAATACATATTTTTGTTTTTGTAATATGATGTGATTTTAATGGATGTTTATCATATATGCATATGTTGTAATATGATTTGATTTGATGTGGTGTATATGTGTGGATGCATAATGAGATGGATGAATTGATTGATTGTATGATGCAATATGACTAATGATTTGACACACTACATTAGCACCATAGACTATATAAAATTCATTAATCCTTTTTGTATTGTTTTTATGTAATTGATAGATGGAAATGTACTATTGTAATGTGATAAAATGGAATGAATGAAATGAAATGTTATAGAATGTTGATGAGGTTTTCATAAGACTCAACACTCTAGCTAACTGATCAAAAGTTGTATACTAACCATGCAAGACTTTTTGACAAGGTATGAATCTGCTAGGATGACCAAGATACTTCATATCTCTGTGTTTGCAAGTGAGTTCATTCTTGTGAGACACATAAGAATACCATCATTGCCATATAGGATATACACCATACCTATAATGAGGATCACCCAATGAATGTCACAATCCTAGGTTTTGTACTTAGTAGGATTAGACCACTAGGTAGTATAGGCTACCAAAAGCTAGCTCATCTACATGCAAACATTGGTCTACACACACGTAAAAGCTAGTGTGACAAACATATCATCATGTGTAAGGATAACACCATTTCCAAGTAGGCTATCCACAAAACCTGTAATGAGGATCACCTTATGGCTTGTCAAATGCTGAGAATTCTAGGGATTCAAGCTCCATGCCCTTATTTTCTTCAATTTTATTGGGATACTTGCTCATATGTAGTGATGAAAATCATTGTTTATTTTGTATTTTTTTTCTTTGAGCAAGGGATTTGGGAAGTGGTGATAACCACTATTTATTTTGCTTTTGATTTTTGTTTTTGTGGGATTTTGATTTTGAATTTGTTTTTGGGGATTTTTGATCTGAATTTTTGCTTTTTTTTTGGATTTTGATCTGGATTTTGATTTGTGATAGTGGTGAAAACCACTATTTATTTTGGGGTAATTGGGTAGGGAAGATCTTATCCTTTTGCCAATTCTTAGCATTCTTGAACCATTCACATAGGGGGATGAGCAAGATAACATTTTCACTTACGGTAACCTAGACCACTTTGTAGGTTTCATATTTCCTTGCACAAAACTTGGATTTATTAGTGTGAAAATGTGTTGGGATTTGAGGTATACAAGGCACAATCAAAGCAAGACTCTACCTTATAAAAATTAAGATAGCTTTCTATCTGAAAATAAAACTAGAAATGGGTGAGTGACCAAAAACTCTAATGACATTCTATAAAAAATGACTAGGTGAAGGGAACAAAAATAAATATGAAAAATGGGAAGTGTAGGTAGAAATGATAAGTGAAATATGGAATGATATGAATGATAACGTGAACAACATTGATTTTGAATGATGACTAGTGTATAGTATCAGTGCTAGACATGTGTGAGCGACTCTAAAATGTAAATTTCAATGATGAGCAAGCTTAATGCAAACGATGATAAAATGCAATGGGATGCAATGTGATGCAATGTGGTGTAAGGTAATATTTTTATATTTTTGATGTTTAATGATATTTTTTTAATTTTTGATTAATATAATATATATATATATAAATGTATGTATGTACATGTAGGTTGACCAATGGGCTTAGGGAATTCCATTGGGGCTTTTTGGGTGACCAAAGGGCTTACATATGCCTTTGGGGTATTTTGGGTTGACCAAGTGGGTTGCAAACACCCTTGGAGCTTTTTGGGATGACCTAGATGGTCATAGACCCCCTAGGGGTTTTTTGGGTTGACCAAGTGGGTTGTAGACACTCTTGGAGCATTTTGGGATGACTTAAGCGATTATAGACTGCCTAGGAGCATTTTTGGTTGACCAAGTAGGTTGTAGACACCCTTGGAGCATTTTGGGGTAACCTAGGCAATCATAGATCACCTAGGAGCATTTTGTGTTGACCAAGAGGGTTGAAGACACCCTTGGCACATTTTAGGGTGACATAGGTGATCATAGACCACCTAGGAGCAGTTTAGGTTGACCAAGCGGGTTGTAGACACCATTGGAGCATTTTGGGGTGACCTAGATGATCATAGACCACCTAGGAACATTTTGGGTTTACCAAGTGGGTTGTACACACCCTTAGAGCCTTTTGGGGTGACCTATATGGTCATAGACTATCTAGGAGTTTTTTGGGGTTACCAAAGGGTTTATAGGTGCCTTTGGATGGACCCCCTACCTATAGACCCATGTCTATAGATTTTGATATTCCTGTTTCTCTATTACAACATTGATCATTCCCATAGACTCTTGGGGTGGTGGTTTTTTATGCACTTGATTGGGATGCTCAACATGGTTAGCAGGTGTTGTTATGCACTTGATATCGAAAAGCATGATTGCTTGTGCCTCATACAATAGATTCAATATCAATTCTAAGGGCTTTAAAAATGAGTATATTGTCGTGGTGGCCAATGGTATTAGTCTTGTATTTGATTTATTGGATTGTTGTTGTCATAGTTTCTAGATGTATCTTGATAGTTGAGATTTTGAGGTAGCACAGGCTATGCAGGTCATAGAACACTAATGACAACCTGATTGATTGATGTTGGCTTTGGTTGTGGTAGGTTTTTTTTGGCATCCTTTGTCCACTCCTTCTTGTGTGGTTTTGCAATTTATCCCTCTTGAATCTTGATGTACTCAATTATTATAGCTTACACTAGAGCATCTTAAAGAGTGGGATACTGTTGGAGTTGCAACAAAAAGTAGATAGGCTTTCGAAAACTCTTATAAAACATACCAGTCAACTAAAACATGGGTAGTATTTATGGTAGCTAAGGAAGAAGCATTTGCCACCTATTGCCATAGTCGATGATTGACTCATCATCATATTGCTTCAACCCTTCAAGGTTGGACAGTGTCACCTTTTTCTTGCTTTTGAAGGTGAAGCGTTCCAAGAACACATCTATGAATTGGTCAAGATTGTAGATTCTATGCTTCGGGATTTGGTTGTACCACTCCATGGCTAGGATGGAGAGGGTAGTCAAGAATATCCTCAAGAGTAAAGCATCATTATCTTGTATTCCAAAGAATTGGTTCAGGAATTTTGTGACATGATCCTGTGCATCTTCCTCCCCTTTAAAGTCATATAGGCGGGGTATTTTAAACTATTCTGGATAGGAAGGGGTAGACACATAAGGATGGAGAGTTTGACTATGTAACTAGCGCAAAGTGGAATTCTGAAACCTACACCCAAAGGTCTTGTTTTCAATTGAATCTAGGTGCTCTAGCAATACCCTATATGCATAAGAGGATTTGATCTCCTCTTATTTGCTTTGACCCTGTGAGGGAGGGTGAGGGATATTAGGCTTATTACAAGGTGGTGGAACATCACCCCCTGCCTTGATAAGGTGTCTCAAGATATTCCCCTTTTGGCTCATGCTCAGTATAGGCCTCATAAGGTGTCTCTTGAGATGGCCTATAAGGAGGGGTAATCGCCTATGGAAGATGATCTATGTTAGGCCTAGGAGGTAAGTCTTGATTAGGCCTAGGAATTCTAAGGGGTGACATTTGAGATTGTATTAAATGCCTTGTGTGTTGTTGCATCTTATAGGTGCTAGGTGTAAGCACCACTTCATGTAATATGTTTTGCAATTGCTCTTGTTTTACCTTTTGTTGTCCTTGTATCTTTTGTTGATACAACCTTTGTAGATGTGCTCATTGTGAGTCCACCCCTTGTTTATTTCTTTGTTTTTGATCCAAATGGAGTTGATCCATATGTTGTTGTCTATTAATATTTGGCCTAATTTCCTAATGAGTATGATCTCGTTGCTTAGTTAAATGGGTTTTGTGTGCCCTTGTACTTGAAATATAGATGGATTTATCATGTATTTCATGCCCATTAGGATCTATTGCTCATTTTCCACACTCTCTAAAGGTTACACTGACCTGAGACTCTAGTCTATGATTCGAATCTATGTAGTTTGATTATATAGAGCCATCATGTGGTTGCACAAAGTACTCTTCAAGAGGACTAGCAGGATGACTTAAGTCTTCTTCCTCATCTCTGAGAAAAGATTCATATTCAATTTTGGATGTAAGATTTGTATGTTTAGTATTCATAGAAGCATGATGTGTGGATGTTGAGTGCTCTCCATGAGGAGTATGGGGGCGACTCGCTCTATCAAATGGGGTGGTTTGCTCATCTAGGCTAGACCATGGTGTACTCTCATGTTCACATTTTGATTGATGTATAGAGAAATTTGGGGTCTGAACCCATGATATTGACCTATTAGACCCCTGAATGGGCATATTATTTGCTATATAGAACTCTATCAAGGTATACAAATAAGGAAGTTTTCCTAGAGGACCTATGGGTGCTTCACTAGTAGGGTTGTCTTGAAGGTTTGCCCCCCTGGGATGATATTGTTGTTATGATAGGACCTAGGATGCAATTCATATATGGGAATGTCCTCTAGAATTGTTTGGATATATTCACTAGCTATGGAGATTGAATCTCTCTATGAATTGGAGGTTTTTTTTTTAACCGCATTTGGACCAAATCCGTAAAAGGGGGGTCCATCGACCATTTTTAGAAAATTTTAACTTTTCATAAAAGGTTATAAGTGTTATACCAAAATGATCAATGTGACGAGCTGATCACAATGGGAGATGACTCTGAAAAGTGACCTTCAGTTCAAAATTTTATATTTTTTAAATACTTGGCCCACCAGGGCTCATGCGGAAATGCCCACTTTTAGGATTTTTTGGGAAATTTTGAAGCATGAAGAGTTAGAATTCAACATTTCTACAAGAGGTGCAAAAAGAGATAACTAAGACAAAAAAACAAATTTTGCAGTTTTTGGAGTTGTCTAGACCATTTTATGACCGTTTTAGTGCAATTTTTCCCTATTTTTGACTTTGAAAATAGAGTAATCATAAAACCAAAATAATTTTTTTGTTATAGCTCTTATTTGCATGGTTATTCATCCATTGGATGCAGAATCAAAAAGTAGATTTTTACTTTTGAAAAATTAGCTTTAGGGTTTGGTCCCAGATCAAGGATCCTAGGTTGATTACCCAAACAACAAAGAAAAACACCAAGTAGACAACATGATTATCTCTTTTAAGGATTATATGTATATTATTATCTCTTTTAAATCTTAGAAACACATAATCAAATGATCAAAGAAGCACACAAGCAGACAATGTGATTATCTCCTTTAAGGATTAGATGTGAATTCCTAAGTTGTTTGATGTGTTTGAATTTGTTGTTGTTCTTGCTTTCTTGTTCGTATTTTGGACTTAGAATGAGGGAAATCAACCAAAGTGGTTACTAGGGACACTAGGTCCAAACATGAGGCCCTCAAAAGATTCTACGATACACTGCTTAAAACCAACAATGAGTGGAGGGTTCACATAGATCTTCCACTCTGAATTGGCAAGCGATTCCAATAGTGGGAGGGAGTTTGAACACTAGTGACCTATTCCATATTAAGAGAGTGCCCTATTCTATCTAAGGTATCTAGGGGGTAAGCTGGTGGAAGGAGGTGAAATCCAACATCACCGGTTTGAATTGGGGTTTGGTGATGAAATCCAACCTTACCAATGTTATTGTGATACGTGCAAGTGTGTGTGGTTCCTTTTAAGCTTAAATAAAGTAAAAAAATATAACACTCAATGAAATTTCACTAAATGCATGTAAAGATACATTTTTATTTCATAAAGGCTATATAAAAGACAACCTAGAAGATTTAACTCCTACATGATAACCTACCCATTGGGTATGCTGCAAGGAAGCAAACCACACCAAGGCATTGCTACTTGATTTATTTTTTATTTTTTATTTATTTATTGTTATTTTCCATTATGATAAAAGTAAATATATTCTTCTACATTTATAGGAAGCAAATAATGCAAGAAAAACTAAATTAAACAACCTATGAAGGTGTAAAAGGAAAACATAGAGTTTAGGCACTTACCCCATCACTTCTGGAACCTATCATTTATGGAATTATTATAAGAAAGCTCTTTGATTTCTATTCACTCTATGGTGGGATGAATATCAGGTCTGTATTTTTCCTAGGGTGGGACAGATTTGCATCCATCCCAGGGTGACATGAATAGGAGTTTGTTTCAGTCAAGAGCGACTAGAACCTTCAACACAAAAGATGAAATATGAGCTTCAAACTTCACCTAAATAAAAAGGAACTAGGTCCCATAGCGATCACCACTAAATTAGGAAAAAATAGTGCACCTAAATATGGATAACAAGTTGCATATATATCCTATGTATAACTAGAATTAAATAAAAAACGTGAAAATAAGAGGGAAAAGGATAGCAAATAACAAGAAATTAAGGCAAAATGATTTCTTATTAATTCAATCAGATCAAATACAGGTTACATATGTGTCCCCTTGAGGTCTAAAATTATTGATACAATTGTTACAACTTTCAGGTACCTGAGGATCGAAATCCTTCAAGATAATCTTGTGCACATCCAATGTCTTTCCGCGTACCCACACTCGAAGTGGGTGAGCCAAAGGTTGCCACAACTTTTTATTGCTGATATTTATGTCCTATGATTCTTTCCAATGTATTGTATGACTTGCATATGCACACAAGGAAACCAAAAATGTCAACTAGTAAGTGTGTATGATCTAAAACATTCAATCCCCGTAGGCTAGAAATGAGCATATGTAGTGTTCCTATACCAAGTCAACTAAAAATGCTATAAAATTAAAGAGGTAAGTAAAATAAGAGTTTTTGGTAAGATATCACAAAAAATTTCATCGAAATTACATCCGTAGGTGTGGTGTAATCGCAGTGCGCTTCTCCAACTTGTAAAGTCCAAAGCATAAAATTTCTACCTCTTCACCTATACAAAACACATTAAAATTGGGAATAATACATAAAATAAAATTTTAAGAGAACCCAAATGGTTATATTTCATAAATCAGGCTCATATTGAGTTGCATGCTCCAATGGGTCATGTAAGCCTTCAAAAACTTCAAATCGTAATATCTCAGCCAATATAACTCAAAAACGCATGAAATTTTAACTGAAGCATCATATGATAATATAGAAAACACGTATTTAAAAATAGTCACAAAATTATTGACATATTTGTATTCATTCTAGGGTGGTTTAAATAGGACTATCACAAATTGGGGGGCACCCAGGGGTGGGATGTCCACCAATTTTGCTCATGTTTTACCACCAATTCCATTATGGAATGGTCCAAAACACTCTAATGGGTATTTTAATAAAATTTGGTGAATAAATTCATTCATATGGTCTGGTTATGTGAACAAATTGTGCCTCTTGGATCACTCATGAAGCTCCTTCGCTAGGTAGATATTCCAAAAGAAAAGGGGCACAAACAGGTGAAAATAAATCTTAGCAGCATTCCATTGCTTTATTATAACACTCCTATCTATATTTTTTGTGGAAAATGCATCCAATTTATAGTTGCAAGGGGATCATGTGCAAAATGGCATGCAAGGGCATGCGTGGCAAGAGGTGCCACTTGGGCACCGGGAAGGCATGCATTGGGCACCAATTTGGCCTCCCCTATGAGGCATGGCATAAAAATATTGTATGCTATGACTTATAGGATAAATGTATGTTACCAGGCAGCATTTGTCTAGATTTGACTTTTTTTCATTTAAACTGGCTATTCGCCCCACCTTGGGACGAATTCTGCTATTCACTCTAGGGTGGGATGAATAGGATTTGTATTCATCCCAAGGTGGATGAATAGGAACAGGATTCCAAAATATCCTAAAATTGGCCTTGAACCTTCCAAAACCTTGCATAGAGTGGCTAGAACCATTGTATACCTTCTAAGGGCTGCCCTAGGGGCCTTGGTATGTCAATTTAGTCATTTATTTTGGTAGCATAATTGGATTTACCAGATTTTAGAGTCCACAGTTCCATATTATCCTATTCAAACACCAGCAACACAAGGCCTTGATGTATGGGGGCCTAATCATGATCACCTTGCACATTCAAAAAATACTTCTTCATAGACTAGAAAAGAAACAAAGGAATATTCATGCAAGATTTACATCGCAAATGATTTAAAAACATAGCATGAAAACTCCTAATTATCTCATAATAAGAATCAAGGGTGAAGTAGTCCATAATAACCCTAGCAACCAGGTCATAAGGAGGGGGTAGGTCTAGAGCGCTAAAGCCATTTTGAACCCTAGGTAGAAATTCCTCCTTTTCCAAGAAAAGATTGATATCCTACAACAAGGAGTGTCTATCACGATTGGGATAAGCTCCGTCTAACACCAATCCAGTGGTCCTGCTAATAAGCTCCACCGTGACCTAAAATGTCCAAGAGCCAATCCTGATCCATCCGTCTTTCTACGTAGCAACCATCTAGTTAATAAGCACCAAGCTATGTCCATGAAACTTTTGAATACACTCCAAGAGACCCCATTTTTCTATAATAGCTTTTACTTCATCGTCAAAGGAGATGGATTTTTTCTTAGATGAATAGATCTTCACCTTACCCATAATAACAACAAACCAGAATCTCCAAAACACAGATAGGAGGGAAAAAACCTAAGCAACTCCACTCGAACCAGCAAAATAACTCTGGTAAAGAATACCCTATGGCATACCAAGGTAAATGTATAGATTCCTCACCCCCGAAGGCAAAATACAAATGCCAGAATGGGACTTGGGAAGCACTGATGAGATAGAAAAAAGAGTCCTGGGAATTGGCACAAAGAAAATAGACCATCCCCATGAAATAAATCAGAAAACCATGCGATGGGTAGAAAAATAATACCCACCATAGGAAAGGACGACATAGGAAACATGAACATACGACAAATACAACCAAGAAAACTCCCAAGAAATAGGGGAAATAACCCCAAAACCACATGAGAAAGCTCTAGAATCTTACTCCCATATAGACCAGATGTCATCAACACAAAAACTCCTCCAACAAGTGTTAAGATCAACCAAGACACACTAGCCAAATGACTACCATAAAAGTGCCTTCTCATAGCAAAAAGGATGAAACTAAATAAGGTCCCAACTCCCTCAAGACCAAAAACTTTAGAATCTGACCAGTAATTGAATAGAATCAAGGCTAAATTCCCAAGGAGAAAAAAAAAAAGCACTAAGGAAGAGACTTTCTGACATAAGCATCCTCAAAGAATGTTCAAGAGACTGACAAAAAACCAGAAAGGCTTGCCACCCGAGCACACGAGGGAACGTTGGGAAGATAAGTTTAAAAATTATAAATTCAAAAAACAAAAGGGGGAAAATGTCACTCAACACCTCATTAAACAAACAACGAGCTAAGAAGACCCAATAGAATGATGCAACAGTCTGAAATAAAGGCACTCCATCATCAAGACAACTAAAAGCAAAGACCAACACCAACCAAGAGTAAGGAGACGCAACATAAGACCATACATAATCTGAAAAACATTAAGGTTTCTCATCATCAATAAGGTGAATGATCTTAGGAAAAAAATTGGTACGCAAAATCAACAGGCACTGACTAGATACGCCTAGATTTGCAAGGAAGTCGACCATCACATTCCCTTCTTTGAACTCATGCTTGATGATAATTTTCTCCATGGATAATAAATGGGCTCTATATTCATCAATTAAATTAGAGATTCACCATCCCGACTTGTAATCTCCTCTGAGCATATTAATAATATTTAATGAATCCCCCTCAATAATTGCCTTGTGAATGTCGAGATATTTGAGCATTTGAATTCCAAAAAATGAAGCACGTGTTTCAGCAAAGTGAGAGGATTGGACACCAATATCTTTTGCAAAGGCCAAAATAGCATTGCCAAAATGATCCCGAATAACACCCCCAGCACTGGCTTGGCTCGGATTGCCTTTAAACCATCCCAAAGGGAGCGGGGACCAGTGAATAGAAGCACATAAATTCAGAGTTTGTGGAGGTCTTAACTCCGAGCAAAAACCAAGAATTATCTCAACAACAAAATCAGGGCGGTCCCTAGGAATAGAGGGGAGCGAGTCCTTTAGTGTTGCCATCATGTTCTCTCCGACATTCCAAATAATTTTTTTGGCTTAAATGAAAAATGCCATCCTTTGTATTTTTAAACACCCTCGCATTCTGCTCCTTCCACACTCCCCAAAAGAGATGGGGAAGCCAAAATTTCCAAAAATACTTAAGATGGGGGAAATAAAAGGGTGATGCCCATTGTTGAACAAGGTCATAAATAGAATCTAGTAGCATCCATGTAAGCCCATCATGCTGAAGAGAAAAATAAAAAATATCCCAAAAAACTTTGCATTTGAGAAATAGATGGGAGGTAGATTCCCAGTCTTGCTTACATAGAAAACATCGATTTAGCAAATTGAAAACCCTCTTGTGCAAATTTTATATCGTGAGAATATTATTATGCACCACTAGCCAAAATAAAATATTTATTTTTGGAGTTAAATTCTTAATCCAAATCTTTGACCAGGTGAAATCACCACCTCCATAGGGACAAATGAGGTTATAAGTAGATTTTACTGAAATGAAGCCCTCACTATCACCATTCCAAACTAACCGATACACCACCTCCTCCTGTTGAATAACATACCATCACATCTCAGCAAGAAGAGAATCCCACATAATACGATCATGGGCTATTCTAAGAAAGGGGGGAAGGAGAAAAAAAATTATAATCATTCTTAAGAAGGATAAAATCAACCACCTTGCCAAACCCCACCTATTTGGAGAGTAAAAACACCTTCGTAAAATGAGGATCCTCCGCAAGGGGATGGTCTCTGAGCCATGGATCATCCCAAAAGGAAATGGACCTACAATTGTCAATCACCCAATTGCTATTGTTTTTTATGAAATCCCTAGATTTGATCAAGTTGTTCCAAAAAATAGAACCTCCAGAAGAGAGATGATCTGAAAGGAATTGTTGAAAATTGTATTTAGCTTTAAGAATACGACATCAGAGGTGATCCGAATTGGAAGCAACCTTCCAAGAAAGTTTGGAAACTAATACTTTGTTCATAACAACTACATTATTTAGATTCAAACCCCATTCCCTTTTCCTTTTATATATTTGCTCCCAGGAAATGAGATAGAACTTGTCCTTCAAATATGGGACAACCCAAAGAAAGAACTTACAAATACTATCAAAATTAGATGCCACCTTAGATCAAATATTGAATAGAGATAGAAAGTATATGGGGATACTTTGAAGTGTGATTTGAACCAAAATCACCTTAAAAAACAAGAATCCCTCTACACGAGTTAAAAAAAATAGTAGGGGATCTGCTAATCAACACCGAGAACCAAGTAGAAGAAATCATGGCCTCCATTAAATTAACCCAATAATTATTGAATCCAAACTTCCTTAAAACCATAAACAAAAGGGCCAAGACACTTTGTCATAAGTTTTTTTTATATCCAATTTAAGAAAGAAGGCCGCCCTACCACTCTTCTGCACCGAATGAAGAAGTTCATGGATAATGATGACACCGTCCAAAATTTGTCTCCCTGGCACAAAACCACTTTGAGAAAAATTGATAAGAGTAGGGAGGATGGATTTTAATCTATTGGCCATAGCTTTAGAAAAATAATTATAGACTGTATTACATAAGCTAATTGGCCTGAAGTCTCTAAACAAGGACACTGAGTCCTTCTTTGGGATAAGAGCAAGTAAAGTTAAATTCAAAGTCTTAGGGAATACCAGTGAACTATGGGAATGGTGAATAACATTACAAACATCCTCACCATAGATATGTCAGATCTTCTAAAAAAATAGGTTGGAAGCCATAAGGGCCAGGGGCCTTAAGAGGACCCATATATTTAATTGTTGATTGGATATCTTCATCATATAAGGGAGTAAGGAGAGCAGCATTCATATTATTACATACCAAGCATGGAATCGCCTCCAACATACTTTTTTCCATGTCTTTATCACAAACTAGCAAAAAAAATAAAAGAGAACCAAATAAGTACATTGCCTCTTCCCTTATCTCCATAATATTCGAAGTGTGCATGCCATCAGACTTATCAATCTCCCTAATTTTGTTTTGGCCCCTATGGTGCAAAGTAGAAGAGTGGAAAAAATGGGTGTTACGATACCCTTATTTCAACCAAAGCTCTCTAGACTTCTGTTTCGAGAATAATTCTTCTTTATCTTGGACGTTATGAAGGGCATAAAGAATACCTTTTTATTTCACAAGCATAATATCAGAATACCCTTGGAAATCAATCTAAGCCCAATTGATATCAGAAGAGAATTCAAGCGTTCTTTTTCCCAAAAAATATTCCAAAAAGAAAACTTATTCCAAAACTTAAGGTGCATTCTAAGCTTCTTCAACTTATTCAACAATTTGAACATGCCTATTCCAAAAAAAAGTTATTTCCACCACTCAAAAAAATTAGTCTCAAAATCTGGGTGACAACACCACATTACTTCAAATCGAAAGGGTCAGGGAAGAAACGAGAGCTCCTCAAGAATTTCTAACCATAAAGTATTATGATCCGATCCGAATCTAGAAAGGATCGATAAGGAGGCATCGCCAAAAATATCAAATGAGGAACTCAAAACAAATATCCTATCAAGCCTTTTAAGAATACTATTATTTCCTCCCAGACGATTGCTCCAGGTAAATTTAGCACCTTTGAGATCTATGTGACGGAGTATCGCTTGGTTATAAAAATCATGAAAATAAAAAAGACTCCGCTCATCGACAACATTACCTCCATGCTTCTTAGAAGGAAACAAGGGAGAATTGAAATCACCAACTACCATCCAAGACTCATGCTAAAAATTAGCCCTCATCTCCAATAAAAGTGACCAAAATTTACGTCTATCAATATAGGCATTCAAGGCATAAATATTAGACATAACCCAACACCTTCGAGACAATTTACACCAAAAAATGATATTGATAACCCTATTAGATGAAGAAATTACATGACCCTCAAACTTAGCCAAATCCCAAAAGAAGAGGAGACCGCTAGTCGAACCAGAGGCTTCAAAAGCCATAAAACCTGAGTCTTTCCAGACTACTTTCTGAGTTTCCTCCCAAGCATAGGCATCCAACTTAGACTCCTGGATACACAAAAAGTTTGGGGATTTCTCCTTTCATAAAGAAGCAAGTAATCATTTTTTAGAGGCACTATTAATCCCTCTAGTATTCCAAGAACACACCTTCATAAATAATTAAAATAAAAGATTCTTACCAATTCCCCCCAAATGAGGAGATCCAAACCCGTTAATCTTGAGTTTCCTGTCATCATTTTAAACTTCCATAACAAGGTGAGCTTGACCACCATTTGCCAAAGCCTCATCCATAGCCCTTTTCCTCCTTGAATTCACTGGAGGTATACCAACGTTATTTGACAAACCATAGTCCATTGGTCTCTTATGTTGGCTTCTCATTTTTGGGCCAGGAGAACCTTTCTCCATGACACGCTTAGGTGAATCACTCAATCTAGAGGTGCACCCGACATGAGAAAACATTGCTTCTTTAGGGGAAGCCACCTTCAAGGGATATGAATCCTGAATGAGGACCTCTAAAGAATCCTCAGTTCCAAGCATATCAAGGCCTTGAAATGAATTTGAAAGAGGAATATCATTACCAAACTCAAAAGGATCTGCAAATAACAACGCTTCTAGATTACTCTAAAAATACTGAGTCTTTGGAGGAGGAAGTGAATTCAGAACACCCTTTAGAGTAAAATTCAAAGGACCACCCCCAGACGAATGGGGCAATTGAGAAGATATATCACTTTTACCTTTTGAATCCAAAGAATTTTTCAGAGTATTTTTTTACCGAATCCTATTTTTCTTTGTCAGGGTTCTCCATTCATTAAATTTCTCTTGATTGGGGCCAACAACCACATGGGATTCAGAGGGAGCCCTTCGCTTCTTTTGTAGACACAAACTTTGATGATGTCCACCCAAGACACAATATTGGTAGGCCTAAGGCTTGTTTTCATAGATGACATATTGAGACCAAGTTCCTAAATGGGAAACGAGCTCCATCGCACTAGGAAGATCTTTTTCAATATCAACCATTAAGCACATCCTAACAAACTGACAACGAGAGTGAGACAATGAAACTTTGTCAAAGGAGATAAATTACCTTATGGATGTCATAATAGCTTGAAAAACACTCCCATAACAAATATAATTCAAGAATTTAGGAAGACGAACCCACATCGAGACCACATTAACTCTTTGAATTGTCAGGTTGAAATCATGGTCCCACCGATGAAGGAACAAGCTGCTTTTACCAAAGAACCAGAGTCCACCCTCCATAATCTTCCTCAAATCCTCCTCACAATAAATCATTATAAGGAAAATTTTACGAGGAAGCGATGCAATGTCAAGGGAACCACTCTATCACCATTTAGACAAGGCCTAACACCTCAGAGAGTCCAATTCCATATAACCGCCAGCCAAATTATCCACAAGATCCCAATATCCCTTCCTCAACATAGAATTAAGAGTAAAATTTGGGACATGAATCTTAAAAAAAATACCATCAACTATACATGGGGTAAACTCCTCCCCAAGAGGATCTCCCAAAACAACTTGGGCACAGGAAGAAAGGGGAGGAGCCTCGACGAGGTTCTACCAACAATCCCATGTTGAAACTTACCAGGATCGCACCATGGACAAACACCATTAAAGGTAGACTTACCTGACCAAAAAGGATCATCCACATTAATATCATCCACCACCATAACATCACCATCAACTCACTCACCAAGGTACCACATCACTCCATCACTCCAGACCTCTTAATTAATGTATTTAAATAAGAATAAATTACAAGGATAATAAAATTTTATAAATTAAAATTTTAATATTCAATTAACCATTTTAAAAATAATAAAAGTAAACATCAAAAAAATTAAATGATAAACTCTAATTTTTAATATTATTTTTACTAAATATATTTAAGGCTATCAAGTGATAAGAAAACTGACTACCCTTTCCACCTATGCGGATATAACGTAAGGCTATCGGCTCCGAGTAGTTTAAAAATGCATATTTACTTCTTATGTAAGGGAGCAATTCATTTGGGGCAGGTATCTTGAAGAAGAATGGCATATCTTAAGAATCCAACAGTGCCTGAGGGGTTATACATAGGCCTTGGGATTTTGCTCTTCAATTTTGTCATCTATATTTTTAGCAATTTTAGAGGAAATAACTATAAGGAAAGGAAAGAGGACAATAGAACAAGCAAGTATATACTAGTTATGTCGATGTAACTGTATGTGAACAATGAGATAGCAATGGATCATATTTTTAATGGAGAGAAGTAAATAAAATTTAAAAGTAGTTAATAATGGTAAAACATTGAAAATATGGCAGCTTGACGGCCACCAGGTGGAAAGAGGTACAAGCTAGCCCAACCTGCAGGAGTGATTTGGGGATATGGTTGCTATGCAATTGGTTCTGACTGGTGGTCCCCTATTTGGTTCTTGACCTGCCTGGCTTGGTGTGCATCATTTCCTTTTGGGTTGGTTACTTTCTGGGGATTATGGTCATTCGACTCTGCTTTTTTTCTTGGTTTCAGTATGATATTGAATATTCGATCAGGGTCCTTGTTGGAAGGGGATCAGACCAAAGGCCAAACAAAACCTGTTGGGGTGATTATGGGGTGTTGTTGTTATAGTAGCTTTTGGTTGTTTTCCTTGGTGGGTGCCAAGTCAGGGTTCTTTTTGCTTGGGTGGATAGTTTGTGGTTTTGGCTGCAAAGATATTGTCTCTAGATTTTGTGGAAGTACTGCAGAGATATTAAAAATTTAATTATATAAATGAAATTTTTAATATTCAATTAACCATTTTAAAAATAATAAAAGTAAATATCAAACAAATTAAATGATAAACTCCAATTTTTAATATTATTTTTACTAAATATATTTAAGGCTATCAAGTGATAAGAAAACTGACTACCCTTTCCACCTATGCGGATATAACGTAAGGCTATCGGCTCCGAGTACTTTAAAAATGCATATTTACTTCTTATGTAAGGGAGTAATTCGTTTGGGGCAGATTTCTTGAAGAAGAATGGCATATCTTAAGAATCCAACAGTGCTTGAGGGGATATACATAGGCCTTGGGATTTTGCTCTTCAATTTTGTCATCTCTATTTTCAGCAATTTTAGAGGAAATAACTATAAGGAAAGGAAAGAGGACAATAGAACAAGCAAGTATATACTAGTTATGTCGATGTAACCGTATGTGAACAATGAGATAGAAATGGATCAATTTTTTAATGGAGAGAAGTAAATAAAATTTAAAAGTAGTTAATAATGGTAAAACATTGAAAATTTGGCTCCCCGACGGCCACCAGGTGGAAAGAGATACATGCCAGCCCAACCTGTGGGGGTGATTTGGGGCTCTGGTTGCTATGCAATTGGTTCATACTGGTGGTCCCTTGTTTGGTTCTTGACCTACCTAGCTTGGTGTGCATATTTTCCTTTTGGGTTGGTTGCTTGCTGGGGATTATGGTCATTCGACTCTACTTTTCTTCTTTGTTTCAGGATGATACTGAATATCCGATCAGGGTCCCTGTGGGAAGGGGATCGAACCAAAGTCTAAACCAATCCTACTGGGGTGATTATGGGGTGTTTTTGTTATAGTAGCTTTTGGTTGTTTTCCTTGGTGGGTGCCAAGTCAGGATTCTTGTTGCTCGGGTGGCTAGTTTGTGGTTCTGGCTACAAAGATATTGTTTCCAAATTTTGTGGAAGTACTGCCCTCATGGTTCCCATCTTTGATGGGTGATTTCATTGTAGGGGTGGGTCCTTATTTTATGGTACTATTTGTTCTCCAGGTTTGTGGTGGCTCCTAGTTTTGTTTCCTTCCTTTCTATCAACAGCTATTTTTTCCTTCTTGTTTGAGGGTTTAGCTATTTTCACTATAGTTTTACTCCTTCTGGAGCCTTTGTTGGATTTTTCCATGCAAAGGTGTTTCTTTTCCTACAGGGGTCCCCATTTTTGGGGTTCTATATTCTTTGCTTTGGGCTTCAACTTTGTTTTATATGGTGGAATCTCGGTTTAGTTGGTCACTGTTGTATTGGAGCTCACATGTTCCCTTATTTTGTGATTGTGAAGTAGAGTTGCATTAAACAAACACATACAATCTAGAAAAGATAGAGAAAAATCTAAATGAGCCAAAGCTTTCATACATAATATTCCTCAAAGATAGAGCTTATAGAGACTAACTGGTTACAAATTTAAAATTCCCCCCTTTTGAACTTGTTTTCCCTTTTTCCCGCCTAAAACCATCAAAATTCAAATTTGAATTTTGGGGGCAACTTTTTGAGGTCATAATTTCGCGCTCGTTTACCCAATTGACTATTACAATATGTTTTCAAAAAGGGCACAAGATGATCTAAGCATGAAAACCTTGGATCTTCATGCCAAGGCCTATGTCTAGCTGAAAATCCTCAAATTTGACCTTTAACAACTTCAAAAATCTCCTACAAGTTAAACTAGTTTTAATAGTTTTACTAGTTTTACAAAATTAAATAATTACAATTTTTTTGGGTGATTGCAAGATCACTCTTACACCACTGGATGCTCCTGCATCAGACACCTAGGGTAATTTGGAAAGTGACCTTCACTTCTTTGTTGTTGGAAGAAAACCAAGGCGTTCAACCTCAACCTTCGACAACCAAGATGAATCTTCAACATGTATGCCCTTCCACTTAACCATATTTTCTGCATACCGCTTATTTTTGGTACTTTTGCTGATGCAGGTATCCAAGATCTCTTCTATATCTTCTGTATCTGGAGTAGATGCTAAAATACTCCACAATTCTGCTATTGGTCCCTCACCATTGTCGACCTCATGGTATTCTACCAAATCTAAAATATTAAAAACAGGTGATATGTTAAGCCCACTTGGAAATTCCACTTCATATGTATTTCCTAAATCCCATTTTTCTATGATTTTGCATGGTCCAAACTTATTCATTTTCATCTTGTTATAGGTTTTAGCAAGAAATCTTTCTTTTCTTATATGGACCATAACTTCATCTTCCACTTCAAATTCCTTAAACCGTTGCTTCTGGTCTGCTCTTGTCTTGTACTGAGTATTCATCTTAGTAATATGCTTCTTCACTTCTTCATGCAAGATCTTCAGATGCTCTACAAAGTCCTTAGCCTTAGCACTACACTTTTCCCCTGTATCCATATTCCTTAACTCAGAATCATTTCTTGGACTACTCCCATATATGATCTAGAATGGAGATTTTTTAGTACTCCTATTGATAGAATTATTGTATGCAAACTTTTCCTGTGGAAAAAACAAATCCCATCCCTTGGGATTATCTCCTACCAATCATCTCAGTATATTACCCAAACTTCTATTCACCACCTTTGTTTATCCATCAATTTGTGGGTGGTATGCAGAATTGAATTTCAGGTCTATCTTTAATTTCTTCCATAGGGTCCTTAAGAAATACCCAACAAACTTGGTATCCCTATCGAAAACAATACTCTTTGGTAGACCATGAAGTCATACCACCTATTTGCAAAACAACCCTGCAACATGAACTACATTAGTTTCTGGCAGAGAATAAAATGTGCCATATTTGAGAATCTGTCAAACACCACAAATATGGAGTCATTCCCCCTTTGTTTCCTTGGTAGGCCAAGAACAAAATCCATGATGATGTCCTCCCATGGTCTCTCTGGTACAAGTAATGGCTGATACAATCCTGTGTTTTGTCTCACACCCTTGGTCATCTAGCATACTCTATAACCTTGTACAAATCTCTTAACATCATGCTGCAACTGTGGCCAATAGTAATTCTCATTAACAAGAGAAATGGTCTTATCCCAACCAAAGTGTCCAACCAAACCTCCATTGTGCTTCTCCTTGACTAGATTCTCCCTCATTGAACTCCTTGGAATGTATAATTGATTTCCTCTTAACAACATTCCATATTGGATTAGAAAATACAACCACTTTGTCCTGTCCAAAGTAACAGGTACTAAGAAAGCCCTCCAAGCCTCTACAAAATCAAGATCTTTAGGGTAAAAATCCTTAAGTTTGTCAAACCCTACAACTTCCACCTTCATTTTTGTCAACAAACATTACCTTCTACTTAATGCATCTGCAACTCTATTTGACTTTCCACTTCTGTGCTTCAACACAAAGGTATAACTCTATAGAAACTCAACCCACTTCAAGTGCCTCTGATTTAGCTTCCCTTGGCTATTAATATACTATAAGGCTTGATGATCAGTATATAGAACAAATTATTTTGGAAATAAATAGTGCCTCCATTTATTCAGAGCCTAAACTATAGCATAAAAATCTTGATCATAAACAAAATATTTCTTCCTAGCATCATTAAGCTTCTCACTAAAATAGGTAACATGTTTACCTTCTTGACTATACACAGCTCCGATGGCACTACCACTAGAATCACAATCTACCTGAAATACCTTATTGAAATCTGGAAGTGCTAAATTAGGTTGCTCTGTAACATTATTATTCAACATATAAAAGCTCTTATCTGCTCCTAAGGTGCACTTGAATTCTTTATTATCCCCTCTCATTTTTCCTATTAGGGGTGCACAAATATTTGCTAAAATTTCTAATAAATTTCCTATAAAAACTTGCTAGACCATGAAATGATCTTATCTCAGTTATGCTCCTTGGAGTAGGCCATTCAATGATAGCCCTCACCTTTCTCAGGACCATTTTTAGACCTTTAGCTAAGATGAAAAAACCCAGATACACTAACTCCTTCTTCACAAAACTGCATTTATTCAAATTAATCAACAACTGCTTCTCCCTCAACTTCTCAAAAACTCTTATGATATGCATCGAGTGCTCTTCCAAGGTATTGCTAAATATTAAAATATCATCCAAATAGACAATGACAAATTTTCTTAAAAACTCTTTCAATACCTCATTCATTAGTCACATGAATGTGCTTGGCGGATTTGTTAGCCCAAATGGCATGACCAACCACTTATACAAACCCTCTCTAGTCTGGAAGGCTGACTTCCACTCATCCCCTTATCTAACACAAATATGATGGTATCCACTCTTCAGATCAATCTTTTTGAAGTACTTGGCCCCACTCAAACAATCCATAATGTCATCCATCCTTGGAAATGGAAATTTGTATTTGATGGTGATCTTGTTAATAGCTCGGGAGTCTATACACATTCTCCACTCTCCATATTTATTTGGTGCTAGTACTGTAGGTACTGCACATGGACTCAGGCTCTCCCAAATAAGTCCCTTTTTCAACAACTCTTGGACTTGCTTGTTTAGCTCCTCACTTTCTACAGGATTCATTCTATGGGTTGAATTATTGGTCAAACTAGCTCTCGGTAACAAATCTATATTGTGGTTGATCTTCCTCACTAGTGGCAAACCCTCAGGCACATGATCTGATATAATAACTAGAAATTATTTTAACAAACCTAAGAATTCTACTGGGGTATCTTTAAATTCTTCTTCCCTAACTCTAGGAATTAATGCATAGTACATATGCTCATGTTTCAAACCATCCAAAAAATTTCTTCCTTCAACTAAACATATTCTGGCACTACTACATACCTTTTCATCCACCTCCTTCAGGAGCTTCAGCTTATGGTGCACTCCATTATTTGTCAGGGAGTAAGTGTTGGCACACCCATCATGCATTGCACATCGATAAAACTACCATGGCCTTCCCAAAAAAAAATTGTAAGCATCCATAGGCAGGATGTCACACAGGACCTCATCACGGTAATTCCCAATATTAAATTTTACCAAGCACTGCTCACTGACCAAAGCCCTATGGTCCTTCTACAACCACACAATCTGATATGGATGCATGTGTCTCTTCCTCTCTAAATGCAGTTTGGTAACCATTCCTTCTGAAACTAGGTTATCTATGCTATCATTGTCTATGATAATATTACAAACCTTACGTGCACATTTACACCTTGTGCAAAATATGCTCTTCCTTTGATCTGGATCTCTCTCCTCATTCAAAAATACTCTCCTTATGATAAAAAAATTTGCTCTTTTTGCTTCTTTAGAGTGCTCAGATTTAGTACCTTCATCAACAACTACAGCTTGGGCATTACCTTCACGCCTCTTATTTGTCCTATCTTAGTGTTGTGGACACTCGTATGCTCGATATCCTTCTTCTCCACAATGGAAATATGTTCCACGAAATCCTCCTCTTCCAAACCCTCATCTAGACCTTCCTCTTCCTCTCCGATAGCCATTGTTCTAATAATGGGGGTGATAAGCATTATCCCCCTTTTGGTCCTGACTACTGCTAGATTCTCCATTATTATTTTGATCTTCATTTCATCCTCCATTTCTTCTTCAACCAGTTATTCCACCATGACCTCTTCCTATTTTCTTGCTGTCAAACCTTCTATTCAGCTTCTCTTAAACCCTCAAGGCAAACTGGTAAGCATCCTCTATGGTGGTCATCCTGACTAGACTTAACTCCTCTTGAATACTTTCTCTTAACCCATTAATATAACGGACTATATTCTCCTTTTTGGCCTCAGAATGGCTTGTTATGATTAGAATTTTGTAGAAATCCTTTGTGTATTATTTGATAGACTTTCTTGACTACCTCAAACCCTAAATTTTCTTTAGCACATCCAACTCATAGTCAGTTGGAATAAACTGCCACTTCAACTTCTCCATCATCCACTCCCATTTTGTTATCCTTTCTTTTCCTTGTTTGTTTCTGTCTAGCTGGACTCCATTCCACCATATGCTGGCATGACCCTTTAGCTTGGTCTTAGCAAACTTTACCCTCTCTATATCTTCAACCTCCTCATAATCAAAGTATTCTTCCAAATCATTGATCCAGTCAATCAACTCCTCTGAATCAAGATTTTCAGAATACATAGAAACCTCCATATTCGATCTCTTTTCAATATGAGATATGGCTCGGTATAACCTAGCTTTTGTAGGATCTACTACCTTTTCTTCTTCATCAAATTGGTCCTCTTCTTCTTCAAATTCATATTTATTGTCATCTTCTCTCCTTGGCTCAAACCCTCTACGTAGCTCCTATTGTAAAGCCTGAACTTGCCTTTGCAAATCTCTAAAATTTTCTTCTGGCACTACATTTCTCCCACCACCACAATTTCTTTGTGAAAGGCATTCTACTCACTCCTATCATAAACCCTAACCATAGATCCTGGTGTAAACTGCCTCATGTTTGATGATCTGTTTACATACTTAAAAATCCCGCTCTGATACCACTTAAAGCAAGTTGCATTAAACAAACACATACAATCCATAAAAGATAGATAAAATGCCAAATGAGCCAAATATTTCTTGCATTCTATTCCTCATAGATAGATCTTATAGAGACTAACTAATTACAAATTTGAAATTCTTCCTTTTTGAACCCGTTTTCCCTTTTTCCCGCCTAAAACCATCAAAATTCAAATTTGAATTTTAGGGGTAACTTTTCGAGGTCATAACTTCATGCTCATTGACACAATTTACTATTACAACATGTTTTCATAAAGGGCACAAGACTAGCTAAGCGGGGCAGGCCTTGGCTTTGCATCTAGCCAAAAATCCTCAAATTTGACCTCTAAGACCTTCAAAATCTCTTGCAAGTTAATTTAGTTTTATTAGTTTTACAAAATTAAACAATTATAATTTTATTTGGGTGATTGCAAGATCACTCTTACACCACTGGATGCTCCTGCATCAAATTGTGCTACTCTTGCATGTTATGTTGTGAGCTATTTATTTCTGGTGAGATGTTGTAGGGGACATTGTTTCTCTGGTTGACTTCCTCTATAAGGATTCATTTTTTTTGCCTATAGTGGTTTGTTTGGCTTCGTGGATTTTGTAGTCTTGTTCCTATGGTGGCGGGTTTGATTCAGTTGGGATTGGAATTATTTGTTGTATCTCTTTACAGAGTTGCAGGGGATCCTAGTGTCGGTGGTTTTCTTCGAGATCCTAGTGTTCTGATAAATACTTCTCTCGCTGGTGTTGTAGGATCTAGTTTCATTTTTGGGTTGGTTTTTGCAGGTGGTTTTGGGTGGCAGTGGTTTCAATTTGAAATATTTGAGCAGATTGTAGTGCCTTCTTTGGCTTTAATGTTTTTTGTACATATGGAGTGTAAGGTCGTTGTTGATGGGACAATGTCCTCATTGTTCCTGTTACTAGGGTTCACCTGTTCCTTATGGGATGGAGGGGCTGTTTAAATTTTATATTTTATTTTTCTTTGCATTTTTGAGTTTGTGAGGTCCGGGTGATTTCTCTACCTCCTCTCGGCTTTTCCAGCATCGTGGTTGTGATTTTTGTATATTCTTGATTGGTGATGTTGTCAGTTTACCCTTTGGGGTGGTGTTGTTAGTCTCCTTTTGGAGATCGTTTTTTGGTGGTGTTTGTCTCTCTCCTATTGGGAGTTGTTGTGTAAGGTTGTGGGTTTCCCATTAAAACCCTCTTTCTTTATATTACCAAAAAAATGTTAGAATAAGTGAATATTCTCTTAAGTTCTACTAGGATAGACACACTTGAGTTTCCACTCCTCCATGTATCAGGAGAACTCTCAGTGGTGTCTTCATCAGGTTTGATGAGCTATTGTAATCCAGCGACTCTCAATGATCAACTTTGCTATTTATACAAAGTTTATCCTTAGAATAAATAAATCGGTTATACTCTTCTCTTCATATTTTATGTAATTCTTTGCATGTCTTTTTTGGAAAATTCTAACATGGTACCAGAGCAGGATAGATTTTGCTAGCATTCTCTCTTGGAGGTTCTAGGAGCTGGTTCTTTGTATATTTTTGTTGGCCTCCTTTTTTTAAGGCCTTCAATAAGATTCTATATATAGTTTTTTTTTCTCAGCTATATTTTAAAAACATATTTTTTCATAGATTTGTTTTAAAATACAAAAAGGAATATATTCCATTTTTTGTTTTTTGAAGATCTTCTATGAAATAATCATACATTAATTATTTTTTTCTTATCCTTTAACTTAGAAAAAGGTTTTTTTTTTCCACATTGAAACTTGATATAATAGGAAATTTCCTATCATAAGTTTTGTTTGCAGGAAAAATCTCAATCTCGCTGCACTTGGAACATCGAGAAGGCTCGTTTTTTGTGCTAATCGCATATTTTAGGTGCCTTGGCTGCAGTGAACAACTCTATTCTATCTATCTAAGAGTGTACTCAACGATCGCAAAGGGAGGTTCCCTCGACACCCATCTTTGGGTGTCGTAGGCTGCACTCATGGTGCCTCTTTTCTGCGGTGTCGTTGCTTTTTGTGAACGTTGGAGTTTAATATTTCTTTATATCCTTTTTTAAATATGTTCAACTACCTCTTTCAGTTGAATTAATAAAAGGATATGTTCTATAGTGTACCATTTTTTAGTGACCATATTAAGAACCAGTTCATGCCAAATTTTAATTACTAGCAGCGCCAATTGTCTCCTATCAGTATGGCTATCTATAACGGCTACCATTGGGTTATTTTTAAGCTCGTCCTAGCCATTCACCTTGACCATTGCTATATTTGGTTTCATTTCATTTTGTCTATATTTGTTGGCAAATTTTAGGTGATTCTAAATCTTATTTTTCATTAAGGCTTAGTTTCTATACTCTTAAATTATTCTTATACATGTTTATTGAAGGACACTCACTATGATAGAAGGCACCCGTGGCATTAGAAGTGATCATATCAGCCATTCAAATCATCTTCCAAAGGACATCGCTAACCTAAAAAAAAAATTTGCAGCAAGAGAACTCCATAAAAGGAATCGAATCATCAACAAAAGGACTTTGTTGCCTATCTTCTCAGGCTCAGAGTTTTTTCATTTTGTTTCTAAATCTTTTTCTTTTGTAGGCATATCACAATGTTCCCTCTTCATTTTAGTACCAAAGGCTTTCGAAGTATTTTGTCTGAGTGTTCCCTCTAGTTACTTAGCATTGGTTCAGCCCTTCATTTTTTTTGAAGGCCTATCTCTGTTAAAATTTGTAATGCATCTTCATAAGCACCTTTGTTGTTGTCTTTAATCCATCATTTTTCAATGTATTTCCCTTCTATTTTGAAGGTTGACTCCTTTTTCACCTTTTATATTTTAAAGGCTTTAAAAGAGTCATTTGTAACCTCTTTAATACAAAAAAAAATCTTTTTTTTTGGAGGTGGGGGTTGTTCTAGTGCCTTCTTTGCACCAATTGCAGATCTGATGGGGCTTGTCTTGCGTCAATTTTTATTGTTCGCCTCCTTTATTTTTGTCATTTAAATTTGTTAATTTAATTTAATTTCTTTTCCAAAATTTCTTTACTATAAATATAGAGATATTTAGTGGATGATAAGAATTTCTTTCCTTTCTTCCAAACTTCTATAAAGAATTTTTTTTGGTAATCAATTTGTTTATATATCTTGCTTAATTAATAAATAAATTGATTTCAATATTTCTAGTCATTCTTTATTTTCTAATTAAAAATATCTCTAGATGGAATCTTTCAAATTCGTAAGAGAGGAAGAGGTCTCCGCCATGATCTGCTCCATCTGGGAGGAAAGCTAACGAGGGTCGCGTTGCGTAGATCTGAGCAAGACTATCTTTTCCCTCTCGCTAAATATTGTTTGCAGAATGTCCGCCAGCAGAACGTTCTCCGACAATGAGTTAAGTGGGTGCCACAGGTTTAAAACAATGATAGACGAAATATTCGATGTCGTTGGTGCTTTTACCGTTGGAGACTTCATTCCTTGGCTCCAATGGTTCGATTTGCAACGTATCCAACGTCGCATGAAGAAGGTTCATGGAGTATATGATAAATTCGCTGAGAAAGTAATCGATGAGCACGTGAGTAGGAGAAGAAAGTTGAGTGAAGAATAGCCAGAGCTAGGAGGTCACGTGAAAGATTTCGTAGATGTGTTGCTCGACATGATGGAGGCTGAAACCGAGAGTACGGAGATGAAAATCACAAGGGTTCACATCAAAGCTATCATCCTGGCAAGTTATTTGATTTAAAAGTTTTAGCTTCTGTATTTTAAATAGAGTAACACCCTGATATAGTTTTCTTTAACCACAGAATCCACTCTTGTCTCTGATAAATATAGATTTGAAAGAAATATGGTGTTTGCGCAGGACGTATTGAATGCTGGAACGCAAACATCGTCGACAACGACTATGAATGAGTCTGTTTGGTATATATCCAAGTTGTCCAGGTTAGTTTTTAACATAACATGTAAAAAGTTAAACGCTTCATACTGAAAGAATAATGATATTAAAAATAATTAAAGAAATAATTTTAATAAGTGTTATATAAAAATATAAATATGATTAATTTTTAATTATTATATAATTTAAATGTATTTATTTTTAATGATATATATTGTTTTAAAGGTTATAAAGATTGATATAATAAGAAAATAGTTAGAGACATCCTTTACACAAAAGTAATATACATATTTAGCATAAAAAATTATAAATAAACTCCATAGTTTATAGAACTTAAGATAAAACAATAACAATAAATATTGGTTTATTTATTTGATAACCTTTTATATTTATTTACTCACCATTATTTATGATCTCCATTATCAATGTTAGTTGATCTCATGTATATTGCTTTCATTCCCATACAAATTTCATCTTTATCATTAAGATGATCTTTTGTTCACTTGCACAACTCCTAATGTTCATAGCTCTCAAAGAAGCAATACCGAATTTATCAAACTTTCATCCTCCATTATTTGAAGTCTATCTAGAGAGAAAGGCCAAGTCGAAGAGAGAGATCCAAATTAAGGACATACTATTAGTTTTTATTGCATCTTTCATAGATTAATTTATCTTATGAATCATTGAACCAAATGAATTATATTTTATAGGAATCTTTATATTCCTTTTGGAAATATATTTTGAAATAAGTATTTTTCATGCAGTTTAGTTGTCAAAATTTTAATGAAATCATATTATCTTCTTACATTCTAAATATTTTAAAACTAATATGACCTTAGACTGGTAATCTACTCTACTTGTACACTTATTCTTCCATCTCCTAGAGAATATCCTATAAATGATTTTATTCTCACTTAGATCCTCGCCATATTTATTCATTCTATGTAACACTCATGTGAACACTAAAAAAATTATTTCACTTTTTCTTCATGTTAAAACTAAAACACTCTTTGCAAATACCTTCTTAAAATACTATCCACTTGACCAAAATTGATTTTCCCTGCTTAATTGAATCCTTGTAACAATATTTCTAGCTTCTACATTTTTCATCAAATGATATTTCAAGGTCATCTTGGAAGATTTTTCCCAAGAGTATCTTTGAGTAGTGGTGACAAAGATCCTAGCTTAGACGATTTTTTTATTATATTTCCACTTAAATACCTTGTTCTTATCAATTATATTAACCCTTTATTTTGCATTCCTTAAACCAATGTATCTAATGCTCATTATATCCATCTTGGAAGGTTTTATTCAAACCAATAATATTAATATCTATTATAGTGTACTATGTTAAGTTTTTGACATGCCATATATCAACATGACGTCCCTTAACATATAACATATTTCCTCTATCAATCTTCCTCATTATAAGCCTTCTCATCCTTCAATAGCCATATACGTATCTTATACTTTTATTTATTTTATTTTAATACTTTAATTAATGAATACAATTAAAATTTTAATTTCATTATGTAGTTAATTTTAGATAAAGTGATTGGATTTCTTGTAATAAAAAAATGAAAAAAATTACATGAATATTTTGATTCTTAGAAATTATTTCATGGGTCATGTTTGGATTTTAGGCAAGTGGTGTACAAAAAACATTTCTTATCATACACTAAGGTTTGAATCTCATAGGTGAATCTCAATATTTAATCAAATAACATGAGTTCAAATGGTGAACTTTATGATAGATGTGCTCAAATAAATATCTTGTAGATATAGTATAATGAGTAATAATTTTGGATATGAGTACCCATTTTATATATCGTGTAGGTTCTCTTACATATAGAAACAATGATTCACAAGTCCAATCAGTTAATAATGCTTTGCTCTTAAAGCATAAGAAGGGAAGGATGAGCAATAATGGAGTAGGATTCCATTCAAATTTTTTCTTGAGAAATAACTTTCCACTTAGTTGGATATTTTTTGATGTCTTGATTATATAAGGGTCATCTATAGATATCTAAAATACCTTTAGGTTCAAGTATAAGTCAACCTTCCTCATCCAATATTGGAACCCTAGTTTGAACAAGAGTAAGGGCACCCAAATTTTATGTTAAGCATGAAACATGAAAAACATCATTGATGCAACCTTTTTCCAAAAATTCAAGTGCATATGCAACAAGGATGACTATCCTTCTTATGCAATAAGTGACATAATATATAGGGAGAAATTTGAATTTATTTCCACTATTCTTAATATATGTTTCCTTGTATGGATGAATATGCACATAAACCTAATGATTTTATTGAAATTCATATTCAAAATGATGATTATCAACATGTTACTTCATCCTATTTATAACATGTTCTAAGTTACTCTTTAAGTCACATACATATGGATAGAACCTTCATATTATATGGATAGAATCTTTACTTGATCATATATGAATACATGTTACTTCATCATATATGGATAAAACCTTTTAGTTGATTAAGTACAAAGTCTTTAAATCATAGGGATTCATAACCATATAAGGCAATGAATGAATTCATTTTGGTTGGTGTATGAAAAGTTGTGTTTTACCACCATTGAGCTAGAGATAACCATTTAGCCTCTTGTTGGGGTAAAATTGATATAAAATATTGCAAGTAACCTTCTAAATAGTAATTTGTGATCTCTTTTTGTTCATCGATTTGAAAATGATAGTCTACACTCATTTTTTACAAGATCCAATTTTGTTGGTATACTTATTACCTAAAATTACTAGTATATAATTGATTAAATTCACTTCTAATTACCTTTGAAAATCCATAAAGCCTATAAATATGGTTGATAAATATTTTTACCACTTAACATGTGGAGCAAGTATGTTATGAATCTTCTTTGGTCATCTAATAAAATCATTATTAAATTACATAAATTTTAAATAAATAATCACAATGAATAATCTGCATAAATCAATACAAGATAAAATATGTAAAGTATTCAAATTATTTCAATTTGTAAGCAATAAAAATGACACCCTAGCAATGAAGATAATGAAGCAAGTGTAAAAGCAATAAAAAGAATATGTATTGCATTATAATTGACTTGCATTCTCTTTTACAACCACATACCCCTATGTGCAAGGGTTAGATTACAAAGAACCTTGCTTTGTTACAATGGAAAAAATATGGAGAAACCTCTTTTACTGAATAAGAGATGTTTGTGTGCCAATGTCTTCATTCTACAAGTAAAAATGTGGGTGGGCGTGTGTCCTTATGGGCCACACTTACTTCAACAACCTTCAAAACATGTTACTGCACATATATTCTATAAACAAAAGTATCAATAGCAAATGCAAGGCCTTCACTATGTAAATACCCATTTCAATATATAAAAAAGTGAGAAAACCTTAAAATAGATAATTTCAAAACCCTAAAATATGTGTAGAATCCAAGAACAAGAAAAATCAAATATACCTTAATAAAATTTTATCTATGCTGATTTGGATCTAAAGTTGGTTGCCTAGGACTATGCAAACACATAGTTCTGCATTTGGGGATGAACAAACGTAAAATGCTATATTTTGGATATGCAAATATAAAGTGCTACATTTGGGAGACTGAGAAAACATAGGGAGCTATGTTTGGGATTGGTAAAATGCAAGGCACTACATTTATGATTGGATAAATGTAGGGAGCCATGTTTAGGGTTGATTGACAAAAAAAAGGTAACTAGGCTTGGCAAGATCACTCCTCGAGATATGCAACTTGGACCTCAATCGAGATGTGACCTTTATAGCATAAATTCAATAGTATGAAAGTATATTTTCTCCTCTTAATTTTGTGGATGGAATGGTGGGGTATTTATAGGGTTATGGAATGTGAGGCATGTGAAGATAGGTGGCAAGCCAAGGTATCCAAGTGGTAGGTTATGGCGGCAAAATGGAAAGTGTAGTTAGAGCAGGACACTTGAGGTGTCTCGCTTAGGAGGAGAGGTTATAGGGAGTGTGTTGATGAGGGTTAGGATATGTTGTAAGGGGAGGGGTAGTGGTAGTTAAAACATGTGGTAAAGGGAGAGAATCCTAGGATACTTTATCTAGATTTAATTAAATCTAGAAAATGGAATAATGTGCTCATTAAATAAAATTAGAAATATTATTGACCCATTATATGGATAGGGTTTAATGTATATAGGTGCCCCTTTTTGCATCGCATTGTATAAGACATAATGTGGTGCAAAAAAAAGAGACACCTAGTTTATTGGATGGAGAAATTGATTTTGCTATCCTAGTGCGAGGATTGAATGATCAACATAAATTTTAGTTTTTTATTACCCTCTCAAGTGATGAATGGGTGGAAGAAGAAATAGATGAAACTCACGAGGTGATTGACTGATCTGGATGGTGGAGAAGAATAATTTAATTGATGTAAATATCACAAATCAAGATCAATAATAATAACCCAAAGTTTCAATTGGGTATGTGTTGTTAAAATTTTTGCCTTTGGAAAAATGATGAGCACTTGTGATTGTGGTAGATGGACCATCCCATTAGGGTATGCATGTGATACTAGAATTGTTCAAAGGTGGAGGTTTGGTTTTACCACCTTGATTGTAGTGATCGCATGTAAACTCATATTGGAGGTAGCATGGTGCATACAAATTACAATATTTTTGAAAAGATTTCATTTTTATGACTAGGTAGAAAGGGATGGTGAACTTAGGAAAATCTTCTTAGGTGCATTTGACCTCAAGAATGGGTTATCAAATTTATCTAATTTTTTATAAGTTGAAATGTGGTGAAATGAGACATGAAGTGATGGGTTGATTTTTATGATTTGATGGAATTTGAGGGTGATTTGATGGTTTTTTTTACTTAAAGGTCAAACGTAGCTCATGTTTTCCATTTTTGCAAATGGGCATGTGTTTGGGGGTACCTTCCAAGTGTGGCTTGCATTTGGAAGCACCTTCCAAACATGTCCCGCATTTGGAAGTGCCTTCCAAACGTGGTCCATGTTTGGAAGCTCCTAGATAGGGGTATTTTGCACCTATAAATGGGAGGGGCCTTCCAAATGTGGGCCATGTTTGGAAGCTCCTAGATAGGGGTATTTTGCACCTATAAATGGGTGGTGGGGCTTATTTTACTTCATTTTTGCATTGATCACTTGCTTGCTCATGTTTGAGAATGAAGGAGAGTCAAGAATTTATTTATTATGGTAGGAGTTGGCATTATGGCTAGAGCAGGAGGGAGTGCAAGAGAGGTAAGTGCTCATGCAACCTTCTTGTAGTTTAGGTATTTTTAATTTTAGGCTAGGATTATTATTAATGTTTTTTTTTGCTTTATGTTTTTTTTTGCTTTTATTCCCTTTTTTTTGCTTTTTAGAAATTCAATAAAAAATGGGGCAAGAATTTTTATTTTAATTTTAAATGCAAGAAAGATATGGGAAAATTATTTTTATTTAAATATTGAAATTTGTGAAATGGAATGTATGATTGATGTAAATGTTTTATTTTTGTTTTTTATGCAGTTGAATATGATGGAAGCATGACATCACTTTTATCTAATATTACCCTATATTATGAGGGTTTTGATAGATGATGATCGGGAGTTGTTGAAGAAGGTTGGTTGGTGAGGGTAGATGTGGTATATGTATCAACGTTGGTATAGATATGAGATCTTGATAGGTGAACTTTCCAGATTCCAATAGGTGATATGATCATCACACTAGAGGATATCTACCACATCTTCTAGGATCTTGTGGAGGGGTTGCATATTCGAGTGGAATGGGATAAAGAGTATGAGATAAGGTATATTTATGAATATGGATGGGATGATGTGGATGTTAGCAACAAATGCATACAATACTAGGAGATGTATCAAAATGGTGAGTTGGAGGCACTACGAACTTATCTTATGTTCATGTTATAGAACATGTTGCATCCTAATAGCATAGGAGCATGGTTCCCTTGGAACCAAATTAGGCTAGTGTTTGATTTGATTTATGAGCCTCGGGTCTATGCTTGTGTGCGGGTACTACTAGATCATACATTTATCGAGCTCTATGAGGATAAGAGGCGAGGGGAGAAGAATTTGGGCTATAGCCTTTATCTATAGATATGGGGTTGGAAGCATTTCAAGGTGGGTCATCCTTTGGGATTATCTTATGAGAGGGATTTTTTGTATCTTTATGCACTTAGGTGGTCGATGGATGAGGAGAGATGATACAGTCACCCTTTTCATCGTGGGTAACATTATTGAGATGTGTGGATGCTATTGATAGTGTATGATATGATATGGTGATTATGGAGGTGTTATGATGGTTAGGCTAAGGATAGAGAGGATCTATGTGAGTTAGACAAGCTTGATGGGTAGTTGGGTGCCATGGTAGTGAGAAGGAGTTGTTCGAGTTTTGATTTATTCTATGATAGTTCAAACTATGATAGAGTATTCAAGATGATCCTATCAAATATAAGTGTTGAGGTGATAATATTAGTGTAGTGTATCCTAAGGATTGGTTTATGGAGTATAATTTTGATGAGCTGATAGACATATTAAACATGGATGGCATCGAGATGTCTACTGAGTATTATGATTGGTGGGTTACATAATAGCCTTGGGTATCAAGTCAGGTAGTTGAGGATGTAAGTAGGGATGATGAGGATATAGATGTAGTCGTCTAAGAGCTTGTATGATAAGAGAGATATCATTGATTAAGTAGTGGGAGTAAGACCTTGAGCGATGGTAAGGAGAGAGCTATGCAGCTTAAAGATGTTGGTGGATACTTAGGGGACATGGGTGAGGAGCTAAAGAGAGCTATGAGGTAGGGTGAGGAGAAGTTGGTGATGCTCTAGGTGGAGCATGATAGCCTAGTAGAGGACTGAGACTAAATTTTGTGAGTTGTGGAAATCATAGAGTCTAAGAGGGAGGTTCTAAGGGAGCAATTAGCTAGCATGGAGGCCAATAAAGAGTCCCTAAATACTAATATTATAGAGTTATAGGTGTAGGTGGAGATGGGGATGTAGTTGCAATAGCTTCCATTCGAGTATAGGTGGGAGTGAATGAATAGTGGTAATGATAGGAGGTTATGTATGTGTGATCATTATAGGATCTATTAATGGAGTAAGGCATCACACTACCAACATGATCTATGTCTACAAAATATATATCTAGTTAATGGATTGAGTCGAGGTCCAAAAATTCATGGTTGAGGATCCCACGGTTCAAGGAACCATCAACATCATAGGAATATAGCTTTGGATCTTCCCTTGGATTACCTAGAGGTCCTGATGGACTAGGTTAGAAGCTTCAACACGAGATAAGTTAGGGTTGCACTGCTCATTATACTCATTTTGATGATTTTTCTTTTCATTGTATGAGTTTGAGAGTTTTTTTTTTTGTACATAGCCTAAGGGCGAACAATGTATATCGTGATATTTATGTATATACATATATATATACATGGTTTATTTGATGGATTTATGATGTCCTATATGTGGCAATTTTAGTTTATGAGTGTATGGAATAATGGTATGTGATGAAATGAATGTGGTATGAATGGATGCATATTATATGGTAGCGATGTATACAAATGAGTTAATGGTGTTGCAACATTAATTATCATTCCAAGAATTCATGGACCATCACTTAGCAAAATTTTATCTTTATTTCTTAATCAGGGACACCAACATAATAATACTGATTTAACTATATTATAGAAAATGAAATAAAAGACATGTGTGAGGTAATGCAACGATGGTATAAAATTTGAGCTCCCTTATTAGTTAGTTTGTATGAGGGGTAAATAATCTAGAGTTGTTTCATAAAGACTCAAACATCCTAGTGATCTCCAAAAAACCCATCTATTAATCTCTTGAATCCATAAGATACTAAGTGCATCCTAATGGAGTCAAGTCTCTTAAGGACCAACTATGTGTGTATTGAATGTTTATTTCCAATCGTGAGCATAGGTAGACTAATAAATTATAACTAATACCAATAATATAGCTCATCCAAAAGCGTACATAGGTTTGTACAAATGAAGATCGCTAATGTGACAAACGTGTTGCTTGACAAAGGGTATATCCCACTGCCAAAAAACATGTACAGCCCTAGTGGAGATAGCCCCATAATCCTTTAATATTGCTCCACTACCATCTAGACATCTATAACCCTATTGGAGACATCTAAAATCCCATGGATCCATTGTAAATGAGTATCAATGATTTGAATTCTTCTTGATTTTCTATATTTATGCTTTGTTATTCTTTTTTTGGATCCATAGGGTTAGATTATATACATGATAAGATGGACAAGGGAAAACATTGAATTATGGCAATAGACATGGATGGGTTTATCATTCTGAGGCATCATAATGTGATTAATGTATGATACATGTAAATTATAAAAAAAGGAAATCTGATTTAACTAGGAATAACTTGTAGCACCTAAGGATTGTTTGACATTCAATGGAGGTTGTCTACAATACTAGGAGTGGTTGAGTGACTGAAAGAAAATAGATATTTCTCAAACCAAGGACTACCAAATAAATAAGGTTGGATGTGAAGGAGAAATGTGTAAATAATAATGATGGTACTCGTTTTTTACGAGCATGGTCCTGAGTGGTAGAACAAAACTAATACTAAAATGAAGGTTCCCCTGAATAAGGCAACATGACTCGATGAACTAACAATCATCCAAAATAACCAAATGGAAACCAATATGGTAGATGAAGTGTATGAATGCATATGTTAGGAATGTGTAAATACAATATATAGGAAGATGAAAGTCGAATATATATGAATTATGAATGTAAATATTTTATATGAATGGACGTACATCATTAAATTTTTTTGCCATGTAAATATATAAATATTTTACATCAGGTGTAGAAATATTTCAAGTGAATGATGTTTAATGGTTCAAGCTCTTCTAATCCCTTGAGGGTAGCAATTTTATATTTTTTTGGTTCCAACGTTTTGTTTAACAATGAACGTACCAAACCAATTAGCCATAAATTTGTCATGAAGGTGCATCACGATATTGGTATTTTGTTGATCCTCTTTAAGGACAAGATATTCAACTTGGATTTCATGTAGATGAACTTTTGCATTATAAGCATGCTTGATACAGTCTTGGAATACCCATAGATGCTTCAAGGTATTGATTAATTTTTCATCAAGGAGCATAATCTGATAAAGATATGCTTTTTGGGTAGCATTGTTATCCATGAATTATTGTAAATATATGTGTAGTAAGGGGATATCAAGCTCAATACGTTTAATCTCTTCAACCCAATAGATAAGAGAAAAATAATTTGCCGCTATAGGCATACTTATGGTCATTTCGTAAGCCCATAATTCCAAGGGGATTTGAATATACCAATATTTGTTGTTATCTTTGATGAGTTTCTTCAAAATGACTATTAATGTCTTATTGGTGGCCTCGTCTTGTCCATTTGTTTGTGGGTAGTAAGGAGTCAAGAAACTATGTTAAATATGATATTTTTCACAAAATACTTGAACATCCTTATTATTAAAATAATTTAAATTATAAAAAATTATTTTTGAATGAATACCAAAATTACAGATAATGTGATAGAGTATGAAATCCATAATTCAAGTTCTTATTACACTAGTCATAGGAATTGCTTTGAGCCATGTTGTAAAGTACTCAATGGTAGTGATGATGAATGTATGTTGTATCAATGAGGGAGGTGATATTTTACCAATCAAATTAAGGCCTCATTGCAAAAAGGGCCACAAGGATTGAATTGGTTACAAGACCTATGATGGCACTTGGGTTAACTGGCATGTTGTTGGTATTTTTGATACTTCTTGATATATTTGCAATAATCAATTTCCATTGTGGACCAATAATAACCCATGCATAGAATATGCTTTGAAATACCCATCCCACTAAAATGACCACCACAAGTACCATCATGATCCTCATATATGACCCACTGTGCCTCTATAGGCTCTAGATAATGAAGTAAAATCCCATCATAGCCACATTGATAAAATAAAACTCCAAAAAGAGTGTAACAAGATGCCTTCTATTTTAAAGTGTGTTTGGTATCCCATGATAAATCTATAGGGAGAGTGCTAAACTTGAGAAAATACTTAACCTGATCAAGCCATGGATCATATGGCTATTATTGAATGAAAATAATTTATTTTCCTCTTTAGAATCTGCTCTTGAAATTGTGGGATAGGCCAATGTCGCAATGATTACCGGTGTGACTTATCCAATGGGGTTCTTTAGAATTAATGAACCAAGAGAGACCATTGTATCTACAAATCAATTAGTTGAATGAGGCAGACCATTGTACTAGTCAAAATTTATTTGAAGAATCGACCAAAGACATATTTATCAGGATTCAATCTCACTTTATGTTTGAGGAGTCGATAAAATACTTTATGTAATACCTTGATATGGTCATGACATGTTTTAGATTTTTCTAGTAAATTATCCATATAATATTCAATGATCCTATGCATGTAATCATAGAAAATATATGTCATGGCACATTGGTACATAGCTCCTACATTTTTAAAGTTGAATGGTATTACTTTGTAACAACAAATCCTCTAGGGTATTGTGAATATTGTTTTGTGTTGGTCATAAATATTTACTTAAATTTTATTATATCCTAAAGAACCATCCATTAGGAAGAGCATTTCATGGCCAACAATAGATTCTACAAGAGTATCAATGTTTGGTTGTGGAAAATCATCCTTAGGATACACTTTGTCTAAAAATCTCACAAATTTATGCATATGTAAATCCCTCTATTCAGTTTGTGAATAGGTACCATATTGGAAAGCCACTTAGGGTAGTCAATGGGTTGAATAAAGCCCATATATAACATATTTTTGAGTTCTTATTTTACCATGAGGGCAATGGTAGGGTGATGTTTTCATAACTTTTACTTGATTAATTTTGCATTAGGGTTTAAGGTGATATTATAGACCACTAAGTTGGGATCAAGGCCAAGAATATCCTTGTGTGAACATGCAAAAATACCTTTTTTCTTTTTTAAAAGTAATGAAAGATCTCTTGCTCTTCTAGAAATAATTTTTTCCAAGATTAACAATTTGTATATTATCCAGGTTTACATTGAGATTCACATAAATATTTTCCTCGATAAAGATGTGGGAACCCTCCTCTACCTAGTGGGGAGTAGAAACAAGGTGAATTTCATTAGCAATGTTATCAGTCATATCAAGCATGACTTCTTCCACCTTAGTGTGGTAAAAAAAGGAATAATGTGATGAAGGTAAATATATGTAGGTAGTAAAAGCTCTTAAAAATTATTTGGAAAGAAGTTTAGAAATGTATGGTGGAGAAAAAATCTAGTCCATGTTGACGAGACTAATATCGATTAGAATTGTTATTTTTTGATTGTATAGATTATGGATGGTTGTAAAAAAATCAGCATAGATCATGTTAACTTGATGTTAATGTGACGGTTATGGTGTGAATTTTGGATTTCCTTTGCATGCTCTTGAGGAAGTAGATGATTTAAAATTGATTGATTATTATGTTGCAAAGGTGGCCAAAGTGGATATGGTGGATCAATGGGTACATTGGGGTACTCGAGAGGAAGAATTTTGTGAAATATGAGTCGTAGGATGGGGAAAATATGAATATATAACTCATATTCATCAATAGATGGTGTAATGGTGATAAACTCTTCTTTAGAGTTAGAGGCAATTGAAATTGCTTCAAAGGTCTCATAAAAATTTTCTTCTAAGTTATCATCAAAAATGGTGTCAATCATGGAGATTTATGGAAATATTTTAGAAACATATTCATGCAATAGAAGCACAAATTTAGGATCTATGTATTCATCCTCACTACTCTCACAATCCCCACTATCCTCCTTGGGATATATGGTGATTTGTTGAAATTCCTCCTTGAAAGAGGTTGTGGAGGATTGTGGTTTGTATCCCAAGCTAGCGCGATCATGCACATCTCAATAGTGGGGTTAAAAATTATTGTGAATACCTTGCTCATGTCACCCTAGACTATATCCTTTCTAGTTAACACATCGAAATTAGTGTATGGGGAAGGATGGATTAAACACATAATTGATGTTGTTACAAAACTATGATTGGCGTTCAATAGGAGGCACTGGGTCAGATGAAGAATCAACTTCCCCATAGACAAAATTAATTTAGTTTGGCAAAGAACCCATATTGTACACCACATAAATTGCTAAAGGTGGATCACGTGGGTGACCATAATATTTGACAGTCTCAATAACTAGTGGGGTAACTATGACATTTTGGATAATGTACCCATTAATGCCTAGATTGGTGAGATGAACTGTGACTTACATAGGTGTAGTTGTGGATGCGATGGAGGTAGAGGTGGAGGTCTCAAGAGTGGCCTATGAATAATATGGGGAAAATATTATATGTTGCAAGGGTGCATCATGGATGGCCAAATATATCTGTGAGATAGTTGATGGTGGAGGTGGGTTCGGTTAAGTAAGGTAAACAATAACTTAGGGCTTGAGATAATATTGGATGATAATGGATATGGGGCATAATTAGAGTAGTGTATGATGGGGGGTGATTAAAGGTTGTGAATGTCGATGAGGGGTTATATATTTGGCTTTGATATGTGGAGGCTTGTCTCCATTACATGTAAGTTGGATTAGCATAAAACAAATGATTTGGATGGTATGATGCAGGAGCATCCGGAGGTGGAAGAGCAATCTTGCATCATCCAAAAATGTTTATTTTTCTAAGTACAAAAACTGTCGTGATATCGTGACACTTTTTGAGAAAAGGGGCCAAGGGCCGAAACTATCGCGATTTCGCGACACTTTTTGAGAAAAGGGGCCAAGGGCCAAAACTATCACGATTTCGCGACACTTTTTGTGAAAAGGTGCAAAGGGGCGGAGCTGTCGCGATTTCGTGACACTTTTGAAGAATGGGCTCCAAGGTGAAGAATCGTCACGATTTCGCGACACTTTTTGAGCAGAGGTGCCAAGGGGAAAAGTTGTCGTGATTTCGCGACACATTTTGCAGTTAAGTGCCGAGGAGAAAAGTTGTCGCGATTTCGTGACACATTTTGCGGAGGAGCGCCAGGAGGAAGAGTTGTCGCGATTTCGTGACACATTTTGAGCAAGGAGCGCCAGGAGGACAAGTTGTCGCGATTTCGCGACACATTTTGAGCGAAGGCGCCAGGGAGGAAAGTTGTCACGATTTCGCGACACATTTTGCGAAAGGGCACAGAGGAGACAAGTTGTCACGATTTCGTGACACATTTTGCGTAAAGGCACCAAGGAGGAAAGTTGTCGTGATTTTGCGACACATTTTGTGGAGGAGTTCCGAGGGGGAAAGTTGTCACGATTTCATGACACATTTTGCGGATGGACACCAAAGGGAAAATACGTCGTGACCCGAAGGCAAAAAATGAATGCTGAAGGCAGAGATGTCACGATTTCGTGACATGTCACGTTTTCATGGCCCAAAGGCAGAAGGGGAGTACGGAGGGCCAGGATGTCATGATTTCATGATGTGTCACATTTTCGCGGCCCAAAGGAGAGAAAGCGACAGGCCGTTCATGACTCCACTCGGACAGGCGGCTGCAGAGGTCATTGCAGAAGGGCACGTGGCAGCAACGCAGGTGTCTTCAGAGCACTCCTAGGAATGATGATTCAGAGGGTGGATGGACATGCGGTTGCAGAACACTCCGCCACTACATGCCATGCTGATTGGAGACACCTGGCAGCATTTTGCAGGCGACGGAACATTCATGTGGGCGGTTAGAAGCAACTTCGCATTCAGTGTAATGATGTCGAAAAGGGATCGGGTCCGCTATAAGAAACAGCTCATGCATTGTAACAGGGGGGGCCATTTGATATAGAATTTTTGTATTTCTGAATTGGAGACCTCTGTTAATGAAATTTTCGTGAATTTTCTTATGTTTTCATGAAATTTTCTATGTTTTTATCTTAGTCTGCTCCAAGTGGTATCAGAGCCAGAAGGTTCTGAGTGCGCAAACCGATCGCCGATAGTGAGGCAGTTTGCGCCAGGATTGTGGTTGTGGGTTGTGAGGAAGCGAACAGGATGCCTCCGCATAGGAACCATGGTGGTGTGAGGAATAGAGGAGCAGAGGTCGATCTTAGAGCCTTGCAGAGGCAAGTTCAAGCCCTACAGGAGGAAATCAGAAGAGGAGTTGAGCCAAGAAGGGAGGAACCCAGTGAAGATGAAGTTTGGGAAGAAGAGGGTCCATCAGATGAAGAAGAAGCATTGGATCCAGTAGAGGCTAGGCTGTATAGGGCCATATCCCAGATCGAGAAGAAGCCAAAGTTTGATGTCTCCACTTATTATGGGAATCTCAATCCCGAGGAGTTGATAGATTGGATCAACGACATGGAGGAATATTTCGAGTATGAGGAGATCTCAGATCCAAATCGGATCAGGTTCACAAAAACAAAGTTGAAGGGACATGCTAGCATCTGGTGGAAAGGAGTACAGCTAGAAAGGAATAGGAGGGGAAAGGAAAAGATCACCAGGTGGGATAGGATGGTAGAGAAATTGAAGAGGCAATTCATCCCCACGGATTATGAGTTGGACTTGTTGAGAAAGATGCAGAGTCTTAGACAGGCAAGTAAATCTGTCAAGGAGTACACGAAGGAGTTCTATCAGATCTCGATTAGAATCGGCCATTCTGAGGTGAATAAGGAGAAAGTCGCACGATACATCAATGGATTGAGAACCAACATCCAAGAAGAACTGGGTCTAGTTAGGATGAGCATGGTTGAGGATGCATACCAGTTTGCATTAAAAGTGGAGGAGAAACTGAATAGGAGATTTGATGGTAAGCAGAGAGGAAAGGATCGTGGAGGAAGAGCTGGTGGAAGGACCAGTGGAGGAAGATACAAAGATTTGGGGAAGACTGGTGAAGCAAGCAGTAGCCAAAACCAGAAAGAGGAGAAAGAGGAGAATACCCAACGCCCACGCAATCAGAACAACAACTACCCGAGGGGAAGAGGTAGGCCTAGGCGAGGGTTTGGAAGAGGTGTCTTTCGAGGAACCTGCTTCAACTACGGAGAAGAAGGACATCGGGCATACAACTGCCCACAGCATCAAGAAAGGCCAAATCAAAGACCTGAGGGTCAGGCCCGAGCTGCTGTAGCAGACGAAGGTGTAGAATCTGAGCACTCTGAGGAGGCAGAAAGAGGAGAAGCGATGATCATCAGAAGGGTCTTGTTGAATGAAGAAAAGAAGGCAGACCAGAGGAACAACCTATTTCGAACAAGATGCAAGTGCACAGGCAAGGTCTGTAACATCATCATCGATAATGGAAGCACTGATAACCTGGTTTCTGAGGAGATGGTTGCCAAGCTATAGCTAGAGAGAAGAAAACACCCGCACCCTTATCGGATTGCATGGTTACAAAAGGACCATCGGGTGCTGGTCAGTGAGCAATGCCTGGTGAAGTTCAACATTGGAACTTACCGAGATGAGGTCTTATGTGACATCTTGCCTATGGATGCATGTCACTTGCTGCTGGGGAGACCATGGCAGTTTGATCGTAGTGTTGTGCATGATGGTCGAGCCAATACATATTCCTTGTCAAAAAATGGAGTTCGCCATAAGTTGAAACCCCTGAAGGAGGCGGATGAGAAGGTATGCGGCGAGTGCACGAGTCTGTCTAGTTGATGGCAAGAAGATTTTTAGATGGCACTGAAGCCAGATCATATGTGCTATGCAATAATCCCTAGGGTTAGGGAAGAAGAATGCAAGGAAACTCCAGTGGAAGTCATGGGACTGTTAGAGGAGTTTCCAGATATCATTTATGATAATGTTCCTGAAGGTTTACCACCTGTTAGGAAGATCAGTCACCACATAGATTTGGTGCCTGGATCGAGCTTGCCGAACAAGGCTGCACACAGAATGACACCTGTAGAAACTGAGGAGTTAAACCGGCAGGTTCAAGATCTGCTAAAGAAGGGGTTGATTAGGGAGAGTCTTAGTCCATGTGTAGTACCTGCAGTGCTAGCACCCAAGAAGGATGGGGAGTGGAGAATGTGCATAGACTCTCGGGCAATTAACAAGATCACTATCAAATACAGATTCCCATTGCCCAGGATGGATGATATCATGGACTATTTGAGTGGAGTGGAGTACTTCACGAAGATTGACCTGAAAAGTGGTTACCATCAGATCCGCATTAGAGAAGGGGATGAGTGGAAGACAACCTTTAAAACCAGAGAGGGGCTGTATGAGTGGTTGGTCATGCCATTTGGGCTAACCAATGCACCGAGTACCTTCATGCGGTTAATGAATGAAGTCCTGAAGGAATTTCTAGGCAAATTTGTTATTGTCTACTTGGATGATATCTTGATTTTTAGCGAGAACCCTGGAGGAACACCGATGCACATCGGGAGGGTTTTTGAGAAATTGCGGGAGGAGCGATTCGTTGATAAATTCGAAGAAGTGTAACTTCGTGAAGAGGGAGCTAGTATACCCGGGATTTGTTATCTCGGTTAGATGGTCTCAAAATGGACCCCGAAAAGGTGAGGGCTATCATAGAATGGCCTGCTCCAAGAAGCGTGGCTGAGGTGAGATCATTTCATGGTCTGGCCAGTTTCTACAGAAAATTCATTAGAAACTTCAACGGTATTTGTGCATCCCTTACGGAGACAATGAGGGGGAACAAGAAGGAATTCAAGTGGACAAATGGAGCAGACAAAAGCTTTGCTATGCTAAAGAAGAAGGTCATGGAGCAACCTGTCTTAGCACTTCCAGATTTTAACAAGGTGTTTCAGGTAGACTGTGATGCGAGTGGTAGTGCCATAGGGGCCGTATTGAGCCAAGAGGGTAAGCCTGTTGCTTATTTTAGTGAGAAGCTCAATGATGCCAGGAAGAAGTATTCGGTATATGATCAGGAGTTCTATGCCATAGTTCAGGCTCTGAAGAAATGGAGGCATTATTTGTTGCCAAAGGAGTTTGTTCTTTATACTGATCATCAGGCACTGCAGTATATTAATAGTCAAGGGAAATTGAATCAGAGGCACCTGAAATGGGTCGAGTTCTTGTAGAGCTACACCTTTGTGCTGAAGCACCGGAGTGGGAGGTCCAACAGAGTTGCAGATGCCTTGAGTAGGAGGCAATGCCTATTGATGGAAATGAAAGTGGAGGTTGTAGGGTTTGCTGAGCTCAAGGGTTTATACCCTGCAGACCCCGACTTCGCAGAAGCTTGGAAAGCCTGCACTGCACTGTTACTTTGGACAGGACTAAGTGGTTAAATTTTATGATTCAAGATGGAATGCTGTTCAGGGGGAACCAATTATGCATTCCGAGGAGCTCAATGAGAGAGAATATGATCAAGGAGAAGCACAGTGGAGGTTTAGCTGGACACTTTGGTCGAGATAAGACCATTTCCCTTGTTAGTGAAAATTACTACTAGTCGCAATTGCAACAAGATGTGGCAAAATTTGTGCAAAGTTGTAGGATATGCCATATGGCAAAAGGTGTGAGGTAGCCTATTGGGTTATATCAACCACTACCTGTACCCGAAAGGCCATGGGAGGATATTAGCATGGATTTTGTTCTTGGTTTACCCGGGACGCGAGAGGGGGCACGACTCCATATTTGTGGTAGTGGACAGGTTTTCAAAAATGGCTCATTTCATTCCCTGCCAGAAGACTAGCGATGCGGTCCATGTGGCTGGTTTATTCTTCAAGGAAGTGGTACGCCTTCATGGGCTGCCAAGGAGCATTGTGTCGGACAGGGATACCAAATTTGTAGGGTATTTTTGGAGAACCCTATGGAAGAAACTAAAGACGGATTTAAAATTTAGTTCTGCATACCACCCCCAAATAGATGGCCAAACAGAGGTGGTAAATAGGAGTTTGGGCAATCTACTGAGATGCTTGGTCGGAGACAAGCCCAAGGGATGGGATTTAGTTCTGCCATAGGCATAAATTCGCTTACAATAGCTCAATCAATAGAAGTACCAATAAATCGCCATTCCAGATAATCTATGGGAGCAGCCCAAGAAACGCTTCAGAGTTGAGAAGGATGGATACAAGAGAAAAATGCAGTGCTGAGGCTGAAGACTTTGCTGAACACCTGAAGGGAGTGCATGAGGAGGTGACAAGGCACATTGCTAAGATGAATACTCAGTATAAAGCCAGGGCAGACCAGAAGCATCGGGCTAAGGAGTTTGAAGTAGGAGATTCTGTCATGGTCCATCTAAGAAAAGAGAGGTTTCTTTCCAAGACCTATAACAAGCTGAAGATGAAGAAATTTGGGCCATGCAGGATCATTGGAAAATGGGATTCGGGTAATGCATACGAGGTGGAGTTGCCAAGTGAACTTAACATCTCACCGGTTTTCAACATTTCAGATTTGGTTGAGTATCATGAAGGAGATAGCAGTGCAACACCAAGCCCAGATTTGTGGAGCATTCCAGCAGCCATCCCAGTTGCAGATGAGATAGAAGAAGTCCTTGATACGCGTGAGGGCTGAAGTACTCGGAATAGGTGTTATTCTGAGTATTTGGTCAAGTGGAAGGGCAGGCCCATAGAAGATGCAACTTGGTTGTCAAAGGCAGAGGTTGACCGCCTGGGTCTACCTCAGACAGATCAGAAGTGAAGGTCACTTCTCAAATTCACCTCGGGTGTCTGATGCAGGAGCATCCGGAGGTGGAAGAGCAATCTTGCATCATCCAAAAATGTTTATTTTTCTAAGTACCAAAACTGTCGCGATATCGTGACACTTTTTGAGAAAAGGCGCCAAGGGCCGAAATTGTCGCGATTTCGTGACACTTTTTCAGCAAAGAAGCCAAGGGCCGAAACTATCACGATTTCGTGACACTTTTTGAGAAAAGGGGCCAAGGGCCGAAACTGTCACGATTTCGTGACACTTTTTGAAGAATGGGCTCCAAGGTGAAGAATCATCGTGATTTCGTGACACTTTTTGAGCAAAGGTGCCAAGGGGAAAAGTTATCGCGATTTCGTGACACATTTTGCAGTTAAGTTCCGAGGACACATTTTGCGGAGGAGCGCCAGGAGGAAGAGTTGTCACGATTTCGTGACACATTTTGAGCGAAGGCGCCAGGGAGGAAAGTTGTCGTGATTTCGTGACACATTTTGCGGAGGAGCACCAGGAGGAAGAGTTGTCACGATTTCGTGACACATTTTGAGCGAAGGCGCCAGGGAGGAAAGTTGTCATGATTTCGTGACACATTTTGCAGAAGGGCGCAGAGGAGACAAGTTGTCACGATTTCGTGACACATTTTGCGCAAAGGCGCCAGGGAGGAAAGTTGTCACGATTTCGCGACACATTTTGCGGAGGAGTTTCGAGGGGGAAAGTTGTCACGATTTCGCGACACATTTTGCGGATGGGCATCGAAGGGAAAAGACGTCACGATTTCACGACCTGTCGCGGTTTCGCGACCCGAAGGCGGAAAACGAATGCTGAAGGCAGAGATGTCACGATTTCGTGACATGTCACATTTTCACGGCCCGAAGGTAGAAGGGGAGTACGGAGGGCCAGGATGTCACGATTTCATGACGTGTCACGTTTTTGTGGCCCAAAGGAGAGAAAGTGACAGGCCGTTCATGACTCCACTCGGACAGGCGGCTACAGAGGTCGTTGCAGAAGGGCACGTGGCAGCAACGCAGGTGTCTTCAGAGCACTCCTGGGAATGATGATTCAGAGGGTGGATGGACAGGCGGCTGCAGAACACTCCGCCACTACATGCCATGCTGATTGGAGACACCTGGCAGCATTTTGCAGGCGGCGACAGAACATTCGTGTGGGCGGTTAGAAGCAACTTCGCATTCTGTGTAATGATGTCGAAAAGGGATCGGGTCCGCTATAAGAAACAACTCATGCATTGTAACAGGGGTTGGGGGGCCATTTGATATAACTTCTGTATTTCCGAATTGGAGACCTCTGTTAATGAAATTTTTGTGAATTTCTCTGTGTTATTTTAGTTCTGCTTCATGGTATGATGGGACGTAATATGATGAATATGAAGAATAATTTGATGAATGATGTGGTGTGAAAGAAATGTGATAGGATTTTGAGGAAGAGACATGGTTTGGATTAATGATTTACGATGTGGAATCATGATCAAAGTTGGGTAGGGCCTCTTGGATGGATGCTTTGGAAGAGGTGTTTTGGTGCGAATTTGATGGTGCAATTATTGAAGTGATGGATAGTTGGGTGGATGGTAGATGTGGTTCATATGATTTTAAAAACATGTTGCAATATTTGAATGGTTATTTGTCTTATGGTATATAATGAACTTGTCCCTCATGTACATATTTAAAGTAGTGATGTAATGTCAAGGGGACACATCTCATGTCTTTGATCCAAGGGTGCCCAAGGAGTATGTTATATTGCATTGCACCCTCTAGGATATGAAAAAATGTATATATTATTTTGAACCCCACCCATCTAGGAAAAATAATTGTTCCTAATGTGGAGCATATGACATCATTGAATGCTTGTAAGTTATGTGTGGATGAAGTGATATCAAAATGAGATAGATTGAGATGTAATGCAGAGGATGTGATGATGTTGATTGATGAGCCAATTTCAACTAGCACTCGTTTAAAAGGATTTTGATCAATATGAGCTATTTTGTGCAATGGAGGATCAGGTAAGTCTACTTGTATGGTTTATATTTTGAAATCACAGAACATGATAGAAGGTTCCATGCATGTTTGAATGTTCCCCATAAAGTTGGGAAAGGCATTAGGATCTTGAGTTTGAATATTGATGGATTTAGAAATCTCCATCAATGCCTCATGATGTGGAGGAGATTGGGTGTTCCATATTTATGAATTTAATGAGATCAATTACGAGATAATTGTGGTGGTACTATGAACGATGAAGATCAAGTAACCATGTTCATTATCGGGTGGTGTTAATGAACTTAGTTAGCTTGCATATGTGTGATAACTAAGAACCAAGAATTTACGCTAAAATAACCTCCATAGACGGACTTATGAAAAGTTAGAGAATATACATCCCCTTTTCATTGTTATGGGTCTTAAAGGATAATCCCTACAATGTGGTCAAATTGTGCTATATCGATGAGAATGTGGGAAAGGTGAGGGATCTCTTTGACATCCTTCTAAACGACAATGTTTAGTAATGTAGACCCTAGAAAAAGTATATATATATATATATATATATATATTTTTTTTTTTTTTTTTTTTTTTGACCAAAGTCACATTTAATATCTTTTTCTTATTTTCTAGAAAGTCTTTCTTTTATATTGATTTTATTTAAAAGTTTTCCATAGATTTAATATTCCATTTTTTTTATAATTTTAACATCAACAATTCCATTTTCAAAAAAATTCATATATATTCTTAATATCCTCATAAGCTTTACATTATATAAAAATATGCTTTTTCTGATATTCATTACCTTTTTTATATTTATCATTTCAATCAATACTATAATTAACCTTTTCCTATATCTATTATTTCAACTCATAATAAAACCAAAAAAAATAACATAACTCCTACAAAAGTTTTTTACATATGTTTTCTTTTATACCATTATATATTTATTCTAACCATACCAGTTTAAACATTATCCATTACCTGCCTTTGCATCTAACATTTATTTATTCATGGTTGTTTTTTAATCGGACATTTACATTTAAATGTTTTTTAGTTCCTCAATTGAAATCATTGAAATAATACTATTTTTTTAGTTGCTGAATTGAAATCATTGAAATAATACTATTTTTTTAGTTGCTGAATTGAAATCATTGAAATAATACTATTTTTTAGTTGCTGAATTGAAATCATTGAATTAAAATTTTTAAATTTTCTCTCATTCTGATAAGACAATCCACGGTCTAAGACGTCCACGTGAATATGCATAGCTAACAACTACAATAATGATTAATATAATATTATTCTTCTAATGCTATTTTAAATATTGTTGGTGTCCTGTCTTATTCAAGAATGCCTTTAAAGATAACGTTATTTATGTTCTGTTTTATTTCATATTCACCTAAGCTTAGGTGGTAATAATCCGTCGTAAGAGGTTTATTACGGTCAAGTGGATATACTTTAAGAGGAGAGATAAGACTGATGTCAGGTTGATCTCTTTGAGTGACGTATGAAATGGCCTATTTCATAATTAAAGAGATTTAGTATCACACTCGTTGCATCTTTGGTAAAGAAATGTCTATCTACACAATAAACATTAATAATCAGCTATGCACGTCAATAATGTATAATTTTATCACTAATTACAATATTGTAATAATAATAATAACAGATTAAAATAGAATAAAATATTTAAGTCTTTTAGGAAGCATAATAATATAAGAGTTTTGGTATTTTTTTAAGAGAGATTCAAGGTTCAAACCATAATATACTTAAAAAAGATGAGGATAAGTTAGATGGTGGCAATAGAGTACTTTTTGATTGATTGTTCTAATTCAATACCTTAGCTAATTGAAGTCTCCTTGATTTCATTTAACCCAATAGGCTGTGGATCTCATTAACTTCCTCTAACACAAAAAACTAATATTTATAATGGTAGCACCCAATGATGTTACCAATCCCCTAATGTATTTAAGCTTTTATTTGAACATCCAAAAAAGTAGTTAGAGAAAAAAAATATCATGCCAATTTTTTTTAAAAAGAATTTAAAAAATATATATTAAAACAAGATTATTTACATGTTGGAATGAGAGTCCTCCCAACCTTAGCCAGCAAGAACACTTGTTTACAATAGTAAAAAAATATCGACATTGCAATCAAATATTCTAGCTAGAAAAGATCTGCATTGAACCAAATCTCCTAGTTAAAGAAGATTTGCATTGGAACCAACTATCATAAACTATGTCTCCAATGGCTATCTAAATTAGCTAAACAATAGATTTGCTCACCAACTTGCCTAATTTTTTCATAGCCACGCTACTATGCCACTAAACCCTTACTTCCTTGATACCCATATTAACCTAAACAATATTAGTTCAAAAACAACAAAAACCATCATACTTTATATATTTAAATCAATAATTTCATTTTAAAAAAATCATATATATTCTTGTAAGCTTTGCATTATATAAAATTATGTTTTCTTTGGGTGTTCATTACCTCTTCCTTATATCTATAATTTTAATCAATAATACAACTTTTCATACATGTATAATATCATTTTAACTCACGATAACTCATACAAAAGTTTTTGACAAATATTTCCTTTTCCATATCTATCATTATATATTTATTCTAACTATAACGCTTTAAACATTGTATATTACCAGAATTTATTTTTAATTTAACATTTATTTTTGGTTGTTTTTTATTTACATTTAAATATTTTTTAGTTGCTCAATTGAATTCATTGAAATAATATTTTTTTAATTTTTAAATTTTCTATCACATAGTAATGAGAAGACAATCGACGACCTGACTAACAATTACCATAATGATTAATATAATATTATTCTTTTAATGTTTTTTAAAATGTTGTTGGTGTCCTATGAATGCCTTTAAAGATCACGTTATTTATATTTTGTTTTATTTCAATTTCACCTAAGCTTAGGTGGTAATAATCCCTCATAAGAGGTTTAATACGGTCAAGTGGATCTACTTTAAGAAGAGAGATAAGAGTGATCTGTTGATGTCTTTGAGTGACGTAAGGATGACCTCTTTGATTGTTAAAGAGGTATAATATCACACTCGCTGCACTTTGGAAAAGCAAGGTTTATATACACATCAATAAACATTAATAATAAGATATACACGTCAATAATGTATTATTTTATCATCAATTACAATCTAACATAATAATAACATATTAAAATAGATTGTGATAGTGAGTCTTAGTGGGGTAGGTAATGTTTTAATAAATAATAGATTAGTGTAGATGGGGGACCCAAATGGTTTTATTTGGTTAAATATTTCTAAGTTGTTTTTAGTTCAATAGAGGAAGATTTTTTTCCTACAAATCGAATTTGGTTAAAAAATTTAACACCGAAGATTAACATTTTCTATTGGTTGGTTGTGCAAAACAAAATCCTCTCGATCAAGAATCTTCTCAAGAGGGGGATGTGCCTAGTCAATATGTGATATTTATGCAATAATGATTGGGAATCATCGACTCATATTTTTCTCAGTTGTCATAGTACGCAAAATATTTTGGCTTCCATTCTCTCTTGGTTGGACATTGCATGGGTGTTTCATAATTCCTTAATGGACAGTGTCATCCAATGGAAGTCATCCTTTCTTTCACCCCAAAAATAATGTTTTTGGAAATTGCTCCTCCCACACTCCTTATGGGGATTGTGGAAGGAAAGGAACTCAAGGGCATTCAAAGAAGTGGAAATCAATATCACCCAAATCAACCTCAAGATTATGTGAAAGGTGTGTCTTCGAATCTCAGTAATTTGAATCCTTCAAAATTAATTATGGTGCTCTCTCCAAGCGAGCGATTGTTGGAATAACGACTTGGTTTTGTGTCGTTAGCCCGCCTCCTCCTGATCTTGACCCGAAGAGGGAGGTTCGTTAGCCCGCCTCCTCCTGATCTTGATCCTGATACTGGAATTGTTAAAAGCTAGAGGTCTAGTTTTACCACCTTGATTGTAGTGATCACATGTAAACTCGTATTGGAGGTAGCATGGTGCATACCAATTACAATATTTTTGAAAAGATTTCATTTTTATGACTAGGTAGAAAGGGATGGTGAACTTGGGAAAATATTCTTAGGTGCATTTGACCTCAAGAATGGGTTATCAAATTTATCTAATTTTGGATAAGTTGAAATGTGGTGAGATGAGACATGATGTGATGGGTTGATTTTTATTATTTGATGGAATTTGAGGGTGATTTGATGGTTTTTTTTACTTAAAGGTCAAACGTAGCTCATGTTTTCCCTTTTTGCAAATGGGCATGTGTTTGGGGGTACCTTCCAAGTGCGGCTTGCATTTGGAAGCACCTTCCAAACATGTCCCACATTTGGAAGTGCCTTCAAAATGTGGTCAATGTTTGGAAGCTCCTAGATAGGGGTATTTTGCACCTATAAATGGGAGGGGCCTTCCAAATGTGGACCATGTTTGGAAGCTCCTAGATAGAGGTATTTTACACCTATAAATTGGTGGTGGGGATTATTTTCCTTCATTGTTGCATTGATCACTTGCTTGCTCACGTTTGAGAGTGAAGAAGAATCGATAATTTATTGTTATGGTAGGATTTGTCATTATGGCTAGAGCAGGAGGGCGTGCAAGAGAGGTAAGTGCTCATGTAGCCTTCTTGTAGTTTAGGTATTTTTACTATTAGGCTACGATTTTTATTAATGTTTTTTTTTTTTTTTTTTTTTTTTTTTTTTTTTTTTTTTTTTTTTTTTTTTTTTTTTAAATTAAGAAAGGGGGCCTGAATTTTTATTTTAATTTTAAATGCAAGAAAGATATGGGAAAATTATTTTTATTTAAATATTGAAATTTGTGAAATGGAATGTATGATTGATGTAAGTGTTTTGTTTTTGTTTTTTATGCAGTTGAATATGGTGGAAGCATGACATCACTTTTATCTAATATTACCCTAGATTAGGAGTGTTTTGATAGATGATGATTGGGAGTTGTTGAAGAAGGTTGGATTGGTGAGGGTTGCACGAGTGTATGTGGTGAGGGTAGATGCGGTATATGTATCAACGTTGGTATAGAGATGAAATCTTGATAAGTGAACTTTCCAGCTTCCACTAGGGGAGATGATCATCACATTGGAGGATATCTACCACATCTTCTAGGATCTTGTGAAGGATTTGCATATTCGAGTGGAATGGGATAAAGAGTATGAGATAAGGTATATTTATGAATATAGATGGGATGATGTGGATGTTAGCAACAAATGCATACAATACTTGGAGATGTATCAAAATGGTGAGCTGGAGGCACTGCCAACTTATCTTATGTTCATGCTATAGAATATGTTGCTTCCTAATAGCATAGGAGGATGGTTCCCTTGGAATAAAATTATTCTAGTGTTTGATTTTATTTATGAGCTTCGGGTCTATGCTTGTGTGCCTGCACTACTAGCTCATACATATATCGATCTCTATGAGGTTTAGAGGCGAGGGGAGAAGGATTTGGGCTATAGCCTTTATCTATAGATATGGGGTTGGAAGCATTTCAAGGTGGGTCATCCTTTGGGATTATCCTGTGAGAGGTATATTTTGTATCCTTATGCACTTATGTGGTCGATGGATGAGGAGAGATGATACAATCACCCTTTTCATCGTGGGTAACATTATTGAGATATGTGGATGATATTAATAGTATATGATATGATATGGTGACCATGGAGGGGTTGTGATAGTTAGGCTAAGGATAGAGAGCATCTATGTGAGTTAGACAAGCTTGATGGGTAGTTGGGTGCTATGGAAATGAGAAGGAGTTCTTCAAGTTTTGATTTATTCTATGATAGTTCAAACTATGATAGAGGATTCAAGATGATCCTATCATATATAAGTGTTGAGGTGATAAGCTTAGTGTAGTGTATCCTAAGGATTGGTTTGTGGAGGATAATTTTGATGAGGTGATAGACATATTAAACATGGATGACATCGAGATGTCTACTGAGTATTATGATTGGTGGGCTACATAATAGCCTTGGGTATCAAGTCAGGTAGTTGAGGATGTAAGCAAGGATGATGAGGATATACATGTAGTGGTCTAAGAGCTTGTATTATAAGAGAGATATCATTGATTAAGTAGTGGGAGTAAGACCTTGAGGGATGGTAAGGATAGAGCTATGGAGCTTAAAGATGTTGGTGGAGACTTGGGGGACATGGGTGAGGAGCTAAAGAGAGCTATGAGGTAGGGTGAGGAGAAGTTGGTGATGCTCTAGGTGGAGAATGATATCCTAGTAGAGGAGTGAGACTAAATTTTGTGAGTCGTGGAAATCATAGAGTCTAATAGGGAGGTTCTAAGGGAGCAATTGGCTAGCATGGAGGCCAATAAAGAGTCCCTAAAGACAAATATTATAGAGTTATACGGGTAGGTGGAGATGTTACAAAGTATACCATGTGGATATGGGGATGTAGTTGCAATAGCTTCCATTCGAGTATAGGTGGGAGTGAATGAATAGTGGTAATGATAGGAGGTGGTGTATGTGTGATCATTAGAGGATCTATTAATGGAGTAAGGCATCACACTACCAACATGATCTATGTATACAAAATATATATCTAGTTAATGGAGTGAGTCGAGGTCCAAAAATTCATGGTTGAGGATCCCACGGTTCAAGGAACCATCAACATCATAGGAATCTAGCTTTGGATCTTCCCTTGGATTACCTAGAGGTCTTGATGACCTAGGTTAGAAGCTTCAACATGAGAGAGGTTAGGGTTGCACTGCTCATTATACTCATTTTGATGATTTTTCTTTTCATTGTATGAGTTTGAGAGTTTTTTTTTGGTACATAGCCTAAGGGCAAATAATATATATTGTGATATTTATGTATATATATATATACATGGTTTATTTGATGGATTTATGATGTCCTATATGTGGCAATTTTATTTTATGAGTGTATGGAATAATGGTATGTGATGAAATGAGTGTGGTATGAATGGATGCATATTATATGGTAGCGATGTATACAAATGAGTTAATGGTTTTGCCACATTAATTATCATTACAAGAAGTCATTGACCATCGCTTACCAAAATTTTGTCTTTATTTCTTAATCAGGGACACCAACATAATAATACTGATTTGACTATATTATAGAAAATGAAATAAAAGACATGTGTGAGGTAATGCAATGATGGTATAAAATTTGAGCTCCCTTATCAGTTTGTTTGTATTAGAGGTAAATAATCTAGAGTTGTTTTCCAAAGACTCAAACATCCTAGTGATCTAAAAAAAACCCATCTATTAATCTCTTGAATCCATAAGATACTAAGTGCATCCTAATGGAGTCAAGTATCTTAAGGACCAATTGTGTGTGTATTAAACATTTATTTCCAAGTGAAAGCATAGGTAGACTAATCAATTATAACTAATACCAATAACATAGCTCATCCAAAAGTGTACATAGGTCTGTACAAAAGAAGATCGCTAATGTGACAAACATGTCGCTTGACAAAGGGTATACCCCACTACCAAAAAAAATCTATAGCCCTAGTGGAGATAGCCCCATAATCCTTTAATATTGCTCAACTACCATCTAGACATCTATAACCCTAGTGGAGACATCTAAAATCCCATGGATCCATTGTAAATGAGTATCAATGATTTTAATTGTTCTTACTTTTCTATATTTATACTTTCTTATTCTTTTTTTGGATCCAAAGGGTCAGATTATATACATGATAAGATGGACAAGGGAAACCATTCACTTATGGCAATAGCCATGCATGGGTTTATAATTCTGAGGCATCATAATGTGATTAATATGTGATACATGTAAATTATACAAAAGGAAATCTAATTTAACTAGGAATAACTTGTAGCACCTAAGAATTGTTTGACATTCAATGGAGTTTGTCTAAAATACTCGGAGTGGTTGAGTGACCGAAAGCAAATAGAGATTTCTCAAACCAAGGACTACCACAAAAATAAGGTTGCATGTGAAGGAGAAATGTGTAAATAATAAGGATGGTACTCTTTTTTTTGGAGCATGGTCCTGAGTGGTAGAACAAAACTAATACTAAAATGAAGGTTCCCTTGATTAAGGCAACATGACTCGATGAACTAACAATCATCCAAAATAACCAAATGGAAACCAATATGGTAGATGAAGTGTATGAATGCATATGTTAGGAATGTGTAAATACAATGTATAGGAAGATGAAAGTTGAATATATATGAATTATGGATGTAAATATTTTATATGAATGGACGCACATCATTATATTTTTTTGCCATGTAAATATATGAATATTTCACATCAGGTGTAGAAATATTTCAAGTGAATGATGTTTAATGATTCAAGCTCTTCTACTCCCTTGAGGGTAGCAATTTTATATTTTGTTGGTTCCAACGTTTTGTTTAACAATGAACGTACCAAACTAATTAGCCATAAATTTGTCATGAAGGTACATCACGATATTGGTATTTTGTTGATTCTCTTTAAGGACAAGATATTCAACTTGGATTTCACGTAGATGAACTTTTGCATTATAAGCATGCTTGATACAGTATTGGAATACCCATAGATGCTTCAAAGTATTGATTAATTTTTCATCAAGGAGCATAATCTGATCAAGATATGCTTTTTAGGTAGCATTGTTATCCATGAATTATTGTAAAGATATGTGTAGTAAGGGGATATCAAGCTCAATAGGTTTAATCTCTTCAACCCCATAGATAAGAGAAAAAGAAGTTGCCCCTATAGGCATACTTATGGTCATTCATTAAGCCCATAATTCCAAGGGGATTTGAATATACCAATATTTGTGGTTATCATTGATGAGTTTCTTCAAAATGACTATTAATGTCTTATTGGTGGCCTCATCTTGTCCATTTGTTTGTGGGTAGTAAGGAGTCAAGAAACTATGTTAAAAATGATATTTTTCACAAAGAGCTTGAACATCCTTATTATTAAAAGAATTTACATTTTCAAAAATGATTTTTGAATGAATACCAAAATTACAGATAATGTGATAGAGTATGAATTCCATAATTCAAGTTTTTATTACACTAGTCATAGGAATTGCTTTGAGAAATTTTGTAAAGTACTCAATGGTAGTGATGATGAATGTATGTTGTATCAAGGAGGGAGGTGATATTTTACCAATCAAATTAAGGCCTCATTGCAAAAAGGGCCACAAGGCCTGAATTGGTTACAAGACCTGTGATGGCACTTGGGTTAACTAGCATGTTGTTGGTATTTTTGATACTTCTTGATATATTTACAACAATCAATTTCCATTGTGGACCAATAATAAGCCATGCATAGAATATGCTTTGAAATACCCATCCCACTAAAATGACCACCACAAGTACCATCATGATCCTCAGATATGACCCACTGTGCCTCTGTAGGCTCTAGACAATGAAGTAAAATCCCATCATAGCCACATTGATAAAATACAACTCCCAAAAGAGTGTAACAAGCTACCTTCTATTTGAAAGTGTGTTTGGTATCCCATGATAAATATATAGGGAGAGTGCTAAACTTGAGAAAATACTTAACCTGATTAAGACATGGATCATATGGGTATTATTGAATGAAAATAATTTATTTTCCTCTTTAGAATATGCTCTTGAAATTGTGGATTAGGCCAATGTCGCAATGATGACCGATGTGACTAATCCAATGGGGTTCTTTAGAATTAATGAACCAAGAAAGACCATTGTATCTAAAAATCAATTAGTTGAATGAGGCAAACCATTGTACTAGTCAAAACTTATTTGAAGAATCGACCACAGACATATTTATTAGGATTCAATCTCACTTTATGTTTGAGGACTCGATAAAATACTTTATGTAATACCTCGATATGGTCATGACATGTTTTAGATTTTTCTAGTAAATTATCCATATAATATTCAATGATCCTATGCATGTAATCATAGAAAATATATGTCATGGCACATTGGTACATAGCTCCTACATTTTTAAGGCTGAATGGTATTACTTTGTAACAATAAATCCTCTAGGGTATTGTAAATATTGTTTTGTGTTGGTCATCAAGATTTACTTAAATTTGATTATATCCTAAAGAACCATCCATTAGGAAGAGTATTTCATGGGCAAAAATATATTTTACAAAAGTATCAATGTTTGGTTATGGAAAATCATCCTTAGGATACACTTTGTCTAAAAATCTCACAAATTTATGCATATGTGAATCCCTCTATTCAGTTTGTGAATAGGTACCATATTGGAAAGCCACTTAAGGTAGTAAATGGGTTGAATAAAGCCCACATATAATAACTTTTTGAGTTCTTATTTAACCATGAGGGCAATGGTAGGGTGATGTTTTCATAACTTTTACTTGATTAATTTTGCATTAGGGTTTAAGGTGAGATTATAGACCACTAAGTTGGGATCAAGGCCAAGAATATCCTTGTATGACCATGCAAAAATACCTTTTTTCTTTTTTAAAAGTAATGTAAGCACTCTTGCTCTTCTAGAAATAAATTTTTTCCAAGATTAATAATTTGTAGATTATCCAGGTTTCCATTGAGATTCACATAAATAGTTTCCTCGATAAGGATTTGGGAACCCTCCTCTACCTAGTGGGGAGTAGAATCAAGGTGAATGTCATTAGCAATATTATCAATCATATCAAGCATGACTTCTTCCACCTTAGTGTGGTAAACAAAGGAATAATGTGATGAAGGTAAATGTATGTAGGTATTGAAAGCTCTTAACAATTATTTGGAAAGAAGTTTAGAAATGGATGGTGGAGACAAAATCTAGTCCATGTTGATGAGACTAATATCGATTAGAATTGTTATTTTTTGATTGTATAGATTATGGATGGATGTAAAAAAGTCAACATAGATCATGTTAACTTGATGGTAATGTGACAGTTGTGATGTGAATGTTGGCTTCCCTTTGCATGCTCTCGAGGAAGTAGATGATTTAAAATTGATTGATTATTATGTTGTAAAGGTTGCCAAAGTGGAGATGGTGGATCAATGGGTACATTAGGGTACTCGAGTGGAAGAAGTTTGTGAAATATGAGTCGTAGGATGGAGAAAATATGAATATAGAACTCATATTCATCAATAGAGGGTGCAATGGTGACAAACGCTTCTTTAGAGTTGTTAGAGGCAATTGAAATTGCTTCAAAGGTCTCATAAAAAATTTCTTCTATGTTATCATCAAAAATGGTGTCAATCATGGAGATTTATGGAAATATTTTAGAAACATATTCATGCAATAGAAGCACAAATTTAGGATCTATGTATTCATCCTCACTACTCTCACAATCCCCACTATCCTCCTTGGGATATATGGTGATTTGTTGAAATTCCTCCTTGAAAGAGGTTGTGGAGGATTGTGGTTTGTATCCCAAGCTAGCGTGATCATGCACATCTCGATAGTGGGGTTAAAAAATATTGTGAATACCTTACTCATGTCACCCTAGACTATATCCTTTCCAATTAACACGTCAAAAGTAGTGTATGGGGAAGGATGGATTAAACACATAATTGATGTTGGTACAAAACTATGATTGGGGTTCAATAGGATGCACTAGGTTAGATGAAGAATCAATTTCCCCATAGACAAAATTAATCTAGTTTGGCAAAGAATCCATATTGTACACCACATCAATTGCTAAAGGTGGATCACGTGGGTGACCATAATATTTGATAGTCTCAATAACTAGTGGGGTAACTATGACATTTTGGATAATGTACCCACTAATGCCTAGATTGGTGAGATGAACTGTGACTTACGTAAGTGTAGTTGTGGATGTGATGGAGGTATAGGTGGAGGTCTCAAGAGTGGCCTATGAATAATATGGGGAAAATGTTATATGTTGCAAGGGTGCATCATGGATGGCCAAATCTATCTATGAGATAGTTGATGGTGGAGGTGGGTTCGGTTGAGTAATGCAAACAATAACTTAGGGCTTGAGATAAGATTGGATGATAATGGATATGGGCATAATTAGAGTAGTGTATGATGGGGGGTGATTAAAGGTTGTGAATGTCGATGAAGGGTTATATAGTTGGCTTTGATATGTGGAGGCTTATCTCCCTTACATGTAGGTTGGATTAGCAGAAAACAAATGATTTGGATGGTATGATGGGATGTAATATGATGAATATGAAGAATAATTTGATGAATTATGTGGTGTGAAAGGAATGTAATAGGATTTTGAGGAAGAGACATGGTTTGAATAAATTATTTACGATGTGGAATCATGATCAAAGTTGGGTAGGGCCTCTTGGATGGATGCTTTGGAAGAGGTGTTTTGGTGCGAAGTTGATGGTGCAATTATTGAAGTTATGGATAGTTTGGTGGATGGTAGATGTGGTTCATATGATTTTAAAAACATGTTGTAATATTTGAATGGTTCTTTGTTTTATGGTATACAATGAACTTGGCCCTCATGTACATATTTAAGGTAGTGATGTAATATCGAGGGGACACATCTCATGTCTTTGATCCAAGGGTGCCCAAGGAGTATGTTATATTGCATTGCACCCTCTAGGATATGAAAAAATATATAGATTATTTTGAACCCCACAAATCTAGGTAAAATAATTGTTCCTAATGTGGAGCATACGACATCATTGAAAGCTTGTAAGGTATATGTTGATGAAGTGATATCAAAAGGAGATAGATTGAGATGTAATGCAATGGTTGTGATGATGTTGATTGATGAGCCAATTTCAACTAGCACTCGTTTAAAAGGATTTTGATCAATATGAGCTATTTTGTTCAATGGAGGATCAGGTAAGTCTACTTGTATGGTTTATATTTTGAAATCATAGAACATGATAGAAGGTTCCATACGTGTTTGAATGTTCCCCATAAAGTTGGGAAAGACATTAGGATCTTGAGTTTGAAGATTGATGGATTTAGAAATCTCCATCAATGCCTCATGATGTGGAGGAGATTGGGTGTTCCATATCTATGAATTTAATGAGATCAATTACGAGATAATTGTGGTGGTACTATGAATGATGAATATCAAGTAACCATGTTCATTATCGGGTGGTGTTAATGAACTTAGTTAGCTTGCATATGTGTGGTAACTAAGCACCAAGACTTTACGCTAAAATAACCTCCATAGACATACTTATGGAAAGTTAGAGAATATACATCCCCATTTCAGTGTTATGGGTCTTAACGGATAATCCGTACACTGTGGTCAAATTGTCCTATATCGATGAGAATGTGGGAAAGGTGGGGGACCTATTTGACATCCTTCTAAATGACAATGTTTAGTAAGGTGAACCCTAGAAAAAGTATATATATATATATATATATATATATATATATATATATATATATATATATATATATATATTATTGACTAAAGTCACATTTAATATATTTTTCTTATTTTCTAGAAAGTCTTTCTTTTATTATTGATTTTATTTAAAAGTTTTCCATAAATTTAATATTCCATTTTTTATAATTTTAACATCAACAATTTCATTTTCAAAAAAATTCATATATATTCTTAATATCCTCATAAGCTTTACATTATATAAAAATATGTTTTTTGTGATGTTCATTACCTTTTTTATATTTATCATTTCAATCAATGCTATAATTAACCTTTTCCTATATCTATTATTTCAACTCATAATAAAACCAAAAAAAAAAATAACATAACTCCTACAAAAGTTTTTTCCATATGTTTTCTTTTATACCATTATATATTTATTCTAACCATACCACTTTAAACATTATCCATTACCTGCCTTTGCATCTAAAATTTATTTATTCATGATTGTTGTTTTTTAATTGGACATTTACATTTAAATGTTTTTTAGTTGCTCATTTGAAATCATTGAAATAATACTATTTTTTAGTTGCTGAATTGAAATCATTGAATTAAAATTTTTAAATTTTCTATCTCATTATGATAAGACAATCCAGGACCTAAGACTTCCACGTGAATCTGCATAACTAACAACTACAATAATGATTAATATAATATTATTCTTCTAATGCTTTTTAAAATATTGTTGGTGTCCTGTCTTATTCAAGAATGCCTTTAAAGATCACGTTATTTATGTTCTGTTTTATTTCATATTCACCTAAGCTTAGGTGGTAATAATCCGTCGTAAGAGGTTTATTACAGTCAAGTGGATATACTTTAAGAGGAGAGATAAGAGTGATGTCAGGTTGATCTCTTTGAGTGACGTATGAAATGGCCTCTTTCATAATTAAAGAGATTTAATATCACACTCGTTGCATCTTTGGTAAAGAAATGTCTATATACACAATAAACATTAATAATCAGCTATGCACGTCAATAATGTATAATTTTATCATTAATTACAATATTGTAATAATAATAATAACAGATTAAAATAGAATAAAATACGTAAGTCTTTCAGGAAGCATAATAATATTAGGGTTTTGGTATTTTTTCTACAGATTCAAGGTTCAAACCAGGATATACTTAAAAATGATAAGGATAAGCTAGATGGTGGCAATCGAGTACTTTTTGATTGATTGTTCTAATTCAATACCTTGGCCAATTGAAGTCTCCTTGATTTCATTTAACCCAATAGGCCGCGGATCTCATTAACTTCGTCTAACACAAAAAACTAAGGTTTATAATGGTAGCACCCAATGATGTTACCAATCCCCCTAATGTATTTAAGCTTTTATTTGGACATCCAAAAGAGTAGTCAGTGAAAAAAAATATCATGCCAATTTTTTTTAAAAAGAATTTAAAACATATATATTAAAACAAGATTATTTACATGCTGAATGAGAGTCCTCCCAATCTTAGCCAACAAAAACACTTGTTTACAATAGTAAAAGAATATCGACATTGCAATCAAATCTTATAACCAAAAAAGATCTGCATTGAACCAAATATCCTAGTTAAGAAGATTTGCATTGGAACCAAATATCATAAACTATGTCTCCAATGGTTATCTAAATTAGCTAAACAATAGATTTGCTCACCAACTTGCCTAATTTTTTGATAACCATGCTACTATGCCACTAAACCCTTACCCCCTTGATACCCATCTTAATCTAAACAATATTAGTTCAAAAACAACAAAAACCATCATACTTTATATATTTACATCAATGATTTCATTTAAAAAAAAATCATATATATTCTTGTACGCTTTGCTTATAATATTTTTTTTGGGTGTTCATTACCTCTTTCTTATATCTATAATTTTAATCAATACTACAACTTTTCATATATGTATAATATCATTTTAACTCAAAATAACTCATACAATTTTTTTTTTTTTTACAAATATTTCCTTTTCCATGTCTATCATTATATATTTATTCTAACTATAACGCTTTAAACATTGTATATTACCTACCTTTATATCTAAAATTTATTTTTAATTTAACATTTATTTTTGGTTGTTTTTTTATTGAACATTTACATTTAAATATTTTTTAGTTGCTCAATTGAATTCATTGAAATAATATTTTTTTAATTTTTAAATTTTCTATCACATAGTAATGAGAAGACAATCGACGACCTGACTAACAATTACCATAATGATTAATATAACATTATTCTTTTAATGTTTTTTAAAATTTTGTTGGTGTCCTATCTTATTCAAGAATGCCTTTAAAGATCACGTTATTTATATATTGTTTTATTTCAATTTCACCTAAGCTTAGGTGGTAATAATCCCTCATAAGAGGTTTAATACGGTCAAGTGGATCTACTTTAAGAAGAGAGATAAGAGTGATCTGTTGATGTCTTTGAGTGACGTAAGGATGACCTCTTTGATTGTTAAAGAGGTTTAATATCACACTCGTTGCACTTTGGAAAAGCAAGGTTTATATACACATCAATAAACATTATAATAAGATATACACGTCAATAATGTATTATTTTATCATCAATTACAATCTAACATAATAATAACATATTAAAATAGATTGTGAAACTGAGGCTTATTGTGGTAGGTAATGTTTTAATAAATGATAGATTAGTGTAGATGGGGACCTGAATGGGTTTTATTTGGTTAAATCTTTCTACATTATTTTTAGTTCAATAGAGGAAGACTTTTTTTGTGCAAATCAAATTTGGTTAAAAAATCTAACACCGAAGATTAACATTTTCTATTGGTTGGTTGTGCAAAACAAAATCCTCTCGATCAAGAATCTTCTCAAGAGAGGGATGTGCCTGGTCAATAGGTGCTATTTATGCAATAATGATTGGGAATCATCGACTCATATTTTGCTTAGTTTTCATAGTACGTAGAAGATTTTGGCTTCCATTCTCTCTTGGTTGGACGTTGCATGGGTATTTCATAATTCCTTAATGGACAATGTCATCCAATGGAAGTCATCCTTTATTTTGCCCCAAAAATAATGTTTTTGGAAATTGCTCCTCCCACAATCCTTATGGGGATTATGGAAGGAAAGGAACTCAAGGGCATTCAAAGAAGTGGAAAACAATATCGCCGAAATCAGCCTCAATATTATGTGAAAGGTGTGTCTTTGAATCTCAGTAATTTGAATCCTTCAAAATTAATTATGGTGCTCTCTCCAAGCGAGCGATTGTTGGAATAACGACTTGGTTTTGTGTCGTTAGCCCGCCTCCTCCTGATCTTGACCCGAAGAGGGAGGTTCGTTAGTCTCTACCCCCCGTTGGGTGGTTCAAACTTAACTTTGATGGTGCCTCTAAAGGCAAGCCCGGTTTAGCTGGCGTGGGTGGTGCAATAAGGGACAACAATGGTGTTCTTATTCTAGCTTATGCGAACTACCTTGGAGTCCAATATTCCATGGTGGTTGAAGCTAGAGCGGTCTTGATTGGCTTGGAGCAGCTTAAGAACCTTGACATCAGAAACACAATTATTGAAGGGGATTCCCTATCCATCATCAACATGCTTCGTGGAGTTTCCCATCTAGGATGGAAAATAGCTAATTTAATTGATGAAGAAACTTAGCTTGCTCATTTTTCTAGCATGGAGTTATCCCATGTTTTTAGAGAAGGAAATTCAGTGGCTGATCTCTTAGAAAACTTGTGAGTTCATTCTCAAGGCCTATCTATTTTGCAATGGGATTTTCACATCGATATTGTACTTCATGTTAGGGAGGAAGCTCCTTAACTCTTGTCAGATTTTGGTTCCTTTTAGAGATCTAGGTGATTTGGTTGGTACCCACAGGTTTAAGCGCTTTATGGTGTGTATTGGCCTTTATTATGCTATCCACTTAGTACGTTCCTGCCTTCCTTGATTGTCCCCTTTGGTCCCCTAGTGACATTGTCCCTTCTTTGCCCAGGCTTTTCAAACTTTGCAGCCTGTCATGAATTTCAAATTTCAAACAATGTATTTATTCAAGTTGGTAGTTTGTGGCCCCCCACATTGTCCTACTATTATTTAGGGTCAAGTTGTTTGGGGTTTTCTCCATGGATTGCCTTCGTGGGGATGGTGTGAACTCCCTCAGTTCCACTTCCTCAAGGGATGCTTGCATTGATTTGTACCAAAACATATCAATACCAAAACATATTAAAACCTTCGTGGGGATGTGAACTCCCTCTTTTGATATTAATACCAAAACATATTAAAATAGAATAAAAGTATGCAAGTACTTCAAGCAAGTATAACAATATTAGGGTTTTGGCATTTTGTGGATAGGTTCAAGGTTCAAACCATGGAATACCCAAAAGGGATAAGCGAGATGGTGGCACTCGAGTATCTTTTGGTTGACTATTTTAGTTCAATTCTTTGGCCAATTGAAGTCTTGTTGACTTTGTCTAACCCAATGAACTATGGGTCTCGTTAACTTCATCTAACCCAAAAATATAAGGTTTATAATGGTAGCACCCAATGGTATTACCAATCCCGTAATGTATTATTTATATATATATCTGTTGGCATTTTTGCCACATTTATTTTCATTATTGATTATGCATGCTTAAGCTCTGGCCCAATGCAGTTTTGTGAGTTCCAATGATTAAAAGCAGTCCAAAATTAAATATTTTGCTGATTTCCAATGCGGTCAAAATAGAAGAACGCGCCCAAGATACCAAAATTGAAGAATTCCATTTATTCAAAGCTGCTGTTCGTGGATTGTTCTAACGGTTTCATGCACATTTTCAAGAACACAATTTAATGAAGACTGCCTTTTGGGTTCTTCAAGGCTGCAATTAAGGGGATCATGTTCATTTTTTTCGTTGCACAAATTGTAGATCTCAAGGAGGTCTGTTGCAAATTTTAAATGCTGCAAAGAGGTCGGCACTCTATAAAAACCAATGTAAATCTCATTTGCAAATGTCGGGAGTTTTCTGCTAAAAGCTTGAAGTTCATTTGCAGGAATGAAAGAATTGGCCTCTGATTTTTCAAGCGGCTGTTTGTGAGATTTTCCTTTCTGTTATTTACGTTTCTAATAACACTCATATTCCTTGGTTGTTGTTTCATTTGAATTCTGCATGTTGGATTTAAATATTGCTTGTAAGGGAATGAGTCCTGGAATGTAATCTTGGAGGGATTTTCTGCGTACGGTTGTGAGGGAATTAAGTTGATATCTTTTGTTACTTGTTGTTGTTGTACTTTAAGTGATCTGTTGTTGTTCTCCCCGATCTTATAACTTCGGCTACGGCCATATTTCTTGTTTCTTTTCGCAAAGTTTTAATCTCTTTCCAGCAACTCTAATCTTAAAACAAACTTAGTTTAGTAAGGGAACCAGCCCACTCTGGAGATTGTTCTGGGAGCCATTTCTTGCTTCCAGCCTTTCAATGTTGGTCGGGTCTAGGGTGCAGTTTATATAAAAATCCTTTCCTGTGGCAGATTCGTGACCAACAATTTTTGGCACGCCCGGTGGGACAGATTTCTTCTGTCTCAAAAGATCCATAAGTTTTATTGTTTAATACCCGGAGGTCTCAAGATTTTGATGAGCTGTCTTGGCCTCATAGCGAAGATTTGTAAGTTTATTTGGCGACTTTGCTGAGTTGAAGATCCAAATTTTTTTGATCGTGGATGCCCACCTTTTTCAAGTTAAAAGGATGTTCATCTGTCGACCCTGACTTAATGGCGATAGCCGTGATCCCGCAGACCACTACCACAAAGGCGAGGGTTTTTCCTAGATGGGATGATCCTGGCCCTCTGAATCTCCAAATTCGACATGAAATTCCCAAAGGTGCCCTGAAGGCCCTAGAAAAATATGATGGTACCGAAGGCATGGCTCTGGCGCATGTTGAAGATATTGCTACTTTGTCAATGATCCATGTCATAAATCACGAGGATATCATGATTAGAATTTTGGTTCAGTCTTTGGAAGGAAGGGCATTACAGTGGTACAGACTGCTCAAGCATCAAAGCATTAGTTCATGGGATGATCTAGTAGGTGCACTAATCAGAAGATTTGACGAAGATCCCTTTTACAGTTCTTTGGATCTCTATCAGTTTTTAATGTACATCAAGCGAGCACCTCTAGAGAGCATCATAGACTTCAATGTCCGATTCTTGAGAAGCTGGAAGAGAATTCCAAAGAAGATCCGACCAACACCCACCCAAGCCCACCTCTTCTATGTTCAAGATTTCCATTCTGACATAGGCCTCCTCTTGCTGCAATCAGGTGAACGAAGGTTCCCACAAATCTTTGAAGAAGCAGTGCGAGCGGAACAACTTTTGCTCTTATCAAGAAAATTACCGTGGGGAGAAACTCCATTACTTTCTCCGATAGTTGCTGCTCCTGACTATCCCGTGCAGTCTTTTTCATGCCAGATCCCTTATACTGAGAAGAAACCTGAGATGCAGTTGTGTGGAGCTCAAGGGACAGATATCATCCAAAGCCAAGGATTGGAATATACAAGAACTTTCCTAGCAATGAACAATATGGTTGCTTGCAGTTTTCATAAGGAGATGGATCCAGAGGATATAAGCGAAGAAGAAGAACAGATTCAAGTGGCAGAACCTGAGCACAAGGAGGTCACATATTTGCACCCTGTTTGTATCCCAGGGCACGACACACAAGCATTTAGTCAGAACCTGTTAAATATGTCAGATCAACAAGTAGAGTCTGAAGAGATCCTGGAGAAAGGACTATTGCTGGACAATTTTTGTGATCGGATCCAGGAGTTGGAGGAACCCATTCTTAGTTCACAACCAGAGAACCCTTCAAGATGGTGGGATTGGCTTCAGTCATTACTACAATTGGTACCTACGGGAGCCCGTCATGTGGCAAATTTCTTTGCTACATTATTTGTCAATTGTGTGGGTACTGGCATGCATGATAACTTGCCAGTGTCTGAAACATGGAGAACTTCAGGAAGAAGCCAGCCCAATTTCAAGGACCGACTTAAGTATGATCAGATCTGGTCGGGACATTGCAGATTTATCGGATAACCCTCTGAGATTGGGTTTGTGGTGGCGACATGCCAATCATGTCATGAACTATTGTATATAGTATAAAAACAAAAAACAAAAAAATAGAAAAAAGAAGAAAAAAAAAAAGAGGTATTGTTTTTATTTGTTCATCTCGGCTCTTTTTGCATGCGAGCCATAGGTTCTTGTTTTTCTTTTGTTTCTCCCTTCCCAGCAGTTGGTGGCTTTCTAGAAAATTCTTCCTTTCCCTTCCCTTTTTCTTTCCTTCCTTTCTTCATCTTCCTCCTTCTTCTTCTTTTTCTTCTGTAGTAAAAAAAAAAAAGCCACGACTATTGTTTCTTTTCCCCTTTCCTATTATTCCCGCTTCTTCTTATCCCTTTATTCTAAGTTATGTCATTTTATGCATTTATTTATAGTTCAGTTCATTCTCATTCCATAGCTTTCCTAGTTCCATTTCCATTCCATACTTTCCTTCCATCTTCATTACAGTTGGTAAAATGACAGCATTCTGTTGTTATATCTTCCACATCACTTTATCACTACATCATTCCATCATATTACTATTCCATTTGCATTTCACCGCCTGCGCATCCGCGGGATCTCATTCCATTCATTTCCATTCCATGTTCAGTTCAGCCAAATGCAGATTTCTTTAACTTTTGATTATTCAGCAAAAGTTTCTATTGCAGCATTCCACTGAGATGTACCACAGCAGCCAGCTTTTTGTTCTAAGTTTTATGACTCTGTTGCCCAATGGATTCAGGCCTGGATTCTTGCATACAGCAGAACTGTATACCCCGCGAGCCGCCAAGAATGTTGGCATTTTTGCCACATTTATTTTCATTATTGATTATGCATGCTTAAGCTCTGGCCCAATGCAGTTTTGTGAGTTCCAATGATTAAAAGCAGTCCAAAATTAAATATTTTGCTGATTTCCAATGCGGTCAAAATAGAAGAACGCGCCCAAGCTACCAAAATTGAAGATTTCCATTTATTCGAAGCTGTTGTTCATGGATTGTTCTAACGGTTTCATGCACATTTTCAAGAACACAATTTAATGAAGACTGCCTTTTGGGTTCTTCAAGGCTGCAATTAAGGGGATCATGTTCATTGTTTTCGTTGCACAAATTGTAGATCTCAAGGAGGTCTGTTGCAAATTTTAAATGCTGCAAAGAGGTCGGCCCTCTATAAAAACCAATGTAAATCTCATTTGCAAATGTCGAGAGTTTTCTGCTAAAAGCTTGAAGTTCATTTGCAGGAATGAAAGAATTGGCCTCTGATTTTTCAAGCGGCTGTTTGTGAGATTTTCCTTTCTGTTATTTACGTTTCTAATAACACTCATATTCCTTGGTTGTTGTTTCATTTGAATTCTGCATGTTGGATTTAAATATTGCTTGTAAGGGAATGAGTCCTGGAATGTAATCTTGGAGGGATTTTCTGCGTATGGTTGTGAGGGAATTAAGTTGATATCTTTTGTTACTTGTTGTTGCTGTACTTTAAGTGATCTGCTGTTGTTCTCCCCGATCTTATAACTTCGGCTACGGCCATATTTCCCGTTTCTTTTCACAAAGTTTTAATCTCTTTCCAACAACTCTAATCTTAAAACAAACTTAGTTTAGTAAGGGAACCATCCCACTCTGGAGATTGGTCTGGGAGCCATTTCTTGCTTCCAGCCTTTCAATGTTGGCCGGGTCTAGGGTGCATTTTATATAAAAATCCTTTCCTGTGGCAGATTCGTGACCAACAATATCATAGTGATTTAACTTTAATCTTTCATTCGGATAACCAAAAGTATATTTAGTGAAAAAATATCATGCCAATTTTTTCTTAGGAATTTTAAAAAATTATATTAAAACAAGATTATTTACAAGTTGGTATGAGAGACTTCCTAGCCTTAGCCAACAAGAAAATTTGTTTACAATAGTAAAAGGATATCGACATTGGAACCAAATCTCTTAGGAAGATAAAATTTGTGTTTGAAACAAATCTCCTAGCTAGAGAAGATCTGCATTGGATCCAAATCTCCTAAATCATATATCTGCAATGATTATCTAAACTAGCTAAACAATGGATTTTCTCACCAACCTATATAATCCTCTCATCCTCAATAACCATGCCACTATGCCACTAAACCGTTATCTCCTTCTTGGTACCCATCTTAGCCTAGAAGTATGCCACTTTATTTAGAGCTCTACCTGTTGGGACTGAAAAATAAGGCACACTTTATTTACAAGTTATCTTACAATATATAAGCATCAAGCTTAGGAGGGAGATATGATAAGTGTCATAAGATCCACTCCAAGTGTCTTTCAAAAGACACCACTCCAACTCAAATTGAAGACAGGGACAAGTGGCAGAAGAAAAATGTCAACCTATCAATTATAGGCATAGTGCACATTATAATAATAATAATATTCTAACATTCCCCCTTAATGTGCACTATCCTTAAAATATAAGTCAACATTAGATAACATTCCCCCTTAATGTTGACTTCTTTTAGATAGATATAGCAAATTGCTAAACTGAGAAAACTTGTCTTTCCCAAGTGACTTGGTGAAGATGTCTGCTACTTGATATTGAGTTGGTACATACGCCATGTGTATAATGTCTTCTTGGACCATTTCTCTAATGAAGTGATGATGGATCTCAATGTGCTTTGTTCTAGCATGGAAAACTGGATTCTTGGTCATCTTGATGGTACTTTGATTGTCACAATATATATATGTTGGACCATGTATGAATAGCCCAATATCCTAAATTAATTTCCTCAACCATATTGCCTCCTTAGTTGCCTCAATTGTTGCTCTATATTCTGCTTCTATTGAAGATAGTGAAATTGTGTTTTGCTTATTTGTGCTCCATGAAATAAAGCCTTGGTCTAATTGAAAGCAATAACCTGATGTAGATCTTCTAGTTTCAGGACAACTAGCCCAATCTAAATCTGTGTATCCAATAAAAGAAAAATTATCACTTGATTTATACATAAGGCCATGATGAGGTGTGGCCTTTAGGAATCTCACAATTCTCTTAGCTACTATCCAATGTCTCTTCTTAGGATCCTGCATGAATCTGGAAAAAAGGCCAACTGAATAGCAAATATCTAGTCTAGTTGAAGTTAATTAGATCAAGCTTCCAACTAGTTGTCCGTAAACTGTACCATCAACCCTTTCTTCTTCATCATTATTTACCAATTTCAATCTATTTTCCATGGGAATTAGAGAGGGCTTACACTCCTCCATGCAAAACCTCTCCAAAATAGATTGAATGTACTTAGCCTGTGAGATAAAAATCTTACTAGGTTGTTGCCATACCTCTATGCCTAAGCAATAGTGGAGGAGGCCTAAATCTGTCGTCTCAAAGTTCTTGCATAAGTCCTCATTGAGAAACCTTATTCATTCTATGTCATCACCTATAATGAGAAGATCATCCATATACAATGTAACCAAAATGATACGGTTCCTCCAATGTTTCACATAGAGAGTAGATTCTGCTGTAGATCTAGTGAAACCAAGGTTGAGAAAATAGGAGTCAATATTTGCATACCAAGCTCGGGGTGCTTGCTTCAACCCATATAGAGCTTTCTTTAATCTGAGGACTTTGTTGTTTTGGCCTTCAACTATGTACCCTGGTGGTTTTTTCACATACACTTCCTCCTTCAAATGACCATTGAGAAATGCACTTTTGGCATCCATTTTATATATTGGCCAATGTTTTTGAGTTGCCATAGCAATAACTATCCTTATTGTAGTCATCTTAGCCACAGGAGCAAAGGTCTCCTCATAATCAATTCCCTCTTGTTGCTTATATCCTTGATCTACTAGGTGAGCCTTGTAGCGATCTAGTGAGCCATCTTCTTTATATTTTGCTTTGTATACCCATTTTTTGCCAATGGTATATTTTACATTGGGTAAATCAACTAACTCCCAAGTGTGATTTTCGAAATGGAATCTAATTCTTGATCCATGGCATGAACCCATTTAGGATCACCAAGTGCTTATTTGATATTAGAGGGTTCAGGTTGGCTAAGGACTTTGGCCATTAGGGCATAATTCACTTGGTGTATTAGGGCTAAAGGCCTTTTACCTATATAGGTGGGCAAATGATTTTGGGCTTCATATATTTTGGCTTGAACCCACTTGGGTAAAGGACTGGATGATGTTACTTGATCATTAGGAGGACGAGATGGAGGACATGGATCATTTGTAGTAAGTTCTTCTTGTGGATGAATTTCTTGATTTATGAGTGAAGGAGAAGGACTAGATGATATTGTATGCATGAATGGAGCAACTATTTCATTAGCTATTTCTAAAGTGGGGGCCTTAGGAGGATTAGATGGGGGATACTCATGAAAGGTAACATCCCTAGATAAAATGATTTTCTTGGAAATAGGTTCATATAATTTATATGCATTGGCATTATCACTATAGCCAAAAAAAATACATTTTTGGACTTATCATCAAACTTCTTCCTTTTCTTATGAATAATATGAGAATAGGCATCACATCCAAAGATTCTCAAATGGCCTGCATAGGGCATCCTTCCACTCCATGCTTCTTCAGGTGTTCTTTCATGTAAGTCCTTTGTGTATGACCTATTAGTCAAGTATGCAACAGTAAGAACAACTTCTCCACAAAATGAGTTAGGTAATATAGTAGCATGTAACATTGATTTTGCCCTATTTGTGATTGTTTGATTTATCCTCTCAGAAACTCCATTTTTTTACGGGGTATAAGGGGTTGTGAATTGTCTCCTTATCCCATGACACTTACAAAAATTAAATAATTCATTGGAGACATATTCTCCACCATTATCTGATCTTAAGGTGGAGATTTGATAGCCACTTTCTCTTTCAACAAGTGTGATGAATTCTTTGAACTTATCAAGGGTTTTCCACTTATATTGAATTAGGTAGATCCATACCTTTTTGTTGTAATCATCAATGAAAGTGATGTAGTATTTAGCCCCAGTATAATATTGAACAGACATTGGCCCACAAATTCCTGAATGAACCAATTGCAAAGGTCTATTGGCTCTCCATGCCTTTCCTATTTCAAATTGTTGCCTATGGTATTTGGCTATTACACATGGCTCACAAAAATATTTTGACTCCCTAAGATGTGGAAGTCCTTTAACTAATCCTTTTGTAGCCATCATTTGAAGATTATTAAAATTTAAATGTCCCAATATTTCATGCCACATGTACTCCAAAGAGAAAGTAGTTGTTGTATGCAAAGATGTTTGTGTTACAGATTTTGTAAGGAGGTGGTAAAAACCATCCTTTTTCACTCCCATGGCCTTGAAATTTCCATTGGGTTCCTTAATGTAGCATTTGTATTTTTCAAAATAGACATTATAGCCCTTATCTATAAGTTGTCCAATAGAAATAAGACTCCTTTTAAGAGCAGACACATACAAAACATCTATTGCAGGAATATTATTACCATCATGCAAAGTAAGTGGTGCCTCCTCAACACCTTCAATGGGTAGAGCACTTTCATCACCAAAATTAATTAATTTATTTGATTTATATTGAACCTTGGTCAACCAATATTGCCTTCCTATCATGTGCTTTGCTGCTCCAGAATCAATATACCAACATTCTTTATCTTCAAAATTAACTTGGTTGGCTGCATACAATGTGTTCAGATTATTATTGTGTGGTTCTCCCTGTTCTCTTTGCATTTTATAGCAATTAGCAACATTATGATTCCATTTTCCACAATATTCACACCCTTGTTGATTTTTGTTTTTGACCCCCTTGAGGTCTTGTTGTCCAATGACTATAAACATGGCTATAGTCAGATCTCAATAAGTCCTTCATCCATGGGAAAAACAACAGTAACCTCACTAAGTAGAAAATAACCCTCGCAATGTGGTGGCACATCTCTCTAGCAGAATAAAAACAAATATTTCAATTTTCCCTCATAGGGAAATTACATGGGCCATCTAAGCCTTTCACTCTCCATGTGGAAAAAATAGGGCCATGTAGGCCTTCCACTTCCACTTCCTATGTGGAAAAAATCATTAAAAAATGGCCAAAGGTTACAATAAATAGGCCATGTAGGCCTTCCACTTTCCACTCTCATGTGGAAAAACATTAAAATTTTGCCAAGAAGGCCATGTTGTCGGCCAATATGACACGAGAACTCCCAACTCCTCACAAAATAATAAAGTGGCCACTCCACTTTGATTTGAAAAAATATCAAGATAGCCTTAATGAATGCCAATCATGGGATAGCATAAACAACAATCATCACCCCTTAAAATACAAATGCAAATTGTTCTCATCTGGTAGAAGGTAATGCCCACAACTGGGCGTCAACTGGGCTGTAACTGATCTTCATGCGCACAAGAAACAATCTAAATAAAACATCATCGATACACCACTTCCAATTTGATTAATGAATGCCAATCATGGCCACCACCCATGGAAAGCATGTTGTAAGGCTGGGAAACGATGCCTAGATCAGTCAGGAGATCAAACTAGAGAAGGGTTTGGTTTACTCCTTGACCTTCAATGTGACTCAAACCTATGCTTAGTTGGAGAGCTTGAACGTGTCAGTGCCTCCTGTAGTAGGAACTTTAGATTTGTAGACTCTCTATAATAGTGAGGCGGTGTGCTATGGACTCCTCCCACTTTGACGTTCCTGAGTGGAATAGGGGCATCCAACTACTCTCTGACAACGAGGGCTCCATCATGCAGACCATAAAGATAGTGATGAGAAAATCATACATCCTCTTATTTTTGTTAGGTGACGATGGGGACGACTACCACAAACCCCTCACCGTGATGGCCTTCATTGGGGATTGATCACTCACCACCAATTACAGCTCTGAAATATTTGGCATTTATCAGGAATTCAACTTAACTTTCATCACTAAGTCAGAGAATATGTGGATTGCTTTCTACAATTCGTTGTTGAATTTTGGTAGTGCTTAAACATGGCTATAGGGGGGATGGCAGATCCGATGTTCCAAAAGTTATTGGAAAGGACGACAATATTCTCCCTTGTATCCATCTCCTAACAGGAAAGCTCCTGAATCGGGTGCATTTTAAAGTCGGACAAAGGCGAAGGCAAATATTGCTACACTTGCTTCACAATACAACCATAATTGCCGCTGCTATTATGCTAGTGCCTCCAAATATCACCATTACTATTATTATTGTTGTTTATTTTATTGTTATTATCATATCTAAGGATTTTTTATGGCGAACGACGCGTCTAGGGCCGTTGCACGACTTCACCACAGGCATCCTCTTCCACGTGGTACTCAAGGGACTGTTGATCTAGAAACCTCTTCTAGCTTTTTAGTCCTCGCTTCTTCTCGAGCGTGCAGTGTGAAATGGGAACATGGCAGGGGTAAAGGTAGGGGTCTGATGAATGGTAAGGAAGAAGCTCTGTTACCATGGCTGCGGATCTCTCTAGCTTGGATTTCATCTTGTTGTGGCTATGGTTGCGGCTCTCGCTAGCTTGGAGTTCATCTTATTGTGGCTAGGGGGCTTTAACTGAGACTAATGCTTCTAAACTAATGAGATGAAGTTGTTGTGTTGTCGATGAAGACCCATAGCTTTGTATCGTCAAGATCATTGTCATCTCTATAGTATTGAACTAAATCCATGGAATGTAAACTCATTCCATTTATCCTTGAGGTTTTCTTTGGAGAATTTGAATCCAAGATCGAAGTTATAAGGGAACTCGAACAATGGCCCTCCTATTGCTCGTCGCTTCTTGGATTTGACTTTGACACTTGAGATACCCCTAAAAAAAATTGGCAGCTATGAATGGTTTCAGGCTATCTGGTTTCTGATCCATTTTTAAAAAATGGAGAGCATACTCCCTAGGCTTGTAAAAAAAATGGGGGATGGAGGATTTCCATGAGAGAAATCCCCCCTCAAGGATTTACACAGGGCAGTATAGTGACTAGGCAAACATCAGAGATACACAATATATAAGCATCAAGCTTAGGAGGGAGATATGACAAATGTTATAAGCTCCACTCCAAGTGACTTTCAGAAGACACCACTCCAACTCAAACTAAAGACAGGGACAAGTGGCAGAAGACAAATGTCAACTTGTAAATTATAGGCATAGTGCACATTATAAAAATAATAATATTCTAACACTACCGACATAAATTATAATCCCATCATCTAATTCTCTTCATAATTCCTTAATTTTGGTGACAAGAATCCTCAATATCCATGTCTTCAAATAAAAGTTCCTCATGCAATCTAGAGATCCTACCAAGATTTGAAAATACGATTCTATGATTATCCTCATATAACCTTTGAGTTAACGCTCAAATAGAAGCAGATTTGATAGCTAAGGCTTCTTATAGTTTCCAATAGAGCATTATCCCAACATAATTCTTATAAAGCACTCCAATTCTAGCTCTACCCTAATATCCTTTCGCAACTCCATAATTATTAATTTTAATATGACATTCTAGGGTGGTTTCAACTAGCTCTAGCCTACCCCTCTTACACTTCAACTTCCTTCTCCATTGTTCCTATATCAACCTAAGCTTCTTCTTTAGCATACACTATGACAATTTCTATGAATTTTCTCCAAATGACCTGCTAAACCTCATACATGGATGAAAAGGTTTCTCTAATAATTTTTGTATTTCTCTCCAACCACACTTGCCACTAGATAATGTTTAATCCAATATTCTACCCAATGTAGAAATTTTGAGATTTAAATCTGCCTCTATTCCATATTTTAAAAATATTAATCCAATTCAAATCACCATTGGATCAAATTTTATAAGCTAAAAAACATCACTCACAAAGATCCAAGTTCAAACCATTGTAGAATCATTGTATGCATGTGTATAAGTAAACTTATATATATATATATATATATATATATATATATATATATATATATATATATAGATAGATAGATAGATAGATAATCTACCTTCTTTATCATAATTTTACGCATGTTTGTTACAATGTAAGTGTTGCATGATTTTCATGTTTAGTGAAATAATCTTTTGAAAGTTCACAAAAACTCCTTTTTGGAGACTTCATGTTTTTTGGTATGAATTGGAAGATTCTATAATACTAGTAAGCCCTAGAAGATTACAAAAGATTTTTTGGGTGGGCAAATTAGAGAACCGTCCAATTTTTCAATTATAAAAAGAGAGTTGCATGTATGTAACATAACATTGGAGAGTTCCTCTGAATAAATATATGTTTTTCTAAAAATATTGAGTCCTCCTTTTATTTGTTGTTCATATTTTTGCTTGTAGTTTTTATTCTATGTTTGTTTTAGCATATGTTCAATTTTTATTTATATGGTAATATGGAAATATAGTAGAAGAGATACAGTTGTGTATGATTTGGTAGTGAATCATGATCTCACTCTCTACAATATTGGTTGCTTTATATTTATTTTGGAGTGGTCCTAAGGGCTAGTGAATTGGTTCGCAGTTTGAGTGGAAGAAGAGAATGATTCACAAAAAATGAGTAGCAAACTGGAGATTGAGAATTTCAATGGATTAAACTTCACATTATGGAAGATAAAAATGGAGGACTTACTGGTGGAAAGGGACTTGTGAGTTGTAGTCATTAGAAAGCCCATTGGGATGGTACATGAGAAGTTTAATAAGTTGATAGAAAAATAATGGTCCTTATTAGATCGAGTTAAGCAGGCTCTATGATTTTTTTGAATTTACATGGTGGAATCACTAGCCACCATGAATCCGGGCATGCTGTTTGGATTTTATGGCTGCCATAGTATTATGCGTTGATCACCCTGGAAGCTACCACACATATCTTTGTGTAGTTCATCCCTATAAACACCATGCCACAATCATTTTAAACCTTTTACGCTACTAAAAGCACTAGGAAAGAGATAAGCTTTTATTTTGACAAGGCCCTAAATTTGAAACTTGAACCTCCACCCCCCTTATAGGGTTTGGTCAAACCAATTGGTTTACACCTCGAACCTAGTCTCTATGATTTTAAATGTGATAAAATCACATTTTGCTCAAGATATGTGGAAAAATTTGAAGAGCATCTATGCTTTCAAGTCAGTAGCGAACAACTTAATATTGTAGAAGGAGCTGGAAAATCTCAAGATGAAGGAGAATGGTAAGTTATCAAACCACTTGAATTATTTTAATATGCTAATGAAGTAGCTAAACTCCATTGGTGATAAAAGGAGTGATTGAGATCAATTTCTATCATTGTTAATTAACATATCAAACTCATGGAAGAATATTATTACTACCATATGTGTTACTTCTAACAAGTTGCATATGGATTCAATGGTTAGCCAGTTGTTGAATGAGGAGAGAAGAAGGATATCTATTGGTAAATAATCTACTCTAGATGTCTATTTAGCACATGGATGTTGAAAATAAAGAGAAAAAGTTATACTAGTGGAAGAAGCATGTCTAGTGGCAGAGGCAGATCCTCCAACATAGGAATTTTTTTTTTTTAGCAATGTGGAATGCTACTATTGTCACAAAAAAGGGTATATCAAGTTTCAATGTCTCTTTTTAAAGAAGAAGAATTGATAATTGATAAATTTGTAGATGAAAACTCCTCCATGTTTCTTGCTTCTTCTTATTTGTCAATTGAAGGATGTCTTGAAGACTAGATTATAGATTTAGGAGGTTCTTTCCACATGAAACCACACTATGAGTGGTTTTTAATTAAAAAGATGTAAATGGCATAAAATTTTATATGGATTGAGGTGGAAGGAGAAGGTACAATTCCTGTGAAGTATTAAGGTGGAAAAATCAAGTATTTGCAAAAAATTAGACATGTCCCTTAGTTGAGAAGAAATATTCTCTCAGATGGATAGCTAACTGAAAAAGGAGTAACATTTACCTTCTCAAATGAAGGATGCAAGCTCACCATAGATGCACCAGTGCTTGAAAAAGGAAATAATAAAGGCACTTTTTTTAAACTGGATGTCAGCCCCTGTGAGAAAAGCACTTTTTTTAAATATGAAAATTGTATTAAAAATATAGATTCAAAGTTACAATAATTTGCCTACCACTTTTGGCCAATCCTAAGATCCTAATAAAACTAACTCTAATATCTCCTTGGACCAAAAATTTCTTAGTGCAATCCAAAGAGTATAAAATCCTATCTTGATTACAATTTTCATTAATACTATTTCAAAGGACCTAAAATTGCTTCACTCTATTACCATGTCTTCGGGGTCCATCCTAAATTGGGACTAAGAACACAAAAAGAAATAGTATAACACCACACCAAAGGCTAATCATCATAAACATATACCTTGGTCCCACACACTTCATTGCCTAAATCACTATTGGCTAGTAATAAAACTTGTTTGTTCACCTCCATCCAATTTAGAAGGACCATGAAAACCTCTCTTTTGTAAGTTATCATAAAGAAGCTCCGATGCACAACCTACCAAGCAAAGAAATTTATTTTTGACCATATCTTTTCCAACCATACTCTATCCCATGGAACATCCATTCACACCAAAGAGGGAGGGAGCAATTCATTATAATCATCCTAGAGTGTATAAATACCTCAATTTCCATGATCCCAAGCTAGCTTATCCTCTTCCTCATTTCCTATATGGTGGTGTTGCTTTGATATCCTCTCTAAAATTGGTAACACATTATGAGATCAAGACTGTATACTCTTCCCACTGCTTTAGTTACATAAAAGGGAAGGTCCCAATATACTTTGTATGTAGATAGCATGTTGTCTATAACCTCTAATATTTGTTGAAGGGGCTGCAACTTTGGAAATTCTGAAATTAAGGGGGTATTAGTTCTAAGAATTGGTCCAAAATTTTTCTTATCCCCTCTACCTACTTTCCAAAATAGTCTTGATTTTACCACTTTCTAAATAATCCAAAAACTTATATGTATGTTAAATTTTAATTATCATTAAATTTTATTAATCTTACCTCGTGCATGCATAAATAAAATTAATATATGTCTACTATTGCATTAATATAAGATATACAGACAAACAATTATTAATATGGAAAAAATTCCAATCATAAAATATGTCACTAGACTTGCATCATCACATTAACCGATTAGAAAGCAAGAGGGTCAGCCCCTACACACATGTCACATGCCCAAACTCAATGTTAATAGGGATAAGAAATCCCATATGAGTGTGACCATATAAACATTATATCATTTCTAGCGTAGTGTTTTGGTTTAAAAAGAACAAATTCATTTAATAACCACTAGATATGTATATGTGAAATTGTTTAAAAAAAAGTTGACTTATTTTTGTTTAAAACAGACTTTTGCAATTAAAGGCAAGACGAGAAAATAATCCAAACAACGTTTCATTTTCAATCTTAATATAATATGGTAAACATATAATAAAAATGGATTATTGATTGCACTTCATACAAGGGTCACTTATGGACAGAATTGCGAAGGGAACGCACAGACGAATTAGGAATGGATGTCAAAATATGAATAACATGGGAGCCATGATAATATAATATGGAAGTAGGTGGTGGAATGATGAGCAATGTGGAGGTTGAACTATCCTTTTTTGCTCATATTGATCTTCTCCTCATCGGGCGATGCAATCAACTCAAATTTTTGTAGTAATATCCCCATGACGAGGCCCATCATAGAAAATGCCAAGATAATGTCGGGGTAACTCCTCCTCTCCATATTAAATGGCATAAAATGGAAGTCTACTTTACCTCCCATAGCCACCTCCATATGATGCTTTTAATCTATGAATATATCTAACCTAAAATCGTTGGGATTCTCGTAAAACTCAGGATTGTTTTCTAGACAACATGCATTCACCACCACCTCTCTCTACATCATAATTGTAAACCTACCTAGAGAGGCCTCCTCCAAGTTCATGTGTGGCACGAACAAGGGAATTGGTGTAGGTAGCCTTAGAGTCTTCTTCACCACTGCCTGTAGATATGGTAGTTTCTTAATATCATCTTTCTTCACTGCCACTCCCATGCCCACCATGCTCTCCACTTCTCTCCTTACCTTCCCTTGGATATCATGATGATTGATGAGTTCTGTGATGGCCCACTCCATGGACCAGAGATTCTATTGCCACCATGTTTATATTATCTATAATGTACAAGATATTTTATTTGTTGATCCCTCCCTTTCTCTCCACATCCAATATGTGTTCTAAGGTTATATGAGAGTCTTCCTAGCCTTAACCAACAAGAACAATTGTTTATAATAGTAAAAGAAGATTGACATTAGAACCAAATATCTTATCCAAAGAAGATATGCATTGAAGCAAAATCTCCTAAACTATATGTCTCCAATAATTATCTAAATTAGCTAAGTAATGGATTTTATAACCAACCTATCTAATCCTCTCGTCCTCAATATCCATGCCACTAAAATTTTACCTCCTTCTTGGTACCCATCTTAGCTTGAAATTATACCACTTATTTAGAGTTCTACCAACATAAATCAGAATCACATCATCTAATTCCCTTCATAATTCCTTAATTTGGGTGACAAGAATCCTCAATATCCATATCTCCAAAGTAAATTTTCTCATGCAATCTAGATATCCTACCAAGATTTGAGAATATGATTCTATTATTATCTTCATATAACCTTGTATTATCTCCCAAATAGAATTATATTTGATAGTTAAGGTTTCATGTAGTTTCCATTAGAGTATTGTCCCAACATAATTCCTATAAACCACACCAATTCTAGATCTACCCTAATTTCATTTTGCAACTCCATCATTATTAATTTTACTCTAACCTTCTAGGGTGGTTTCCAACTAGCTCTAGACTACCCCTCTTACACTTCAAATTCCTTTTCCATCATTCTTATATCAACCTAAAATTCCTCTTTAGCATATATTATCACATTTTCTATGACTTTGCTCCAAATGACCTGCTAGACCACATCCAAGGGTGAAAAGGTTTCTTTAGGAATTCTTTCATTTCTCTCCAACCACACTTGCCACCAAATAAAATTTAATGTAATCTTCCACCCAATATGGAAAGTTTGAGATTTAAATATATTCGTATTCCATATTTTAAAAATATTAATCCAATTCAAATCACGATTGGATCAATTTTTATAAGCTAAAAAACATAGCCCACAAATCAAACTCGAATACTAAAACATATAATCTATCTCTATGGGACACCATAGTGATGGTTAACGCTTTGGGCTCTCTTTTGGAATATCCATGTTCAAACCATGGTAATAGCATTGTATGCATGTGTATAAGTAAAATTATATATATATGCATGTTTGTTACATTGTGAAAGTGCTGCATGATTTTCCTGTTTAGTGACATAATATTTTGGAAAATCATGAAAACTTGTTTTTGGAGACTGCATATTTTTTGGTATGACCTGGAAGATTCCAGAAGACCTATAAGCCCTAGAAGATTTTAGAATATTTTTTGGGTGGGCAAATTAGAAAAACATTCCATTTTGTGATTATAAAAAGAGAGTTGAATTTATGTAACATAGCATTGGAGAGTTCCTCTGAATAAATATATTATTTTCTAAAAATATTTGGTCCTCCTTTTATCTGTTATTCATATCTATGCTTGCAGTTTTTATTATGTGTTTGTTTTAGAATATGCTCTATTTTTATTTTTATGGTATCAAAGCACTATACTAGAAGAGAGGTAGTTGTGTATGATTTGGTAGTGAATCATGCTCTCCCTCTCTGCAATATTGGTTTCTTTATCTTTATTTTGGAGTGATCCTAAGGGCTAGTGCATTGGTTTACAATTTGAATGGAAGAAGAGAACGATTCATAAAAATGAGCAACATACTGAACATTGAGAAGTACAATGGATCAAACATCACATTTTGGAAGATCAAAATGGAGGATTTATTGGTGGAAAGGGACTTGTGGGTTGCAGTCACTGGAAATCCCATTGGGATGGCACAAGAGGATTTTAATAAGCTGGATAGAAAAATAATGGCCCTTATTAGACTAATTTTAGCATACTATGATTTTAAATGTGATAAAAACACAATCTAGTCAAGTTATGTTGAAAATTTTGGAGAGCATCTATGCTTCCAAGTCAATAGTGAATAATTTAATGTTGTAGAAGAATCTAGAAAATATCAATATGAAGGATAATGGTAAGTTCTCAAACCACTTGAATGATTTTAATATGCTAATAAAGTAGCTAAAATTCGTTGGTGATAAATGAAGTTATTAAGATCAATATATTGAATGATTTTAATATGCTAAGGAAACAACTAAACTCCATTGGTGATAAATGGAGTGATTAAGATTAATATTTGGCATTGTTAATCAGCATGCCAGACTCATGGGAGAATCTTATTATTGCCATAAGTGCTTCTTCTCACAAGTTGCAAATGGAATTAGTGGTTAGCCAATTATTGAATGAGGAGACAATAAGGATATCTATTCATGAATCATCTAGTCTAGAGGTCTATTTATCATGTGAATGCTCAAAAGAAAGAGAAAAATGTAGATCCAGTGAGAGAAGAAAGTCTAGTGGTAGAGGCAGATCATCCAACATAAGAAAGAAAAAATTTAGCAATGTGGAATGCTACTATTATCAATAAAAGGGGTATATCAAGTTTCATTGTCTCTTATTGAAGAAGAAGAATGAAAAATCAATAGAATAAGAGATAATTGATAAAGTTATAGATGAAAAATCCTCCATGTTTCTTGCTTCTTATCGGTTATCAATTGAAGGGTGTCTTGAATAATGGATTATAGATTTAGTAGCTTCTTTAAACATGACACCACACTATGAGTGGTTTGTTAATTATAAAGAGGTAAATGGTGTAAAATATTTATATGGGTTATAATGTATTTTGTGATGTAGAAAGATAAGGTATAATTCCTATGAAGGATTAAGGTGGAAAAATCAAGTATTTGAAAAAAGTTAGATATGTCCCTTAGTTGAGAAGAAATCTTCGCAATTTGATAGCTAACTAAAAAAATAATAACATTTACCTTATCAGATGAAGGATGCAAGCTCACCAAAGGTGCAATGGTGCTTGCAAAAGGAAAGAAGAAAGGTACTTTGTTTAAAATGGATGTCAACCCCTATGAGAAAATCCATTGTCATATTTTCTCTGTAAAAGAAGCTAATGTGGTTGAGAAAATTGATGAAGTAGATGTTGGAGATTATTTTATTTGGTACATAAGACTTCGCTATTGAGAGAAACCAGCTTGAAGCAATTGGTCAAAAAAGGCATGGTGCATGGCGTTAAGGATATCAACTCTAGCACTCTCAACTTTTATGAATCATGTGTGATGGGCAAACGAAAAAGGGTAAGCTTATTTTATCACACACATAGAGCTAAATATACTTTGTATCTTGTTCATTCAGACATTTGTGGTCCTATGGATACTTCATCTATTGGTGGTGCTCTATATTTTATAACTTTTATTGATGATCATAGCATAAATGTATTGATTGTATTTTCAAGGAAAAAGAGTGACATACTTGATCATTTACAAGGTTTGTTGCTAATTTAGAAAGGTATATAGGTAGACAACTTAAGATATTGTGTAGTGGCAATGGAGGAGAATATTATTCTACTAAATTTGAAGAGTTTTGCAGATAGAAAGGTATCTCTAGAAAAAATGCTACACCTTATTCTCCTCAACAAAATGGAGTAGCAGAGATAATGAAGAAAATTCCATATGTAGATGTTATTGGCTTACTAATGTATGCAATGGTATGTACTAGGCTCATGTTGTTGGTATGGTTAAAAAATATATTTCCAATCCTAGATAGGAATATTGGATTGTTGTAATAATATTTTTTAGATATTTATAGGGTTTGAAAGATCATGTTTTGTGTTATCATCCCAAGAAGAATGAAGAGTTATATTTTTAGGAACATGTAGATGCAGATTAGGTAGGTGACTTGGACAACCATAAGTCAACGAGAGGTTATATAATTAATTTGTATGGTGGTGTAGTGAGATAGAGGAGTAAAAAGCAAACTATTGTAGTTTTATCATGTGCTAAAGCAAAATAAATTGCTACTACTGATGCTACAAAAAAAGTTGTTTGGTTTATGAGGTTGTGCAAAGGTTTGCATTTGAACCAAGAATATGTTGGAATAAAATGTGATAGCCAAAGTGCAATAACACTTGCATATTCTTCATCATTCGAAGAAATGAAAAAAAACATTGCACTAAAATATAATTTTATGCATGATATGGTGGAGAGTGGAATCTAATCAAATACAAAACTCAAGAGAATGTAGTAGATGTACTTAATAAGGTTGTCACAACTCAAAAGCACCAATTTTGTAGCAATTATATTGAGATAAAATATTATAAAAATATCTTGCATCAAGTGGGAGTTTGTTACAATGTGAAAGTGTTGCATGATGTTCTTGTTTAGTGATGGAACCTTCTATAAAGTTCACACAAACCCTTTTTGGAGACTCCATACATTTTGGTATGACTTGGAATATTCAATAAGACTAGTAATACCTAGAAGATTCTAAAATATTGTTTGGATAGACAAATTAGAAAACCCTCCCATTTTGTGATTATTAAAATAGAGTTGCATGCATGTAACATAGCATTGGAGAGTTACTCTGAATAAATATTTGCTTTTCTAAAAATGTTTGGTCCTATTTTTATATATTTTTCATATTTCTACTTGTAGTTTTTATTTTGTGCTTGTTTTAGCATATGATATGTTTTTCTTCTCATGGTATCATAGCACTAGAGTAGAAGAGAGGTAGTTGTATATATTTTGGTATTGAATTGTACTCTACCTCTTTGAAACATTGATTGTTTTATCATTATTTAGGAGTTAACCTGAGGGCTAGTACATTGGTTCACAATTTGAGTGGGAGAAGAGAATGATTCATATAAAATGAGCAACAAACAAGATATTGATAAGTTCAATGGATCAAACTTCAGATAAAAATGGATGACTTACTTGTGGAAAGAGAATTGTGAATTGCAGTCACTAGAAAGCCCATTGGAATAGCACAATAGGAGTTTAATAAGCTGGATAGAAAATCCATAGCCCTTAATAGACTAATTTTAGCAGACTCTATTATTTTAAATGTGATAGAAGCATAGTCTTCTCAAGATATGTGGAAAATTTTGGAGAGCATCTACGCTTCCAAGTTAATAGTGAACAAGTTAATGTTGTAAAAGAAGCTTACAAATATTAATATGAAGGAGAATGGTAAGTTATCAAACCACTTGAATGATTTTAATATGCTAATGAAGTAGCTAAAATCCATTGGTGATAAATGAAGTGATAAAGATCAATGTTTGGCACTATTAATCAACATGCCAAACTCATGGGATAATCTTATTACTACCATAAGTGTTGCTTCTAAGAAGTTACAAAAGTAGTAACTCTAGAGGCCTATTTAGCACGTGGATACTCAAAATGAAGATAAAAATGTAGATCCAAAGGTATAAGCAAGTCTAGTGGCAGAGGTATATTGTCCAACATAGGAAAGAAAAAATTTATCAATGTCAAATACTACTATTGTCACAAAAGGGGCATATCAAGTTTCATTGTCCCTTTTTGAAGAAGAATAATTAAAAGGTAATATAATAAGAGACAACAGATAAAGTTGTAGATAAAAATCCTCCATATTTCTTGCTTCTTTTTTTCTATCAATTGAAGGGTGTCCTGAAGACCGGATTATAGATTCAAGATATTTTTTCACATGATGCCACATTGTGAGCGATTTGTTAAATATAAAGAGGTAAATGGTGTAAAATTTTATATGGGTGATAATGTATTTTGTGATGTAGAAGTAGAAGGTACAATTACTATGAATTATTAAGGTGAAAAATTCAAGTATTTACAAAAATCTAGATATGTCCCTTAGTTGAGAAGAAATATTTTCTTAGTTCGATAGCTAACTGGAAAAAGGTGTAACATTTACCTTCTCAAATGAAATATGCAAACTCACTAAAGGTACATTGGAGCTTGCAAAATAAAAGAGGAAAGGTACTTTGTTTAAACTAGATGTCAGCCCCTGTGATAAAATCCATTGCAATGTTTCCTCTATAAAAGAAGCTAATGTTGTTGAGAAAAATGATGAAGTAGATGTTGGATATTGTCTTATTTGGTACATAAGACTTGGCCATTTGGAGAAATCATCTTGAAGCAATTGGTCAAAGGCATGGTGCATGGCCTTAATGATATCAGCTTTCGCACTCTCAACTTTTGTGAATCATGTGTGATGGGAAAACAAGAAAGGGCAACCTTCTCTTATCACACACATAGAGCTAGATATAATTTGGATCTTGTTCATTGAAATATTTGTGATCCTATGGATACTCCATCTATTTGTGGTGCTCTCTATTTTACCACTTTTATTGATGATCATAGTAAAATGGTATGGATTGTAATTTTGAGGAAAAAAAGTGATATACTTGATCATTTTAAAAGGTTTTTTCCTAATGTAGAAAGGTATATGGACAAGCAACTTAATATATTGCATAATGAAAATGGAGGACAATATTATTTTACTAAATTTGAAGAGTTTTATAGATAGAAAGGTATATCTATAAAACCAACTACACCTTATGATCCTTAACAAAATGGAGTAGCAGATACAATGAAGAAAATTACATATGTAGAGATTCTGGAATCACTAATGTATGCAATGGTATGTACTAGGCTTGATATTGCTCATGTTTTTGGTATGGTCAATAGATATATGTCCAATCCTAGAAAGGAACATTAGATTACTATAAAAGGAATTTTTAAATATTTATAGGGTATGAAAAATCATGTTTTGTGTTATCAACCCAATAAGAATGAAGATTTTTATTTCATGGACATATAGAAGCATATTGGGTAGGTGACTTGGATGACCATAAGTCAACATGAGGATATGTATTCACTTTGTATGGTGGTGTAGTGATCTAGAGGAGTAAAAAGTAAACTATTGTAGCTTTATCAATTTCTAAAGTAGAATATATTGCTACTACTAATGCTACAAAAGAATTTATTTGGTTGATGAGGTTGTGCAAAGGTTTGCATTTGAACCAAGAATATGTTGAAATAAAATGTGACAGCCAAAGTGCAATAGCACTTGCATATTCTTCATCATTTAATGAAAGCATAAAACATATTGTATTGAAATATAATTTTGTGCATGTATGGTGGAGAGTGGAATGATCAATATAATCAAATGTAAAACTCAATAGAATGCATTAGATGCACTTACTAAGATTATCACAGCTCAAAAATATCAATTTTGCAATAGTGATATTGGGATAAAAAATTGTAGAATGCATCAAGTGGGAGTTTGTTACAATGTCAAAGTGTTGGATGATTTTTCTTGTTTAGTGATGGAATCCTCTATAATTTTCACAATAATTGTTTTCTAGAGACTTCATATATTTTTTATGACCTAGAAGATTCTAGAAGACTAGTAAGCCTTAGAAGATTCCAAAAGACTGTTTGGGTGGGAAAAATAGAAAACCCTCCCATTTTTTTATTATAAAAAGAGAGTTGCATGTATGTAATATAGCATTGGAGAATTCCTCTAAATAAATATATATTTCTCTAAATGAATTTGGTTCTCCTTTTATCTATTGTTCATATTTTTACTTGCAGATTTTATTTTGTGTTTGTTTTAGCATATTCTTTATTTTTTTTCTTTCAAGGTATCAGAGCACTATTATAGAAGAGAGGAAGTTGTATATGCTTTGGTAATGAATCATGCTTACCCTCTCTGCAACATTAGTTTTTTTATATTTATTTTGGAGTGCTCCTAAGGGATAGTGCATTAGTTCATGGTTTGAGTGGGAGAATAGAACGATTCACAAAAAATGAGCAATGGACTAGAGATTGAGAAGTTCAATGGATCAAAATTGACATTGTGGAAGACCAAAATGGAGGACATACTAGTGGAAAGGGACTTGTGGATTGCAATCACTAGAAATCCCACTAGAATGGTACAAGAGGAATTTAATAATCTAGATAGAAAAATAATGGCCCTTATTAGACTGAGTTTAACAGACTATGATTTTAAATGTGACAAAAGCATAGTTTGATTAAGATATGTGAAAAAATTTGGAGAACATCTATGCTTATAAGCCAATAGTGAACAAGTTAATGTTGCAAAAGAAGCTGGTAAATCTCAAGATGAAGAAGAATGGTAAGTTCTCAAACCACTTGAGTGATTTTAATATTCTAATAAAGCAACTAAACTTTGTTGGTGATAAAGTGAGTGATAAATATCAATGTCTGGAACTAGTAATCAACATGCTAGACTCATGGGGAATCTTATTACTACCATAAGTGATGCTTTTGACAAGTTATATATGGAGTTAGTGGTTAGCCAATTGTTGAATGAGGAGGCAATAAATATATATGCTAGTGAAGCATCTACTCTAGAGGCCTATTTAGCATGTGGATGCCTGAAAGAAAGAGAGAAAGGTAGATCCAATGAGAGAAGCAAGTATAGTGGCAAAGGTAGATTGTCCAGCATAGGAAAGAAAAAATTTAGCAATGTGCAATGCTACTATTATCACAAAAAGGGGTATATCAAGTTTCAATTTCCCTTGTTGAAGAAGAAGAATGAAATGGTAATAGAAGAAGAGACAATTGATAAAGTTGTAGATAAAAACTCCTCCATGTTTCTTGCTTCTTCTTGCCTATCAATTTAAGGGTGTCCTGAAGACCAGATTATATATTCAAGAACTTCTTTCCACATGACACCATACCATGAGTGGATTTTTAATTATAAAGAGGTAAATGGTGTAAAATTTTATATGGGTGATAATGTATTTTGTGATGTACAATGAGAATGTACAATTCCTATGAAGGATTTAGGTGAAAAAATTAAGTATTTGCAAAAAGGATTAATAGTTACCTTCTCAGATTGGAATATCCCTTTGGTGCTTGGAAGATAATAGAGGGATTGAAATATTATCAATGGATGTAGCCCACACTGGATGAACTACATTACATCTTGTGTTCTCTTGTTGTGTGAGATTGTTTTACTATTTTGATTAAGTTTTTCTTCTAAAAATCATATGTGATTTATTGTTGTTAATTATTGGTAAAAATAATTGAATCCTAATAACTAGTATCCGAGTGATGTTTTTTTTTTTGGGTACTTGACATAAGGGTTTCTGGATTGAGTGGGAGTAGTGGTGAAATATTTGAAGTTCAGGGTAGAAAAAATTAATGGCCAAAATTTCCAACTCTGGAAAATGTAGATAGAAGATTATCTCTATCAGAATGACCTCTATCTACCTCTAGAAGTTAAGACAAACAAACCAACTACAAAATTTGATGATAAGTGGGATATCTTGCACAAAAAGACACTGGGAATGATGAGGTTGTGCTTAGAAAGCATGATTACCTTCAATATATCTAAAGAGAAGACTACAAAAGATGTCATGGATGCACTGGCTAGTTTGTATGAAAAACCCTCTACTTTTAATAAAGTTTTTCTCATGAAAAATTTATTTAATATGTAAATGAGTGAAGGAGAATCTATTTAGGATCACTTGAATACATTTAATACTATTACTAATCAGTTGAGTTAATGGATTTATATTTTTATGATGATGTTAGGGCCTTTTTGATTTTGTGTTCATTTCCAAAGAGCTGGAATAGCTTGGTAATGGTTGTGAGAAATCTAATTCAAGTTATAACAAGTTGGTATTTGATGATGTTTTTTGTATCATTCTAAGTGAGGATATGAGGAGAAAAACCTCGAGTGAAGCATCATCATCATGAACAACTCTAACTATTGATAACAAAGGAAGACAGAGGGAAAGAGGTAAGAGTCTGAATCAAGGTAAATAAAGAGGAAGATCCAAATCAAAAGAAAAGGAAAAGTGAAGTGTTGGTATTGTCGAAAGAAAGGCTACCTCAAGAAGAATTGTTGGAATCGAAAATCCAACCTATGAACACAACTAAAAGAAGTATATAGATACAAATTTCAAACAAAAATTAAAAATGATTGTACGATAACTAAGATCTAGTTCAAAACCAACATATATGCAAAATTAGGTAATGGACAACACCTAAAGAAAAATGGTTAGAATGAATATGTATTTTTTACAATAAGAACAATAAATACCACACAAAACATATTTTAATTGAATGGAAAAGATATATGAACATTAGGAATACATATGAAAATATTTTATAGAAGACATCATATAACTTTATTAAAAGATGAAAATAGAAAATATGGAAAACTTATCATTAAATTCAATAATAATAGAATAAAGTGATTCAAAAAATTATACAAATATTGGATTTTGTAACTTTGCTTTTCATTTTTCACTTTTATAATATTCAATTTTTTAATCCTTTAGATTACTTAAGAGTCATAAATATAGTTAAAATTATTTCAATTCGTCATCACTATTTAAATTGTAAATTTTTAGAGAGTGGTAGGCAATCGTTTGACAAATTAATTAAATTTTAGATTACTTATGACATATGGGTGGAGAGTGGTAGGCAAGTGAAAATTTTTGTCAACCCCCCAATATCACTCCATCCATTCAAAGAAAAAAACCCTCTATCAAAGATCTTGCTAGATCCTTCTCTTAAGTGTCTCAAAATAAGGTTCATGCTCAACAAGCTCATCTGAACAACATACAATTGTTACCAATCAGTGAAAATATTTTCTAGGCTCTAAATCATGAGGTCGAGCAACCTCTAAATCACCCCTCATGAATTTAAATCTTCTATCCTAGAATGTTAGGGGTCTCTCCCTCCCTTACCGTAAGTTTCAAGTTTGAAAAGTTGTTGCTGAAAATTATATTTATGTTCTTTTCCTTCAAGAATTGAAATTCACTAGTCACACTCTCACCCATTTTATGGATATAATTGGTGGTGGGTATGCATATACCTTTACTACTCTCATGTTAATGGTAAAGGAGACGATTCCCTTTCCATAGTCAAGTCTCTTTGTTATGTTATTCTAGACCATGGTGAAGACCCTGCTCATCGTTGTGTATGGGTTAGATTGGCTCTTAACTCTCAGGTTATTGGATTTTGTTTTATCTATGCCCTTAATGAACCTTCTAGTCATATAACCCTTTGGTAATGGTTAGTAGTTTCTCTTCATCCTATAGAATGGATCCTTGGAGGTGACTTTAATATGATTGAGAATCCTAGTGATAAAAGTTAGACTAGTAGTAGACCCCTTTCTAATGCTGAATTTGGTAGTTGGTTGTTTTGTCATAATAATTTAGGTGTGCATGACCCTCTCTTTGGTAAATCATCCTCTCATAGATATAATTGGTTTATGTGGTCCAACTATCATTAATGTTCTGATAGGAAGCTTTTTCGTACGGATATATTTTATTGTAGTACTTATTTCCTAGATAAATTCTCTATCCATGAGAAAGTTTGTGTCATGTCTCACACTACTTTGTCTGATCCCATTCCTATATTGTCTTATATCCAAAATTCCTCAATATATACTAATTCCATGGCACTTCCTTTCAAATTAAATGTGTCCTGCCTTGACAATCCTACTTGTTGTCGCCTTGTAGAGCATGTCTGGAATAGATTTCATAGACCAACTAGTAATACTGGCTAGATCAAATGGTTTGAAACTGTAATTTCTAATATAGTTTCATCCCTTATATGGTATGGGTGTTCTTTTTCCAGGAGGAAGAAGATTCAAGAGAGTCACATTCATAAGGAGATCTCTCATCTTTGCTCCATGCTTATGAAAGACTCGACTAACACTGTTATTCAATGTGATCTAGCTAATGTTGAAAATTAGGCTAGATTTTATGAGTCTTACCATGCTAGAGGGACACATGTTAGGTCTCACATCAATTGCATCTCCTAGGGAGACAAGGGAACTAGATTTTTTTTAACTACCTCAAACATAAGAATATTTCAAAAAGGATCATTGAGTTGGAAGACCCTCCAGGTTATTTTATTTTTAAATCTAAAGAGATCATGAATCGTTTTGTAGCTCATTTCTCTTAATTTTTTACAGTGAATCCAAGGGATGAAATCCAATGTATCCTAATGGAATACATGCAAGAACATATTCCCACCTTGTTTGATCCCATTATTCAAGATAAACTTGAATATCCTCTTTATTTTAATATCAAGATTATTCCTAAAGGTACGAATAATAACCAAATCTTAAATTGGAGACCTATTACCCTCCTCAATGTTTTTGACAAGATCATAGCTAAAGTTATAGCTTTAAAAATTATAATTGTTGCTCAAGCGATCGTTCACCCTAAACAATCTGCTTTACTTAAAGATCATTATATTTTAGATAATATTATGATGTCTTGGGAAACTTTGCAATGGGCTATCGATTCTAATCAAGATGCCCTTTTAGTTAAGTTAGATTTTGACAAATATGATAGAATAAAATGGGATTTTATTCTTAGCGTGCTTTCTTGGATTGGTTTTGGTCCATAATTCTGTAATAAAAATGGTATGCTCTTTGGTGATGCTTCAACTTGTGTTCAGGTTAATGGAGATCTTTCCCCCTCCTTCCCTCTTCAACAGTCTATCAGACAAGGTTTCCCCCTTGATCCTTTTTTATAAATTTTGTTTGTTGATGGTCTTGGTTATATTTTTTATAAGGCTCATTCTGATGGACTCCTTTAGGGTATTAATCTTCCTAGGGATAAGCATGTTATTAACTCTAATTTTGTTTATGATTCCCTTATTTTTCCTCAAAATTCCCAATAAGAGGTGGAAATGGCTAAAGAGATTGTTCAATTTTTTTGTGATGTCTCTGGTTCTTGTATTAATGATTCTAAAACTGAAGTCTTCTATACCTCTTCCTCTCCTCATGGATGCAACTCCTTAATTAAGTGGAAGATCATCCCTCATGGTATGATTGTGTGTTATTTTGGAATTCCCTTTGGGATTAATATCTCCTAAGGATATGTGGAACTGGGTTATGGAAAGACTTAAAAAAAATTAATGCTTGGCCATCTCAATTTTTTCCCTTAGCAGGAAGAATTCAAGTTGCAAATAAAATAATGGTAGCCTCTCATGTTTATTACTCCTCTTTTTTGAGGGCCCCCAAGGTAGCCTATAATAAATTAAATCAATCCATTCATAAATTTTTATGGACTAAATGGGATGGAGAGGTGGATATGACACCCATCTCTTGGAAACTTTATACTCAACCTAAGGCTTTAGGAGGTCTAGGCATCATTGATACTTTTACCCAGAGCAAAATTTTAGCTGTAAAATGGGTTTCTAGAGTCATTATTGGTGTTGAAAATTGGAAACACCTATTTCGGTATAGAATCTCTCTAGCTACTCAAAAAGGTAAATGGAAAGAATCTCCTTTGTAGGATAAGGTCCTTAATGCAACTTATTTTATAGTTAAAGGTTCTATTCTAGTTACCCAAAATTGGAAAGCTTAGCAATATGTTTCTCCTTTATTGGCTTGGAAGTATAAATCCTTGAGACATGGTCTGAGCATCAGTCTTAATGGTCTTTGGTGGAATAAAATTATACTTCATAATGATAAAACTTTAGCTTTATGCAATGTTATATGGGATAGATTTTTTGAAGAAAGGAATTAATAGAATTAGAGATATCTAGGATCCGGGTAGCTGCTCAATTATTACTTGGAACCAGATCCATAATAATTGCTCCCTTCCCTTTAGGTTCAAATATTCGTATGGTTTAATTGTGGTTTCCATCCCTTGTAAGGTCCTTATGAAGTTGGGAACAACTGTCCATAATATTTGGAATGATTGGAGATGTCTTAATGGTCATATAATCTCCTCCATTACTTCTAGTTGGTTATCCAAAATTATTTTGTGTCCACCTTATTTAGCCTCTACGCTCAATGTCAAGTGGCAAGTGAATTTTACCAATACCCAATAGCAGTTTCTTGCTACTCAAATTTGGAAAGTTCCTATTGAATCAAAAACTCAACTTCTTGGTTGACAAATTTTGCATCAAAAACTACTAACAATTGAAATTTTAGCTGTGAATTTACACATCCCCCCTCAATGCAATATTTTTAATGCTTTAGAAACTCTTATTCATTTGTTTTGATTTTGTGGCATGGCTAAACAATTTTGGGATATCGTCTACTCTTTTCTTTTTCACTCTTTCACTAGATCTTGGAAGCTTTATTTTCTTGGTTTTTCTCAGCCAGATCAATGCCCTAGAATCTAGGATGTTTGTAGACTCATCATTCTCAAGCACATGTGCAAGTACAAATGCAAAAAGGTTTTTATTGGATCTGCTCCTCCATGGGATATAGTTTTGGTAAAATTGACCTTCTATCTTTTGTTACATGTGGGACACATTCATTCCCAATTCTATGGACCTTCCAACACACCTCGAGATGTTATTGATATACTTCATCAAATTTCTCGTATGATTCAATATCTTCAGAAAGTCCAACATGAAACTAAGAAGAATATAGATAACAATAATAAGGATGTTCAGGGTTTGATTACTTATTTTTCTTCTCTAAAGACTTCAAAAGATATCACATAAGACATGCCTGGATTTTTTTCATATAACAAACTCTCCCATAGATGAATGTTAATATATGGTGTATTGCAACAAGATATAGCTATAGGTTTTTTATTGATATTAGCTTTCATTCTTATGTATATTCAGTTATGGGTGCTTTACTCCTGATCCACCTCATTTTGGTTTTTAGCTGGTGGACAGTGCTAACACCAAAATATTATAATGTTTCGGTTAATGATATAATATAATCTACTTTTTTTTTCAAAAAAAAAATAATTTTTTTAATGTTATATGAATAATTTCATATTAATAAAATTACTTTTTCCAATTTATTAATTAAATATATTGTTAACACATTATACAAATCCAACGATTGATTTCTAAGAAGAAGAATATTATACACCATATAATACACATGGAGACATTAAAAATCTTAATAAAAATCCAAGGTTTGATTTCTACGAAGAATAAGATTATACACCATATAATAGTCTATAGTCTTACAAACATAAAAAGTTAATTTATATTTTATACAACTCAATTAAACCTAACATTAAATTTGAAATTTGAATCGGGTAAATGGATACGGAGATGGAGATGGAGGAGGAAGGGAGGCCATCGGGAGGCAGTTTGTATGTTGGGGGTGTCGTCGGAGATGGTAGTATGAGGGAGATGTTGAGCAATGATTCTCAGAATGGTGAAATCACGGGGTCTGCAGAGGTACGGAGGCCATCATTTGGCGGTGTTGTTGTTGGGGTTGCTGACAATGTCATGTCGGGAGTGGATAAAGATGCTAATAGTCAAAGAGATATGATGAAAGATGGTGGTCGCGCTAAGTCTTTCAAAGATGTTGTTGAAAGTGGGGTACAGAAGGGGATTCCTGTCGACGCCATGTTCTCGGTCAGAGGCAAGGATGCTTTGGCCGCCTCTGGTAAAGTACATTTGGTGCCTAATGCTACAATGATTAGTGCATTATGCTCGGAGCAATTAAGGTTAAAAATTGTTTCAATTTTTTTTGTGGCTTTAAATGAGGAAGTGTTGCCTTCTCGCCGGTATTTTGATGAGTGGCTTAACAATGTATGGGGTAAAAGGTTGGGGATTTCTGTTTCTATGTGTCGTATGATGCAAAAGGGGCTATTTTTGGTTATGTTTAAAACACCTGATATGCAAAAGAAAGTTGTTGCTAAACAGTTCTGGAATGTTGGTAAAACCATTTTTCGTGCCATTGCGTGGTCACCGAAAGCTTTAACAGAGGAAGTTTTTTTTGTTTCGTACCCGAGATGGGTTATTGTTAGGGATGTTCCTCTGGTTTTATGGGATTTTTTGCCTCAGGTCTTGAAGCCTTTCGGTTGTGTGTTAAGGGTTGAGGAAACAAGCAGTGTTTTACCTCATATGCATGCTAGGGTTTTAATTTCTATGTACCCAGGAGTGGATTTTCCTAAGGAGATTGTGATCGACTGTGGGGAATTTTCTCTGTCTTGTAAACTAGAGCTCTTAGGAGGTGTTAATGCATGTTTTATTTGCAAAAAAGAGGGCCATGTTCGGAGGAACTGTCCTGTTTTGGCAAGCAAACGAAAAGTTTTTTCTGGGGCTTCTGTCCCCTCTAATTCTAATAATGTTTCAAACAATGGTAAAGGTAATGTAAATAATCTGGGCAGTACCGGGGGTAATGCTTCGAGGGCTTCAGGGAAAGCTCATTCTTCTGAGGTTAATAATAATGGGGTGAATGAGCAAATGGCTTTGGGTGAGGACATGGTTATTGAATCTGATGTAAGCAGCGCAAGCCATCTAACATGCTTGGTTGAACCAGGTAGGTTACAGGCCTCTCCTGCCCCTACGGCTAATGAAAAAGAGGACACTAATTTTAATATTAACATGGCCAAAATTGATAGTCTTAGTCCTTCTGTGGATGGTGGTACCCTGGCTAGTAGTAGGGTTGAGCACAGTAACAGTTTGGTGCCTAGTCCTACTACTAGGGAGGGTAGTACTTCCTTGCAATTGGATATTGGTGGTTGTAATAAACAAAATGCTCAGCAGCTAGCTTTGACATCCATTCGTAGTAGAGCTTTAGAGAGGCATAAAAATATTCAGGATAATATTAATGGAGAAGAGGGATCTGTGGTTGATGTTTCAGATTCTGAAACCATCCCTAGCAGTGAATATTCAGATTCATTAGATGATAATGTTTCAAATGACAGACTAGATCTGGGGGATAATACATGGTCTAAGGTTACTAAAAAGAAGAGGAAAAGAATTAATGCTAAGGACAATAAAGGTAAATCTCTAAAAAGTGTTAAGGATTTAGCCAGAGCTGGCTCTTCCCTTCCTAAATCTGACAATGTTGTTTAGATGCATGAGCTGGAATGTCAGGGGATTAGCGTCCCCTGGTAGAAAGTATTTTGTCAAGAATCATATCAGAAGTATGGGTTGTTTTGATTGCATTCTGTTGCAAGAAATCAAAGTTGTTGGCTTTCATCTTCAATCTGCTTTGCATGTCATTTGGCGTGATGCTATATGTTACTATACTAATCATACTGATGGGAGGGGGGAGCTGCTTTGCTGCTTTCCCCTTCATGGGCTTCTAAAGTAGTTGATTTTGGTCTTTCTCCATGTAATACTGTGGTCTGGGTGGTCTTAGAACACAATGGTGTTCAGTTTGGTGTTTGTTCAATTTATGCTGCTAATGATTACAGAGATAGATGTTTTTTATGGCATTGGCTGTTAAACTTACCTGATATTCCATGGTTATTTGGTGGGGATTTTAATATGATAGAAGAACAACATGATAAGGTTGGCGGTGCTAATTTTTACTGGAAGGGGGATGAGAAAATATGGTGGACTAGATTCAAATCTCATTTTAATATTTTTGATCCTTTACAAGGTCATAGAAGTTACCATAAGGATCTGTGGTTTACATGGTGTAACATGCAGCAAGGCCACAATAGGATATATAGCAGGTTGGATAGGTTCTATGCTTCTCACTCCTTCAATTTTGATCATTTGAATAATGGCAACAAAGTTGCAGTTTATCCTTCTGTTTGCTCTGACCATTGTTCTATTGTGGCTCATTTGAGATTCCTTGAGGATAGACTTGAGAATAAACATCTGAATTGGAAATTTAATTTGAATGTCTCTCTTCTGGATCTTCCTGATTGTTTGCAAGCTATCTTTACTCTCAGGGAAATCAATAGGTTTAAACTTCGACATGAGAGTGCTATTGATAGGTGGCTTTGTAATATCAAAGGATGGAAAATTTTGTTTAAATCCATTGGTAAGAAGAGGGCTTCTGAGTTCAGATGTTATGAGAATTCCTTGAGGCAGAGGATGTGGTTGCTTGAACATAATATTCAGTGGCAGCCTGATAATTTGGAACTATTATCTGAGTTGGTGGAGGTTAAAAATGAGCTTAGCTAGCTGGAGAATAAAAATATTCAAGGACAGAGGGTTCGTGCTAGGCTAAATTGGTTAAATTTTGGTGATAAGGGCTCTAAGTTTTTCTTTAATATTTTGAGAGAGAAGGTTGTTAAAGAAAATATTGTTAGCATTTCAGATGGAACTACTTTGGTTTCTGATGACAATAAGATTATGGAATTGTTTCACCAGTTTTATAAAAAATTGTTTACTTCAGAGGATAACAGTGATAGAAGGAAAGAAAGAGAGGTTTGTTGTAAGTTAGTGCCTAAAAAAATTTCTCAATCTGAGGCTGAAATGTTGGGTCAACCAATTTCGAAAGATGAAATTGCTAAAGCTATATTGGCCATCAATAGTGATAAAGCTCCGGGTCCTGATGGTATACCCATTGAATTTTATAAAAAGAACTTGGATTGGGTTTGTGAGGACCTTAGACAGGTGTATGATGAAGCCATTAATAGAGGATCATTGGGTTGTGACATCAACTCAGGCATCATTCGGCTGCTGCCCAAAGGAGGTGATAAAACTTTAATTAAAAATTGGAGGCCTATAACTTTATTGAATGTCTCTTACAAAATCATGGCTAAGGTGCTTGCGTTAAGATTGGTTCATTTGCTGCCTAAGTTTATCAATCCTACTCAAACTGGGTTTGTTAAAGGCAGATATATTTTAGAGAATCTTATCACTGGCTGGGAATCTATGCATTGGGCCAGAGTCTCAGGTCAGAACATTGGTATGATCCTTCTTGATTTCGAGAAGGCTTATGATCGTGTGGAATGGAATTATATCATCAGTGTTTTGCTAGCCTTTGGTTTTCCTATTGAATTTTGTAACATGGTTAAAACTCTTTTGGCTGATGCTAATGCTTGCATAGAGATTAACGGTGCCATCTCTGATCCTATTTACCTGCAAAGATCTATAAGACAGGGTTGTCCCTTGGCTCCTTCGTTATTTGTGATTGCTAATGATCTTCTATTTTATCTCCTAAGGGATAATACCCTGAGTCCTAATGTTAGAGGTGTTATGCTACCTAATGGTATGGAGCTTATAAATATGCATTTTGCTGATGACACTTCCTTGTTTGTGAAGTTGGATGAGGACAATTTTGTTTCTTTGTTCTCTAAACTTTCACTATTTTGTAATGCTTCGGGTGCTAAGGTCTCTGCTGCTAAATCAATGATTTTGGGTTGGGATCACTGTCCTCCTAGGTGGCTTGGCAGATTTGATTTGCAATGGCATGGCCCTTCTGTGCAAGTCAGGTATCTGGGCATTCCGTTTGTTGTTAAACCTGATTTAAAAAACATGTGGTTGTGGGTAAAAGATAAGATTATTGTCAAGCTTGATAAGTGGCAGAAAAGGAATCTTTCCTTGGCTGGTCGCTTCCAGGTCTGTCAAAATATTTTGTCTACTTTCACTATTTATTTCTCCTCGGTTTGGCTTTTCAGTTTGTATCAGATTAATTTGATTCAAAAATATATAAAATAGTTCCTTTGGGCTGGCAATTTTGTTGATAGAAGATTACACTCAGTTAAATGGAATTGGTGTGTTGTGAATAAGGCAATGGGAGGTATGGGTCTTATCAATTTAAGATTACAGGGTGTTGCTCTTGCATCCAAATGGATAACTAAATGTATTGCTGGAAATGAACCATGGAAAGTTCTTATCAGGCATAACATTTGTAATTCAGTCCCTAAAAGGGCTCAGTTCTGGAAAAAGCTATCCTTTTTTGATATTTTGTTTGGCTCATTTGAATCAACGCCTTCTGGTTCGACGGTTTTTCATAGCATTTGGAAGGCATGGATTAATGTCAGGGATAAAATCTGTATAAAATCTGATAACAATCAGTCTAGAAGGTTGTAGTTATTAAATGGTTCCTGCTGGTGGAACTTGTCTCTTAACAACACTATGCTTGCTAGAATGCGGGGCTGCTCAGCTAGGGCCTGGTCTGTGAAGGGTGTCAATACTTTTAATGACATTCTCAGTAATGGGGTGCTTAAACCTTGGGAGCAACTCAGTGTTGAATTTGGTTTATCTTGTTCTCATAAGAGAACATATACTATGTTGTCTGCTGCCTTCAATGGTTTGAATAATCCTGAATTTGTGGCCTCTGAACAGTCTTATTTGGATAATCTATATTGGACTGATGGTACTAAATTTTCTGCTACTAAATCCAAGATATTATATCGGCTTCTCACGGACACGACTGACATTTTTGACCATGTTAATAATAAATGGCAGCTCTCTCTTTCATCAGAGCAGGTGCAAAAAAGGATGCAAAATATCTGGTCCAGTCTTCTTGAGCCAAAAAAAGCGTGTTTTAGATGGCTTTTGCTGCTCCAAAGATTGCCCTTATCTTCTAATCCCCAGGCTGATATCTATTGTTCCATTTGCAGGACTCCTGAGACTGTGAAGCATATATTTTTTGACTGTCTTTATGCTAAAGAGTTGTGGTTATCCTTTTTTCATATTCTACAGGGCTGGAATATTCAGTTGGATCATATAAAACAACAAATTTTGTTTGGTTATATTCCGCATATGAATTACTATTTCAATATGTTTTGGCTAATAATTTCTACAAAAATTTTATGGATGATTTGGAAGGCTAGGAATGATGATTGTTTTCAGAACAGGCCAAGGCACCTTACTGGGTCTCTTAGGAGACTCACACAACTTGCTATTTTGTTTCAGGTTGGAAGAAATCTGCAGGTTTCTAGGAACAAGTTGGCTCGTCTTTTCAAAGCTATTCAGGATCGGGAGTTGATGGATGATGACACAGGCAGCGTGGATATGTATAGCTACTATTATATTCTTGCACAAAAATGTTATTATATGTTTGTAAAAAGATACAATGATACAGTTACACTCATATGATGTATAGTATTTTTGTTTCCTCCTTGCATGGAGATGTTTAGCTTAGTTTGATTTTTGAGGCTTGGACCTTCTTTGATGTATATTTGTTGTTGGTTATTTAACATGACAGTTATTAAATGGTTACTGTTGGTGGAACTTGTCTCTTAACAACACTATGCTTGCTAGAATGTGGGGCTGCTCAGCTAGGGCCTCGTCTATGAAGGGTGTCAATAATTTTAATGAAATTCTCAATAATGGGGTGCTTAAACCTTTGGAGCAACTCAATGTTGAATTTGGTTTATCTTGTTCTCATAAGAGAACATATACTGCGTTGTCTGTTTCCTTCAATGGTTTGAATAATCCTAAATTTATGGCATCTGAACAGTCTTATTTGGATAATCTATATTGGACTGATGGTACTAATTTTTTTGCTACTAAATCCAAGATATTATATCAACTTCTCATGGACACGATTGACATTTTTGACCATGTTAATAATAAATGGCAGCTCTCTCTTTCATCAGAGCAGGTGTAGAAAATGATGCAAATTATCTGGTCTAGTCTTCTTCATCCAAAAAAATATTGTATTAGATGGCTTTTGCTGCTCCAAAGATTACCCTTATCATCTAATCCCTAGGCTGATATTTATTGTTCCATTTGCATGACTTTTGAGACTGTGAAGCATATATTTTTTTATTGTCTTTATGCTAAAGAGTTTTGGTTATCCTTTTTTCATATTCTATAGGGTTGGAATATTCAGTTGGATCATATAAAATAGTAAATTTTGTTTGGTTATATTCCACATATGAATTACTATTTCAATTTGTTTTATCTAATAATTTCTACATAAATTTTATGGATGGTTTGGAAGGCTAGGAATGATGATTATTTTCAAAACAATCCAAGGCACCTTACTAGGTCTCTTAGGAGACACACAACTTGCTATTTGGTTTCAAGTTGGAAGAAATCTACAAGTTTCTAGGAACAAGCTGACTTATATTTTCAAAGCTATTCAGGATCAAAATTTTATGGATGATGACATAGGTAGCATGGATATGTATAGCTACTATTATATTTTTGCACAAAAATGTTATTATATGTTTGTAAAAAGATACAATGATACAATGTCCTTGGAAATATCCATATGCTGGAAAGCTTTCATCATCAAACTCTCACAAATCTTGCAAATAAATATGGCCTTGTTATGTTTCTCCGCTTGGGCTCTATCCCTACATTTGTGTCCTCTCTGGCTATGGCCAAAGAGTTCCTCAAAAATCACAATACATCTTTGGCAACAGATCCAATAATGAAACTGGAAAACACTTATGCTATGACCGTCGAGACGTGGCGTTTACCTCCTACGGAGGATACTGGACGCAGATGAAAAAGTTATGCACATTGGAGTTACTGACGGCCAAAAAAATCAACTCTTTCAAAATTGTGAGAGAGGAAGAGGTCTCTACCATGATATGCTCCATTTGGGAGGAAAGCGAACGAGGGTCGCATTGTGTAGATATTGTCTGTAGAATCTTCGCCAGCAGTGTTAGAGTAAATCACTATATAAAATATAGAAAAGCAATTATACTATTTCAAACTTTAACAGCAGAATTAACAAAATAAGACAAACACACATAGTAGAAGAGACAATGATTTAAACGTGGTTCACCCAATGTGGGTTACATCCACCAAGAATTTTTAGTCCTTTCTTTCTCAATCCAAGCAATAAAAGGTTACAACCTACAATAAACATCTGCTGTAATTTCCTCTCTATATTTACAAGGAATCAACATAGTAATTTTTCTTGTATACTCTATTTTTCCTCACAACTATATAGAAGAAAAAAACAGAAAAAAAAACTTTTTTTCTTAATACATTCCAAGATTAACACTGAGTTCCCAGCACCTAATTTTGGGATAAAAACAAAAAAACTTTCCCTAGCTGTCCTATTGTAAATCCGAAAACTTTCTCTGGTAGACTAATAGACTATAAATCTGGAAACTTTCCCTGCCCATCCTATAGTAAATCCATAAAATTTCTTTGTTTAGCCTCCTCATAATTAGGCTCCATTCCTAACAATCTCCCACTTGGAGACTAATTCCGTTGCACCCTACTGCAACCAAGGACTGAAAAATTCTCATCATGGCCTCTTATTCCTTATGGCCAACTGAAGTTGAGCAAAAGCTCAACTTTTCTCTTGACACCACTTTTGTAAGCATGTCATTAGGATTTTGTGATGTGTTAACTTTTCCTAATTTCAAAGATCCATCTTCCACTACTGATCTAATGAAATGATACCTGAGTTTGATGTGTTTAGTTTTTGAATGGAATATCGAATTCTTCACAAGGTGTATAGCACTATGGCTATCACTTCACAACCTATTATCCTATTTCTTATTCCCTAGTTCTTCCATTAGTATTTGCAACCAAACCTTCTCTTTGCTTGCTTCTGCAGCAGCAACATATTCAGCTTCAGTGGTTGAAATGGCAACTACGCATTGGAGTTTAGAAATCCAACTAACCGTTCCTCCTCCTATAGTAAATATGTATCCATTAGTGCTACTTCCACCATCAATATCACCCACCATACAAGAATCTACAAAACCTTTCAAGCATATTTAGAGCCTCCAAAATTCAAAGAATAATTTGAAGTTCCTCTCAAGTACCTGAGTATCCATTTTACCGCTTGCCAATGTCCTTTTACCGAATTACTCATAAATCTACTCACTACTCCCACTGCGTGGGCAATGTCTAGTATTGTAAAAACCATTGCATACATCAAGATTCCAACTGTTGATGCATAGGGAACCTTATCCATATGCTCTTGTTCCTTTTGTGTCTTGGGACACAAATCTTTGATGAGTTTGAAATGATTTGCCAATGGAGTAGCAACAGAATTTGCATTGTTCATGTTGAATCTCTTAAGCACTTTTTCAATGTATTCTGCTTGTGACAATTTTAGAGTGTGACTCTCCTTGTCTCTTGTTATCCTCATACCAAGGATTTTTTTTACTTCTTCCAAATCCTTCATGGCAAAGGATTTAGCCAACTTCTTCTTCAACATGTTTATATCTTGCATATTTGTTCCTGCAACTAACATGTCATCCACATACAATAGAAAAATAATATAGTTACCATTTCCAGTTTGCTTAAAATATACACAGTGATCACTTTGACATCTTTCAAACCTTTTATTAGCCATGAACTTATCAAATTTTAAATACCACTATATAGGAGCTTGTTTTAACCCATACAAGCTCTTTTTCAGTTTACATACCCAATCCTCTTTACCTTTCACCTGAAATCCTTCTGGTTGGTGCATATAAATTTCCTCCTCCAAATCACCGTGAAGAAATGTTGTCTTCACATCCAATTGCTCCAGATATAAATTTTATACAGCTATAAGACTCAAAATAGCTCTAATAGAGGTCATTTTTACAACTAGAGAAAAAATCTTATCAAAATCAATACCTTTTTTTTGAGTGAATCCCTTGACCACTAGTCTTTCTTTGTATCTCTTATGCCCTTCATTCTCCTTTTTAATATTGTACACCCATTTATTGGTCAAAGCTCTTTTACCTTTGGGTAGCTCAACCAAATCCCAAGTTTGGTTGTGGAATAAAGAGTACATTTCTTCATTCATTGCAAGCTCCCACTTATTCCTGGTATCCATCTGTAATGCTTCCTAAAAACATTCTGGCTCACCAGCATTAGTATACAAAACATAATCAAAGAAACATTGAAGAATTTTACATATCCTGGTAGATCGTCTAACAACTTTCTGGAGATTAAGGTGCTTGTTGCTGCTTCTATACATTTTGATCTTCTAGAAATTTTGGAGTTACCTTTTCTATGTGTCCATCAAGGTCTATGTATTCAGTAATTTCCTCTTTCTATTTCTTTCCCTGCAACCGATCTTTATACAATTTTTTTTTCATTAAATATGACATCCCTACTTCTAATGACTTTTTGGTTATCACAATCCCATAATCTGTAACCCAAGCCATCAATACCGTAACCAATAAAATAGCATTTTTGAGCCTTAGCATCTAACTTATTTATGTTCTCTTTGTCTATATGCATAAAATCCTCACATCCAAATACCTTAAGGAAAGAATAATTTAATAGTTTACCTATCCAAAGCTCTTTCGAAATTCCTCCATCCAAGGCACTAGATGGTCCTTTATTAATCAGATATACTGCAGTATCAACAACATGAGCCCATAAAAATAATGGTAAGCCTGCATGTATTCTCATGCTCCTAGCACGCTCCATGATGGTTCTATTCATTCTTTCTGCAACCCCATTTTCTTGAGGTGTTCTTGGAACTACCTTGATTCTTCTAATTCCATTTTTAGAACAAAACACATCAAATTATCTACTACAATATTCTCCACCATTATCCGACTTTAGACACTTTAACCTTTTTCTAGTTTCATTTTCAACTAATGCTTTCCAATTCTTGAAGGTATTAAAAACATCACTTTTATTATTAATGCAATATATCCATGTTTTCCTTGTTGCATCATCAATAAAAATTACATAGTAAGAGGAACCTCCAAGAGAAGTACCTGAGCTGGGCCCCAAAAATCTGAGTGCACAAGATACAATTTCTCTTTCTTCCTTTCCTTGCCATCCTTGAGAAATCTAACTCTCTTGGCTTTAACATAAACACAATCCTCACAAAATTCCAAATCAATATCTTTTAACTTAGGCAATAACTTTCTTGAATGTAAAATTTCCATACCTTTTCCACTCATATGGCCAAGTCTTTGGTGTCATAAAGATGCACTCTCACCTGTAGAAATTAAATTCATGGAGCAGTGAGAAAAATCAGTAAGTAAATAAAGAGTACCCACCAATTTACCTCTAGCTACTATCAATGAACCTTTAGTAACTTTCCAAGCATTTTCTCCGAATGCAACCGTGTATCCTTCACCATCAAGCTTACTTGCTGATATAATATTTCTATTTAAATATAGTATGTGTCTAACCTCTTTAAGAACCCATTGACATCCATTTGGGGATTTAATCAAAATATTTCCAATACCCACGATTTTACATGGTTGGTCATTTCCCAAGAGAACCTGTCCATAATCTCCAGAAACATAATATATGAAGTATTCCTTATGTGAGGTAGCATGAAATGAAGAACCACTATAAATTACCTAATAATCACTATTTCTATCAAGAGATAATATTAAAGCATTTTGTAGAATTTGTCCAGTAATATTGGCTTCTGATGTGTTACCATTATTATCATTACCTTCATTTCCATCACCCTTTCTTTGCCAACAGTCCTTCTTGAGATGACCCCTTTTGCCATAGTTCCAACACTATAGATTTCCTTTTCCATGTGATTTGGATCTGCCTTTGGATTTGCCACGATGTGAACTCTTGCCTCTTTCTCTTCCTCTTCCTATATTCTCAACAGTTAATGTGATGCTAGATGATTCTCCTATGGTTTTTCTTCTCATGTACTCACTCAGTATCACACCAACCACATCATCAAATTCTAATTTATTTTAACTTGAAGTAGAGTTACTTACCGCCATTTCCAAATTGTTCCAACTTTTTGAAAGAGAGCATAAGATTAACTGTTGATTAGTAAAGATCCTACAGAATGTAATTGATTAGTGACAGTATTAAATTCATTTAAATGATCATGTAAATATCCTTCTTCACTCATTTTCATGTTAAATAACCTTTTCATTAAGAATACCTTATTTGATGTTGATGGTTTCTCATACATCTTGGCCAACTTATCAATGACTCCCTTGGTAGTATTTTCATCAGAAATGTTGAAGGCTACGGTGACTCCCAAGCACAGCCTCACAGTACCCAATGCCTTTCTATCAAGGAGACTCCACTCCTCATCAGACATAGTTGAAGGTCTCTCTGTTTCCCCCTCAAGAGGTAAGTAAAGATCCTTTTGGTACAAGTAATCCTCCATCTGCATCTTCCAAAATTGAAAGTTTTGGCCATTGAATTTTTCAACTCTAAACCTCCCTTCTTTCACCATTGCTCCCACTTGATCCAAAAATTCTCCTTCTATCAAGTCCACCCAAAAAAACAAATGCTCTGATACCACTTATTAGAGTAAATCACTATATAAAATATAGAAAAGCAATTATAGTGTTTCAAACTTTAACAACATAATTAACAAAATAAGACAAACACACACAGTAGAAGAGACAACGATTTTAACGTGGTTCACCCAATGTGGGTTACATCCATCGAGAATTTTTAGTCATTTCTTTCTCAATCCAAGCAAGAGAGGGTTACAACCTACAACAAAAATCTGCTGTTATTTCGTCTCTATATTTACAAGGAATCAACACAGTGATTTTTCTTGTATACTCTATTTTTCCTCACAACTATATAGAAGAAAAAAAAAAAAAAATTGCTTTTCTTAATACATTCCAAGACTAACACTGAGTTCCTAGCACCTAATTTTGGGATAAAAAAAAAAAAACTTTCCCTGGATGTCCTGTTGTAAATCCGAAAACTTTCTCTGGTAGACTAACAGACTGTAAATCTAAAAACTTTCCCTACCCATCCTACAGTAAATCCAAAAACTTTCTCTGTTTAGCCTCTTCATAATTAGGCTCCATTCCTAACAAGCAGAACATACTCCGACCATGAATTGGGTGGAGGCCACGCATTTAAAACAATGATAGACGAGATTTTTGTTGTTTGGTTCTTTTACCCCTAGAGAATTCATTCCTTGGCTAATGAAACGTAAGCCAAGATATCCTCCAAGATCACAGTCATCTCCCCTATGGGGAGTTGGAATGTACTCATCTAAAAAATGTGCCATCTCTCTACTAATGTTGTCAATAGGGCACATTCAAATTCTACTTTGGGCATTTGTGCTATATAAGAAATGCCTATGGCCTTAAAAAAAATTATCATTATCTACAGCAATAAGTTGTTGGACATTAATGAATTCCTACAAATATCTCTTTCTAAGCTACAACACCTTCAAAATATATTACACTCATAAAAGAAGAAAATATTCAACCATCACCTATGCATGAAAATTTAACTTAATCATAAATAAACAAAACCATTCCTAATTGTCATCATTGAAAAGTACTCAAAAAAATGCCCTCCAATAAGTATAAACAAGACTAGGTTTTGAGACTACTTGGGATATCAAAACATCACCTTAAATATTTGTTGACATTTGCCACAAAGTATTTTATAAACACGAAAGTGTCATATGAATGCAAGAGCACTATATAGACATGAAAGCACTATATAAACATGAAATTCTCGTACAAAAATTATATGTTGACAACAATAAGCGATCATATGATTGTGAAATATAAAGATGGAAAAAATGTAAAAATACATAAGGCATAAAATTTGAGGACTTGTCTCAAGTGCCATCTCTCTTCACTCAATAAACAACATATCCTCCACTTGGTACCTCAGTCATCTCACATGCACCTTGACCATCGACTCTTGTCTAGAAATCCTTCCCTCCATCAATACAAAAAACTCTCTTTCCTCCTTCCTCTTATCAAAAAATCAAATGCAAAAATGAGGGGCCCTTATTTGCCCTCAATCCTATTTTATATGTCCACCCCTCCATTTTCCCCTTCTATTTTAAGATATGTTTAATGGAGGGATATAGGGACACACATCAATGGTCTCCCCATTAGAGCTCACATTGAATATTGAAGACAAAAAATTGAGGAGACCCATTGAATATTGAAGACAAAAAATTGAGGAGACCCAAGAAAATAGGTCGCATAGTATATTGAAGAGATAAGAGAGGAAGATACTAGAAAATCCCTATTGAATATTGAGAAAAATGAGACCTGATAGAAGAGGTCCCATTGAATATTTGAGAAGGAGATAGGATATTTGAGAGATATGATTAAGTTTGTGAAAGAAAAGTATCCCATTGAAATTTGAAAGGAGAAAGAAGGAGAATAGAGAATCCCTACTGAAAATTTGAACAAATGGCCATTAGAGAAGATTTGAAAAAATTTCAATGTAAAATATTGCTAGAAGAAGAAACTCCTAAAAAAAAGGTAATCACATCAGAAATTGAGACAATTTCCACCATTGGACAGTAAACCCAAAAGGATTTGTGAAACTGATTAAAGGAGAAAGTTTTTGGTAAGAAGTTTACCAAATTTTGTAAAGTATTTTTGGATATTTCAAGACCTTCATATGCTTGAAGAAGAGGCCAAAAAATACGTCAAATTTGAATATATAATTCAATGAGAGCTAAGGAGGAGAAAGAGGATTGAATGAGGCCACAAGTTGATATTGGAGGCAAAAATTAAAGTTTTGAAGGCTATTTTTTTGAAGAAGATTGCATAGTTTCAAGACATCAAGTTAGGGGAGGAGAAGTCAAAATTTTGGAGAAACATTTGAAGATATTTGGATTGCAAAATTGAGCAGAACATTTGAGGAGATAGAGATACAAATTGGAGATTTTTTTAGAATATTTGGAAGTATATATGGACAACAATGTGGAGGAATTAGTGGCATTTGGAGCTACAAAGTATAAAATTTTTGGACAACAAAAAGGCGGTATATTGGAAGGAGTTAGAGGTAGCATATTGGACAACATTTGGTGCTAAAAAAATTATAGTTTGGAATAAAATTCGAAGAAGATTTATACCTGCATATTCAATAGATTCTTCGAACCATTCTAAAAGGAGAAAGGAGAAGTTTTTAAAAAACATATTTGGAATAATATAGAAGTTTTTTTTTATAGCATTTTGCAAGGTAGAAGAAAGTTTTTGGAGAGAAATTTGAAAAAATGAGAGAGCCATTTTTGAGCAGCAACTTAAGAAAAAGGATGAGTTTCAAATTTAAGTTATTGGACAAAAAGTTTTGACAATGATAAGGTGAGCTAAATTTGCAAAGAAGCAAGCTACAAAAGAGATTAAAAAAGGTTTGAAAAATTGGTTCTTAAAAATGTATTTCATATATGTGAAAGAGTGGGTTTAATTCAAGTTTAATAGTTACCATATTATAGATTTTAAATCAGAAAAAATAAACTCTAATTTTAGTGTCTCCAAGTTGATGAAGGAGGCATCTCGGTCAACCTTGAATCTGCATTATAAAACAACAAAAGTAGAAGTTAAATATTGCATAAGGAAGGAGTCCAAAAAGTTTACAAATTGGTACTTTGATAAAGCATAAAGGAGGTGGTCTATTTCAAGTGTTAAAATCAACAAAATAAGTGCAAAAGGGTGTTAAAGATATCAAACAACCAAGATTTGAAAAATAAGCTCTCAAATCCATTGAACCAGGTCACATATCATTGATAAGTTGAGCTACAATTTACTATAAAAGTGAGAACATATAATCAAGGAAATAGGAGTGGTTGTCAAATTTGAATGGAGAGCCACCAAATTGGAAGGAAGAGAGTCGTCCAGGTTCAAGATGATCCACCTTGAGTAAAGAAGCTATAAAATGTATAAGGAAGAACCACCATACTAAAGAGAAGAGCCACCAAGTTGAGGAGGAGGAGAAAAGTCTCAACACCACCATTAGATCCATTCAAGGAGCTCAAACATGGTCTAAAAATGGGAAACTGATAAGATATTCAATGGATGTTAAAAATATAGGCATTGAGAAGCCAAATCATTGAAGGATCTGAGTTAGGGCAAGTTGGAATGAAAGCTAATCTAAGGAATCAACCACTGCTCAAATGAGCATATGTATTGCTATTGGTGAGAAGCCACATGTCAATTGAAATATTCAAGATGCCATAATACCACAAAACAAGGTAAAATAACACTTTTGGTTCCTTATTCCCAAGTGTTACATAGTAAGGAGGAGTGTTGAAGAGTTGAAGTGCTAAAAAGGAGACCAAAAATCATGTGGTATGTGAGTTGAAGAGTAAAAGACATTGCCTACCATTTGGTACATTGAATACAGAATATCAACAATTTTTGGAGGGAGCCAAAATAATTTAAAGCATTTATTAAATGCATGGGTCAATACATTTATGAAGACATCATTTTTTTGAATTTCCCTTTGGATAACATTGGGATTTCATATATGAAAGTGTTCATTGAGTACGTGCCTATATGAGTGATAAAGAAGTGGAAATTAAATGGTCAACGTTAGAAGACCAAAATTTTCATCAATAAGTTTTCTAAGTAAAGTAGAGATCTAAATAAAGTGGTATACTTTCAAGCTAATATGGGTACCAAGAAGGAGATAAGGGTTTAGTGGTATAGTGGCATGGCTATTGAGGATGAAAGGATTAAGCAGGGTGGTAACCAAATCCATTGTTTAGCTAATTTAGACAACCATTGCAGACATATGGTTTAGGAGATTTGGCTCCAATGCAGATCTTCTTTGGCTAAGATATTTGGTTCCAATGCAAATCTTCTCTGTCTAGGAGATTTGATTCCAAATTCCGATATACTTTGACTATTGTAAACACGTGTTCTTACTCGCTAAGGTTGGGAGGATTCTCATCCCCACTTGTAAATAATCTTGTTTTAATATAATTTTTTTCAAATTCTAAAAAAAATATGAGCTTGGTATTTTTTCACTAAATACATTTATGGTTATCCGAATGAAAGTTTAAAATTAAATCACTATATTCTCTCTCTATATAATACATTAGGGGATTGGTAACACCATTGGGTGCTACCATTATAAACCTTAGTTTTTTGGGTTAGACGAAGATAATGAGACTTGCAACCCATTGGGTTAGATAAATTCAATGAGACTTCAACTGGCCAGGGAATTGAACTAGAACAGTCAACCAAAAAATACTTGATTTCCACCATCTAGCTTATCCTTTATGGGTATGCCATGATTTCAACCTTAACGTCTCCAAATAAATGTCAAAACCCTAATATTTCTATGCTTACTCGAAGGAGCATACTTTCATTCTATTTTAATATGTTATTATTATTATTTTATATTGTAATTGATGATAAAATCATAGGTGTATAGCTGATTATTAATGTTTATTGATGTGTATATAAACATTGCTTTTCCAAAGGTGCAACCAGTATGATATTAAACCTCTTTAATTATCAAAGAAGTCATCATTACGTCACTCTAAGACATCAACCACATTACTCTGATCTCCCCTCTTAAAGTATATCCACTTGATCGTAATAAACCCCTCATGAGGGATTATTGCCACCTAAGATTAAGCGAATTTGAAATAAACCAAAATATAAATAACGTGAGATTTAAAGGTATTGTTGAATAAGACAGATTCACGTGAATTTCTTAGGTCATCGATTATATTAATCATATAAGAATAATAATAATATTAAAAATAAAATTTAAAAAACATTATAAGAATAATATTATATTAATCATATAAGAATAATAAGAAGAATATTAAGGCGAAGATGCGGCACTCTGGTGTATCTGCATGTGGTTCTGAGGGGGTTGAAGCTATTGGTGAGTTGAAGGACTTGGTTCTAGAGGATGCATTTTGGGACGTCGATGAGCAGTTGGTATTTGGAGGTAGTGATGGAGTTAAGGTTTCGAAGTTTTCCTGGGATCCTGAGTCAGTCTGTGATGCAGTGGTGGACAAGTTTGTGAGGAGGGATAAGGCAATCCAGTAGCCATCTGAGGTGGTGCCTCATTTTGCTCGATAGGTGGTTGGGATGTCGTTTGGGGATGTTTTTGACCTATGTGAAGTGAAGTCAGAGTCTGGTCAGGTCTTAGTGTTGGATAGCACTGTTAATAATCTTCTGGGTAAAGGGGCTTGGGACCTGGTGGGTAAGGTTTCTGGAGGAAGACCGCCTTTAGAGGTCCCTAAGGAAATGGGCTCTATATTTGTGGAAAACGCAGGGTTCATTGCATCTGGCCACCCTACCTAGAAACTTCTTTCTCATTCTCTTATCCTGCAAGGAGGACGCGTCCAGGATATTGGATGGGGGCCCTTGGTTCTTTGGTAATAGGGGTTGTTCCTGAGGAAGTGGGGACATGACTTGAATTCGGCTACCCATAGAGTTAATCTAGTGCCTGTTTGGGTTAGATTACCAAAATTTTTGACCTTCCTATGGCACAAATCCATGTTTAAAGTGGTGGCTAGTCTTATTGGTGATTTTTTTTCCTTTGACAAGGCTTCCCTCTCACCGGACTGAAGGTAGTTCGTTCGGATGTGTATTATGGTGGATATTGAAAGGAATATGCCTTTTGAGGTGGAGTTGATTTTGCACTTGGGGTCATGGAAGCAGTCGGTTTTATACAAAACCAAGCCCTAGCCTTGTAAGTTGTGTGGGTTGGGGGATCACCATCAGAACCTCTATCCTCAATGGACGGAGCTGCTCAGTCAAAAGAAGTATATTAGTAATCCCCAGGTGAGGGAATGTGGTCAGAAGGAGGTAGTGGTCTAACCTTCGAGGCATGGCAGGTGGTTCAAAAGAATGGTCATAAGTCAGCTTGGAATAGGGTAGGGTCATTCAACGATCCTGCTAAAAGAAGGTTGTAGTGGTAGAAAAGTTAGAAGAAGGCTGGTCCCTCTAAAGGGAAGGAAATTGTCAGTTCGGTGTAGGAATAAGTGGTGCATTCTCATATTTTGGAGAAGTATTCATCAGAAGCTTTTCCTCCTCCTCTGGGGAGGTCGAATCCAAGGAAGAGAAATGGTGCTCCTTTGGTTTTATCCCCTTCTATGGAAGGAGAGTTTTTGTGATTCGATTCTTCTGGTATTATGGTGGAACTCCGTTGGCCAACTCCTTTGAGTGCCTTCAGGAGGATCCGATAGGGGAAATGTAGGGTGAGGAGGTGGTGATTTCCTCATCAGGAGAGGGTGGCATTAGCCCTCACCCTTTAAAACAAGGAGTGATGAGTCAGGATGAGATGCTTAGCCTGGTGTCTCCCTGTGTGGTGGCGGAGAAAGGGTCTCTGGGTCCTAAAACCAGAAGCCAAAGAAAGAGGTTGGACCTTGGGGTGGTTAGAAAACCCAGTCACCCACCGAGAAGAGTGGGTTGAAAGAAGTCTTTGGAATTGGTGGAGACTAGTATCGGGGATTCTTTATGGGTGAATGGGGGTCGAGCTTTGGTGCCTGATAGGAAGGATTCTGATGTGCAAGCATCCTGGGAAGGTGGGATGGGTGGGAATCCCTCAGTTTCTCTCAAATGAGAATCTATTCGTGGAACGTCAGAGGGCTTAATAAACCCTCAAAAAGTAGGATGCTTGCGACATTCAGAAAAGATCATTCTCAAGATATCCTATGCATCCAGGAGTCAAAACTGTGTGCCTCTTCTTGGCATGAGATTCATAATGTAGTTTGGAAAGGTTCGAGTTTTATGGCTAGTGAGGCGATGGGCGCTTCGGGTGGTCTCTTGTTGTTTTGGAATCGATCCAGAGTGGATGGGCATATTATTTATGCCTCTCCAAGAGTGATTAATGTTCTATTTTGGTGTAAGGCCACTAACAAGAGATGGGTGCTTTCTAATATCTATGCACCGAATGCTTATGTGGAGAGGAGGAAATTTTGGGAGTTGCTTTTGGAAATGCGAAGGACTTTTCAGTATGAGGATTGGATGATTATAGATGACTTTAATGCTCCTTTATTTCCTTTTGAGAAATTAGGCGGTAACCCAATGGATGATAGGAGTATGCAGGACTTCACGTATTTCATTTTTGAGGCCAAACTTCATGAAGTGGACCTCAACGAAGCTAGGTATACCTGGTGCAATCATCGTGTTGGTAGTAGTTTGATCTTGAGTCGCTTAGATAGGGTGTTAATGTCTTATTTTAAGTCAAATATGTTTGGGGATGCATCACTCTCGGCTCTCCCTAGGATCAGCTCAGATCATAATCCCATTTGGCTTGAGACTCCAAATTTGATGCCCTTCTTCCCTCGTCCCTTCCGCTTTGAGGCTATGTGGAGCTCCCATCCTAATTTTGATAACAAGCTAGCTGAATGGTGGTAGGAGGAAGTCGAGGGTCAGGGTCTCTTGAGACTGACCAATAAGCTCAGGAGGTTAAGGGGTTATCTTAAACTATGGAATAAATCCACATTTGGTAACATCTTTAGAGAAAAAGAGAGATTGAAAGGTCTCATTTTCTAGTTGGAATCGACTATGGAGGAAAGTGGTTGTTCAGAGGAGTTGTTGAGAGAGGAAAGGAAGGTCTTGGTTGAGTTCATTAATAGGAATGCTCAGGAGGAGCTCTTTTGGAAGGATAATTCTAGGGAGTTGTGGCTAAATGAGGGAGACCACAATTCTCATTTCTTCCATGCATCAACACTTAGAAGGAGATGTCAAAATAGAATATTGAAAATTATGAGAGGATATGGTAGTGTCACTTCTAACATTTCTAAAATTATAGCGGCAGAGGAGTCGATGATTGAAGTGATCCCAAGGCGGGTTTCAGATGAGTGGAATAGATGGCTAGTGACTCCTTTCTCTGACAAGGAAATTTTGGATGTTGTCAAAGGGATGGGATCTCTTAAGGCACTAGGGCTTGATGGTTTTCCTCCGTTTTTCTTTCAAAAGTATTGGCATATTTGTGGGAGGGACGTTTGCGAGGCTATTAGAGATGCTCAAAGAAGTTCATTCCCAAAGTGGCAAATGCCACCTTTTTAGCACTCATTCCCAAGAAAGAGGTGGTTGCTTCCTTTGCGGATTTTAGACCGATCAGTTTGTGTAATACGGTCTACAAAATTTTGTCTAAGATGATGGCGAATAGGATTAAGCTTATTCTTCCTGAGCTTATTGATGAAGCCCAATGTGCTTTCGTATCGGGTCGACAAATTTTAGATGGGGCCATTGTCATCCATGAATTGTTGCACTCTATGTCTAAAAGCGGGAGGTCGGGGTTTTTTCTCAAACTAGATATTAACAAAGCCTATGACAGGGTAGCTTGGCCCTTTTTGATCAAGGTCATGAGGAAATTTGGTTTCTGCGATGAATGGATTAATCTCATCCAGGCCTGTTTCTCTTTAGCATGGTTCTCGGTTCTTATTAATGGGTCCCCGGTAGGTTTTTTTTGCTCTAGTCATGGGTTGAGACAAGGTGACCCGTTGTCTCATTTTTTATTCATTCTAATGGCGAAGGCTTTGGGCAGATCATTCAAGAATCGAAGAGATGAGATTGGATTGAGACCTGCTACCACCTGCTACCCAATTTTGCATCAACAATTTGTTGATGATACCCTTATTTCCAGTATTGCCAATGGGGAGGCAGCTAGGGATGTCAAACAGATATTAGATTTTTATGAACAGGCTGCGAGTTAGCAAATAAGCCTAACTAAGAGTGCTCTATTTTTTGTCAACACTCCAATGGTGGTCCAGCGTGAGATTTTTGATGCTCTTAATTTTTGTATTGCTCATTTTCCCTCTTCTTACCTGGGCTTACCTCTTTTTGTGGGGAGAGCTAAGTCTGACCTTTGGGTGCCTATGGTGGAAAGAGTTCAACGTAAGCTAGTAGCGTGGAAAGGTTTGTTGTTAAGCCAAGCCGGTAAAGTTATCCTGGTTTAGAGCACTTTGCAAAGTATCCCCATATATTTTTTATCTATGTTCCTCTCTCCACTAAAAATGGTGTCTAAGATTGATAGGATTTGTAAAGCCTTCCTGTGGGTTGGCCCGGAGTTGAAGGGTCATTTCCATCTAGTGTCTTGGGAGACAGTCTGTAGAAAGAAATTCGATGGTGGTTTGAATCTGAATAACATTGGTAGAATGAACAAAGCTTTGATTGCTAAGCTAGGTTGGAAATTGGCATCTAGTTCAGCTAAATTGTGGGGTGAGATTTTGAAATCTAAATACAAGTTTAGTTCCTTCCTCGTGGAGGACTTGCTCACTAGGTGGATCGACCTTTTGGAATAGCTTGGTAAAATTGAGAGACTTTATTAGAAACCATTGCATATGGGTTATTGGGAATGGTAGAAAGGTTCATTTCTGGGAGGATGTTTGGCTTCGTAATCGGCCGTTGGTGGAGGATGCTCGGTTCCTGACTTTAATTGATAATTCCAGAGCTTCAGATATTTTTTATGTGGCTGATTTTATTGACCGCAGGGAAGATAGGTTGGATTGGGTTGTGTCTCCAGAGTGTGTTAGAAATGACATTGATAGAAGGATGTGGGATAGTCTCCATCAAGAACTATTTTTTGTATCCTTTGCCAGGTGAATGTTGAGGATAGGTTGATTTGGTGTGCTGAGAGCTCCGGTATTTTTTGGTTAAATCAGCTTACATTTGTCTTGGTCAAGAGGTGGAGCTGACCTTTCCTTTTTGGTTGTTATGGATTAAACATCTCGCTCCCAGGGTTAACTTTTTCTTCTATCTGGCTACCCAAAATCGTATTCTTTCTACCAAAAATCTCAAAAGGGGGTGGCAGATGGTTAACCATTGTTTTATGTGCAAATCATATTGGGAGTCCACCTCCCACATTTTACTGAATTGTTGCTTTTTCAAAGAGGTCCTTTTGTTATTCTCAGGAGTTTGGGTGTGGCATGGGTTTTCCCAAAGTTGTTGCATGACTGCATATTCCAGTGGTTTCCTCCTTTCTTGTCCCCCTTTCTTTAGTGTTTCTGGCATTTTCTTTTACCTCATGCATTGTGGGAGGTTTGGAAAGCAAGGAATGCCAAGGTTTTTAAAAACAAGGTGGTGGCATCGAAGGTTTTGAGTAATCGTATAATTTGCAAGACAGTTGAGAATGTTAATTGTGCTTCAAAATTTTTAGAGCTGCCAGAGGCTTCTAGGTTTGAGAAAACTAGTCTTGAACATTGGTTGGGTTTTGGGAGAGTTGATCGTCTGCCACCAGTGCCTAATCCTAGAAACTCCATAAAATGGATTGCTCCTCTAGTGGGGTGGGTGAAATTGAATTTTTATGGGGCTACAAAGGGAAGCTCTGGGCTAGCTGGATCTGGTGGAGTGATTCATGATCATCATGGTACTATTCGGCTGGCGTACGCTGACCCACTGGGTATGAGTTCCTCTTAGGTGGTAGAGGCGAGGGCGACATTCCTTGGTATCGCTTTGCTCAGAGATTTCAAATTCAAAAAAGCCATCATTGAAGGGGACTCTAGGAACATAATTAATATGCTTAAAGGGGCTTGTCACGTTAGCTGGAATATAGCCAATTACATTGATGAAGGAATAAGAATTTGTCAGGGTTTGGAAGATTATCAATTTTGTCACACGTACAGGGAAGGGAATGAGGTTGCGGATGTAATGGCGAATATCGGGGTCGATCTTCTTGAGTATGCGGTTTGGTAGAGGGATTTTCCATAGATCTTGGTTAATTGTGCTCTCAGAGATGGTGGTTATTTCGCCTCGGGTGGTTGTTGAACGGGTTGATAGGTGTGTTGCTCTAGATATGGTTGGGGCATGTTCTTGGTATTCGAGGGCTCTTCTTTTATTTTCTTGTATGCTTTTGGGCCTTGGGTTTTGGGGGGATTCCTCTTTTTCAAATCACTACCCCTTTTCGAAGCCTTTAATGTTATTGCTATTTGACCGTTTTTTGGTCAGTCTGATTATTTTTTTGGGTACGGATCTTTGCTTTGGTGGGGCTAAGAAGGTTCATGAGTGTTCGCTGAATTTCCTTTTCCCCTCTTTTGCTGGGCGCATTTATTTTTGGTGGAGATCCATTATGTTCTATTCCTTGTCCTTTCTTCTCGGTTGCGATGGGAATGATGGCCTTGGAAAGCTCTGCCTGGTCAGTGTTCGATGGGATTTGGTGTCTGTGACATGGTGCTCTAGGGGCAACTTGTCCAGGTGGTGTGGTACAGGTGTCTCATCCCTTTTTTTGTCATGTTGGCCCATTCTTGTGTGGAGTTGTGACACGTTTCACATAAGCTTCGGTGGCTTATTTGTGGCCGGTGGGGTGGCCGTCTTGATGAGGTGGCTATGCAGGGGAGTGCTACTTTCTTTCCCCATATGGCCTTCAGGTGGAGTTTTGGATATGTGGGATCGTTCTTTATTCCTTTTTCATTGGGTTGGTGTCTGTTTAGGTGAGGATCTGGCACGGAGAGTTTGGCAAGCCCGGGGTGGTCATGGGTTTTTCTATTTTATTCTCTACACCTTTATTCTAGGAGTCTTTTGGGGGTTGAGGTTTTCTTCATTGGGGATGGTTTTCCTTATCGTTTTCTTTGTCTTCTCTTCGATAGAATTGTGGGCTATATTGTTATTGGCATTTGAGCTCGTTGTCAAAGGTTGGGTTGAATATGTTCGTGCTTTATTATTTTTTGAGACCCGATGGAGCATGCATGAGCGCCTTGTGAGCAGGTTGTTGATAGTTGTCTGGTATTTTTGTGTCTTCATGTTTATGCCTTGGTCTAAGGTTGTTTGTGTTTTGGATATTTATATGGGTGAGATTCAGGGCACTCTATTTATCTCTAGCTTTTCTTGGGTCAGTTCTATTGGTGGTGGGAGTGGGGAGTGCTTTCCCTAGTGTTGGGGTCTCTTGAGTGAGATGGGCAAGTCCAAGGGTTATAAGCGTAGTTTATCCCATTCTAAGTCTAGGTTGGAACCCATGGCTTTGAATGTGGATGAGGAGGTGAGGTCTATCCTTAGGGAAGGGGGTATTTTGGGTTGTATCCAGAAATTCCATGGGCACAATCCAATTCTTTTTGATTGGATGGTTGCCTCATGGAAAGACGGTCTTGTTCAGGTGGGCTCTGTGTTTTTTGCGATTAATGTGGAGCTTATTAGTCGGGCTATGGGGCTCATTCTTGATGGAGCGGTGTATAAGGATAGGCACTCCCTATTGCATGAAATTAGGTTCTTTTTAGAGGAGAATGAGTTTTTGCCTCGCTGCCAGAATGGGTTTAGCGCAAAAGCCCTTCCTGCCCCCTAGAACAGGGTTGTGAAGGTGATTATGGATTACTTTACGATGGAATCCACTTATGAGGTGGTGTGCAACTATCACACCATGTTTTTGAATCACCTGAGAAGGCATAGAAAGATGAATATTCCCATTTATTTGTTTAATTCGTTGGAGCATTTCATTCTAGCTGCGCAAGCCTCTCATTCTAAGGTGATGGTGCACCAGGGCCTAGCCTTAATCATATTTGAGCAAGCGATAGTGGAAGGTGGTTTTGATGTGAAAGAAGTGATTAATTCATTGAATTCCATTCCGATTCAGGTTTTTTTAGACCCTCCAAAGGTGCCGATGAATGCGGGGGATTTTATTGCCATGAAGGAATGCCCATCTTTGCACTCTAGGGATGGTGTGTGGTGTAAAGAGCTTGATACTATCCTAGGTGTTTGGGGCACCCCCAAGGAAATGTAATTCGGGGATGGTATTCCTGCTAATAAGGAGGGCTCAAGTGGGGAGAAACATAAATCTCCCAGGATTCTTAGGATGAAGTGCTCCTCGGGTCCTTCTTCTAGTGCCAAAAATCAGGCGGGCTGTTTGGAGTCTGAATTTCTTCTGAGGAATGTGGAAAAAAGCAAATTGGTTGGTGATGTTTGTTCTCCTCCCAGCTCTGCGGTGAAAAGGGGTAGTGTTACCCATCAGCTTCATCTTTTGGAAATTAAACAACGGGCGGCTTGGAGCTCTATGAGGATGGCTCTGGATTATGCGGAGGAGGCGGCACAGATGGCTGGTGATATCATTGTTCAGTCTAAAGGTGTACTTTAGAACTACCTCGGTTCTTCCTTTGCCTTCTTGATCTATCGGTTTTGGTTGTTCGTCTGTTTTGGTTGGTTGGTGCATAGCGGTCTGGATTGTTTTTGTGTTTTTGTGCCTCGTGCCTTCTTTGACTGTACTGTCTGTACTGTTTCTTATGTTTGGTTTAGCTTCATGTTGTAAAAGGTTTTAGGGACCCTTTCAAAACCCTCCTTTCTTAATAATACCAAAAAAATATAATAAAAAGAATATTAAAAGCAACATTTTTAAAAACATTATAAGACTAATATTATATTAATCATTATTGTAGTTGTTAGTCATTCAGATTCACTTTCTTAATAATACCAAAAAAAAATATAATAAAAAGAATCTTAAAAGCAACATTTTTAAAAACATTATAATACTAATATTATATTAATCATTATTGTAGTTATTAGTTATATTAATCATTATTGTAGTTATTAGTCATGCAAATTCAGTGGAAGTCTTAGGTCATCGATTGTCTGAATATTTAGAAATTAAAACTAATATTATTTCAATGATTTCAATTCAGTAACTAAAAACTATTTAAATGGAAATGTTTAATAAAAAACAAAAATAACTGTAAATCCATTAAGAATAAACGCTAGATGCAAACGTAGGTGAATCTGACCGTAATAAACCTTTTACAAGGGATTATTACCACCTAAGCCTAGGTGAATCTGAAATAAAATAAAATATATCTAACGTGATCTTTAAAGGTATTGTTGAATAAGACACGACACCAGCACCATGTTAATAATATTTTATTATAGTTGTTAGTCATGCAGATTCCCGTGGAAGTCATAGGTCCTCGATTGTCTCCTCATTAGAAAATTTAAAAATTTAAAAATAATATTATTTCAATGATTTCAATTCAACAACTAAAAATTATATAAAGGCATTGTTGACCTTTTTAAAAAAATTATAAGAAAAATATTTTATTATAGTTGCTAGTCATGCAGATTTAGTGGAAGTATTAGGTCATCGATTGTCTTCACATTATGATGCGACAAAAATTTAGAAATTAAAAACTAATATTAGTAAAATGATTTCAATTCAGCAACTAAAAAATATTTAAATGTAAATGTTCAATAAAAAACAAAAATAACTGTAACTCCATTAAGAATAAATGTCAAATTAAAAATAAATGTTAGATGCAAATGTAGTAATAATGTTTAAATTGGTATAGTTAGAATAAATATAATGATAGATAGACAAAAAAAAATTGTATGGGTTATTTTATTTTTGGTTTGATTATGAGTTAAAATGATAAATATAGAAAAGGATTGATTATAGTATTGATTAAAATGATAGATATAAGAAAGGGGTAATGAACACCACAAAACATATTTTGATAGAATGTAAAGCCTGCAAGACATAAAGAATATATATGATTTTTTTGGAAAATGAAATTTTTGATGCAATATTATAAAAAATAGAATATAAAAAATTTGGAAAACTTCTAATTAAAATCAATAATAGAAGAAAAACACTTAGAAAATAAGAAAAAGATATTAAATGTGACTTTGTTCAATATTTTATATATATGTTTGTTTTTTTTAGGGTTCACCTTACTAAACCTCGTTGTTTAGAATGAAATCAAAGTGGTCCCTCCACCTTTCCCACATCCTCACTGATATAGTACAATTTGACCATAGTGTAGGGATTATTCGTTAAGGTTCATAACACTGAATGTCAATTCTCTAACTTTTCATAAGTCCATCTATGAAGGTTATTTTAGTGTAAATCCTTGGTGCTTAGTTACCACACCTTCGTAGGCTAACTAAGTTTATTATCACCACCCGATTATGAACATAGTTACTTTAACATCACCGTTCATAGTACCAACATAGTTGTATTTTAAATTCATAGTTATGGAACACCCAAGCGTATCCTTTCAAGATGTATATATCATGAGCATTTGGTTATTAAATATTCACAACTCCTTCCAAATTCTAATTACTTAGCTATTGCATCACCATAAATCCTTCCAAGACTCACCTTTACCTAGTTATTGCATCACCTCAACTCCTAGAATTGGGTTAATTCTTGACTCAGGGTTCCTAAACAAATTCTAGATCCATACCCAAAAACCCACCAAGCCAAGATTTGCATAAGATAAACAATATATCCTTCATCCATGAAAATAATTATAATGCTATAACAACTTATCATGATTTATAATGTAATGCAATTTCCTTGGTTTTAAGTAAACATTCTAAAAACCCACAAGATATAAAATACTAGCATTTAACAATTATCTCTCTCTAGATTGAATCATGATTGAGTTAATCTTAAAGCAACCATTAAACTTTAATCCAACATAAAACATTTATTGGAAATAGAACATAATGCTACCTTATAACATTCTTCTTCATAATGAAGATCATCATCAAAAGGAAAACATTTCTAACCCATTATTTCAATTGCTCGATACACCAAAGTATATTTACATAGAGGCAACCAATCCTTTTCCAAAAGTAAAATAGACAAGGTTTACATAACATAATTTTTATAACATCTTTTCATTCCAAAGTATGCTAGTGCAAGTCGATCCAAGTGGCCTCTGCACTACCTTATTCATAAATAAATATCCCATGGCCTTTGGAAAACTTAGGGATCAAGACAACTCTCAATGCAATGCAAACTATCATGCTCTATGTATAAATGCAAGCAACCATGCAAAAATACATTTTATGCAATCAATGAGAGAATCCCATAATTCTCTCTATAATGGTTCCCTTACCTACTCAAGTCTCAGGAAACCATTATATTTATTTACCCAAACCATAAACTTCTTTCTCATTTCATAAATTAAACCCCATTTCAAAAAGTCATTTTCTCTTTTAAATAAAACAACCTTAACCCAAACAACTAACTATGGATGAATTATAAATAAATAAGGGTTTCCCTCAAGCCCAAAGGGAACATTAACCATACCTAAGGCTTCCCTACAAGGATTAAATAAACATACACAACATAGAACTAGTGTATATAGGCATGCAAGACAATATGGAAGACCCAAAATCCGACCTTCAATGAAGAGCAAGATGTATGAGCAAAACCAAAACATAACACACTAGAAATGCTTCAACACATAGTCCAAAAAAATAAATTAAATAAGAGGATATGTAAGAAGTCCTAAGGCTTCCATCAAACCACACCACAATAGCTAACTCGAACACATTATCCCCTTGTGATTGAGTCTTATAGATTGACATTCGTTACTCTTGAAAAAGCTTGAGAGGAATACTCATATCAATATGTTACTATACATAGGAGCACATCTAGAAAGATAGATAAATATTTGTCCATTTATGTTTTTTCGCGTGATAAATTTATCTTTGTGAAATTCATGGTGAAAAACCCTTGTGCGATTCTCTGTGTTTTCTCTCCTGAAATTCCATCTCCGCCTCTCCCTCACATAAATAGACTCGTTGTGTCATATTCTCCTAAGAGCTACTTCGAAAAACATCTTCACCCATTCATCATCTAAAAAAGGTATTTTTCCCATTCATCTTTCAAAAAAGGTGTTTCACCTCGAAAATACCTAGAAATTGATTTGTTTGGCAAAATTGATGTTTTCATCCGAAACTGCATTTAACTCTCTCGACATTCTTGTTGACTGGTGAAACTCCTTTTCCTGCTGCATGATTTTCACTTTTGCCATGAATTTTATTTGACTCCCGACATCCACTTTCGCTCCGAAATTTTTTAGTCTTGAAACCTTTGAATTTTTTTTTTTTCGCTCTGACTATTTCACCCCTTTGCTGAGTGAAATGACTATTTTGCCCCATTAGTGAGCGAAAGTGTTGTTTCGGCCCTTCGCTATGCAAAAATTTGATTGTCATGATTATTTCAAATTGGTATCAGAGCCAACACCTACCCATGGAAGATAGAAGTAATGACTTTTGGTACCAATCCCTTTCAGTTGTAGATCCCATGGTTCAATGAAAAGAACTATGATTACTGGAGCATCCAAATGAAGATATTTTTTAGGTCTCAAGAGCTATGGGACCTAGTGGATAACAGTTATGTATAACGAGTATATGCAAGAACATTGAACGTTCTCTCCCAAGCAGAGTCAGATTTGCTAAAGGAGAATAGAAAGATGGATCTGAAGGTATTATTTTACATAATGTAGACAGTCGAGGAATTTTTTTTTCCAAGAATTGTAGCAACAACCAAATCAATGCAGACGTGGGATATTTTAGCTAACTCCTTCCAAGGCACCAACAAGGTGATGTTGGTGCAGTTGCAAATACTGAGAAGGGAGTTTGAAAAATTATAGATGAGTGATTCAAAGTCCATGATCTACTTCTCTACTAAAATAATGGATGTTATCAACTAGATGAGGAGAACCAAATGATAGTTGAAAAAATACTTGAGGAGCCTACCAGCCAGGTTTGAATCAATTGTGATTACAATTGAAGAATCGAGGTATTTTACAACCCTCTCTGTAGATCAGCTCATGGGTTCTCTGCAAACACATGAGCATAGGCTAAGTTGGTCATATCAGTCCTCATTGGAACAAGCATTCAAGACATAGGTCTCCTTTCAAGACAGTGATAGAAGATAAGAATCCGACCATGATGCCTCAAGTTCTCAAGGAGAAAGATGACAACAATCAAGGCAATCATGAAAGAGGCCATAATTGAGGAGGAAGGTCAACAAGAAACAAGCCCACTACACAAATGAATCAAAAAATGTAGAGTGTAGAGATGCTTATGGAAATATGTTGTTAACTTACAATCTTGACAGTGGGTGTAGTAACCACATGTTTGATAATAAACATATGTTCTCACAATTAGATGAAATAGTTCAATCTAAAGTTAATATGGAGAACAACAGTAAGGTACCGGTCATGGGAAAAGGAAAACTCATTATCCACACTAGGAAAGGTGCAAGGAAGCAGATCACTGATGTGTATTATGTGCTTGGGTTGAAACATAATTTGTCAAGCATTGGACAACTTGTGCAGAAGGGACACACTGTGCAATTCAAGGATGGAGCCTATACCATCAGAGACAAAGAGCATGGACAAATTGCAACTGTGTCCATAATAAATAATAAGATGTTTCCCCTTTAGATTCAAAATGAATTGCTACTTTCATTTAGTGCAATTACGAAAGATGCTACTTGGCTGTGGCATCTCAGATTTCGTCACCTGAGCTTTAGTGGCCTAAACTTGTTGCACAAGAAATAGATGGTGAAGGGTTTACCCCTCATAGAGAAACCAAATCAAGTGTGTGAAGGTTGTATGGTCGAAAAGTAGCACATGGATGCATTCCCTATAGGGTAGTTTTGGAGAGGTTCACAGCCATTGGAGTTGGTACACTCATATATTTGTGGTCCAATATAGACCAGCAAATTTGTCAAAAATAAATACTTCCTAAATTTAATAGATGACTTTAGTCAAAGGACATTGGTAAATCCCATCAAGAAAATTTAGAAGCTTTCAACATATTTAGGTATTTCAAGGCTCTGGTTAAGAAACAAAGCGAATATTATGTGAATAATCTTAGAACAAATGGAGGAGGTGAGTATATATCCAATGAATTCCACAATTTTTGTAAACAAAATGGAATTCAGAGGTAGTTCACTACCAAATACACACCATAGCATAATGGTGTTGTAGATAGGAAGAACAAAACTATAATGGATATGGCACAAAGTATATTGAAGGTAAATAGTTTACCACATGATTTATGGGTAGAAGTTGTATGTTGTGTAGTTTATTTACTAATAAATACCCCACGAAGAGTGTGAAGGACAAAATTCCTCAAGAAGCTTAGAGAAACAATAAGCCTAGTGTGGCTCATTTAAGAGTTTTTTGTTGCATAGCATATGCACATATCCCATATGAGAAAACAAATAATTTGGATGACAAAGTGGAGAAATCTATCTTCATTGGTTATAGTGAAGAATCGAAGGCTTACAGTTTGTCTAATCATGTGACAAAGAAACTAATCATCAGTCAATATGTGAAGTTCTTGAAAGATGAATCTTGGAATTGGAAATCAAAGACTAGTCAGCTAGATCCAGCAATAATTGAGTCTAAGGACTTGGAGGAAAACAAAGTGCATCCGCATACAGCTTCAAGCAGTAGTATCAATGCCAGTAGCAGCACTTCCTCATCATCACAGATGCCTCCACTTGCAAGAAGGATATCCAACTTGAAGATACCCATGAATATGAGGAGCTTGCAAGACATTTATGAGGTAACCTAAAATCAAATAGATGAATAAAATTTTGATTTTGCTTTATTTTCTAAGTGTGATCCAATTTCATTTTAATAAGCAATTCAAAATAAAAAATAGGTGCAAGCTATGGATGATGAGATAAAATCAATAGAAAATAATCAGACATGAGAGTTAATGGATCTTCCAGTAGGCAAGAAGACCATTGGAGTCAAATGGGTATACAAAACTAAGTTTAATGCCCAAGGTGAGGTTGATTGACATAAGGTCATATTATTGGTAAATGGCTACAAATAGAAATCAGGGATTGACTATCATGAGGTGTATGCACTTGTAATGAGACTTCACATAGTCAGGATGATCCTCGTATTGATAGCCCAGAAAGGTTGGAATGTTTACCAGATGGATGTCAAGTTTACCTTATTGAATGGAGTGTTGGAAGAAGAGGTCTACATTGAACAACCACCTAGCTATGAGCTATAAGGGCAAGAATGCAAGGTCTTGAAATTGAAGAAGACCTTGCATGGGTTGAATCAATCACCCAAGGCTTGGTACAGATGCATTGATGCATAATTTTAGGATAATGGGTTCATAAAATGCCCATATGATCACACCCTCTACATGAAGATAAATGCAAAATGGGATATGATAATTGTCTGCTCATATGTAGACGATCTGATATATTTTGGTAACAATAATATGTTGTTTAAGTAGTTCAAAAATATCATGAATAAGGAGTTCGAGATGATGAACTTAGGGCTGATGAAATATTTTCATGGCATTGAAGTTAACTAATCTATAGAGGGTATCTTCATTTCTCAAGGAAAGTATGCAAAAGATGTCTTGAAGAGGTTTAAGATGGAGGACAACAAACCTACCATCACACCAGTTGCAACAGGCCTAAAGCTGAGTAAAAATGATTGCGACAACAATGTTGATCCAACATTCTACAAAATTTTAGTTGGAAGTTTGATGTACTTGACAACAACCAGACTAGATATGATGTTTGTAGTGAGTTTTATTAGCCAATTTATGAAACGAATACTGTGATATGTCAATGGGACAAGGAACCATGGAATCTTTTATACCAAAAAATACCAGCTTGAACTTGTTGGCTACACTGATAGTGATTTGACTAGTAGTATAGATGATAGGAAGAGAACTTTCGGTTATTCATTCCATCTTGGATTGGGTGTAGTTTCATGATATTCAAAGAAGCAACCAATTGTTGCTTTATCCACTGCTTAGACAAAGTATGTTGTCGCCACCTTAGTCGCATGCTAGGCAATTTGGCTGAGAAGAGTTTTGGGTGAGTTGAATCATCCCCCGAAAGGGGCAACAACCATTTTTTATGACAACAATTCCACCATAGCACTGCCAAAGGATCCAACGTTTCATGGTAGAATAAAGCATATTGATATCCGCTACCATTTCATCGGAGAGCTTGTAAAATTTAATAAAATTGAGTTATTGTTTTGCAAGTCCAAAGACCAAGTAGAAGATATTTTCACAAAACCTGTGAAGGATGAGGAGTTTAATAGGTTGTGGGAAATGCTTTGCATCAAAGTCTTTGTGAAATCTCATTTAAAGGAGGATGCTAGAAATTATACTTGATTTGATGTTCGAAAGATCTCTAACAGATCTTATTCGCCAAAATTTGATTGCCATAAATTTCCAACGTGCGTAGTTATTACCAGCAGTTGCAATTGTTTGATGATTGGATGGAAACCCTTCTTTTTGAATTAATTGCAGTCAGAAGGCTGGTAAGCCTTTCCCTCCTTCCCCTCCTATAAATTTGAGAGCATAGAAAAGTTGACATAGAAGAGGCTTGAGAACAATAGGGTTGTAGAACAGAGCAGCAGAAGAGTGAGGAGAGAAGAGAAAGGAGTCGGAGCAGCAGCTTTTCAAAAACTCCATTGGGTGTTTAATATACAACTGAGATTGCAGATGATTGAGTAAAACTTCTGGAGAAAAAAGTATTCGATGTAAGATTTATGCATTGTAAAACTGCAGCCGTTGTCTGTAATTTTTTGCTTAATATAAGATAGATAAATATCTGTTCATTTATGTTTTTTCTCATGATAAATTTATCTCTGTGAAATTCATGGTGAAAAACCCTTGTGCAATTCTCTGTGTTTTCTTTTCAGAAATTCCTTGTACATCTCTCCCTCACGGAAATAGACTCGTTGAGTCATATTCGCCCAAAAGTTTCTCTGAAAAACATCTTTGCCCATTCATTCCTCGAAAAAGGAATTTTGCCCATTCATCTTCCAAAAAAAGGTGTTTCGCCCCAAAATGCTTAGCAATTGATTTGTTGGCAAAATTGACATTTTCGTCCGAAACTACCTTTGACTCTCCCCATATTCTTGTTGATTGGTGAAACTCCTTTCTCTGCTGCGCGATTTTTAATGTGGCTACAACTTTGATTTGAAACTCCTTTCTCTGCTGCGCGATTTTTACTGTGGCTACAACTTTGATTTGAAACTCCCAACATCCACTTTCACTCCAAAATTGTTTAGTCTTGAACTCTTAGAAAAAAAAGAAAAAAAAAATCGCTCCAGCTATTTCGCCGCTTCGCTGAGCGAAATGACTGTTTTGTTCCTTAAATGAAATGACTGTTTCACCCTTTTGCTGAGCGAAACTGCTGTTTCTCCCCTTCGTTGTGCGAAACTCCAATTGTTACTATACTTTTACTTTTATTAAGGTAAAAAACATTAAATATATTTTTTTTTTATAAACAACTTGATCCAGTTAAAGAAAACCAAGCAAGGGGAATAAAAAGCCTAAATAAAATTAAAATAGAGGTAACGATCTGGTTTCACATGATGCTTGCCTTTTCCAATATCTATGATGGACGCATGGAGAACATTTACATCTTTAACAAGTTCAAGGTAGAAAACTTTAAATTTTTAATTTTTTTTAAACAACAAAACAGTAACGCTTCAACTAAGGAAAACCAAAGGGAATAAAAGTATTGAAGACATGTGAATAAATATTTTTATAAATATTTTTTTTGTATTTTTTGAACTTTCGTGTTTACTGGTTTCATATTTTTATTTATATAATATTATATTTAGAGATTGTATATAATATTATATTTAAAGATTTGATTTTTGATGCTAAGTAATCAAATTTTTCTATAAACTTAGATGAGGTTATCAAATCCACTTATCTATCTCCTTAGTTGTCCGAGACTTTATCTTTTATTTTATTTTATTTTATTTTTTCACATTTATGATGCATTCCTTTCACTGCACTAAGAGATGTTATGACAAGGATTCATTAACTTTTTCAAATGTTCCAGGATTTTTATAAGGTTTAGCTGAGAAAAAAAACAAATATTAATAAATAAATTCAAAATTTATTACTTAAATGTTTTAATTTAGAAGATATAATAATAAAAAATATGTTCAGAACTTTTCTTTTATAGATTTCAATTTTTTTTTTTATAGATGAATGATGATAACAAAAACATATTATAATTTTCCACTAATTTAGTTTTTACTTTTAAAATAATAATAATTTAATTAATGAAATGATTAGGACATAATTTTTAAAGGCGACAAGCTTTTTTCAAAAGAAAAAACTAGATTATATTAATTCATTAACAAGAAACAAAATGAGGTGGATAAGAAGTAAAGGATCATAACTGAATATACATAAGAATAGAAACTTTTAGTAACAAAACACTATAGCTATATCTTGCTGCAATACACTGAGATAGTATTCATTTGTGGGATTATGTTATACTAATATTTTGGGCGTGTCTTTCGTGGTATCTTTAGAAGTATTTAAAGAAAAAATAGAAGTAATCAAAACCTGAACCTATTCATCATTGTTAATTTTTTTCTTTTATTTTTTTTGGTGGACCTTCTGAAGATCTTGAAGTTGATGAAGTTTATCAATAATATTTTGTGGTATTCTCAAAGTTCCATGAGAATGAATGTGTCTCATATGTAACAAAATATCAAAGGTCAAATCTGCTAAAACTATATCCCTTAGAGGAATAGATCCAAAAAACACCTTTTTGTATATGCACTTTCAAATGTGTTTGAAGCTACAAACATCTCAAAATGTAAGGCTCTAATCCAACTTTAAAAAATTAAAAAGAGCCTCTAAAATCTAATAAAAAATAAAAAAATAAAAAATATTCAAAAGTGTTTAACCATATCACATCACCAAAACAAATAAATAAAATTTTCATTAAAGCAAAAGGTGTAAAATCGCAACAAAACTCGATGTTGATTAAAACCTAAAATCGCCAAAATTTCACGTTAAGTGTTATGTCAACGATTGTCTTGTCATGTGCATTATCGCTACAAAGCCAAAGGCACTCCAACACATTTTCATTAAATAAAACGTTAACCTTTTACATTAAATAAAACGTTAACCATTCTACTAAGATGATCAGAAGTTTTTTTTGATTGGTTGATAAAAGGTTTTGAACAGGTTCAAAACTTTTTACACAGTTAATCAAGAGTGAAGTAACTAGATTGAAAATAAAAAATCTTAAAGAAAAACCAAACAACAAACTTTAAACCAGAAAAAAAACAAACAAAAATAAAAAGGAATAAAAACCAAAACTACAACAACGAAAAAAATATATATATAACTTAAAAATTACTCAAAAAAATATATATATATACACAATCGAAGAATATATATATTTATTTATAATAAAAACGTTTCAAAAGAGTTTCTACTCTTTTATACGAAAAGCGAGTTTGAAATTAAAAGAGTCATAGGGTAGCATAAACTACAGATTTATTATAACAGTTAATATAAATTTTAATTTATAAAAAAATTAATTTAATTTAATTTATAGGTTTTTAATTGTTTTTTTTAATGAAAAATGACTTATTTTAATCAGTTGAATTATGTTCAATGGGTTTTTATGTTTATTGAGTAAAAAAAAAATTAGTTCAAAATTATTATCTAATTTTTTTATTTTAATTTATAGTTTTAATTAGGTGGTTTTTAATTTTTTATTATTAATAAGGAAAATAATAATTTGTTACATTTTATAATAATCATTATTTTGAAATATTTTAGAGTGTTTATGATGTCAAATTTTGATTAACTAAAATGAATAGTTTGTAAAGAGTTTACTAAACTTTATTTTTGCATATTGCATGGTATAGGTGTTTAAATGTTTTAGTAAAAAGGATTTAATAAATTTAATCAGTTGAAAATAAGATTACATCTATTGCATTTTTAAGATTGAAGACTTTTAACCCAAGATTTAATAGAGGATGTGGAACTATTCTCCCTCACATCTAATCTACTACAACTATTTATGTAAAAAATAGTAGCAATGTAAAGCGAGAATATATAAATCTAGATAAAACAAGCAGTACTATCATCAATGGTAAGAATGAAAAAGAGCTTCTTTGGTCTATTGAGACCACCATCTAGGAGGATATCCATAGTAAGTGAAGTTTTCTTGATCAAGTTCCCAATTAGCCATCACATCTTCCACCTTGTTATGATCTTTAAATATTTGTATGAACTCCAATATCTAAAAGTATTTTTGGCACATATATATTTGCTCAATAATTCTATAAATTCTTCAATCTATATATTTTTGCATGTTTGGTCCTCTTAAGTGGTTGATCATAATTTGGGTATTTGATTTCACTTGAGTTTGTCTCCATTCCACCTTTAGAGCCTCCTATAATACTTTTAGGATTTTAGTGTTTTCTTTAACAAATAGTAGATTTAATCCCTCATATTGGCTATGATACTTTGCCAAACAAAGTGGTTGTCTCCATATTCCTTGTTGAATATATGATTATTTTTTTCCTTCCATAAATTGCATAGAAGGAGAGTAATTACCATCCAAAAATATGCTAAGTGGGTTAGTCTATTTCCTCTTTTTTAGGTCACTCCCTCTAGAGTTATTCTATAAAATATATATCAGACCAACAAATACTTAGAAAAGTTATCATCTATTTTCAAAGTTTATTTGTGATGGGGAAATCTATAAAAATGCAAGAGATCATTTTCTCATTCTCCTAACACATTTTAAATCTAAAATGCCCATGCATCCCTCTTTTCATTAATTATTCCCTTTTTAGTACCCTTGTAAGAAGTAGAATCCAAATAAAGAATATTAATTTAGGCCAAAGGTTTAATGCCCATAATTGTATGAATATATCACTTAATGAGCTCAGGATACTCTGGAAAAAGGATAATTATCTAGAGGTAATTGTATATTCACTTTGATTTTTCTTGTCCAACCAAGAGTATCATCCTCTTGAGATGATAAGAGGGATCTTGCTCGGATGGTCCTATTAATTTATCTTCTCTAATCCTTAGGGATTTGGATTGACCACTCCTCTATTGGGATTCATTGACTTCCTACCTCCTATCTACTACTTTAAGGCTTACAATATTTACCTACCTTAACTCAATTGTTTCTTTTAAGATTCTCCATCAATGATCTCCAAGTTGAGAATTAAGTTATTACAGGAGGATGATCATACCATAAATATATCTAGAAGTTAGCCTTCTATCCATTATAAATAATCCAGAATAATATTTCCTTGATCATATCCTATGCTATTTTGAATCCCATTAATATGGGAGATCCTTCGCTAGGAAGCAAAAATTGGATATGCTCTATTGATTTTTTATTCTCTGTATATTTGGCCCCTAAAATTTGATTCCATAATTCCTCAATAGATTCTAGAAATATCCAATATAACTTAGTCATCAGTGCCTTGTTATTCTTGACAACTGGTATGATTTCTAGTCCTCCCTCCTTTTTAATTAGGCATAAAGTATCTAATTCCATGAGTATCCATTTTCATTTATCCTTGACTCCATTCTAGAGGAATTTAACCTTATTTTATCCAATTCTTTAAGAACCACATTAGGGATAGCTAGCGTGGAGGAGACATACATAAATGTGGCATTGAGTATTTATTTTATCAAGATCAATCATCCTCCTATAGAAAGCCACCTATTAGTCCATTTTTCCAATTTGGCTTTTACTCTCTTTGATAGATTATTACATTCCTCCTTTTTATGCCTTCCAACTATAAGTAGAATTCCTAGGTATGTGATTGGAAAATATGTCTGATTGTATCTCAATTTATCCAACAACATTATCTCCTACCTAAATGAGCAATGAAAAAAAATGACCTTGGACTTTTTTTATTTATAAGTTGTCTAGTCACTTTTGTAAATCATTCTAGAATCATTTTAAATCTAGAAATCTCACTTGGTGTTGTTTTTCCTAATAATATAGAGTTATCAAATCATTATAGGTGAGTAATTAGTTTAGCTCTAGTTGTTATTATTCTTCCAAAGCTCTAGTTTCCTTGTCCTTAGCTAATTTTATTTCCAAACACTCAACCAATATGATAAATAGTTATGGGGATAAGGGGTCTCCTTACCTACTAACTATGGAAGTTGTAAATGGTTGTGTAGAAGCTCCATTTAGTAGAATCGAGTATGATAGTAAGCAAATACATCCCTTAATCTATTACAAGGTTATGCATAATGGCGAATATTCACAAATTGGGTGAATATTAGAATTTTCAAAATTAGAAATTGGTGAATATGAGGACCCTCAATGTCGGCCCATTCACCTGAAATTTCTATACCAGTTTTTTATAAGGGTCAATTCACCATAATATATATCCAAACATAGGCATATTTGTACTCGTTGAAAATCTCTTTTCGATACTGATCTAATGGTGGTATTTTTATGAAGTTATAAGGTGATTTAATAGGTCAAAATTTATCCCAAATATAACATTACTTTTTAGGGCTTCAAATACCTCAAATTTTGTGTGTACATGATTGATTTTATTTTATTAGGATTCACCATGATTTACCTTGATTTCGATTACGGTTCGATTAGTATTTCTATTCTACCCAATCATGTAAGAATCCAAATTATCTCATCACTTTTAGGGGGAACTGCTAGTCAACTCTATCATATGCTTTGGATAGTTCTAACCTAATAAATATAGAGGTTATTGTTTGTACCTATATAGAGTGGATGATCAATTGAGCTAACATTATATCATCCAATATTCATATTTCTTCCATAAAACCACCTTGTTTTAGAGAAATAATTTTACGAATAAGAGGTTTGGACCTATTTTCCATTATCTTAATGATAATTTTATATAGGATATTACAAAGTACTATTGGTTGGTAGAAAAATATGTGTTCAAACTCTTGGGTTTTTGGAATCAATGCTATATATATTTTTCACCTCTTTGAGCATCATCTTGGATATCCTATCCTCTTCTACCACTTTCAATAATTGTTTTAAGGATATCCTAGAATTCTTGGTAGAATGCTATAAGAAATCCATCTAGTCCTAGATTTTTGCCTCTTCATATCTTGAAAACTACCTACTAAAGTTCTTTGGTAGTAATTAGGATAATCAAACTAACATTATCTCCCTCCATGATGAGAGAACACATATCTTGGATTACATCTTGTTATACCTCCTGGCTCAATGATTTTATGTAAAAGAGTTGGGCAAAGCATTCTCTTGTTATATATTTCATCCCATCCCATGGGAGTATTGAATCACCCACTACTATTTTTAGCAAAGATGTGAAATTATGTAGTCACCTTATTAGGAGATATTTATGGAATAATCTAGTGTTTCTTGCTCCCACCTAAAGCCAATGGATCTTAGATATTTGTTTCCACTAGATATTTTCTCTTTTTTCCATTCCTCTAGCTGAGAAGTAAGCCTAGCCTCCTCATTGGTTTGGATATTAGAAGTTATATTTATTCATATATGCTCATTTATGTCCTTAAGTGTGGTTAAGATAGATTATTTATTTTTATTTATGTTATAAAACTCCTCTTGGTTCCATGTTCTCAATTTGGACTTGATATATTGAATCCTCCTAACAAAATTGTACATCTTCATACCATGCCTAAATTTACCCTTTTTCCAACATTAGTTAACCTTATCCCAAAAATTACTATCTCAAAATCACATTAGCTAAAATCTAAAATGAGTATGATTGGGACTAGTCTTCCACACTTCTACCAATACTAACCAATGATATGATCATATTATTATCTGGCTTGATATCTACTAGATGAATATATCTAATATGCTATATCTTGAGGTCAATACTATTTTCTAGAGTGTGATTACACCTAATATTCTCTTTTAATGAGAGGATGATGTTAAAATATCCACCTATAAGTGGTCATGCTCTAGAAAAATGATCAATAATATAAGCTACATTTATTTAATATTTTCATTTTTCATCTAGTTTGATAGGAGAGTATACATAGATACATAAACAATGCTATGAAGAATATCTACTATTGGCTAGTAATACAAAATTATTTCAACTTCACATTTTTTTGTGTATCACTATATCTTTTAGATTCCAAAGACAAGCCAATAATCCAAAATCTCCTTGGGAGGTTAGGAATTTCGCCCTAAACATAAGCTAAATATTTAAAAAAATATCTACATCTCTTCTTCTAACACTTCATTTCATGGATGAAAATCATTTATGTTCAAACACACACACACACACCACAATAATTTAAAGACATCCCAAATCCAAACCATTATGGTATCCCATAGGAATTTTTTTTCATATTATAAGTAGCTTATAAATTTTAGTATTATAATTTTTTTGGACTAGATTAGTACTCACAACTACTTACAATAAAGGCATGAATGCATTTTCCAAATTTACATATTCTTAAATCATTACATGACATTAACCCAATGCATAATTTATCTTTATAATTCCTTTAAATTCTATATTAAGGGGTATATTTCAACATATTCATTGTCATACAACATTAATTTTTAATTTGTCCTCTTTAAGGTTCAAACAAAATATGAAAATAATACTTTTATTTGTTTCCATTGCATGTATTTTTATTGATTATTTATAATTAAATTAACTAAAAGTTATTTTATATAACTAGATATTTTGAATTATATGATAAAAGTAAAAAAAAGAAAGAAAAATATATTAAAATTTTATTTTCATTAATTATAACTATGATTCATGTGATATATGTAGTTTCTACATTTAATTTGTTTTATTGTATGTTTTTCATTGATTATTTTCATAAATTATATCATAATTATTTAGATGTTAAATAAGTAAAACAAGAAAAGAGAAGTAAGAGATTTCATGCTATACGATATATTTTCAAATACATTGGTAAAAGTTGGAATTTTTATATTATGTTAAATCTGGAAATGAGAAACTTTGGATTTAAAAAAAAAAAAATAGAATGTTCTCCTTAAAAAAAATTCTAAATCCTTGAGAAATGTTGTACAAAATATAGGATTTAAATAAAAATAACAAAGCTAAGATTATGGTTTTATCTACTAAGAGAGTAAAATCATTCATACATCATCTTTGGAGAAAATATTCTAGAGGTAGTAACATAAAACAAATATCTCAAATTAGATTTTTAATACAAAAAAATTGGTAAACATGCATAATCAAACAAATAAATGTAACATGAAGTGCAGTTTACTCATTGTAAAATAGGGCTAAAAAATAGAGTTGTGGGATAAGAAAAACTTTAGAGTCTATTATTTATTACCAATTATTCTTGTTAAATGGATGTGAATTATGAGATAGTAGTCGGTTAAATTTTTGTAGACACCAAAACGGCACCAATCCAATTATGTGAAAACAAGCATCGATCACATTGACATGCACAGACCCCAGGGCAGCCCCCAGAGGTTAAACAGTGGTCCTAACCACTCCCAAAAGCAGTTTGGAAGGTCAATGGTCAATTTGACACCATTTGGAACTTTGCTCTCTACTCGTCCCACCCACAGATGATTACAAACTGGTATTCGTCCCACCCAAAGACGAATAGCAACATTCGCCCCAAGGTGAGGCGAATAGCAGGTTTGACTAGCAAAAATTCAAATCTCGACAAGTCTGCAAGTTAACTACAACTTCGGGACATGCAATTGTGAGGAACGACTTCAAATCAAGGAGAGAGACTTCAATCATGCATGTCTTTGATTTTGGAGGCCTCATGCAAGGAGACTCTAAATAAGGGAATAATATTTTCTCTCAAAATAGGACATGCAACTCAAGTGGCGCTCTTGCATGCGCATTCAAACAGAGAGACCCTAGGTCTATAAATTGGTGAGACTTCTCACCCAATAAAAAGAGAAGAGAGGGAGAATTTTGAGCAATGAAGTGCTGCCATTTTACATCCATACACATAACTTTTGATTTGTGCCTTTCACATCCTTGATCTCTCTTTTCGAGGGATGTTATTGGGTGATTATTGGAAGCGTAAATCCAAAGCCCAAACCCAAACATTTGGCCACAATATCCCACAAATTTTTTTTAAAACACCCCATAAGAGGTTTTTGACCCATATCAAGTGGATTGGTGATGAAACAAAGTCCTAAACGGTGGGCATCCTGCCCTCAGGCGCCCCCCGAGCTATCGTAGTTCTAAACGCCCCACCCTGGAGTGATTAGAAATCTATGGTATATTTCCTTTATTTTATTTTTACATCTTATTCTAGGTTATTTAAATAGTCTGCAGTTTAAATTTCACTTCATTCTGAGCATTTTTTACCATGTTTTTATCATTTCCCACATTTACTAACCTGCAAATGGAACCATCAAAATCTGGGTGATAGAGGCCAAATTGGAGAAATATGACCTTTTGGGTCTTCCCAAAATACCCCCTTTTACCTAATACCAACTTTGCAGGTCATTTGGAGCTTCCTAGATAGGACATTGAAGAGGGTGCTTTCTAATAATTTATTGTAGGTTTATTCGTCCCACCCCGGAGTGAATACAAATCTGTGAAGAATTTCCCAACTGTTCCACTTGCAATGCCCTCCTGGTAACATATTCATTCTTATGTTAATTTTTTAGGTCATTCTGATGTTATTTGGTTATCGTTTTAATATTTTCATGCATACACTAATAGTAGGCCTTGGGAAACACATGTTCTATTCTATCTGTAGGTGCTACTGATATTTTATGTTTCCTTGAACGTAGGTCTTCAACATCAAAGCACTAGTAAGGAGTCAACACTCATCTACACAAGAGGTGGTGATGTTTTGGTCTGCCCATATTACATGTGGGCACGCGAAAGAAGGGTTGCTATCCATGGATGTGACAAGAAACATATGTAACGCTCCTATCCCTTAAAAGGGAAGGAGATGTATTGTAACATGAATTAAAAAGCATATCAATAAATAGGGCCATATTCCATATTGCTTTTATCTTATGTCGATTCATTTATGTTCTTTCCTTTCATGCATTTATCAATATATAGGATTTTAGCGTTAAGTTTGGTTTTCCATGCATTGTACTTGGAATTTTCCTTTTTGTTTCCATATCCTCGTGCTTTCAGTGGTGATCATGGTGGGACACCTATCCCTTGATTTTAAGATTAACTTTCTAATCAGAAGTTGCTTTTTTTTTCTTATAGGTACGAAGTTTTCAAACATTGGACTATTGTTTGTTTCAGTCTGTGATGAGTACAGAGCTAGAATTCATCTTACCCAGGGACGAATGGGCATTCGCCCCACCCTATGATGAATACTATTCTATTATTCATTTCACCCAAGGACGAATAGCTCTCTGTGCAATTTGAAGATAGAAATTCAGAGACATCCGATTTGGGCAGAGAAGAGGTAGGGGTCGTAAACACCTTCTATCAATTTTTTCTTTCTATTCTCTGGTTATTTGCTTGCATAGGAGAGTTTGAATGCTTGTTTGCTTCATTTATGCAACTTAAAAATAACTCCACACACCATGTGGTAATTTAAAACAACAAGGAGTTGGTCGTAAAACCCCAACCCTTGAGCACGACCAACGATGGATTTCATCACCACCTTGGCTTGAGATACTGCATACATAACCCCAATCGCGATTGTTGCTAGATGTAAATCCTGACGAAAGCTGACCGAGTGTAACTAGGGTGATTCCCAATGCATGAGGATAAGTATTCTATGGTAGGTGTCATAAACAGAGTGATTCCCCTTTTGTACCGCCTATGTTTCACGTACCATCTACTCTCACATACCAATAGTTTCCCTCACGTAAGTGCGGGTATATATAAAGGTTGGTATGTCAGATTGGAAATGGTATATCGAAGGGGCGACCATATTTGGGAGTCATAAGAGCCATCATACTGCATTTAAACGTTCTTTACAAAAGCTTTCAAAACAAAATCAAAACACACTAAAACCAGATTTAGGGCACACTTTTAATCTATAAACAAGATAACCATTGCTTTGATTGTGTGTTTCCTTTTTGTTTAGTGTAGCATAAGAAATCCTAAAAGAAGATAAAAATGTACACATATTTAGGTAAGCATCACCATGGTGTAAACCCGTAGCCGAGCCCAATCACGGGAAAGCACTGCAGAAAGTGTAAAAAGAGGGAGAAGTCACCTCCAATATTGTCTTGAGAACTTGGTTCATCCCGCCTTGGCGGCCTGACACACAAGATAGTCCACATCATGCCATTACAAAATAGGACTATAGAGGCACCTCTTTAAGGGGCACCCCCACTCAGCATAGATCCTTTCAAGAGGAGAACCTACACGTGGCACTCAACATAGACAGGAGGCCTCCCTTAGATGCTCATTATGAGTGGCCTAGTGATGAAGTGCTAGAGAAACATAGGGTCCATAAGGAGGGGCCACATGATTTTGTCATCCCTCCTCTACCCATTATTACTGTTAGAAAAACTAGACCAAATCCAGAGTACAAGGCTCTCCAGACAGGGCAAGACAATTATGCCTGCACCTTTCATGCATATGGAAGTGAGTACAAGGAAGACCACTGTGTTCCTCAAGAGCAGTACACAGTGCAGGAGCGATGCACCTCCGCACCTGTTATGTATTAGGATCACCCATTGAGGACAGAGCCTCGGGTAAATGTTGCTAACCTCGATAAAGGAAAGCAACCCATAGGGGTCTCAAATCACCATGACCAAGATAGACATGTAGGAGATGCATATAGGCTTCCTAAACATGAGACGGTGGATCAAATTGACTTGGCATTTTCCACACATGACACCCACCAAGTGCAAATCATGCAACTCAAGAAAAATCAACAACAGTTAGAGCATCTGTATCACCTTAAGAAAGAGTGCATTCAGCGTCAAAAAATTGAATTGCTTCATAACAATGTGCCTGAGAAGGTCCCAACCCCTCGTGTGCATAAAGTAGAAGTGTATGAGAGGAACAACCTCTTTATGCAAGACAAGTCTCTGCAACCTTACCAAGTGTTGCCTCCGAGGCATCCTAGACCTGAGAGGGAGGCCACTCTAAAGAACAACGATGGGCACCCTCTGTGGGCACCCACCTATGTTTATAGGTCTCGACCAGGCACTCCTAAAGAAGCCTATGATGAGTATGAACAAGAAGAAGAGTGTGCTGAAATGCCCTACCAAGGCAGAGGGGGTGTTATCTAGCCACCCTTCCATAGGCCTCAAGTTCCCCGTAACCCACAATGGGAGAAAACCAAGGAGGAAGATATCAAATCCTCTGACGCATATAAATCACTGCTAGAGTGCTTAGAGTCTATGGAGACCAAGAATTTTGGGCCCCAAAAGCCTACTTTATGCCAACTCCATAGTCATCCTATGCATATGTCAGTGTTGGCACCTCCATACTGTGAACACTTTAAACTGCCCTAGTTGGTACTCTTTAGAGGGGAGGAGGATGCCCAAGAGCACATGACTAGATTACTGATCCAGTGCTTTGGAATTCAGGATGACGATGCTTTGGATAAGAACATTTATAACCACATCCATAGGACCTACCTCAGATTGGTTCACTCAGTTGCAAAAACATAGAATTAGTAACTTGGATCAGCTAGTGGACGCGTTCCTCGAATGCTTTGCCTTCAAAACCAATAAAAAGGTGTCACTAAGCGACATAGCTAGCCTTAGGAAGTATGAGGAAGAAACCATGGTGGCATATTGGAACCGATGGAGGACGTTGCTTTCAAAGCTGCCCTACCTCCCTCCCATGTCTGACCTGACCCAAATTTTCTCAAAGAGATGTTTGAGATTGATCTTTGTGCTATTGCAACTGCAGCAATATGCCACTTTAGAGGAAGCTATGGTGCAATCCAGAATAATTGAGTAGATCAAGATACAGGATGGCAATATTGCCAAGCCAAAGAAGAAATAATGGTCTAAGAATACCAAAACAAGGACCATGTAATAGAAACCCGCTGCGGTCAATCAGGTTGCTATAAACGTCCCTAAGCCTACACAAGCAACACATCCCAAAAAGGCTAACTATCAGGTGGTGCCTCTTAACAGTTATGATAGATAAAATCAGAGGCAAGAACAAAATCAACAGCATCGCCCTAGGCGATAGTTCACACCTTACACAGAGTCTAGGGACTCCCTGTTTGACCGCTTGTGAGTGGTAAAATTGATCAACCTACACGAGATTCAAACCATAGACCCCAATGCACCAAAGCCTAAGGGGTATAGGGAGGATTTGTACTATAGGTTTCATAGATGGAAAGGACATGACCTTAATGCATTTTGGAATTTTAAAGGCTTGGTGCAAGACCTAATTGACAATAAGACATTGGCAGTAAACAACCTCATAGTGCCAAACAACCAACAAATGGGAGTCTTTAGAGACCCCCTGCCTACCCATGATGCACAGGAAAAACCTCTTCAAGTTAATGAAGTAACATAGAATTGTCCCATGCAAGGGTATGTAGGGATGATAAGCATAGTGACTAGGAACAAGAGGTATCCAGGAGATGCCCCCGTGATGGCCACAATAGAATTTCCATCGACGTCACAACCTCAACAAAACCCTACGCAATCTCCCCTGCCTAGACCAATGGCCACAATTTGGACTAGACTTACCCAAAGTCTAAGGACCACGTCGGCTAGGCTCTCCATATATGAGCTAATTCAACAATCAGTGCCCCATTGGGAAGCTCTAATGGAGATATTAAAAGCCATCAAGTTGTAGCCCCATGAAGCAAACTATTTCAACAACTTTGTGGGACATGTAAAACAATGTACAGAACCAGTCATAACCTTTAGAGAAGATGAATTGAAATCGGTGACTGGTGATGTGGCGGATCTACCCCTACACGTCATTGCATGGGTCAATGGGATACCATATAAGAGGGTGTTGGTGGACACTAGCTCATCTAGTAATATCATCACAACAATAGCATTGAAACATCTGAAGTTGCTGGTATCTCACATTGTGGCCTCCACCTATACTATTCGAGCATTCAATGATGTGATATGCTCGACGTTTGGCACAATTTTCCTACCCATCCAAGTGGGAAAAAAGACTATTCATACATTGTGCCACATCTTGGAAGGTGATATGGCCTATAATATATTGTTGGGCCGACCTTGGATTAGTGACATGAAGTGTGTCCCTTCTATAGCTCATCAGTGCCTAAAATAAACATTTGAAGGTCAAGTGCATGTAGTCCCGGTAGACTTAGACCCCTTCAAGTACTACAATACGATGCAATTCATGTCACAATCGACCCTTCCATCAACACATTTGGATTTTTAGTTGAATCCATCTAAACAGGGTTCGATTCTGCAAGCATCCCTGTTGACAAGTCCATCAAGTCCCCAGTCGGGTCCATCTTCCTCATCTGGTCCTGCACCAACGACGCCACATACGATGGCCACACCAAAGGACAAGGGTAAGAAACCCCTAGAAGAGGAACCACCCCTGGTCTCAACCATCTCTACCAAAGAGATGCCTAGCCAAATGGAAGTTGAGATGCCTAGTCCACCCTACATGGAGTGGACTTTGAAATAACTCCCATTCGCTCCCCCTCAACCACCAAAAATCATCATTGAGATGGCCAACATGAGCCTAGGGGGGTATTTAGTGTGGAACATTGTAGCAACACCCACACTTGAGTCCATGTAGGACATGGGGAGACCTCGCTTCCCCATCGGCTCTGTGGTTCCTCTAGGCTACCCACCCAACCAGAAAAACTTTGTTTATGGGGGCCTGGATAATGGCATTGAACCTTACATGCAAGAAGACGAAGATGAAGAGCCCTTTGCTAAGGACATCAACTATTTGTCCAACCAAAACTTCACATTGAGATATCTTTGCGAATGTAATTGTCATGGATATGGGTTGGGTAGGTATGAGCAAGGAGTGTGTGTTCTTTGCCAACCGAGATATCAAATATCGTATGACAAGACAAGTGTAGGGTTTAACCACCCCTTGGCCCTAGAAATCTTGGTAGAAAACATGCAAGTCCTAGGGATAGGCAACAAGGATGGGCTGGCATTAGATCCATATTCCAATCCTAACACAACATATACATTGGGGGATTATCTCCCATTGCTAACAACCAACCTTGTTGACCTTAACAACCCTTTCCCTTCGGCCAAAAAGGGAGAAAGATCAAGGACTCACCTATAAGAGGGATATAGACAAGACCAAGAAGGGTCTTCAGAAGATGAGTCAGAGTACGAGGTAGCGCCTTGGGATCCTTTCGAGTCTGATAGCAATCATTCACAAGTGACTCCTATGGATGATTATCAGGAGAGCTTCCTGACAATGTTCCCTTTGGATGCTCCAATTGAGCATAGGCCACCTCAAGAGAATCATGTCCCATTGCAAAGAGTGAAATAAACTCGATGGGACCACATTAATTTGCTCGAGCAAGATGAGCCTCATATGTCATAAATAGCTATTGGAGCCAACGAAGGCCTTTGGATCTCTGACAGTGATTATGAATATGAAACTAAGATGGCTTATCTCAATCATAGGCGACAACAGTAATATCCCTTGGACATAGATGACATGTTTGAAAAAATGCACATAGGGCCCACGCATAGGTGGCACTTAAACCAGGTACAATTATAGCAATTACTGCACTCGCCACTCTAGGTATATAGGGAACATCTTTCGCTTGGAGACCCTATAGCACCATCAGTGCCTAGGGCAGATCCTGTCCTCTTATATGCACATAAGGTCGATCCATTCATGCCAATACCTTTGGAGCCTGATCTGGAGCACAAATATCACCTAGGATGTCCGAGTAACCACATCCGTGGTAATGGAGACCAAAATCATTTCATTAACATGATCTCCATTGACTTAACCACCCCCATCCACAATCCAGTCGACCACACACGGTCATTGCATCTAGACCTAGATGCTATAGAATGGGATTGTACTGACACACCGCCCTCACCATCAAAGTACTGGCCTTGCGATGGGATGTTCCATTTCACCATTGGATAGACTCAGGATGTCTTCCATGCTGAAGAGGAACCTGACATTCTGAATGACGATCTAAATTCAAAAAATGATATCCACTTGATCCCAACTCCCCACTAGTTGGAGGACGGGTCCCACATGTCGATCGAGGAGATGACTAATGTAGACATCGACTTAGATCCAATGAATTTGCAAATCAAGCTGGGGGTAAGTCTATCCCCCTAAGAGCAAGCTGACTACATTGCCCTTCTCAAAGAGAAAAAGGATGTTTTTGCATGGTCATACAAAGACATGCCGAGATTAGACCCGTAGCTAGCCACGCATAATCTAATGCTTGATCTGACAGTCAAGCCAATAAAGCAAAAACTATGTAATATGCATCCAATAGTAGCCTTAATGGTCAAATACAAGCTACAGAAGTTGTTGGATGCACAGTTTGTCATTTATATGGATTATCCACCATGGTTGTCTAACATGGTGCCCATCAAAAATCTTGATGGGAGGATTCGCATATGCATCAATTTTCAAGATCTAATTAAAGCGAGTCCTAAGGATGATTTCCCCTTGCCAAGAATTAACGCATTGGTAGATGCTACAACGGGCCATGAAATGCTTTCACTTATGGATGGTTTTTTGGGATACAATCATATTTGTATCAATCTTTAGGACCAACAAAAAATGGCGTTCACAATGCCTTAGGGGACATTTTATTATAAGGTCATGCCCTTTGGCCTTAAAAACACTGGCGCCACCTACCAACATGCCATGACGTATATCTTCCCCAATCACATGCACAAAACTTTGGAAGATTAAATGGATGATTTATTGGCCAAATCTCTTTTACGTCCAGATCATCTCGATGACTTAAGCAAGATCCTCGATCGCCTCATTGAACATAAATTCAGACTAAACCCCAAGAAGTGCATATTTGGCATCACATCTAGAAAAATCTTGGGTTTCATATTCTCAAAGAGAGGAATCAAGGTAGATCCACAGAAAGTCAAGGTAATCCTTGAAATGCTTCCCCAAACTACCATCAAGCAGCTCAGAATTCTGCAGGGAAAGGTCACGTCAATCAAGCACTTCATAGCGTAGTTATCTGACAAGTGCCGACCCATGAATAAATTATTGCACAAGGGGGTAGCATTTCACTGGGATGACGAGTTCCAGTCATCCTTTGATGATATTAAACAATACTTGTATTTGTTGCCAGTATTGGCACCACCTACACTAGGAGTGTCGTTCTACTTATACTTCTCAGCTATTGAGGTGGCACTCGGTGCCATGCTATCCCAAAAAAATGATCTACACAAAGAACAAGCTACTTACTATCTTAGCCACACCCTGGTCAGTTATGAACTTAACTATGCATACGTTGAGAAGCTCCGCTTGGCAGTGGTGTTTGCTACTAAAAAGCTATGCCATTACATGTTGAGCAACAAGATGTATGTTGTGTCTAAGGATAATCCATTGCGGTACATGATGAGTCATACTTATCATAGTAGCCACCTAGCAAAATGGATCATGTTGTTGACAAAGTTTGACATAGAATTCATTGGACAAAAATCCATAAAAGGTCAAGTCATCGCCGATCAACTGGAAAATGCCCCTCTTGAATACAATCAGCCTCTGACCATAGAATTACCGAATGATGAGGTCTTCCATGTTTTAGAATCATCGGATTCTAATGAGCCTGAGTCATAGGCTGACATGACCCTATTCTTCGATGGTTCAAAATGTGAGTAAGGATTTGGCACGGGAATTGTATTCTTTACACCACAAGGGGCTCCAATGCCTCTATCATTTAAATTAGACTTCTCGTGTACCAAAAACAATGTAGAATACGAAGCCTTGCTCATAGGTCTTCAAACAGCAGTCACCATGAACATTAAATGTTTAAACATCTTTGGTGATTATTTGTTAATTTTCAATCAAGTCAAAGGGGTATTCCAATATAAATGCCCAGTTCTACAGGCCTATAAAGCCCTTGTGGACAAATTCCTAGCACAACTTGAATGGTATGACATCGAGGCACTCCCTCAATCATCGAATTGTTTTTCGGATACTATGGCCTCCTTGGGGTCACTAATCCCGCAAGACGCTTCTGGTGAAATGACAACCATTCAGGTCAAAACATTATCATAATCTATGATGGAGCATGCAAGCTCTGACCTGACACAAGGGATCCACCTGATCTAGATTGAACCATCTTAAGATAGGTTCTCTCGAATCCATGATTGTCTGACTCAGGCTAACTAGGGGTCTTTATTCTCCCTGACCCCTCTTAATAGCAACACAACACTATTTTTACAAGTTCTTTCCCATTTAGCTTTTTCTAGGGTGAAATTCAAGAGGGATTGGCCATTCATACCATCGAGGTTTCTGATTAGCAGGATTTATACACACCCATTATGGATTACCTCAAGCTAGGGATTACCTCAAGCTTTTTCTAGGGATGTATTTTTAGGAGACATTTTGTATCTTCGAAGTTATGAAGGAATTCTCCTCCATTACTTGGACCAGCAGGAGTTTGCTTGGGTGATCACCCAAGCTCATGATGGTATGTGTTCTGGCCACTTCAGTGGTATGACCATCGCAAAGTGCATTCTCTGCATGGGCTATTATTGGCCATATTTAGAGCGAGATTGTTGTGCATATGTAAAGAAGTGTGTGAAGTGTCAACACCATGCTAATTTGACACACATACCTTCTCAGGCCTTGCAACCGATCCAATAATCTTAGATTTTTTCATAGTGGGGCTTTCATCTAATCGAAAATAACTCCCCTGCATCGTCAGGTCATCACACGTTCATCATAACGGCCATAGAGTACTTCACCAAGTGGGTGGAAGCAATTTTGCTAACCTCTATGACTGGAACCCGCATTGTGGATTTTATTTTACATAACATCATATGTCATTTTGGTATTCCATCCAAGATCATCTCGGATAATGGGACATCATTCAAGAATAAATATGTGCGTGCTTTGACCACAAAGTATAAAATTCAGCATAGTTTTTCAACACCCTATTATCCACAAGCAAATGGGCAAGCAGAAGCATCAAACAAAATGTTAGTTTCCATCCTCAAAAAGATAGTCATAGACATTCATAAGGATTGGCACATTCAGATCCCACTTGCCCTGTGGGCTTATCGCACTAGAATTCAGATGCCCACTAGGGCAACCCCATTTTTGCTGGTGTATGGTTTTGAGGCAGTCATGCCTCTCGAGTTGGAAATCCCTTCACTGTTCATATCAATGTAAGAGTTCATCGATGATGACACTGCACGATATGCCCAGTTAGACCAACTTACGTTGCTCAAAAAATGATGCGTCAATGGTCTTGAGCATTTGCGTATCTATGAAGAGTGACTTAAGAAAGCATATAACATGAAGTTTCACCTAAGGGACTTTCAGGTTGGTGACTTGGTCTTAAAAGAGAACCAATAGAATTCTAATTTTCCATCCCATCTAAGGGATAAGTTCATGGTAAACTGGTTAGGTCCTTATGTGATTGATAGTAAAATAGGACCTGGAACATACCCACTTGCCTCTCTTGAAGGAATCAAGGAACTAGAACCCTTGAACATCAGTCATTTGAGGCCATTCCACATTTAGAGAGCCAAAGCCCAACTAAAAGCTCCAAGGATTCCCACAATCACTTGGTCACCCCAAAATGCCCCAAAGGTATCCATAAACCCTTTGGTCAAAACCAAAAATCTCCAAGGATTACCCCAATCGCTTGGTCAATACCAAAATGCCCCAAAGGTCCCCATAAACCCTTTGGTCAAACCAAAAGCTCCAAGGATTCCCACAATCACTTGGTCACCCCAAAATGCCCCAAAGGTATCCATAAACCCTTTGGTCAAAACCAAAAAGCTCCAAGGATTACCCCAATCGCTTGGTCAATACCAAAACGCCCCAAAGGTCCCCATAAACCCTTTGGTCAAACCCAAAAATGCCCCAAAGGTATCCATAAACCCTTTGGTCAAAACCAAAAGCTCCAAGGGTTACCCTAACCGCTTGGTCAAAAAAAATTCAAAAACAAACAAAAAAATAATAAAATCACCAAAAATAAACAAAAAAATTGCATCTCCATTCCATGCATACTCGTAACAATCAAAATACAAAAATATAAGTTGCATTAGGCATCACATCCATACATTGCATATTCACTGGTCATACATGTCCCAAGCACCATAGACTGTAATTACTCGGCAATTCCTTTATTTTCCACATTCCATTTTATATAAACACATACATCCAGAATAACACCATCCCCATTTTTAGCATAATCAGTTGTCTCCTAATGTATATAGGGTTTTTTGTCATTCAGCTGTCTTTAAATTTCTAACCAAAAACTATACAAATTTCAATGGATTTTACAAGGGAAATTTTTACTTGGATCAAGCCTCGTTACATAACATCCCTACACAAGTTAAAACACATAAAATAATTCCTAAGTTGTGGGAACGCAAGAGAAACCTACAAAGTAGTCTAGGGTACCATAGGTGAACGATTAGCCTGTTTATCCCCCTGTGCAAATGGTTCAGGAGTGCTGAGAATTGACAAAATGACAAGCTCTTCCCCATCAATTCCCCCTAATAAAAAGTGGTTTTTCACCACTAGCAAACACAATCACAAATCACCGTTGGTCCCCAAAGTTGTAAGGATTCGTACTACACATCCCTGAATAGGATGGATAGTCATCCCCAAGGCCTAAAAGGATCAATGCCATTCCAGAGAAAAATCCCAACAAGCCATCATCAAAATAACCTTTGGTCTCCCATGTTGTAAGGATTCATACTACATGTCCCTGAATAGGATGGGTAGTCATCCCCAAGGCCTAAAATATCAATGCCCTTACTTCATCGTATCCCTAATCCCCTTTGGTTCCCAAATTTGTAAGGATTTGTACTACACATCCTTGAACATGATGGGTAGTCATCCCCAAGGCCAAAAGGATCAATGTCATTCACAAGTCACAAACCTACAAGCTCAACCTTACAAAGCTCACAATCCAAAATCAAATAACAGTGGTTATCACCACTATTCAAAATCCTTGCTAAAAAAAACAAAACAAAAAAAAAGAGAAAAATAAATAGTGATTTTCATCACTATGTATACGAGCAAGTATCCTAAACCGTTGAGAAAATAAAAATCCTAAACTTGAATCCCTGGAATTCTCAGTATTCAAAAACCATCTAGGTGATCCTCATTACGGGTTTGGTGGACAGCCTACCTGGCAATGGTGGTATCCTAATCACATGATGATATGTCTGTCACATTATATTTGTGTGTGAGTAGACCAATGTTTGCATGCGGATGAGATTGCTTATGGTACCTTAGATTGTCCCATGGATTAATCTTACTAAATACAATGGAGTTAGTGGAGCTAATTAGGTGATCCTCAGAATAGGCTTGGTTGACAGCCTATCTGGCACTGGCGGTATCCTAACAAATACCACATAAACGAACTCAATTGCACACACAGGGATGTGAAATAACTTGGTCAAACTCAAGCCAGATTTATACCTTGTTCAAAAGTCTTGCGAGATAAATGTAGAGTTTTGGCTAGCTAGTTAAAATATCTGAATCTCAAAAAAACTTAAAAAAAATAACTGGAACATTTCATTACGTACATCACCATCAAAAAATATGCAAAATACCACACCAAATTTATCACATGCAAGGTCACTCCACAAAGCCACCCAATAAGTACAGAAATTCAGTAAATCTTGTATAGTCTATGGTGCCATCGACAAGTTATGAACAAATCATTTCATTCATTCCATATGCATACATATTATAAATAGAAACATTGGATTCATAATACCACATGCATACATTAGCATAAATAATTGTGCATACATAGAAACAAAAACCATGAAAAGTGCATAAACACAAAGAAATTCATCTATGTATATCATCAAAAATGCCCCGCAAGCTACAATGAACCAGTCCTCTGACCTCGCAACAAAATCCAAAAGTTCAAAAACCCCCAAGCCTAGGTCGTCGGCCACCATGATCACGCAGGATCGGTGTGATGGGAACTACCCCCCATGGTTTGGGTCCTATGGGACCTCTCAGGGCGACTGATGCTTGCCCCCGCATCATGCCCACTAGCCCCCCCTCATCCAATCACCTACGACGAGACGATGATGACTACTTAGTATTACTGCCCCTCATCTGGTGCGAAGACCCACCTCTAGAGGGCTCAGGTACCCGACCCTCGAGGCAGATGATCTCTCCCTCCAGATCCATCATACCAAATTTCTTCCAATCTAGTAGTCGCCCTCTGCCCTCTCCATTGGGCTATCCACACCCATATCCTCCCCATGCCCAAAGCAACATGTTAGCACTGCTGTCCGTTGATCCCATAGCGTCGTCCTGATAGGTAGTCCATCTATCAGAATCCACAAAATCCAATAGAAATCTTCCAAGGTCACTATCGTATCCCCTATTGGGATATGGAAGGTGTTGGTTCGAGGATCCCACAAGTTGATCAGGTCCATCAGATAGGCCCGATCCCCAAACATAAGCTCCAGTCAAGTCACCTGCTTGAGCCCAAGGGCATCAAGCCACTCCCAGTCAGCCAAAGTCAGTGCCTCCTGCCCTTCCATAAAAATCATGGGCACACGGTAGCAGCTCTTCGCAACCTGCAAAAGAAAAGAAAACAAAAACATTAAACACATGAAAAACTGTACAACGATAACATGAACATCCAACAATGCATAATACAAAATGTACAGCTCAAAACTGATAACTTAAAAACAAACAAAAAAAATCAAAAAATCATTTGTCAGTCCTAGGGTTTTTTAACTCTAAACTGATGAATTAAAAACAAAAATACAACAAAATTCAAAAAAAAAAATTCAGTTCCTAGGGTTTTTAACTCTAAGTCTAAACTGATAAATTACAAACAAATTAAAAATTTCAAAAAACCTAATTTGTCAGTCCTAGGGTTTTTTTAACTCTAAAAACTGATAAATTAAAACCAAACAAAAACATCAAAAAATCATTTGTCAGTTCTAGGGTTTTTTAACTCTAAAACTGATAAATTAACAACAAAAAAATCATTTGTCAGTTCTAGGGTTTTTTAAACTCTAAACTGATGAATTAAAAACAAAAATACAACAAAATTCAAAAACAATTTTTAGTTTCTAGGGTTTTTAACTCTAAGTCTAAACTGATAAATTAAAAAATTCAAAAAAAAAAATAATTTGTCAGTCCTAGGGTTTTTAACTCTAAAACTGATAAATTAAAAACAAAAAAAAAAACTCAAAAAATCATTTGTCAGTCCTAGGGTTTTTAAATCTAAAGGTCAACTGATCAATTACAAAAACAAAAACACAAACCACAACAAATAACTAGGGTTAAAGCTATGTTTTTACGCTCAGTTTTACCCTACGTTTCTAACCTAAGTTTTGATTTTTGTTAAACTAGGGTTAAGCAAAGTTTTTAAGTTACATTTTAACCTAAGTTTTTAAGCTAAGTTTTAAACTACCTTTTGATATTTGTTTAACTAGGGTTAACCTAAGTTTTAAGTTAAGTTTTGATTTTTGTTAGACTAGGGTTTCTTTTAGTTTATCACAAATGTCAAATCCACATGGTTTTAAATTGAACACAAAACACAAAGACAAAAACAACTAACTTGCGGTTTTACAAACTGTAACAAACAAACAATAAAGAGGAAGAACACTCACTGGTCTCGCTTCAGCTCCACCGCTTGATGATCCGGTCCGTGAACTCATGGTGGCAGGAAAATTTTGCAGCACTTTGCTTCGCAAGATTGACCTCCTCTTCCTCAGAGCTGCAAATCGCCAGGATAAACAAATGCAAATGACCCCAAAACCCAATTTTGGCCCTTAAATAGGCTTTTTGAGCCTGTAAGCGTTCCTCCCTAGGACGAGTGCTCTGGTTTGTGCTCGTCACACCCTGGTATGATTACTAAATAGGTATTCGTGCCACCCAAGGATGATTACAAAGCAAAAATTTCAAAAACATAAAAAACTGCACAAAATCCACCAAAAACAAGCAATAAAACTGTCCAATGAGAGTGCTTTTGCACTTGACATTTCGAAAATGCAAAATAGACATCGAGGTCACCAATACTCACTATCCTATTCCCTAAGAAGGCTACCATAGCCAGACCGCTCCATAGGAAGACGGATTTTTGAGAATTTCATCCCCAAACGACGTCACAAAAGGGTCAAAACCCAACCAAAATAGCAATAACATTGCCGAAAGAAGGCGCTTTTGTGCCTATCCTTCTTGGCATAAAAAATAGACGTCGGGGTCACCAATCCTCACTATCATATTCCCTGAGAAGGCTACAATAGCTGGACCGCTCCACGGGAGGACGAATTTTTGAGAATTTCATCCCTAAATGATGTCACAAAAAATGTCAAAACCCAACCAAAAATAGCAATAACATTGCCAAACGAAGGCGCCTTTGCACCTGAAATTCTTGGCATCCAAAAAAGACATTGGAGTCACAAATTTTCACTATCCTACTCCCTAAGAAGGCTACCATAGCCGGACCGCTCCACGAGAGGATGGATTTTTGACAATTTCAGCTCCAAGAAGCATCACCAAAAGGGTTAAAACCCACCAAAAATAGGTCATAATGTTCAAAAATTGCTTAAGCATTCAACGGTAAACAACTAAAGGCACCCTTACCTAAGTCATCTTGGGTCAAGCAACTCGTCACTTTTCTCATGTCGATCATTCCCTCATTGATTTGTTGCTTGAGGGGGTAGTCACACTTAGTCACCAATCAACAAAAATATACCCAATCAAGGAAATGACATGCATTCAAAGGATCATTGACAAAGACAATCACGCTCCTGCTTGGGGCAGAAAACAAACAACAATCACAAGTTAATCAAACACTTGGCATTCGTGAATCATGAACTCAAGGTTCCCACAGACAAAAGGTTGCACCCTTTGCCTATTCATGATTGATCAATGTCCAAGGTCAAGTAACATCTCACTGAAAAATGTTAACACTTGAATTAAGCTCCTTAGATCATCAGAAGCAAGGATTCAAGAATCCATGCCCTTTCCATACTTGGGGCATCAAGATTTGGTTAGGTTACTGAGAAAACTTAATCATTAGTGCTTTGGTTATCTATTTTTGCTCGGTGCTATGCCTTGCACAGTGCTTCCCAAAAATGGGCATATGTAGACACCAAAATAGCACCAATCTGATTATGTGACAACAATCATCGATCACATTGACATGCACATCCCCCAGGGCAGCCCCCAGAGGTAAAATAGTGGTCCTAACCACTCCCAACAGCAGTTTGGAAGGTCAAGGGTCAATTTGCCACCTTTTTGCACTTTGCTCTCTAATCATCCCACCCTGGGATGATTACAAACTAGGATCCATCCCACCAAGATAAGAATAGCTGCATTCGCCCCAGGGTGAGGCGAATAGCAGGTTTGACTGGAAAAAAATCAAACATCGACAAGTTCACCAGTTAACTGCAACTCGAGGACATGCAATTGTGAGGAACGGCTTCAAATCAAGGAGAGATACTTTAGTCATGCATGTATTTGATTTTGGATGCCTCATGCAAGGAGACTCTAAATCAGGGAATAATATTTTCTCTCGAAATAGGACATGCAACTCAAGTGGCACTCTCTCATGCACATTCAAACAGAGAGACCCTGAGTCTATAAATTGGTGAGACTTCTCACCCAACAAAAAGAGAAAAGAGGGAGCATTTTGAGCAATGAAGTGTTGCAATTTTACATCCATACACACACCTTTTTATTTGTGCCTTTCACATCCTTGATATCTCTTTTTGAGGGAGGTTATTGGGTGATTATTGGAAGCACAAATATGGAGCCCAAACCCAAACATTTGGCCACAATATCCCACCAAATTTTCTTAAAACACCCCATAAGAGGTTTTGGACCCATTCCAAGTGGATTGGTGCTGAAGCAAAGTCCCAAACCATGGGCGTCCTGCCCCCGGGTGCCCCCCAAGCTGTCACAGTTCTAAACGCCCCACCCCGGATTGATTATAAATCTATGGTAGATTTCATTTATTTTCTTTTTGCATCTTATTCTAGGTTATTTAAGTAGGTTGCAGTTTAAATTTCACTTCATTCTGAGCATTTTTGACCATTTTTTTTATCATTTCCCACCTTTACTAACCTGTAGATGGCACCATAAAAATCTGGATTATAGAGGAAAAATTGGAGAAATCTGACCTTTTGGGTCTTCCCAAAATACCACCTTTTACCTAATCCCAACATTGCAGGTCATTTGGAGCTTCCTGGATAGGACATTGAAGAGGGTGCTTTCTAACAATTTATTGTAGGTTTATTCGTCCCACCCCGGAGCGAATACAAATATGTGAGGAATTTCCTGATTGTTCCACTTGCAATGCCCTCCTGGTAACATATTCATGCTTATGTTAATTTTTTAGGTCGTTCTGATGTTATTTGGTTATCATTTTAATATTTTCATGCATACACTAACAGTAGGCCTTGGGAAACACATGTTCTATTCTATCTGGAGGTGCTACTGATCTTTTTTGTTTTCTTGAATGGAGGTCTTCGACATCAAAGGAGTATTAAGGAGTCAAAACTCATATACACAAGTGGTGGCAACTTTTTGGTCCACCCATCTTACATGTGGGCACGCGGAAGAAGGATTGCTATCCATGGATGTGACAAGAAACATATTTAACGCTCCTATCCCCTAAAAGGGAAGGAGACGTATTGTAACATGACTTTAAAAGCATATCAATAAAGAGGGCTATATTCCATATTGCTTTTATCTTGTGTCGATTCATTTATGTTCTTTCCTTTCATTCATTTTTCAATATATAAGCTTTTAGCATTAAGTTTGGTTTTCCACGCATCGTACTTGGCATTTTCCTTTTTTTTTATGTATCCTCGTGCTTTCAATTTCAAATGGATAAAAGTAGAAAGAATTCAAAAGGATTTGATAACAAATAATTTTAGAATTAAAGCATTATCCCCATATCATTATTTATATTTTGAAACATGGACTTTTCTATTAGAAGCAAAATCTATGGCAAGACTATTAGGGAACTTAAATAAAATATAGAGAATGAAGGATAACAAGTCTTCAAAATAGGCAATAAAATAAATGTTTAATATAATAAAATATACTTGAATAAAAAACAAGAAGCATTGATGAAAAATAAAACATTAAACTTCATAAGGTTCAAAACTTTAGCAAAGAAATCAAACAAAATGCAAGGAAAAAATTTAGACTTTTCATGTGAATAGAAAATCTAGAAAGAAAAATACTATTATGTCAATAAGTTCAATCCACCCTATAAACACACAACTAAAAGAAGTATATAGATACAAATGTCAAAAAAATAAAAATGATTTTACACTAAGTAAGAACTAGTTCAAATCAACATAGATGCAAACTTAGGTAATGGACAACACCTAAAGAGTCATGGTTAGAATGAATATGTATTTTTTACAATAGAAACAATAAAGACCACACAAAGCATATTTTCATTGAGTGCAAAACCTATATGAACATTAGGAATGCATATGATAATATTTTATAGGGGACATCATCTAACTTTATAAAAAAGTGAATATAGAAATTCTGGAAAACTTGTCATTAAATTCAACAATAATAGAATAAAGTGATTCAAAAAATGATAAAAGCATTGAATGTTGTAACTTTGCTTTTCATTTTCTCGTTTAATAATATTAAAAAATTTAATCTCTTGATTACATAAGAGTTATAAATATAATTAAAATGATTTCTTTTCATCATCATTATTTAAATTTAAAATTTTTAATATTACATAAATAATTTAAAATTAATAAAATTTGTATGTCAAATATATTAATTATATATATTTTATCTGATAAAAATTTATACAACCCTGCTGCCTTTGTCCATACAAATTCCTTCCCCTTGGTGCATTTTGTGATGGGAGCCACAATGCTACTGAAATTCCTAATGAACTTTCTATAAAAAATTGCCAAGCCATGGAAAATTCTAACCTCTGTTACATTTCTTGGGATAGGCCATTCAACAATTGTTTTTATCTTTTCCTCATCCATCTTGAGGCCTTCCCTTGAAACTACAAACCCCAAAAATATTAAACTCTCTTGAAGGAAACTACATTTCTTCAAATTGGCATATAGTTTCTCTTTTCTTAATAGATCTAGCACCAAACTCAAATGGTGCACATGCTCTGCTTTAGTCTTACTAAAAACTAAGATATCATCAAAGTAAACAACCACAAACTTACCATTACATTCCCGCAGTACTCTATTCATCAATCACATAAAGTTACTAGGGGCATTAGATAACCCGAATGGCATCACCGACCATTTGTATAATCCATCTCGAGTCTTGAAATTTTTCTTCCACTCATCCCCTTATCTGATTCTGATATACCATAGAAAAATTTGAAAATATCTCCCTAGACTGACTCATGCAACAAAAGATATTAAATACCGAAAAACAAAAAAAAAATGGAACAAAAACTTCTTAGATCATTTTTGGCCACCAGGTGATGTTTAAGGGCCCAAAAATGTGTGAAAATTGCCACTTCAGTGACAGCATTTCTGAAAACAATGAGGTCAACTCAATTCTATGCGTTTAAAAAAATGGGCTCAAACGGACACCCGGATCAAAAGTTATGACCCCGGGAAGTTGGAACTTTTATTCGATTAAATCAGGAAAGTGTCACTAGATGTTGTGGGTAAATCATTCTCTTCTGGTTGAAAATAACTCAGCTCCTATGAGTTCTGCTGAGTCTCAAGACAAAGTCCTAACATACAGTCCATGCTCAGGTCAGTCCAAGGTCTTGGAGGAACTGGTAAAGGCATATACAATCTGGTATTCCGGGCATGGCCTTTAGCCATTGTAAATCAGTAAAACAGAATAACGTGGCAAATGCCTTAAGTAGGAAGGTAATGTTGCTGACTACCATGGAGAATGTTTAGGTAATATTTGAGAGTATCAAGAATTTATATGAGGTTGATGCTGACTTTGGACAAGTTGTGCCACAGTATAAGAATCTAGTAGGGGGTGTGTCTAGTAACATTTTTACAGAATATGTTATGCAAGATGGTTACCTATTTAGAGTTAAATAATTATGCATTCCTATTGGTTCCATGAGGGAGAACATCCTAAGAGAGCTACATAGTGGAGGTTTAGCTAGACATTTTGGGGTGGATAAAACTATTGCTCTTGTGGTGGAGAAGTATTATTGGCCAAAGATGCACTAAATCTACAAATAGTAGATTATACAAATCTACTCTAACTCTATCTATGGTCTAGCATAAATCTTCTCACAAATATGCACCGAACTCTATCGTCAATTTTGTCCTCTAATATATCCTCTAGCCTTAACACAAATCTTGATCAACTATACCAAACTTCAACCTCAAATTTGTCCTCAAGTCTTCACCAAGACTTGATCAATCATAAACACACTCAAACTAACATTCAAAAGTTACATCAAAGGTACTTAATTTATTTTTATTTTCTAGCACAAATGATCTTTCTCTTTATACCAAAACTTCTCAAAACACATTTAGGGAACACATCCCTATGTTACTTGTCAACCAAAAAACCTTCACATTCTTGATCAGGTTGCTCTATAAGGGGTAAACCCTCCACCATATGCTTCTTGTGCAACAGGTTCAGGCCACTGAAACTCAAATGACCGAATCTGAGATGCCATAGCCATTTAGCATCTTTCACCACTACACTGAATTACATCAGCAATTCGTTTTAAATCTATAGGGGAAACATCTTGCTCTTTTTCATGGACATAGTTGCAATTTTCCCATGCTATTTGTCTTTTATGGTACAAATTCCATCCTTGAATTGAATAGTGTGCCTCTTCTGCACAATTTGTCCATCACTTAGTAAATTGTGCTTCAATCCATGCACATAATATTTGCTTCCTTTCACTTTGCGTGGTGTGGATAAGGATTTTTCCTTTCCCTATGATAGGTACCTTGTTGTTGTTTCCCATATTCACTTCAAACATGATTATTTCATCAAGTTGTGAGAATATCTCTTTGTTCCCATACATGTGGTTGATGCACCCACTACTGAGATACCAAATATTCTTCTGGCCCTCCTCCTCAATACTGCAAGTTGAAAGTACATTCCCACGGGTATATCTACACTCCAAATTTTCATTTTTATTTGTGTAGTGGGCTTGATTTTTGCTATCCTTGGCCATGTTATTTCTACACTCAAAAATATAATGACTAAATTTCTTGTAATAATAACATTGGATCTTCGATTTATCATACCTCTTATTAGATCCTCCTTGCTGGTTTCTTCCATTACCTCTTCCTCCTGCTTGATGGAATTTGCAGTTTGTCTCTTCATCGTTGTAGTTTGAACTTCCTTCTCTCTTGTTACCTCTTCCACACTTGCCTCTACCTCTTCCTCATTAAGAACTGGAGGCTCCTTGGTGGGATTCTTCTCTACTACTATCTCAAAATGAGACCTGCATCTTGAATGCTTACTCCAATGAGGACTAGGATGCCTAATTTAGCCTTTTCTCATATATTTGTAGAGAACCCATGAGATCATGCATGGAGAGGGTTGTCAAATCCCTCTATTCTTCAATTTATATCACCATTGAGTCAAACCTTGATGGTAGGCTCCTCAGTGTCTTCTTCACAATCCTATGGTTCTCTAGATTCTCATGATTCATCCTCATATGATTGATGATATCCATTGTTTGGGTAAATAATTTTCTCATGGAGTCTGAATCGCTCATTTGCAAGTTCTCGAACTCCCTTATTAGCATATGCAACTGCACCAACTTCACTTTTTTGATGCCTTGGAAGGAGCTGGCCAAGATTTTCCATGCCATATTCGATGTGGTTGCTGCTGCAATTTACATGAATATTGTATCCTCAATCATCTACATTATTTAAAATAATGCCTTTTGGTCCTTCTTCCAATTATCCTTCAGTAAATCTAACTCCACCTAGGAGAGTGTGCTCATGGTTTCTACATATGCTGGATCTGCATAGCCATTTTAAACCAAGTCCCATAGCTCCTACAACCCAAATAATATCTTCATCTGAATGCTCTAGTAATCATAATTTTTTCCACTGAACCATGGGATCTACAATTGTAAAGGGTTTCTATCGGAAGCTATTTCTTCTTATCATCCATGGGAGGGCTCTAGCTTTGATACCAATTTGAAATATTCAAGATAAATGGAGTTTCACATAACGGATGGGTGATAGAGCACTTTCAGATATCAAAGGGGTGACAGAGGACTTTTGGACATCAAAGGATGACGAAGGATTTTTAGACATCAAAAGGGTGACAAAATATTTTCGGACATCAAAGGGATGACGGAGGATTTTTGGGCATCAAAGGGGTGATGAATGACAAAACAAATAATTATTGACCATAGTCAATTTCACCCCTTCGGGTAATTTCGCCCCTCGACCAATGATTTTATGGGTGAAAACCAACAAACATCAACCACAATCTATTTTGGATGCCAAAGTGATTTTTTCCATCCAAAAATGCTTTTCTGGGCAAAAAATGATTTTGCCTACCTTGCAAATGATTTTGGGTGAAAGTATTTTTCGGAGCTTCTCTACGTGAAACAACGAAGAGTCTAAATTTTTTCTAAGGAGAAGATAAACTTAAAAGGGCGATGGAGAAAGAGAATATAGACACAAATTTGTCCTTGCTTTTATATACAAAATTGAAACATACATAGTGCTCACAAGTGTATAACATATATATCATATATTAATCAAAAACAAATTGACTTCTATCATAGTTTTACAGAGGAACCATTTACAGCGGATAACAAGCATTTTTCATAGGAAATGCTTCTGATACGTTCACAACTAAATATCCTTAGTTATAGAACTAACCAAGAGAACATAAAGCTACTGCTTATGATTTTCACTTCTCCTTTGTATTCACTTCTACTTCTCCAACGCTCTGTTTCTTTTCACTAGAGTGCGCTGCTCTCTCTACATACTTCTTTCAAAAGACAACACTACTTTATATAGCTGAGCGAAAGAGAGGATAAGGCTTATCTTATGGCATGCATTTAATGCAAAACTAGGGTTTTTGACCAATCCCCAAACAAATGCAATTGTTGGTATTAACTGTGCATGCTATAAATTTATGACAATCAGATGTCAAAGATCTACGATTTGATTTTTGTTATTAGATCTGTCAGAGATATTTTTAGGCATCAAATATGGTTTAATTTTCTAATAAGTTGCAAAGTAGGTGGATATTATATTCCTCCCAAGACAAGGTTGATTGTCAATGCATGGGTAATAGGAAGGGATGTAAGTGTGTGGGTCCAAAGGAATTCAATCCAGAGATATTTATTGGTAAAAATATTGATGTGAGAAGTCAGGACTTCGGATTGATTCCCTTTGGTATAGGAAGGAGGGTACCCCAAAATTTGGATGGGGCTTTCTGTTGTGGAGTTGGGCATTGCTCAGCTTATGCACTACTTTGACGAGAGTTTTGAGGGATATGTGAGTATGGAGGAATCATTTGGGCTTACACTTCCTAGAAAAAACCCATTTCTTGCTCATCCTAAATGGAGACTAACCACAAAGAACAAAGTTGATAAATCTTAAAATAGCTTGTTAGAGAATAGCCACTTGATTAAATTAAATAGTAAGTACTCTTTGGGTAACTATATTTTAATGTAGAAGTTTAACCTAGGCTTTGTATGAATTTCATATCCACATGAAGGGGATACAATTATTTTAGTGTATTATCAATATTACACCATTTTATTTCTAAACAAAGGTTGATGGTTTTTGTTGTTTTATTGAAATATTATTGCCTTAGTCAATTTCTAATTGAATTACAATCAATATTTTGTGGCAATGTTTGTGATACACATTCAAAAATTGGATATATAAAATGAATACGACAAAAGTCATACAATTTGAGTAGTGTATTTCTTTTTACGCGTCAATGACGATGAATAATTCTATTTTGTATATTTTCAAGTTGTTTATGTTAATTTCTAATATGACACATAAAGTTTCATATGAAACATATATGTAAACATATAGTGGTTTGAATTAGAGTTTATTTGTTGAGAATTTAAGATATATTAGTAGGTAGTTTTTTTCTAAATTAAATAAATAATTTTAATAAGTATTATATAAAAATATATTTAATTTTTTAATCTATTAATATAAATTGTTAATGAACATTTAAAAAAAATTCAAAAATTGTATGTTATAAAATATCAAACAATTAAAAAGGGAAAAAAAATATATTTCCATTTATTATATTATATGTTTTATAATTTAAATATAATTTTTTTAATGATATATTCTTTTTATAGCTATAGAGATTCACCGAATAAAAAGAAATAGTTAACATAGTTATACAAAAGTATTATACATGTTTAACATAAAGTTTTATAAGTATAGTCTATAGTGTATATAACTTAAGATAAAGTCTTTATAATTTCATGGAATTAATAGCAATAAATATTAGCCTAAAAATTTGATTATCCTTCATCAATTTTTATTCACTACCACTTATGATCTCCATTATAAATATTAGTTAATATTACATATATATTTCTCGCATCCTATAAAAATTTTATCTTTGCCATTAAGGTAATCTTTTGTTTACTTTTATAAGTCTCAATGTTCATAGCCCTCAAAATAGCAATAAAGAATTTGTCAAACTCCAATCCTCCATTATTTGAAGTTTGTCTAGAGAGCAAGGCCAAGTTCAAGAGAGAGAAATCCAAATTAAGGGAATCCTCCTACTATTTTTCATTGTATCTCTCATATATTCATTCATCTTATCAATCATTGAACTAAAACAGTTATTTTTTATTATCATATATTTAATTGGGATATTTATATTCCTTTTGCAAACATCTTTTAAGATAAGTATTTTTCATGCAATATAGTTAACAAACCTTTGATGAAATCATATCGTTTCCTTACCTTCTGAATATGTTTGAAATTAATATAGCCTTACATTGATAACCAACTCTAATTATACAATTATTCTTCTATTTTATGGAACATATCCCATAAATGAATGTTATGTTCAATCAGGTTCTTCTCATATTTATTCATTCTATATGACACTTAATTGAAAACAAATATTTATATTTTACTTTTGCTTCATCTTATACATTCCCTTTTTAAAAACCTTTGTTAAAACGTTGGAAATTTGAGCAAGTTTTGTTGTCATTGATGTCAAGAGGTTTGATGTCCAGTTTTGTTGTCATTAAGGTCAAAAGGTTGATTTCTCCAAAAGGCAAGGAAGTTGTTAAAAGGAAAAGGGTATAATATTTATTTTAAATATTATATGCCTAAAGAGGCTAAAAAGGTTGAAGACCCAAGAAAAGAGAAGCAGGATTAAAAAAAAATAATAATATTATAATATTTGGGCAAAAGGAAGAGGTGAAAAATAACAAGGTCCAAGAAATCATTAAAAATAAGATATCCCCGACAAGGTCCATTGAGCAAGTTATAAAGGTTGGCAAAGGTTTTAATTTATTTAAATTAAAATATTTTAACCTAAGGTTAAAATTTTAATTTAAATAATTAATGGCGCCAAAGTTCAAAGTTTCAATTCGAATTTAAATTTGAATTCGAAGGAGGGTCGACGTGTTTTAATGCAAAGGAAAGAGTATTTAAGGAAATGATTTTTCATTTCCAAAGTCTAAGTTTTTCGAATGCCCAAGTGATAATAATTCGTGCACTCTAGTTTTGAAGGGAGAAGATGTTCGTGAGTTGTTTAAATAAAAGGAGGTAGAGTTATGTTTAAATTCTATTGGCACGACATAAATATTCCATAACACCGGCTAGCGTAGATGATGGTTGAAGGTGTGGCTAAGGCGTTCGTGAAGGAAAGGTCGTGGTTTCGAATCCCACGTCATTCGCTTTTGCTGAAGGAGGAAAGAGTTTTGGATTTTGGTGATCCTTGTGAGCAATAGATATTGTATAGGACTAAGTGTCCTTTAGTGTTCATATGGGCGTGTAGCCCAAGTGGTAGCCTAGCCTTGGGCTAGGGCATTGTGGCAGCATAGGTCATGGGTTCGAGTTTGGGCATTGGTCATTGAGACATGCACAATATTTTTGTGATGTGGGCCAACAATTAAGGTATGCGATTTTGATTTAAATTTGCCAAAGTTTGTTTGGAATGCGAAAATTGGTTTGAGGCCACGTGATATTAAAAAGGGCATGTGTGAAATTGTTTAGGGAGTCATAAGGGTTGTTGATTAAATATTTTATTTTGGGTGCTTAGAAAATAAATAAAGTATTGGAGATTATAAGGTGTAAGCAAGGAACTTTATTTTGATGTGTGTTGAATATTATTTTGAGAGTATTGGAGATTATAAGGTGTAAACAAGGAACTTTATTTTGATATATGTTGAATATTATTTTGAAAGGAAGGAGTAATAAGGTGTATTTGTGACTTGACATTTTATTGTATTTCTTGTATGGTGAAATATTTGTTGAGGTAAATATTCTTGTGGAGATTTTGAGATAGATTGTTGTTATCTAACCTAGAATTGGCAAAAGGATTTGGTTGTGAGTAAAACAGGTTTTGAAGACATATCTCCATCAAAGCAAAATAGTTATGGGCACATTATCTTTTGTTTGAAATGTTGGAATGAATGTTGTGAAATATAAGGTGGAGTGAAAAGGATTGATTGATAAACATTGTTGGAAATGTATAAGCAAGTTTTGTGCATCTTATTGTTAAATGATTTGGAAATCCTTGAGATAGATTTTTGAGAAAAATCTAGGGTGTTATTGTTAAATGAGTTTTGAGAAGTTTTGGGATAAAGAGAGAGAATCATTTGTGCTAGAATAGAAAAACAAATTAAGTACCTTTGAGATAACTTTTGAATGTTGGTTTGAGTGTGTTTATGATTGAGCAAGTCTTGGTGAAGACTTGAGGATATATTTGAGGTCAAATTTTGGATAGAGTTGATCAAGATTTGTGTTAAGGCTTGAGGATAGATTTGAGGATAAAATTTGGTGCAGATTTATGCAGAAGATTTATGCTAGACCAGAGACAGAGTTAGAGCATATTTGTACTAGATCGAGGATAGTTTTTAGTGTAGATTTGAGATAGAGATTGAGCAGAGTTGAGAGTAAGCTTTGGAGGTGATAGAGAAGAGGACAGGTTCCTCTAGTGGATAGAGATCCATTAGCTAGGGCAGTGAGGATAGAGGTCTTCTATGGAGAGAGATCCACAAGCTAGAGTAGTGGGGGTAGAAGTCTTCTAGAAGAGCACCAACCAGAGTAGAGGAGAAAGAGTTCTCTTGTGGATAGAGTTCCATGAATAAAAGCAAGGGGATTGGTGTCTCCTTTGGATAGAGGTCCATAAACATTGTAATAGGGAATTGATTCCCAAAATAATTTATTGAGAAAATTTATAAGGAATATTTTCTCCGTGGAGTAGCCCACATTGGGTGAACCACGTTAAATCATGTCTCTCATGTGTGTGATGTTTTGTGGAATTCTTACTACTTTAATATTGCTAATGATATCATATGGATTGAAAAGTAAAAAGTGTTATCTTATACTGTTCACCCCCCTCTCAGTATAAGCTCATGTTCTTCAATTGGTATCAAAGCGGGTCTCTCCATGAAAAGACTAACAACTTGGAGGAAGATCCGATAGGAACACACATGACTTCAAAAAATGAAGAAGAGGCCATGATCGACATAAAAGAAGAATTCTTTGCTGCTCTCAGGAACTTGGAAAAGGTTAGAAAGAAGAACTCAAGTTTGAAGGATCAAATTCAAGAGGATGAAGAAGCAAATATGGAACTTCTACAAAATCTCACAGAACTCAAGATAAAGGTGGAAGAGGGAAAGAAAATTGAACAGGATATGATAGATCTATTAAGGTCAAGAGAAGTAGAGTGTGAAATATTGGAATAAAAAATTGTCTCTCTAAGGAATGAAGTTGAAAAGACTAAGTTACGACAAGATATAAAGTTAGGGAAATAGAAAGAGGAGTCGAGCTCTCAAGAAATAGAGACATCAAACAAAGATAAGCTCATGACTCATACTACTACTATGGAAGGAAAAGGCACCAGAAAAATAAGATGGGAACCATAATATCCCAAGACCTCAATAGGTTACAAAATCTCTTCCATGGCTATTGCTTTTCATGTAACAAATATGGTCATAGAGTTGCACATTGCACTGGTTATGTGAAAAATAATGTTGATAGAAATTTCAATTCTTTTGCACCTCTTATGAATGATGATGTCATATGTTATAAATGCAATAATTTTGGGCACAAGGCTAAATGGTGCAAAATGGTATTTCCTAAGTCAAGTAAAAAGAATACAACTTCAACAATTAGGAAAGATAGAAAAGAGCATGAGAAAGTTAGATCAATGTTAGTACAAACAACTCTTCATGTTCAAGATAAGGGAAAATAGTGGTTCCTTGATAGTGGTTGTTCTAGTCATATGACAGGAGACAAGAGTAAATTTCTTGTACTCAAAGAAATTGATGGAGGATCAGTAAAATTTGGTGACAATGGATCAACAAAAATCTATGGAAAAGGAACTTTGAGTTTAGATAATGGAAAAACAAAGACGGAGAATGTATTGTATGTCAAGGGGTTGAGGCACAATCTACTAAGTGTAAGCCAACTTTGTGATCAAGGGCACACGGTTACATTTCATCCAAATAGATGTGAGATCAAAAAGTCTAAAATTGGAAAGCTTATTGCAGATGCAAATAGAACTACAAACAACCTCTACATGCTAAGTGAGATTAAAGGAGAAAAGTATTTTCTATCACAAGAAGATGAGAGTTGGTTGTGGCATAGAATAATGGGTCATTTGAACTTTGACAACATAGTGAAAATAAGCAACAAGTAGGATGTCAAAGATTTACCCAAGCTAAAAAGGCCACAAAACACAATTTGTGCACAATGTCAGCATGGGAAGCAAACTAGAACAAGTTTCAAGTCAAAAGGATTTATGTCATCCGAGCCATTGAAACTAGTGCACACCGACCTATGTGGTCCTACAAGGACAAAGAGTCTACAAGGTGAAAGTTACTTTATATTATTTATAGATGATTATTCCAGAATGATTTGGGTAGCCTTCTTGAAAGAAAAGTCAGAAGCTCTTGAGAAGTTTAAATATTTTAAAGAATTAGTGGAAAATAAAACAGGTAGAAGGATTAAGGGTTTAAGATCAGATAGAGGAGGAGAATTTACCTCAAATGAATTCATAGACTTTTGTGAACAACATGGGATCAAAAGAGAATATTCAGCAACAAGAACTCCTCAACAAAATGGGGTAGTTGAAAGGAAAAACAGGACTATTGAAAATATGGCCAGAGCCATGTTAAATGAGTCTAATATTTCAGATGGTTTTTGGAAAGAGGTAGTACATACAATAGTGTATATCATCAATAGAGCTCAAGTAAGAGTAAATCATCACAAAACTCCATATGAGCTCTGGAAAGGAAGACCAACCACAGTAAAATATTTCAAAAAATTTGGAAGAAAATGTTACATAAGATGAGAAGAGAAAAATTTGGGTAAGTTTGACTCAAGATGTGATGAAGGCATTTTCCTTGGCTATTCCACTAAGATAAAATCCTATAGATGCTATAACAAAAGGACACATACTATTATAGAAAGTATAAATGTGATAGTTGATGAGAAGATAGGGTCAAGAGAACCAACTCGAGAAATTGTGTATCGAGAAGAAGAAAGTTGCCAAGAAGAGTTAGGTGAAGAATCAAAAGAAGAAGAAAGAAACACAAAGACTTTTACCTAAGACTCCATCCAGGTATGTACAGAAAAATCATCCAAGAGATCTAATCATTGGGAATCCAGATGAGAGACAGACAAGGAGGAAGATAATAGCAACAAATGAGCATGCTAATTTCTCTTTGTTATCTAAAATTGAGCCCAAATATTTCAATGAGGCAAGAGAGGATAAATTTTGGATCAAGGCAATGAATGAGGAACTAGATCAAATAGAGAAAAGTGAGACTTGGGAACTTTTCCAATGACCAAAAGGTAAGAATGTGATTGGCACTAAATGGGTATTCAGAAACAAGTTAAATAAATATGGTCAAGTAGTCAGAAACAAAGCAAGATTAGTATGCAAAGGTTATGCACAAGTTGAAGGAATTGATTTTTATGAGACATTTTCTCCAGTTGCACAACTTGAAGCTATAAGAATATTCTTAGCCTTCTCAAGTTTCAAAAACTTCAAAGTATATCAAATGGATGTTAAATCAGCCTTTCTAAATGGTGTCCTGGAAGAAGAGGTTTACATTGAGCAACTTGAGGGATTCAGCCTAACTGATAAACCAGACTATGTATGCAGATTAAAGAAGGCACTTTATGGACTAAAACAAGCTCCTAGAGCTTGGTATTCAATATTGGATAAGTACCTTCAGGAATATGGTTTCAAGAAAGGAATAGTGGACAGTAACTTATACATCAAAAATGAAGGAAATGACTTACTAATTGTGGTTTTTTATGTGGATGATATTATTTTTGGAGGCAAAAATGATAATATGTGTCAAAAATTTACAAAGAGCATGCAGAATGAATTTGAAATATCAATGCTTGGTGAGTTGTCCTTCTTTCTTGGACTTCATATTTCATAATCAAAGAAAGGTGTATTTCTCTCACAAACCAAGTATATAAAAGAGATGCTAAATAAATTCAAGTTAGAAGATTGCAAACCAGTAAGTACCCCCATGGTTATAGGATGCAAGTTAAGTAAATATGATGAATATCCTGAGGCAAATCAGAAATTGTATAGATCTATGATTGGCAGCTTACTATATGTCACAGCTACAAGACCAGATATAATGCAGGTAGTGGGACTAGTGGTAAGGTTTCAAGAAGCACCAAAGGAAACACATGTAATAGCAGTAAAAGGAATTCTCAGGTATTTAAAAGGGACTATGGATTTTGGGCTCTGGTATCCCAAAAGTGATAATTTCACTCTCATAGCATATACAGATGCATATTGGGCTGGTAGTATTGATGACAAAAAAAGCACAAGTGGAGGAGCATTCTTTCTTGGAGATTGTTTAGTCTCCTGGTTAAGCAAAAAATAGGCATCAATATCCTTATCCACAACAGAGGTAGAGTATATTGCAGTAGTTGCTTGTTGTACATAAGTATTATGGATGAAGTAAACTTTAAAGGACTTCAAGATAGAGCATGATCACCCTATCCCCATATTGTGTGATAATACAAGTGCTATAAACATCTCAAAAAATCTAGTGATGCACTCCAGGACCAAGCACATTTTGATCAAATATCATTTTCTGAGAGAGAAGGTGATGGATAAGCAAGTCAGGTTGGAATATGTTACTACAAAGGAGTAGATTACGGACATATTCACTAAGCCACTTCCAAAAGAGACTTTTGAGTATCTTAGAGAAAATTGGGAGTAGTTCTACTCCCACCCCAAAATTAATCACCTCAAGGAGAGGAGGTGGGGAGGGGGCTAAGCTAAGAGTCTTATCTTTAGCCCCAAAGGTGTCCCTTTGCCATTGATGTCAAAGGGGGAGAGATTTGAGTTAGGGGGAGAGCATTTAGTCAGGGGGAGCAAAAATTGAAAAAGGTAAAAGGAATGCTTAAAGAAAAAGGGGTTGCCATCAATGACAAAGGGGGAGATTGTTGGAAATTTGAGCAAGTTTTGTTGTCATTGATGTCAAGAGGTTTGATGTCCAGTTTTGTTGTCATTAAGGTCAAAAGGTTGATTTATCCAAAAGGCAAGGAAGTTGTTAAAAGGAAAAGGGTATAATATTTATTTTAAATATTATATGCCTAAAGAGGCTAAAAAGGTTGAAGACCCAAGAAAAGAGAAGCAGGCTTAAAAAGAAATAATAATATTATAATATTTAATATTATAATATTTGGGCAAAAGGAAGAGGTGAAAAATAACAAGGTCCAAGAAATCATTAAAAAAGATATCCCCGACAAGGTCCATTGAGCAAGTTATAAAGGTTGGCAAAGGTTTTAATTTATTTAAATTAAAATATTTTAACCTAAGGTTAAAATTTTAATTTAAATAATTAATGGCGCCAAAGTTCAAAGTTTCAATTCAAATTTAAAATCGAATTCGAAGGAGGGTCAATGTGTTTTAATGCAAAGGAAAGAGTATTTAAGGAAATGATTTTTCATTTCCAAAGTCTAAGTTTTTGAATGCCCAAGTGATAATAATTTATGCACTCTAGTTTCAAAGGGAGAAGACGTTCGTGAGTTGTTTAAATAAAAGGAGGTAGAGTTGTGTTTAAATTTGATTGGCATGACAAAAATATCCCATAGCACCGACTAGCACATACGGTAGTCGAAGGTGTGGCTAAGGCATTCGTGAAGGGAAGGTCGTGGTTTCAAATCCCACACCGTTCACTTTTGCTTAAGGAGGAAAGAGTTTTGGTTTTCGATGATCCTCATGAGCAATAGATATTGTATAGGACTGAGTGTCCTTTGGTGTTCATGTGGGTGTGTAGCCCAAGTGGTAGCCTAGCCTTGGGCTAAGGCATTGTGGTATAATAGGTCATGGGTTTGAGTTTGGGCACTGGTCGTTGAGATGTGCGCAATATTTTTTGTGATGTGGGCCAACAATTAAGGTATGCAATTTTGATTTAAATTTGCCAAAGTTTGTTTGGAATGCGGAAATTGGTTTGAGGCCACGTGATATTAAAAAGGGCATGTGTGAAATTGTTTAGGGAGTCATAAGGGTTGTTGATTAAATATTTTATTTTGGGTGCTTAGAAAATAAATAAAGTATTGGAGATTATAAGGTGTAAGCAAGGAACTTTATTTTGATGTGTGTTGAATATTATTTTGAGAGTATTGGAGATTATAAGGTGTAAACAAGGAACTTTATTTTTTATATATGTTGAATATTATTTTGAAAGTGAAGGAGTGATAAGGTGTATTTGTGACTTGACATTTTATTGTATTTCTTGTATGGTGAAATATTTGTTGAGATAAATATTCTTGTGGAGATTTTGAGATATACTGTTTCTATCTAACCTAGAATTGGCAAAAGGATTTGGTTGTGAGTAAAACAGGTTTTGAAGACATATCTCCATCAAAGCAAAGAGGTATGGGCACATTATATTTTTTTTGAAATGATTGGAATGAATGTTGTGAAATATAAGGTGGAGTGAAAAGGATTGATTGATAAACATTGTTGGAAATGTATGAGCAAGTTTTGTGCATCTTATTGTTAAATGATTTGGAAATCCTTGAGATAGATTTTTGAGAAAAATCTAGGGTGTTATTGTTAAATGAGTTTTGAGAAGTTTTGGGATAAAGAGAGAGAATCATTTGTGCTAGAATAGCAAAACAAATTAAGTACCTTTGAGATAACTTTTGAATGTTGGTTTGAGTGTGTTTATGATTGAGCAAGTCTTGGTGAAGACTTGAGGACATATTTGAGGTCAAAGTTTGGTAGATTTGATCAAGCTTTGTGTTAAGGCTTGAGGATATATTTGAGGATAGTGTTTGGTGCATATTTGTGAGCAGATTTATGCTAGACCAGAGACAGAGTTAGAGCAGATTTGTACTAGACCTAGGATAGTGTTTAGTGCAGATTTGAGATAGATATTGAGCAGAGTTGAGAGCAATATTTGGAGGTGATAGAGCAGAGGACATGAGTATCTAGTGGATAGAGATCCATTAGCCAGGGTAGTGAGGACAGAGGTCTTCTATGGAGAGAGATCCACAAGCCAAAGTAGTGGGGGTAGAAGTCTTCTAGAAGAGCACCAACTAGAGTAGAGGAGAAATAGTTCTCCTATGGATAGAGTTCCATGAATCAGAGCAAGGGGATTGGTGTCTCCTTTGGATAGAGGTCCATAAACATTGTAATAGGGAATTGATTCCCAAAAGAATTTATTGAGAAAATTTATAAGGAATATTTTCTCCATGGAGTAGCCCACATTGGGTGAACCACGTTAAATCATGTCTCTCATGTGTGTGATGTTTTGTGGAATTCTTACTACTTTAATATTGTTGATGATATCATATGGATTGAAAAGTAAAAAGTTTTATCTTATACTATTCACCCCCCTCTCAGTATAAGCTCATGTTCTTCAAAATCCAATATACTCTTTGTAAATGCCTTCCTAAAATATCACCCACTTTTATACCAAATAATACCAAAATTTACTCTCCTTGATACTTCTTAATTGATCCCATGTTACATTATTTTCACCTAAAGCTTTATCATCCAACCATATTTTAAGGACTTCTTGGTGAGATTTCTCTCAAGAGTATATTTGAGTTGTGGTGACACAAATACACCTTAGATAATATTTTGATTATATTTCCACTTTAAGGGCTTGTTCTTATCAATTCTATTAACCCTTTACTTTGCATGTGTTAAAATAATGTATCTAATGCTCATTGTATCCATATTGTAAGGATTTCTTCATGTTAGTGATGTTTTTTTTTTTGGTATTATTAAGAAAGGAAGATTTTGAAAGGGTCCTAAAACCTTTTACAACATGAAACTAAACCAAACATAAGAAACAGTACAGACAATACAGTCAAATAAGGCATGAGGCGCAAAAACACAAAAACAATCCAGACCGCTACGCACCAACTAGCCAAAAAAAATGAACAACCGAAATTAAAAGACCAAGAAGGAAAAGGAAGAACTGAGGTAGTTCTAAAGTACACCTTCAGACTGAACAATGATATCACCTTCATGTTAGTGATATTAGTCTCTACTATAGTTTCTTACATTAAAGTTTTTGATATGCCCTATACCAACATCATGCAAAGTATACCTAAAAGATATATATATTAGAATAGCAAAGTATATTTTATTTCTCATATGGAACCCTTAAAATATAACATATTCCCTCCGCCTATATTCATCCCTACAATCCTTCATATCCCCAATAGCCATATATGTAACATATACATTTTATTTATTTTATTTTAATACTTTAATTAATTAACATTATTAAAATTGAAATTTCATTATATAGCTAATTTTAGATAAAGTGATTATATTCCCTATCATAAAAATGGAAACAAAAATAAGAAAAATTCTACATATATATTTTGATTTTAAGAAATAGTTCAGAAATCACCTTTGGATTTGAGAAAAGTTGTGTGGAAAAATTTTCACACAATAGACCAATGTTCCAATCCCATAGGTGAATATCAACATTTAATCAACTAACATGAGCTCAAACAATTATCTTTGTAGTGGATGCATGCAAATGAATGTATTACATTATGATGAGTAATATTTGATAATCTATGCTAAGTATGAGTACCCAATTTATATATCATGTAGATTCATTTACGTATAGACAAAACAATTCACAAGTAGTCCTCCCAGTTAAGAATGCTTTGCCCTCAAAGCATAATAAAGGAAGGATGAGCAGTAATGAAGGAGTGAATTTCCCATGAATTTTATTCATAATAAATACCTTTCCACTTAATTATGTATTATATGATGTCCAAAAAATGTGTAGAACTTGTATGGGTATCTAGAATACCTTTAGTTCTAAGTATAACTCTAGCTTCCTCATGTAAGATTGGAATTTCAATTCAAACTAGAGTAAGGGTACCCAACTTTTCTTTAAACATAAAAAATGGAAAACATCATGGATACAACCTTTGCTTGAAATTTCAGGAGCATAGGCAATAGGTTCGATCTTCTTTATTTTTAACTTGTTCTAAGTTACTCTTTAAGACACTCACAATTACATTGGATTCTTCAAGATAATCGTGTATAATTGAAATATTTATTGATTAAGAATAAATTATTTAGAGCATGGGAGTTCATAACCATATAAGAAAATGAAGGAATTCATTTTAGCTAATGTATGGTAAGTTGTATTATATCAACATTGCATAAGAGATAAAAATTTAGTTCATTATTGGAGACTATTTGATAAAACATATTGTGAGTAAACCTCTAAGAAATTATTTATGATATGTATTTATCCATTAGTTTGAGTATGATATGCTAAACTCATTGTTTGTAAAATATCTATTTGTTGGTATAGTTATTTTAAAAACAACTAGTAGATAATGGATCACAATCATGATGTGCAAGGTGCAACCAAAGTATTGTCATTGTTGTCAACACAGTCAGGTTGATCAGCTGATGCAATGGACAAGAATGGACAGGAGTTGATTGATGAACAAGGTGATGGACAGGAGTTGATTGATGAGCAAGGTGTAGCAAAAGTATTATCATTGTTGTCAACACATACAGATAGATCAGTTGATGCAGTGGATAGGAATTCAGAGGTCAGTCAGATCAAGTACAGTGAAATTCTAGGAAAACAGAAGTGACCCAGATTTAGAAAATCGAAGAAAAAGACAAGTAAGAAAACTGTCGCGATATCGCGATAGGTTGAGAAGTCTGAAGGCAAAAAGAAAAATGTTGCGATTTCACGACATAACGGAGGAGAGAGAAAATGCATGCCAAACTATCGCAATTTCGCGACGTGGCCGAGGAGAGAGAGAAGGCGCAAGCAAAATTGTTGCGATTTTGTGACATGGCCGAAGAGAGAGAAAGTTCAAGGATAATTGTCACGATTTTGCGACATGGTAAAAAGCAAGAAAAGAAGAAATCATGATTTCGTGACATGGTAAAAAGCAAGAAAAGAAGATGTCGCGATTTCACGACATGGTAAAAAGCAATAAAAGAAGATGTCGCGATTTCGCGACATGGGAAAAAGCAAGAAAAGAAGATGTCACGATTTTGCGACATAGTGAAAAGCTAGAAAAGAAGATGTCACGATTTCACGACATGTATGAGAAAAAGATCCTGCAAGGAAAAATGTCGTGATTTCGTGACAAGTAGCAAGAAGGATGGTACGGACGAATAAGTGTCACGATTTCACGACAGGTTCGAACTAGAAGCACCAAGGAGAAAAAGATGTCGTGATTTCGTGACATGTTCCATTTTTGCGGCTACAAGCGAAGCAGAGTGCAGGGAAGCCCAAAGTGTCGCGATTTCGTGACATGTTCCATTTTCGTTGGAGTTTGCGAAGAAGAGTGTACAGAAGAGAAAGATGTCGCCATTTCGTTACATGTCAGATTTTCGCTGGAGTTTGCGAAGAATAGTGTACAAAAGAGAAAGATGTTGCAATTTCATGACATGTCAAATTTTCGCTGGAGTTTGCGAAGAAGAGTGTACAGAAGAGAAAGATGTCACGATTTCGCGACATGTCATATTTTTGTTGGAGTTTGCGAAGAAGAGTGTACGAAAGAGAAAGATGTCGCAATTTCACGACATGTCAGATTTTTGCTAGAGTTTGTAAAGAAGAGTGTACGAAAGTGAAAGATATTGTGATTTCGTGACATGTCAAGTTTTCGCTAGTGTAGGCAGAACAGAGTGCAAGGAAGCGTAAGGTGTCACGATTTCGTGACATGTCGAGTTTTCGCTGGGTGAATTCGAGAAGCGCAGCAAGGGGCAGAAAGTGTCGTGATTTTGTGACATGTCAAGTTTTCGTTGGATGAAGCCAAGAAGCGCAACAAGGGGCGAAAAGTGTCACGATTTCACAACATGTTGAGTTTTCGCTGGGTGAAGACGAGAAGCATAGCAAGAGGCAAAAAGTGTCACGATTTTGTGACATGTCGAGTTTTCGCTGGGTGAAGCCGAGAAGCATAGCAAGAGGCAAAAAGTGTCACAATTTCGTGACATGTCGAGTTTTCACTGGGTGAAGCCGAGAAGCACAGCAAGGCACGAAAAGTGTCATGATTTTACGACATGTCGAGTTTTCGCTAGATGAATCCGAGAAGCGCAACAAGGGGTGAAAAGTGTCATGATTTTGTGATATGTCGAGTTTTCGCTGGGTGAAGCCGTGAAGCGCAGCAAGAGGCAAAAAGTGTCACGATTTCGTGACATGTCTTGTTTTCGTGGTCAAACGCCAAGAAAAGTCAAAGGGACAGAAAATGTCATGATTTCATGATAGGTTTCATAGGCGTGATGGAAGAAGAAGAACCTAGCCAAAGTAAAGTTAACTGGAGTAGAATGATAGTTAAAGGGACAACTGTAAAGAAAACAAATGCATGCCCAAGTGAAGAAAACAAACAGTCAAAGAAGGAGAAAATGAACAGTCATCAAAATAGAAGAATAAACGCATGCATGCACAGAAAAGGATACAAATAGTCATGATCGAGACGACGAATAGTCATGGTAGGATTTTATGTGTAAATTCGTAACATGCATCATGCTTGATGAAAAGCCTACCCTATTTATATACAAAAGCAATTAGAGATAAAATGTGTTACAACTGACAAGTGGTGCATGAGAAATAAAGAAGTCGTTACTTTTAATAGGCTGCATGCACGAATGTGGAAGGTAAAAAAAAAATTAGTAAAATAACTCTGTTATAAAAAGATTTTTTTTTGTAGTAACGAAAAGCTCCGCGTGGGAATGAAGTGTAGCGTGTTGCCAAATAGAAGAAAAGTGCTATGAAAAGGGATGTATAGAAAGCACGGCTTAGATAGAGTGCAGAGATAGAGTGCAGAGATAGAGTGCAGTAGATAGAGTGCAGTAGAGAGAGTGTTGCAGAAAGAGGCTGGTTGTAAGTGAGCTGTGAGAGTGCTATAAGAGTGTAGTAAACAGAGTTGTGAGAGATGCAAGAGTAAGCTATAAGAAAGGGCTATAAGTATGCAGTAAGTAGAGCTGTAAAAGAGTGTATGCTTCCTTGAGATTGATTTGAGTTAAGATAGACCAGTGAGGGTCTTGTAATACATAAGGCATTTTTATGTCAATCAAAATTTAAAATAGAAATCCAAGTTGGTGCTTGGAATCAGGGGTTGGTGCTCCTTCCAGTTGGTGCTGGTAAATTAATTGTAAAGTTGGTGCTTTGCAATGGCTGGATTTGGATGGGAGTCCAAACAGTCTAGTTTGAGGAGTAGCCAAAACTGGTGAACCTCGTTACATCTTGTGTTATGTGATGCTCTCTTGTGATACTTGCTATTTTTGGTTTTAAGCTTTCCTTGTTTTGGCTTTAAGAGTTAAAGTTTTAAGTTTTAAATAGTTGCACTGATTCACCCCCCCCCTCTCAGTGCCATTTTAAGACTAACAATTGGTATCAGAGCCAGGTTCCCAGTTCAGGATAAATCAATCAGGGTTGATCTTGGATTAGTATACAATGGGTAAGAAGAATAGATCATCCTCCAATAAGGCATATCAGTCAGTTTCAGTTCCTTCAGAAGAGAAAATTGCTCTAGAAAAGGTAGAAGAAGTGAACTCTGAAGTATGCAATGAAAACCTGGAGATTGAAGTAGATCTAGAAGGTGGGTTGATCGCCGCTCTTGAAGAGTTAAGTATATAAAAGAAAAGCAACAAAAGATTGTCCAAAGAGTTGGAAGAATATGGGGATGAGATTGAAAATCTCTGTTTACAAATTCAAGAGGCCAAGAAAGTAGAAGAAGCCTTGAAGACACAGCTGAATGATAAAGTCGATGCATATAGCAAATGTGAAGAAGAATCTAACAAAATTGTTAGTAATCTGAAGCTACAAGCAGATGTGTCCAAAATGGTTGAAGAAATTCTCAGGTCTCAGATCAATGAGAAAAAGACTGCTTACTGCCAACAAGAAGAAGAGATTATTTATTTGAAGAAACAACTAAAAGAGGCCAATATAAATCTCAAATTTGAGAAAAGCACAGAGTTGCTAGATACAATGATAAATCAACAAAGAAGCTCCTCAGCTAAGTTTGGTCTTGGATATGAAGCTAAACAACCTTCATCCTACAATTATGCAGAGAAGAAGAAGTCCTCGGTTGAAGGATTGGAAAAGGAGAAGTCTAAAGCTAAATCCTCAAAAGGAAGAAAATATCAAAGAAAATCTACAACAAAGCAACCTCAACAAAAAAGGTTCTCTCACTCTCACTCTTCTAATAATAATGCTTTTAATGGCTATTGTTCTAAATGCAACCACTTTGGTCACAAGGCTATTTTTTGTGGACTAAACAAAAGATCAAAGAGTTTTGCTGATAAAACTACATATGCTTTTCTGAGTGAACACCCTGTGCAATGTTTTAAATGTAATGGTCATGGGCACATAGCAAGGTTTTGTCCAAGCATTTCTGTATCCAATCTAAGACCAGACCATAGATTTCATCAGACACACAAAATGCAATATAGATAGGGAATAAAATAGGTGCAATGTTTTAAATGTAATGGTCAAGGGCACATAGCAAGGTTCTCTCTAAGCACTTATGTATCTAATCTAAGGCAAAACCTTAGATTTCATCAGACGCAAAGAATACAATAAAGATAGAGAATAAATCATGTGCACAGCAAAAAGGAAAATAATCATCCTTCAAGAATGCACAAGAGACAACCCCGCAAGAGAAATGCTCAAGTTCATGAACAAGGGCAAAATAGGGATGTAGTTGAAAAAATCAAGCCCAAGTTCAGGAAAATCTGGAGAAAGACAGAAGAAAGGAATTCGTGTCTCCTTGGACAGAAGGAGATTACTCCTCTTCTGCATTAAGCAGCTCCAGGTGGCACATCCTCAGGGGGAGCAATCTTAAAATATTTTTTAATGCTCCTATGTATTTGGCCGGTTTTCTGAGGATGAAAGGTAAGCAGTCGGGTTATTGTTGTATAGCAGTTAAAGTGTGTTGTCAGTTCATGTAGTTGTTTTTGGAGGTGCCGTGAAGTGTGTTGTTTAATTTGAAGAGCTGTCACAATTGGTAGTGTTGAGATATGTCATTGCTGTACTGTTGATAATTCTTCCTCCACTGTTCATAGCTACGGATCATAACAGTTCAGATTTTTGTTTAATGAAAGAATGTGTGTTTGCCCTAGCTGCATATACATGTTTCGAGCAGTGTGTATTTTTTTTACACTTTGAGGTAAAGATTGCTAGATATTTCTTGTCACCTTGGTAATATTATTTAATTCACTGACAGTTCGGTTTAACTATTTATAAAATATCAATCTGAGGTTAAGAAGTTGAGGTTCAGTAAGGGGCTCTATGGTTGGCCATAAAGTGTTTGTCAAAATGTCTTCTCTTGATTTGGACAGGTAAAAGTTAAGTGTGATCTGCAATATCTGTAGAAAACTCAGATCAGGTTTTAAATATAAAAAGGAATCTGGTTGTGCTGTAGTACAGTATTTAATGCTTGCACTAAGTTGACAATAAATTTGTAGATTTGGTACAAGTGTGAGTCACTTATCAATTTTGTTGAAAGATTTTAAATCTGCATGTTGAGTGAAGAAGCGTTGGACAGAGGTGCCAAGTTTGACCCATGTTGTGGGCAATTTCGTCTTGTTTGTGATGCATGAGGATAGCAGCAATGAAAGCGCTTTAGCATTTGTGGTGGTGTTATTCACTTTCTCCAAAGGTTGGAGAACTAAGATTGGCCAAGGTATATCTTTTATTATTTGCTTGGAGTATTTTGAGTTGACTTGGCAAATATAATTGATGGAGGTATAAGGTTAAGTTGTCATATTTTGCTTTGACATTATTTTATTGGCATGCTTTGGTGGTTGTGTTTAAAAGTGGAGCTAAAAGGTGTAATAAAGGAAGTTTATATTATTGCTCATTTATTTTTATTCTAACCCTAACTTGGTTGGAAGTTTGAGAGTTGTGTGTGGTGACAGCTTGAAGGTTCAATTATCTTCTACTCCAATAAGGTATGGGCACATTCTTCTTATGAGTATGATTGGTGTATGTTTTCTGAAATAAGGTTGGAGTGAAAAGGTATTCTATTAGGTATCCCTTGGCTAGGTGTAAATCCTACTTTCTGGTTTATTAAAGACTACTTATGCATTGTTATCCTTAAGGAGAGTTTTTGGTGAATGCATAATTTTTGGTTTGAGATAGTGGAAGCTTTGTGCACTAGGGTTTATATTTGTGAGTCTAGCTAATTGCATTGAGTTGGGGGAACCCTTGGTTGGCTGTTTTGAGTTTAATAGTTGAGATTGAGTTTGGGAATTAAGTATAGAACATATTGAGTCTCTAAAAATTCTCTGTATGTTTCTATGAGGTTGATGAATCACATTGGGTCTCTAACAATTCTCTTTGTGGGTTCATGCTAAGCGAGTTTCTCTTGATGAACTTGTGAGCTAATTTGGACAGGTTCTAGTGAGAACTTGTGTGCTGATCTAGACAAGTTCTATGTGAGCTTATTAAGCAGGTTCTTAGTGAGCCTATGTTAGAGTACATAGGGTTGAGGCTCAGAAGACAGCGTGATCTGAAGTGGTCACATATTCCCAAGATTAGTCTAAGAATTGACTAGCTATCGAAATCAAATTCTCAGGGGGAGCATTTATGTGTTTGTTTATCGTTTTGCTCATATATGTGGTTTTTGCTAACTGTAACAATTTTTGCCTAAGAATGTTGTGCATGGACTCAAGGGGAGTTTTGCAGCCACCCTTTGGTATTATTGTCAAAGGGGGAGAAGAATTACAGGTAATTGCACTCAATTACGTGTGTTGCCAACAATTCCAAAGGGGGAGATTGATGTGCAAGGTGCAACCAAAGTATTGTCATTGTTGTCAACACAGTCAGGTTGATCAGCTGATGCAATGGACAAGAATGGATAGGAGTTGATTGATGAACAAGGTGATGGATAGGAGTTGATTGATGAGCAAGGTGCAACCAAAGTATTATCATTGTTGTCAACATAGACAGATAGATCAGTTGATGCAGTGGACAGGAATTCAGAGGTCAGTCAGATCAAGTACAATGAAATTCTAGGAAAACAGAAGTGACCCAGATTTAGAAAATCAAAGAAAAAGACAAGTAAGAAAAATATTGCGATATCGCGACATGTTTTCTGTCGCGGTATCGCGACAGGTTGAGAAGTCCGAAGGCAAAAAGAAAAATGTCACGATTTTGCGACATAACGGAGGAGAGAGAAAATGCATGCCAAAATGTCACGATTTCGTGACATGGCCGAGGAGAGAGAAGGTGCAAGCAAAATTGTCACGATTTCGCGACATGGCCAAAGAGAGAGAAAGTTCAAGGATAATTGTCACGATTTCGCAACATGGTAAAAAGCAAGAAAAGAAGATGTCATGATTTCGCGACATGGTAAAAAGCAAGAAAAGAAGATGTCACGATTTCGCGACATGGTAAAAAGCAATAAAAGAAGATGTCATGATTTTGCGACATGGGAAAAAGCAAGAAAAGAAGATGTCGCGATTTTGCGACATAGTGAAAAGCTAGAAAAGAAGATGTCACGATTTCACGACATGTATGAGAAAAAGAGCCTGCAAGGAAAAATGTTGCGATTTCACGACAAGTAGCAAGAAGGATGGTATGGACGAATAAGTGTCACGATTTCATGACAGGTTTGAACTAGAAGCACCAAGGAGAAAAAGATGTCACAATTTCGTGACATGTTCCATTTTCGCGGCTACAAGCGAAGCAGAGTGCAGGGAAGCCCAAAGTGTCACGATTTCGTGACATGTTCCATTTTCGCTGGAGTTTGCGAAGAAGAGTGTACAGAAGAGAAAGATGTCACGATTTCGCGACATGTCAGATTTTTGTTGGAGTTTGCGAAGAAGAGTGTACGAAAGAGAAAGATGTCGTGATTTCGTGACATGTCAGATTTTTGCTGGAGTTTGCGAAGAAGAGTGTACGGAAGAGAAAGATGTCACGATTTCGCGACATGTCAGATTTTCGTTGGAGTTTGTGAAGAAGAGTGTACAGAAGAGAAAAATGTCATGATTTCATGACATGCCAGATTTTTGTTGGAGTTTGCGAAGAAGAGTGTACGGAAGTGAAATATGTCACGATTTTGCGACATGTCAAGTTTTCTCTAGTGCAGGCAGAACAGAGTGCAAGGAAGCGTAATATGTCACGATTTCATGACATGTCAAGTTTTCGCTGGGTGAAGCCAAGAAGCGTAGCAGGGGGCAGAAAGTGTCACGATTTCACGACATGTCGAGTTTTTGTTGGATGAAGCCGAGAAGCGCAACAAGGGGCGAAAAGTGTCACGATTTCGCGACATCTCAAGTTTTCGCTGGGTGAAGCCAAGAAGCATAGCAAGAGGTGAAAAGTGTCACGATTTCGTGACATGTCGAGTTTTCATTGGGTGAAGCCGAGAAGCGCAACAAGAGGCGAAAAGTGTCACGATTTCGTGACATGTCGAGTTTTCATTGGGTGAAACCGAGAAGTGCAGCAAGGGGCAAAAAGTGTCATGATTTCGTGACATGTCAAGTTTTTGCTGGATGAAGCCGAGAAGCGCAACAAGGGGCAAAAAGTGTCACGATTTTGTGACATGTCGAGTTTTCACTGGGTGAAGCCGAGAAGCACAACAAGAGGCGAAAAGTGTCACGATTTTGCGACATGTCTTGGTTTTGTGGTAAAAAGCCAAGAAAAGTCATAGGGACAAAAAATGTCATGATTTTGTGATAGGTTTCATAGGCGTGATGGAAGAAGAAGAACCCAGCCGAAGTAAAGTTAACTGAAGTAGAACGACAGTTAAAGGGACAGCTGTAAAGAAAACAAATGCATGCCCAAGTGAAGAAAATAAACAATCAAAGAAGGAGAAAATGAACAGTCATCAAAATAGAAGAATAAACACATGCATGCACAGAAAAGGATATGAATAGTCATGATCGATATGACAAACAGTCACGGTAGGGTTTTATGTGTAAATTCATAACATGCATCGTGTTTGATGAAAAGCCTACCCTATGTATAGACAAAAGCAGTTACAGTTAAAAAGTGTTACAACTGACAAGTGGCGCATGAGAAATAAAGAAGCCGTTACTTTTAATAGGCTGCATGCGCGAATGTGGAAGGTAAAAAAAAAAATTAGTAAAAGAACTCTGTTATAAAAAGAATTTTTTTTGTAGTAACGAAAAGCTCCGCATGGGAATGAAGTGTAGCATGTTGCCAAATAGAATAAAAGTGCTATGAAAAGGGACGTATAGTAAGCACGGCTTAGATAGAGTGTAGAGATAGAGTGCAGAGCTAGAGTGCAGTAGATAGAGTGCAGCAGAGAGAGTGTTGCAGAAAGAGGCTGGCTGTAAGTGAGTTGTGAGAGTGCTGTAAGAGTGTAGTAAACAAAGTTGTGAGAGATGCAAGAGTAAGCTATAAGAAAGGGCTGTAAGTATGCAGTAAGTAGAGCTGTAAAAGAGTGTATGCTTCATTGAGATTGATTTGAGTTAATATAGACAAGTGAGGGTCTTGTAATACAGAAGGCATTTTTATGTCAATAAAAATTTAAAATAGAAATCCAAGTTGGTGCTTGGAATCAGGGGTTGGTGCTCCTTTCAGTTGGTGCTGGTAAATTAATTGTAAAGTTGGTGATTTGCAATGGCTGGATTTGGATGGGAGTCCAAATAGTATAGTTTGAGGAGTAGCCAAAATTGGTGAACCTCGTTACATCTTGTGTTATGTGATGCTCTCTTGTGATACTTGCTATTTTTTGTTTTAAGCTTTCCTTGTTTTGGCCTTAAGAGTTAAAGTTTTCAGTTTTAAATAGCTGCACTAATTCACCCCCCCTTTCAGTGCCATTTTAAGACTAACAAATCACTTACAATTACCTTTGGAAACCCATGAATATTAGAAATGTAGTTGCTCAATTTTTCTACCACCTTAGATGTGGAGCTAGTGTGCTTCATCATAATGAAATAGAAAAAAAATAATGATATCATTGATCATGACAAAAATTATATCATAGTCGTTGGATATAGATAAGCCATAGATAGAATCAATGAATATTTTTTCATAATTTTATTATGATATGTGTAATGGTTAGAAAAGTTCTAGGTATGTGACATGCTCGCTTTTATATATTTGGTATATGTCATACTCAACCACATACTTTGGAATGATATTTTTCATATCTCTCCAAAATAATGATTATCGAGCATAGTAATATGTTCTGAAGAAACTGTCATGTCTCAAATTTAGGAAATCATGATTATTGGCAAGAACTTTTAGTATCTCTAGCAATGGAACTATTATAATCATTAACAAATAATTCATAGGAAAAATGAGGTATATCTAGATTTTCTAAATTATTTTGTTGAAATTTGGGATGCTTAACTTCATTGGGAAGATCATGATTGTGTTTATGAAGGTAGGTGATTGTTCATGCTATTTAGATATAAGTACTCTAGAATTTTTTAACTCTTTGTGAACATAATTTTATGTCATTTTATAATCCATTTCCCTAAAAATATGCCTTCAAGTGTATCCTAATTAGGATATTATTTTAGATCAAATTTAATACAAGACCACCATATCATTGTGTAGACACCAAATCAACACCAATCCGATTATGTGACAACAAGCGCTAATCGCATTGACACACACAGCCCCTAGGGAAGCCCCTAAAGGTTAAACAGTGGTCCTAACCACTTCCAAAAGAAGTTTTAGAGGTCATACGTCAATTTTGAGCCTTTTTGGCACATTTCTCTCTGCTCTTCCAACCTAGGGACGAATACAAACTAGCATTTGTCCCACCTAGGGATGAATAACAACATTTGCCCCAGGGTGATGCGAATAGCAAGTTTGACTAGCAAAAAGTCAAACCTTGGTAACTCCGCCAGTTAACTGAGGCTTCAGGTCATTCAATTGCAAGGAATAGCTTTTATTCAAGAAGAGGGAATTCAATAATGCATGTATTTATTTTAGAGACCTCATGCAAGGAGATTCTAAATCAGAGAATTAGCTTTTCTCTGAAAATAGGAAAACAACTCAAGTGGCACCCTCGCATGCGCAATTCAAACAGACTAACCTTAAGGTCTATAAATTGGTGAGTTTTCTCACACAAAAGAGATATAGAGAAGGATAATTTGAGCAACAAAGTGCTGCCAATTTACATACCTACTTGTGATTTATGCTTTTACATCCTTAATCTCTCATTCGAAAGGGAGGTTATTGGGTGAGTATTGGAAGCGCGAATCCGGACCCAAAACCCAATTTTTGGCCACAAATATCCACAAAATTTTTCAAAAACACCCCATAATAATTTTTGGACCCATCCCAAGTGGATTTTTGCCGAAATAGTAAACCAAACAATGGGCGTCCTACCCCCAGGCGCTCCCCAAACTATCACAGTCCTATTCGCCCCACCCCGGGATGATTAGAAATATGTGATAGATTTCTCTAGTTTTTCTTTTTCATTTGATTATAGATATGTTAAATAGGTCACGATTCAAATTTCATTTCATTCTGAGCAATTTTGACCAGGTTTTTGTCATTTCCCGTCTTCACTAACTTGCAAATGGCACCAAAAACATCCAGGTCCTAGATGAAAAATTGGAGAAATTTGACCATCTGGGTCTTCCCAAAACACCCCCAATTATCTAACCCCAAATTTTTAGGTTATTTAGAGCTTCCTAAGCAGGACAATGAAGAGGGTGCTTTCTGACAAATTGTTGTAGGCCTATTCGTCCCACCCGAGAGCGAATATAAATCTGTGAGGAATTTCCAGAATGTTATTTTTGCAGTGGTCTTCTGATAATATATTTATGCTTCTATCAAAATTTTAGGTCAGTAGGAGGTCATTTTATAGTCATTTTAATATTTTCATGCATACACTGACAGTAGGCCTTGGGAAATACATGCTTTATTTTATCTATAGGTGCTACTAATATTTTTTGTTTCTTTGAACGCAAGTTTCTGATAGTAGAGGAGCAGGAAAGAGCAAATAATCACATACACAATTGGCAGCGATTTTTTGGTTTGCCCATCTTATATGTGGGCACGCGGAAGAAGGATTTTTACCCATGGATGTTGTGACGAGAAACACCTTTGACGCTCGTATCCCCTAAAAACAAAGGAGACGTATTGTAACACACTATAAAAAGTGTATCAATAAAGAGATTACCATATTTCATATTGCTTTTATCTTGTGTCAATTTGTATATGTTATTTCTTGTTCTTTCTTGTGGCATATTCCTTTTTGTTTCTGTATCCTCGTGCTTTTAGTGGCGATTAGGGTGGGACGTCTATCCCTTGATTTTTTTAAGATTAAATTTTTGATTAAATTTGTTTGTTCTTTTGATTACAGGTACCAATTTTTTCAACACTAGACTATTTTAGAGCAGAAATTCAGAGACATCTGACTTGGGCAAAGAAGAGATAGAGGTCTTAAACACCTTTTGTCAATTATTTGCTTTATGTTATCTGGTTATTTGCTTGCATAGGAGAGTTTGAATGCTTGCGTGCTTCATTTATGCAACTTAAAAGGAACCCCACACACCACGTGGTAACTAAAACAACAAGGAGTTGGTCGTAAAACTCCAACCCTTGAGAAAGACCAAAGGTGGATTCCATCATCACTTTGGCTTGAGATATTGCATACATTACCCCAATCGTGACTGTTGGTAGACGTAAATCCTGATGAAATCTGACCAAGTGTAGTGGGGGTGATTCCCAGCACATGAGGATAAGTCTTCTATGGTAGGTTTCATAAATAGATTGACCCTCCTTCAGTACCGCCTATGTTCCATGTACCATCTGATCTCACGTACCAATAGTTTCCCTCACATAAGGGCGGGTATATAGAGAGGTTGGTATATCATTATAGAAATGGTATATCGAAGGGGTGACCATTTTTTTGGGAGTCATAAGATCCCTCATTTTGCATTTAAACATTCTTTCAAAAATATTTCAAAACAACGTCACAACACACTAAAACCAGATTTTAGGGCACACTTTTAAATCTTTAAATGAGATAACCACTGCATTGATTGTGTGTTTCCTTTCTATTTAAGTGTAGCATAACAAATCCTAAAAGAGATAAAAATCTACTCATATTTAGGAGCAAATCACCATGGTGTTAACTCGTAGCTGAGACTAATCACGGGCAAGCACTGCAGAAAGTGCACCAAGGGGGACAAGTCACCTTCGATATAGTCTTGAGGACGTAGTCATCCCGCCTTGGTGGCCTGACACACAAGAGAGTCCACATCATGCCATAATAGAATAGGACTATAGAGGCACCTCTTGGAGAGGTACCCCCACTCAGTAGAGGCCCTTTCAAGAGGATAACCTACACATAGCACTTAACGTAGATAGGAGACCTCCCTTAGAAGCCCGTTATGGGTGGCCAGTGATGAAGTGCTAGAGCAACAGAGGGTCTAGATGGAGGGGCCACATGATTTTGTCATCCCTCATCTACCCCGCATTACTGTTAGAAACACTAGACAGTATCCATATTATCAAGATTTCCAAACAGGGCAAGACAATTCTGCTCACACCTTTTATCCATATGAAATAGAGGATGAGGAAGATTACCACATTCCTCAAGAGCAGTACACAGCACGAGAGCGATGTACCTCCACACCTGCCATCTATTAGGATCACCCTTTGAGGCTACAGCCTCAGGTTAATGCAGCTAACGTCGATAGAGGAAAGCAGCCCATAGAGGTCTCGGATTATCATGATCGAGGTAGACATATAGGAGAGGCATCTAGGCTTCCTAAACAAGAGATGATGGAACAAAGTGAATTGGAATTTGCCAAACGTGCCACCTGCCAAGCGTAAATCACGCAGCTTAGGCAAGATCAAGAATAGTTAGAGAATATTTTTTGGCTTAACAAAGAGCGCATTCAGTGTCAGACAGCTAAATTATTGCATAACAATGTGCCTACGAAGGTTCCAAACCCTTGCACGCACAAAGTAGATGTGTATGAGAGGCATAACCCTCTAGTACGAGAAAGGTCCATGCGACTTTATCAAGTATTGCCTCTTGAGAAACATGCTACGGTTAATCAGGTTACCATCAATCTCCCTAAGCCTGTACAAGCAACACAACCTCAAAAGGCTAATTATCAGGCGGTGCCTCCTAATAACTATGAGAGAGAAAACCAAAGGTAGGAGAAAAATCAGTAGCGTCGCCCTAGGTGACAACTTACTCCTCACACAGAGTCTAGGGGTTCTTTGTTTGACCACTTGTCAATGAAGAATTTGATCAACCTTCCAAAGATTCAAACTATAGATCCCAATGCATCGAAGCCGAAAGGGTATAGATAAGACTTGTACTGTAGTTTCCACAGGCACAAAGGAAATGATATTAACACATGCTAGAAGTTCAAAGGTTTGGTACAAGACCTCATTGACAATAAGACATTAGCGGTAGACAATCCTGTAGCACCAAACAACCAACATATGGGAGTATTTAGAGGCCCCTTGCCTGCCCATGAGGCACTAGAAAAACCCCTTCAAGTCAATGAGGTGAAATAGAATTGCCCTATGCAGAGATATGTGGGGATGATAAGCATAGTGACTAGGAACAAGAAGTACCCAGGAGCTGCTCCCGTAGTAGCCACAAGAGAGGTTCCATCAATTTCACAAGCTCAAAAACACCCTATGCAACTTCCCCCGCCTAGACCAGTGGCCATGATTTGAACTAGACTTACCCAAAGTCTAAGGACCACGTCGGCTAGGATCTCCATATATGAGCTAATTCAATAATCGATGCCCCATCAGGATGCTCTAATGGATATTTTAAAAGCTATCGAGTTGTAGCCCCACGAAGTGAACTTGTTCAACAATTTTTTGGGGCATGTAAAACAATGTACAGAACTAGTCATCACCTTTAGAGAAGATGTATTGAAAACAGTGACTGGTGATATGGCAGATCCACCCCTACACGTTATCGCACAAGTCAATGGGATTCCGTATAAAAGAGTTTTGGTGGACACTTGGTCGTACAGTAATATCATCACTACAGTAGCTCTAAAGCATTTGAATTTTCCAACATATCATATCGTGGCTTCCACTTACACACTGCGAGCATTCAATGATGCAATCTGCTTGACATTTGGCACAATTTTCCTACCTATCCAAGTGGGACAAAAGACTATTCATACATTGTGACACATCTTGGAAGGTGAGATGGCTTATAATATCCTATTGGGTCGGCCTTGGATTCGGGACATGAAGTGTGTGCCTTCAATAGCTCATCAGTGCCTAAAGTATACATTTGAAGGACAGGTGCATGTAGTCCTGGTGAACTTGGAGCCTTTAAAATACTACAATACAGTGCAATTCATGTCGCAATCGACCCTTTCGAAAACACATTTGGATTTTTAGTTCAATCCATCTCAACTGGGTCCAATTCTATAGGCATCTCCATTGGTTAATCCATCGAGTCCTCAGTCGGGTCCATCTTCTTCTGCCAGTCCTTCCACAACGATGTCACCTATGGTGGCCACATCTAAGGACAAGGGAAATAAACCCGTAGAAGAGGAACCTCCTCTAGTCTCAACCATCTCGACAAAAGAGATGCCTAGAAGAATGGAAGTTGAGATGCCTAGTTCACCCCACATGGAGTGGACTCAGGAAGGACTCTCATTCGCTTCCCCTCAACCGCAAACTGTCACCGTTGAAATGTCCAACACAGGATTGGGGGAGTATCTAATGAGGAACATTATAGCAATGCCCACACTCGAGTCCATGCAAGACATAGGGAGGCCTCGACTCCCCATCTACTCAATGGTTCCTTTAGGCTACCCACCCAATTAGATAAACTTTGTTTATGGGGGCCTAGATAATGGCGTTGAGATTTGTATGCAAGAATATGAAGATGAAAATCCCTTTGTTGAGGATGTCAACTATCTATCCAACCCTATTTTTGCTTTAAGGTATCTAGGCCAATGCAATTGGCATGGATATGGGTTGGGTAGGTATGAGCAAGGAGTGCATATTCTTTGCCAACCGAGATATCAATTGTCGTATGACAAGTCAGGAGTAGGGTTCAACCACCCCTTGCCCCTAGACATATTGGTGGAAAACATGCAAGGCCTAGTGATAGGTAACAAGGATGGGTTGGCATCAAGTCCATATGCCAATCCTAACACAAACTATACATTGGGAGATTATCTCCCATTGCTAAAAACCAACCTTGTTGACCATAAAAACCCTTTCCCTTTGGCCGAAAAAGGATAAAATTCAAGGACTCACCCACAAGAGGGATATGGACAAGACCAAGAAGGGTCTTCAGAGGATGAGTTGGAGTACGAGGTAGCCCCTTGGGATCCTTTCAAGTCTAATAGCAATCATTCGCAAGTATATCCCATGAATGATGATCAGGAAAGCTTCCTGACAATGTTCCCATTGGCTACTCCATTTGAGCACATGCCACCTCAAGAGAATCAAGTCCCCCCGCTGAGAGTGGAACAACCTCAATGGGACCTATTGGCATTTTTGCCACATTTATTGTTATTATTAATTATTAATGCTTAAATTGTTGGCCCAAAGCAGTTTTGTGAGTTTCGAGGAGGTTTTTCCGATTTTCGAAGATTAAATGCTGCCCCGAATTAAATGCTTTGCGGATTTTCAATGCGGTCAAGGTCGAAGAGCACCCAGGCCACCAAAATTAAAGATTTTCTTGGTTCGAAACTGTTGGTCGTGGATCAGTTTAACGGTTTTTCATGCACATGTTTAAAAAACAAATTTAATGAAGGTGGTTCTTCAAAGCTGACATGTACATTGCATTCAATTTTGTGGGTCTCCAAGGCTGCAATTAAGGGGATCGTGTGCATAATTTCCAATGCATAATTGTAGATCACAAGGAAGTCGGTTTCAAATATTTAATGCTGCAAAGAGGACGGCCCTCTATAAAAACCAATGTAAGCTTCATTTGAAAGGGTGGTTGGAGAGTTCTCTCGCTAGAAACCGGAATTGTATCTGTAGGAATAAAAGTATTGGCTTCAGATTTTCAGCAATGGTTGTATGAGTGATTTTCTTTTCTGTCAGGTTGCATTTCTTATAGTATTCGTATTTCTTAATGGTTGTTGTATTTAAATTCTGCATCTTGGATTTAAGTGTTGTCGTGAGAGTATGATTTCTGGAGTGTAATATTGGAGAGATTTGCTACATATAGTTGTGTGAGAATTGAGCTGACATTTTATGTTACTTGCTGTTGTCGCATTTTTAAGTTTCCTGATGTTATCTTCCGATCCCATCACTTCGGCCTATGGCTATATTTCCCATTCCTTTCTGCAACTTTTGATTTCTTTCCAAAGAACCCTTATCTTTAACCAGAAATTTAGAATAGTAAAGGGAACCAGCCCACTCTGGAGATTGGTCTGGAAGCCATTTCTTGCTTCCAGCCTTTCAATGTTGGTCGGGTCTAGGGTGCAATTGTAAAAATCCTTTCCTGTGGCAGATTTCAGACCAACAATTTTTGGGACGCCTGGTGGGATAGACAAGTTTTGTCTCCAAGAATTCATAATCGATGGGATAAGCATAATTTTCCAAAGTGATAAACCCACCGGTGCCAACAGTTTTTGGCATGCCCGATGGGACAGACTTCTTCTGTCTCACAAAAATCCACATTTGTTTTAACACCCGGAGGTCTCAAGATTTGATGAGCTATCTTGGCCTCATAGCGGAGATTTGTAAGTTCATCTGGTGACTTTGCTGAGTTGAAGATCCGGATTTTTGATCGTGGACGCCTGCCTGTTATTTGGTGACTTTGTTGAACTCAGAAATTATTCATGATCACGAGATCACAGTCAAAGAAATTTGGCGATCTTGTCAAATTTTTTGAACTTGATAGTTCAAGAAGTGGTGAGCATTCTAGATTAGTTTCCCCATCCCTTCCATCTTCTGCTGAACAAAACCCTGGTATTGTTGCTAGTGTTTCATCTTTCCAACCATATTCCTTAGTTCAAATGGCACAATATCCTCCACTCAAAAAATTCTTGGCATGGAACAAAGACTGGAGCCTTGAATTTGCAGGCTCAGAATCCAGTTCCTCGAGTCGCATCGAAGGCTTTGCCGACTTACGATGGTACGGGTAAGACTGCCTATGAGCACATAAATGATGTAGCTTCCTTAGCTGCTATCCATGATATTACTGATGAGGATGTAATGGTGAAGTTGTTGGTATGTTCTTTGAGAGGTAAATTGTTATTTTGGTACCGAACGCTGCCTCCAGGCACTATAACATCGTGGGATCAGTTCGGTGATTTGCTGGTTAAACATTTTCATGAATAGGCTGACCCTTTCTCATTATTGAATCAGTTTACTGTCATCCAGAGGCATCCACAGGAGGAGATAGCTGACTTTAATGTCCGATTTACTGTAACCCGGCACGGAATTCTCGAAGGCATTCGGCCCATCGATGAATTGGCCGCACTTTATTACCCGAGAGTGTTCAACTCGGATATTGGTCAGGCGGTTTGGCGGTCCAATGTGACAACATTTCCGAATTGTTTGAACAAGAAATAAAAGCGAGAGCTGATCTGATTGCTATAGGGAAACTTCCACCAAAGGTAACTATGCCTCTTATTCCAGATTTGCCTCAGTATTTATATTTTGGTTCACAACCACAGCCTATGCTAGTTATGTATCCCACACCATCATGGAGCTCTAAAGCACCTCAGGTTGCACCTGTCCCAACTCCTCAGTTGCCTGCCTTAGCTCCTTTACCACTTCCTGCACCTAGCATGCAACCATCTCCCGTTTCCACTGCATTTCCAGCTTTGCCAGCACCACCAACTCCTTTGCCTTTGCCAGCACCTCCTGCACCTGCAAACCTTGATCCATATACCACCTTATTACAAGAGGTTAAGTCTGTAAATTCAGCAATTAGGGCCATGGGAAACAAGATCACCCTCATTGAGAGGAAATAAGCTGAAAGAGATTTCTAGCCAAGGAGATTTCCACCTCCTCAAATTACTAGAGATCAAGCAGCCTCGACTAGTAAGGCACCTGAAAAAAGCTTGACTGCTTTAGTAAATGAAGATGTAGCCCTTGCAGACAGAATGTATTGGTGCTCAACCTGCAATGATCCTCATGGAGAGGATACATGTATGGTACACCTGAATTATGTGCAGACTTTGGCTGCCAGCTCTTCGGGTGGACAAGTTAACATGATCTCAGAAGCTGGCCATAATTTAATGTCTCCAATTGAAGAACAAGTTTTAGTTCTGACAAGGACTGGAAAAAATCCCGTGACAGTTGATCCTGCTATCTTAGAGCCATTGAAAGTGCCTGTTGCTATGAAAAAACCAGCTCCAAAGTCTAATGCGCCTGTATTACCGAAGGATCCTGCTTTCCACAGAGTTCAAGACAAGGCCGCAGCTGCACCGGTAAGATCAGAAACAGAAGAGCAAGCTCGTGAAAAGTTAAAGTATCCATCACTGACAAAGAGACTATGGGTGGAAGCTACATAGCAGTATCGTACCATATTTGAACAACCTGCTGAAAAGAAAGATTCTGCTGCAGTTTCATACAACATAGTTGATGAACTTAAGAAGACTTCCGCTAAGGTAAGCCTCTATGATGCTTTGCAGTTGCCAGGCCAAGTAGAATTATTACAAGAATCATTAAAATCTATCAAGGATAATGAAAAAGGTCCTACCCAGACAGTGTATGCACAAACTTTAACCACCTCGCTACTCTGGAAAAAATAGGCCACCTCCATTTTATTTGTCATTGCACATAGAGGGTTGGATTGTCCATAATTGTATGATCGACTCTGGTGCTACCACAACCGTAATGCCCAAGGGAGTCTGTGAAGCAATGGGAATGGAGTACACACGGAGTAGTCCTGGAGTTCTGCAATTAGATGGTACGCCTATAAAATAGTGGGTGTGATTAAGGATGTTCCAATTACTCTACATACAATGCCCCAAGTTACTGTTATCCAAGAAATTGTTGTGGTTGATTTAGAGCCCTACTTTAGTATGTGTTTATCTAGGGAGTTTACCGCCAAGTTAGGAGGTTATTTGGCACTAGATTATTCCCATTTAGAAATTCCTGTCAAGGGTAGGCGTCTCAGGATTCAAAATGAAAAGCCTTCTTCTTTTCACATTGAAAAGTTGGAAGAAATAGAAAAGAAGTGCAGTCTGTTTACATGCTTACTGACGAGTCTAAAGACTCTGTTTTGCTGAATGAAGTTTTAGATAATCTTCAGTTGGATGATCAGTTTTCTATGCTTAATTTTAATGCCATGCTGGAAACTGAAATCGGCTGTTATGTCATCCAAAAGCCTGAGAGTGACATGAAGCAGGAATTGCCTAATCAAGCTGATCAGAATGTTGTCATAGATCATTTATGGCAGCTATTTTTTGATGGGGTTAAATCCAAAGATGGGGCAGGAGCAACATTATGCAAGTCTTTTGGGCAAGTCATTGAAGATAATGAGCAGATAGTCAACTTCTTGAATCATGACACTGCCACTGTCGAAGGGAGAACTACAGGAAGAAGCCATCCCAATTTCAGGGACCGACTCAAGTATGACCAAATCTGGGCAGGACATTGCAGATTTACCGAATAACTCCTGAGATCGGGTTTGTGGTGGTGACATGCCAATCATGTCGTAAAACCTTGTATATAGATATATAAAACTAGAAAAAAAAAAAATAGAAGAGAAAAAAAAAATAAAAAATTATTTGTTCACCTCGGTTCTTGTTGCTTGCGAGCCGTCCGTGATTGTTTTCCTTTTGAGATTTTCCAATACCAAAAGTTTGGTGGCTTTCTAGCACTTTATTCTTTTCCCTTCCCTTTTTCTTTCCTTTCCCTTCTTCATCTTCCTCCTTCTTCTTTTTCTTCTACAGTAAAAAAAAAAAAAAAAGCCACGACTGTTGTTTCTTTTCCCCATTCCTATTATTCCCGTTCCTTCTTATCCCTTTCTTCTAAGTTCTGTCATTTTACTCATTTATTTATAGTTTAGTTCAATCTCATTCCATAGCCTTCATATTTCCATTTCCATTCCATTAGTTCATTTACTTTCATTCCATATCCATTGCAGTCGGTAGTACAAAGACAGCATTCTGTTACTGACTACCGCATTATTTTTCTTCATTTCATCCATTTCATCATATTACCATTCCATTTGCATTTCACCACCTGCGCATCTGTGGGATCTCATTCCATTCATTTCCATTCCATGTTCAGTTTAGCCAAATGCAGATTTCTTTAACTTTCAATCATTCAGAAAAAGTTTCTATTGCAGCAGTTCACTGAGATGTACCACAACAGCTGACTTTAAGTTTTCTTGACTCTGAGCCCAATGGATTTAGGCCTGGATTCTTGCATACAGTGAGCTGTATACCCCGTGAGCCACCAAGAATGTTGGCATTTTTGCCACATTTATTGTTATTATTAATTATTAATGCTTAAATTGTTGGCCCAAAGCAGTTTTGTGAGTTTCGAGGAGGTTTTTCCGATTTTCAAAGATTAAATGTTGCCCCGAATTAAATGCTTTGCGGATTTTCAATGCGGTCAAGGTTGAAGAGCACCCAGGCCACCAAAATTAAAGATTTTCTTGGTTCGAAACTGCTGGTCGTGGATCAGTTTAACGGTTTTTCATGCACATGTTTAAAAAACAAATTTAATGTAGGTGGTTCTTCGTAGCTGACATGTACATTGCATTCAATTTTGTGGGTCTCCAAGGCTGCAATTAAGGGGATCGTGTGCATAATTTCCAAAGCATAATTGTAGATCACAAGGAAGTCGGTTTCAAATATTTAATGCTCGCAAAGAGGACGACCCTCTATAAAAACCAATGTAAGCTTCATTTGAAAGGGTGGTTGGAGAGTTCTCTGCTAGAAACTGGAATTGTATCTGTAGGAATAAAAGTATTGGCTTCAGATTTTCAGCAACGGTTGTATGAATGATTTTATTTTCTGTCAAAGTTGCATTTCTTATAGTATTTGTATTTCTTAATGGTTGTTGTATTTAAATTCTGCATCTTGGATTTAAGTGCTACCGTGAGAGTATGATTTCTGGAGTGTAATATTGGAGAGATTTGCTACATACAGTTGTGTGAGAATTGAGCTGACATCTTATGTTACTTGCTGTTGTCGCATTTTTAAGTTTCCTGCTGTTATCTTTCGATCCCATCACTTCAGCCTGTGGCTATATTTCCCATTCCTTTATGCAACTTTTGATTTCTTTCCAGCAACCCTTATATTTAACTAGAAATTTAGAATAGTAAAGGGAACTAGCCCACTCTGGAGATTGGTCTGGAAGCCATTTCTTGGTTCCAGCCTTTCAATGTTGGCCGGGTCTAGGGTGCAATTGTAAAAATCCTTTCATGTGGCAGATTTCGGACCAACAGGACCACATTAATTTGCTCGAACAAGATGAGCCTCATATGTTGCAAGCAACCGTTGGAGTTAACGAAGGCTTTTGGATCTCCAACAGTGATTCAGAAGATGAAGCTTAGATGGCCTATCTCAACCACATGTGACAGATGCATCAACGATACCCTTTGGTCATAGATGACATGTTTGAACATTTACACATAGGTCCAAGACATAGGTGGCATCTCAACCTGACATAGTTATAGCAATTAATGCACCCACCACTCCAGGTACATAGAGAGAATCTTCTTCCTGGAGACCCTATCAAACCATTAGTGCCTAGGGTAGACCCTGTCTTTGTCTCTGTGCATAGGGCTGATCCATTTGTGCCAGTGCCCACAGAGCTAGATCCAGAGCACACAGATTGTCTAGGATGTCTGAGTTATTACACCTGTGGTAATGGAGACCATAATCAAATCATCAACATGATCTCCATTGACCTAACCACCCCCGTCCATGATCCAACCAAATCGGCATGGTCATTGTATCTAGATCTAGATGCTATTGACTAGGATCATGCTGACACACCACCATCCCCATTAGAGTACTAGCCTTGTAGAGGAATGTTCCATTTCACCCCAGGACAGACTCAGGATGTCTTCCATGCTGAATAGGAACCTAACATTTCGAATGATGATCTAAACTCAGCAAATGATATCCATTTGATCCCAACTCCACACCAGTTGGAGGATGAGTCCCACATGTCGGTCGAGGAGACGACTACCATAGACATTGGCTCAGATCCAGTGAATTTGCAAATCATCAAGCTGGGGGTAAGTTTATCCCCCGAAGAGCAAGCCACCTACATTGCACTTCTCAAAGAGAAGAAGGAGGTTTTTGCATGGTCATACAAAGACATGCCGAGACTAGACCTACAGCTAGTCATGCATAATCTAACACTTAATCCAACAGTCAAGCCAGTAAAGCAAAAACTACGTAAGATGCACCCAAAAGTGGCCTTAATGGTCAAAGATGAGTTACAAAAGCTGTTGGATGCACAGTTTGTCATCTACATGGATTATCCACCATGGTTGTCTAACATGTTTCTCGTTAAGAAGCCCGATGGGAGGATTTGCATATGCACCAATTTTTGAGATCTAAACAAAGCGAATCCTAAGGATTATTTTCCCTTGCAAAGCATTGATGCATTGGTAGACGCTACAATGGGCCACAAAATGCTTTCCCTCATGGATGGTTTCTCGAGATACAATCAAATTCTTATCAATCCTGAGGACCAACTAAAAACGTCATTCACAATGCCTTGGGGGACATTTTGTTATAAGGTCATGCCTTTTTGCCTTAAAAATATTGGCACCACCTACCAACGTGTCATGACGTACATCTTCGATGATTACATGCACAAAAATTTGGAGGATTACATGGATGATTTGTTGGCCAAATCTCTTTTGCGCCCAGATCATCTCGATGATTTAAGCAAGATCCTCGATCGCCTCATGGAGCATAAGGTCAGACTAAACCCCAAGAAGTGCGTCTTTGGCGTCACATCTGGAAATCTCTTGTGTTACATAGTATCTAAATGAAGAATCGAGGTAGACCCACATAAAGTCAAGGCAATCCTTGAAATGCTTCCCCCAACCACCATCAAGCAGCTCAAGAGTCTATAGGGAAAGGTCACGTCGATCAAGCACTTCATAGTGCAGCTATCTGATAAGTGCCAACCCATGAATAAATTATTGCATAAGGGGGTCACATTTCACTGGGATGATGAGTGCCAGTTAGCCTTTGACGACATTAAACAATACTTGGCTTCGTCACCAGTATTGGCACCACCTAGACCAGGAGTGTCATTCTATTTATACATCTCAGCTACTAAGGTGGCACTGGGTGCCATGCTGTCCCAAAAAAATGAACTACACAAAGAATAGGCTACATACTATCTTAGTCGCACCCTGGTCAGTTATGAACTTAACTATGCATATGTTGAGAAGCTCTGCTTTGTAGTGGTGTTTGCTACCAAAAAGCTACACCATTACATTCTTAGCAATACGATGTATGTTGTGTCTAAGGAGAATCCATTACGATACATGATGAGTCATACTTATCATAGTAGCCGCACAGAGAAATGGATCATGTTGTTGATGGATTTTGACATAGAATTCATTGGACAAAAATCCATAAAATTTCAAGTCATTGTCGATCAATTGGTAGAGGCTCCTCTTGAAGATGATCAGCCTCTAACTGTAGAAATACTGGATGATGGGGTTTTTCATGTTTCAGAATTGCCAGATTCGATGAGCCCTGAGTCACGAGTCGACATGACCTTATTATTTGATGGTTTTAAATGTGAGCAAGGAGGTGGCATGGGAATTGTATTCTTCACTCCCCAAGGGGCTCCAATGCCTCTATCATTTTAATTAGACTTCTCGTGCACTAACAATAATGTAGAATACAAAGGCTTTCTCATAGATCTTCAAACAACAATCACCATGAACATTAAACATTTAAACATCTTTGGTGATTCATTGTTAATTGTCAATCAAGTCAAGGGGATATTCCAATGTAGATGTCCAGTTCTGTAGGCCTACAAAGCCCTTGTGGAAAAATTCCTGGTACAACTTGAATGGTATGACATCGAGGCACTCCCTAGATCATCAAATCATTTTGTAGATATTATAGCCTCCTTGGGATCATTAATCCTGCAAGACCCTTCTAGTGAAGTGACAACCATTCAGGTTAAAACATTATCGCAATCCACGATGGAGCATGCAAGCTCTGACCTAATGCCAGGAATCCACCTGATCCAGATTGAACCATCTCCAGATAAGTTCTTTCAAATCCACAATTGTCTGATTCGATCCAACTAGGGGTATTTATTCTCCATGACCCCTCTTAATAGCAACACAACGCTATTTTTACAAGTTCTCTCCTGCTCAGCTTTTGCTAGGGATGGACTTCAAGAGGGATTGGTCATTCATACTATCCAGGTTTTTGATCAGTAGGATTGGTACACACCCATTAGGGATTACCTCAAGCTAGGTAACCTCCCACTTGGATTGACACAAGCCATGAAAAGATCATTCAAACAGAAAGTGGCAAAACATGTCTTGTTAGGAGACGTTTTGTATTGTCGGAGCTATGAAGGAATCCTCCTCCATTTCTTGGACCAACAAGAGTCCGCTTGGGCGATCACCCAAGCACACGATGGTACATGTGGTGGCCACTTTAGCGGTATGGCCATCACAAAGTGCATTATTTGTATGGTCTATTATTTGCCATCTTTAGAGTGATATTGTTGCACATATGTGAAGAAGTGCATGAAGTGTCAACACCATGCTAATTTGACACACGTACCTTCTCAAACCTTGCATCTAATTCAATCGGCTTGGCATTTTCATAGTGGGGCTTCGATCTAATTAGAAAGATCTCCCCTACATCTTTTGGTCGTCACACGTTCATCATAATGACCACAGAGTACTTCACCAAGTGGGTGGAAGTAATTTCGCTAACCTCTACGATTGGATCCCGCATTATGGATTTTATTTTGCATAACATCATATGTCATTTTGGTATTCCATCCAAGATCCTATCAGATAATGGGACGTCATTCAAGAATAAATATGTGTGTTCTTTGACCAAAAAGTACAAAATTTACCATAGTTTTTCAACACCCTATTATTCGCAGGCAAATGGGCAAGCAGATGTGTCAAACAAAATGCTAGTTGCCATTCTCAAAAAGACAGTCACAGACAATCATAAGGATTGGAACATTCAGATTTTGCTTTCCATATGGGCTTATCACACTAGCATTCAGACGCCCACTAGTGCAACTCCATTTTCGTTGGTGTATGGCTCTGAGGCAGTCATGCCTCTTGAGTTGGAAATCCCTTCTCTACGTATTTCAATGCAAGAGTTCATCGATGATGACACTACGTGACAGGCCCGATTAGACCAAATGATATTTCTTGACGAACGATGTGTTAGTGCTCTTGAGCATTTGCGTATCTATCAAGAGTGACTTAATAAAGCATACAACATGAAGGTCCACCTACGAGAATTTTAGGTTGGTGACTTGGTCTTAAAAGAGAACTAATAGAATTCTAATTTTCCATCCCATCTACGAGACAAGTTCATGGCAAAATGGTTAGGTCCTTATGTCATTGATAGTAGAATAGGACCTAGGACATACTGGCTTGCCTCTCTTGAAGGAATCAAGGAAACAAAACCCTTGAACATCAGTCGTTTGAGGCCATTCCACATCTAGAGCACCATAGTCCAACCAAAAGCTCCAAGGATTTCCACAATCACTTGGTCATACCAAAAATACCCCAAAGGTATCTATAAACCCTTTGGTCAACCCAAAAGCTCCAAGGATTCTCATAATCACTTGGTCAAACCCTAAAATGCCTCGAATGGGTTTGTAAACCCTTTGGTCAAACCAAAAGCTCCAAGGATTTCCATAATCTCTTGGTCAAACCAAAATATCTAAGGATTTTTGTAATCTCCTGGTCAAACCAAAAGCTCCAAGCGTTACAATAACTGCTTGGTCAACATCAATATTCAAATACAAACAAAAACAATAAAATAATCAAAAATCATTAAAAAAAAAAAATTGCATTTCAATTCCATGCATACTCATAAAAATCAAAAATAAAAAAAAAATTTGCATTTCAATTCCATGCATACTCATAAAAATCAAAATACAAAAGTATAGATTGCATTAGGCATCGTATCCATACATTGCATATTTACTGGTCATGCACGTCAAAAGCACCATAGACTGTCATTACTTGGCAATTCCATCTGTACCATCGTGCGCTTGGGCGACTGCCCAAGTGGACTCTTGCTGGTCCAAGCAACGAAGAAGGATTCCTTCATAACTGTGATGATACAAAATGTCTCCTATCAAGACATACTTAGCCGCTTTCTGCTTGAATGTTCATTTTACGGCGTGTGTCAATTCAAGGGGAAGATTACCTAACTTGAGGTAGTCTCTAATGTGTAAATACCAGTCTTGTTGATCAAAAACCTTGACAGTATGAACAACCACTCCCTTTTGAATTTCTTCCCTAACAAATGCTGAGCGGGATAGAACTTGTAAGAACAGGGTTGTGTTGCTATTAATGGGAGTAGGGGAGAACAAGGACCCCCAGTTGGCATGTTTCAGACGATCACGGATTCGAGAGAACTTATCCGAGAATGGTTCAATATGGATCATGTGGATTCCTGGTGTCAAGTCTGTGCTTGCACACTCCATCGCGGATTGCGATAAGGTTTTGAATTGAATGGTTGTCATATCACCGAAAATGTATTGCAAAATTAGTGACCCCAAGGAGGCCATTGTGTCCGCAAAACGATTCGATGATCGAGGGAGTGCCTCGATGTCATACCACTCAAGTTTTGCCAAGAATTTGTCCACAAGGGCTTTATAAGCCTACAAAACTGGGCATTTGCATTTATATACCCCTTTGACTTGATTGACGATTAACAACGAATCACCAAAAATGTTTAGTCGTTTGATGTTCATGGCGATTGCTGTCTGAAGACCTAGGAGCAAGGCTTCATATTTTGCATTATTGTTGGTGCACTAGAATTTTAATTTAAATGACAAGGGCATTGGAGCACCCTGCGGTGTGAAGAATACAATTCCTGCGCCACCACCTTGATCACATTTAGAACCATCGAAGAATAAGGTTATGTCGGCCTGTGACTCAGGCTCATCAGAATCTGGCGATTCTGAGACATGGAGGACCCCATCATCTGGTAGTTCTATGACTAGAGGCTGATCGTCTTCAAGAGGAGCCTCTACTAGTTGATCGGCTATGACTTGTCCTTTGATAGATTTTTGTCCAATAAACTCAATGTCAAATTCCATCAACAACATGATCCATTTCGTCGTGCGACTACTATGATAAGTATGACTCATCATGTATCGTAATAGATTCTGCTTAGACACAACATACGTAGTGTTGCTCAGCATGTAGTGGCGTAACTTTTTGGTAGCAAACACCACTGCCAAGCAGAGTTTCTCAACGTATGCATATTTAAGTTTGTAACTGACCAGGGTGCGGCTAAGATAGTAAGTAGCCTGTTCCTTGTGAAGTTCATTCTTCTGGGCTAGCATGGCACCCAGTGCCACCTCAGTAGCTGAGATGTATAAGTAGAACGACACTCCTGGTCTAGGTGGTGCCAATACTGGCGACGAAGCCAGGTATTGTTTGATCTCGTAAAAGGCTGACTGGCACTTTTCATCCCAATGAAATGTAACCCCCTTGTGCAATAATTTGTTCATGGGTTGGCATTTGTCAGATAATTGTGCTATGAAGCGTTTAATCGACGTGACCTTTCCTTGTAGACTTTTGAGCTGCTTGATAGTGGTTGGGGGAGCCATTTCAAGGATTATCTTGACTTTTTGTGGGTCCACCTCGATTCCTCTTTTTGAGACTATGAAACCCAAGAGTTTTCTAGATGTGACGCCAAATACGCACTTCTTGGGATTTAGTCTAACCTTATGCTCTATGAGGCGATCGAGGATCTTGCTTAAGTCACCGAGATGATCTGAGCGCAAAAGAGACTTGGCTAACAAATCATCCATGTAATCTTCCAAAGTTTTATGCATGTAATCGTGGAAGATGTACGTCATGGCACGTTGGTAGGTGGCACCAGCATTTTTAAGGCCAAAAGGCATGACCTTATAACAAAATGTTCCCCAAGGCGTTGTGAATCCTGTTTTGAGTTGATCCTCAGGATTGATACGAATCTGATTGTATCCCGAGAAACCATCCATGAGGGATAGCATTTTGTGACCTGTTGTAGCGTCTACCAATGCGTCAATGCTTGGCAAGGGGAAATCATCCTTAGGACTCGCTTTGTTTAGATCTCAAAAATCGGTGCATATGTGAATCCTCCCATCGGGCTTCTTGACGGGAACCATGTTGGACAGCCATGGCGGATAATCCATGCAGATGACAAACTATGCATCCAACAACTTTTGCAATTTGTCTTTGACCATCAAGGCCACTGTTGGGTGCATATTTCATAGTTTTTTCTTTACGGTCTTGATTGTTGGATCAAGTGTTAAATTATGCATGACTAGCTACGGGTCTAGTCCCGGCATGTCTCTGTATGACCATGCAAAAACCTCCTTCTTCGCTTTGAGAAGGGCAATGTAGTTGGCTTGCTCTTTAGGGGATAAGCTTACCCCCAGCTTGATAATCTGTGGATTCATTGGGTCTAAGCCGATGTCTACGTCAGTCGTTTCCTCGACTGACATGTGGGATCCGTCCTCCAACTGATGTGGAGTCGGGATCAAATGAATATCATTAGCTGAGTTTAAATCTACGTTTGGAACCTCGGGTCCCTCTTCAGCTTGAAAAATATCCTGAGTTGTCCTTGGGGTAAAATGAGGCATTTCACCGAAATGCCGATACTCTGATGGTGATAAAGGTGAATTGACGCGATCCCAGTCGATGGCATCTATGTCTAGATGCAATGACCGTGCTGGATCAACCGGATTGCGGATGGGTGCGGTCAAGTCAATGGAGATCATGTGGATGAAATGAGTTTGATCTCCACTACCGTGGGTGTTATAACTCGAACATTCTGGGTGCTCCCTATGCTCTGGATCTGGTTCTGTAGGGATGGGTATGAACGGATCGGCCCTATGTGTTGGTAAGAAGACAGGGTCTTCTCTTGGCACTGATATCATGATAGGGTCTCGGGGTGGACGGTGTTCATCTTGAATTTGGAGCCATGGATCCAACACTTGGTCCCACCCCGCTGGGTCTACCCACCATTCATGCCCTAACCTTATGCCCATCTATCCCATCAGATCTTCATGAGTTAAAGGGCGATTATTCCGTCACGCATGTCTAAGATAGATCATCTCAGTCTCATCTTCTGAATCACTTTTGGAGATCCAAAAATGTTCATTCTCTTCAGCAACTGTTTGTGACATTGAGGGTTCTCCTTGTTCCAGTAAGTTAATCTGATCCCATTGCGGTTGTTCCACTCTCAATGGAGGGACCTGATTCTCTTGACACTGTGTTGATTCAACTGGAACCTCTAAGGGGAACAACTTCAGAAAGATGTCCGAACACTGTTGATGTTCTCTTTGAGGATTAATGTTCAAACTTTCACCTCTCTCTAACAAAGGAGAGGGATTACTGCTGTTGCCAAGGGTGTTTGTTGACCATGGGAGGTAATCTCCCAATGTATATTTTGTATTTGGGTTGGCATAAGGATCTGGTGCCAATCCCCCCTTGTTGCCTATTTCTAGGCCTTGCATATTTTCTACCAAGATGTCTAAGGGCAGGGGGTGGTTGAACCCTACCCCCGACTTATCGTATGGCATTTGATATCTTGGTTGGCAAAGGACACGTATCCCTTGCTCATATCTGCCTAGCCCATATCCATGCCAATTGCATTGGCCGAGATATCTTAGAGCGAAGTTCGGGTTTGACAGATAGTTGATGTTTTCAGCAAAAGGTTCTTCGTCTTCGTCCTTTTGCTTGCATGGTTCAAGACCATGATCAAGGCCCCCATACACAAAATTTGTCTGGTTTGGTGGGTAGCCTAGAGGAACAATTGTCCCTATGGGAAGGTGAGGTCTCCCAATGTCCTGTACTGACTCTAATGCGAGTGTTGCCACAACATTATGCACTAAATAATCCCCCAGGCCCGTACTAGCCATTTAAACAGTGATTGTTGATGCTTGGGAGGGAGGGAATGGTAGTCCTTCCTGAGTCCATTCCATGTTTGGTGGGTTAGGAGTCTCAGCTTCCGTTGTGCTAGGTGTTTCTTCTGTTGATACCGTTGATATTGTTGGCAACCCTTCTTCTAGGGGCTGAGCCTCTTCCAGGATCTATTTTCCCTTGTCCTTCTGTTTGGCCATGACAGGTGGCATTGATAATGAAGGAGCAGATGATGAAGACTCACCTGGCTGGGATTTTGTTGATTTGGTCACCAGTGGTGCCTGCGGTATCGGACCCTGTTTAAATTGATTTAACTGGAAATCCAAATGAGTTTAAGGGAGGGTTGATTGAGGTATTAAATGTACCACATTGCAATACTTGAAGGGCTCTAAGTCCATCGGGACTACATGTATTTCTCCTTCAAAAGCATACTTTAAGCACTGGTGAGCGATCGAAGGGACACACTTCATGTCCCTGATCCAAGGCCGCCCTAGTAGTATATTGTAAGCCATCTCGCCTTCCAACACATGGCATAATGTAGGTATTGTCTTTTGTCCTACCTGGACAGGTAGAACAACTGTGTCGACTGTTGAGCATATTGCATCATTGAAAGCTCGCAGTGTGTATGTGGAGGCTGTGATATGAGAGGCTGGCAGCTTCAAATGTTTTAGTGTTGCAGTGGTAATGATGTTACTGGACGAGCCAGTATCTACCAACACTCTCTTGTACGGGATCCCGTTGACCTACGCGATAACGTGCAGGGGTGGATCTACCATGTCATTAGATATTGTTTTGACTTCATCTTCTCTGAATGTAATGATCGGCTCCGTACATCGTTTCACATGTCCCACGAAGTTGTTGAAATAATTTGCTTCGTGAGGCTGTAATTCGATGGCTTTTAGAATTTCCATAAGAGCTTCTCTATGAGGTGCTGACTGTTGAATAAGCTCATAGATGGAAAGCCTAGCCGATGTGGTCCGCAAACTCTATGTGAGTTTGGTTCGTATCATGACCTCGGGTCTAGGCGAAGGCAACTACACAGGGCGTTGTTGAGGCTGTGATGTTGTTGGAACTTCCCTTGTAGCTACCTCGGGGGCAACTGCTAGGTACTTTTTGTTCCTGGTCACTATACTAATAATTCCCACAAATCCTTGCATGGGAAGATTCTATCGCACCTCATTAATATGGAGAGGTTTTGTTGTGCCTCGTGGGTAGGCAAAGGGTCCTTGAATACCCCCATTTGTTGATTGTTTGGCGCTATGGGGTTGTCCACGACCAATGTTTTATTGTCGATCAAATCTTGGATTAATCCTTTGAATTTCTAGCATCCATTCAAGTCATGTCCCCTTCGCCTATGGAATCTACAATATAATTCCTCTCTATATCCCTTAGGCTTGGGAGCATTAGGGTCTATAGTTTGGATCTCTGGAAGGGTGACTAAATTTTCCGCTGACAAGCGGTCAAATAAGGAGTCCCTAGACTCTGTATAAGGGGTGAATTGTCGCCTAGGGTGACGCTATTGATTCTGCTCCTGTCTTGTATTTTCTCTTTCATAACTAGGAGGCACTGCCTGGTAATTAGCCTTTTGGGGCTGCATTTCTTGCATAGGCTTGGGGACATTTATCGCAACTTGGTTAACCACAGCGGGTTGTGATTGCGTATTCCCAGTCTTAGTGGTTTTATTCCACTCTTTCTTTTTAGGCTTGGCGATTGTGCCTTCACCTATCTTGATCTCTTCTATGACTCTGGCTTGCGCCAGAGCTTCTTCTAAACTATCGTATTGTTGCAACAGCAATAGCCCAGAGATTTATTTTAAGCAACTCCATGCAAACATCTGTGTGAGATCAGACATAGGGGGACGGTAGGGTAACTTAGAAAGCAAAGCCCTCCATCGATTCCCGTATGCTACCATTGTTTCTTCCTCATATTGCTTGAGGTTGGCCAGATCACTAAGTGATGCCTTCTTCCTTGTGTTGAAGGCAAAGCGTTCAAGAAACGCATCTACTAATTGATCTAGGTTGCTTATGCTATGTTTGGGTAATTGTGTGAACCAATCCGAGGCAGGGCCTGCGAATGTGGTTATGAATGTCCTAAGAAACAATGCGTCATTATCTTGGATGCCGAAGCATTGGCTTAGGAATCTTGTGACATGTTCTTGTGCATCCTCTTCACCTTTAAAGACTGCCAATTGAGGCAACTTGAAATGTTCGGGGTAAAGAGGTGTAGGCACTGAGGGATGCACTGGATGACTGCAGAGTTGACGTAATGTGGGTTTTTGATGCCCAGAAGCTTTTGTCTCCACAGACTCCAAACGCTCTAATAGCGCTTTGTATGCATCGGAAGATTTTATTTCTTCCTCTTTTGTTTGCTCCCATTGTGAGTTATGGGAGACTGGAGGCCTATGGAGGGGTGGCCGAATGGCAGCTCTCCCGCCTTGATGGGGAGTTTCAACACGTTCTATTTCTGGTTCATACTCCTCATAAAATTCTTGAGGAGTCTCAGGGTGAGACCTATGACCCTGATCGAGTCCCCACTGAGGGTACCCATCATTGTTTCGGGGAGTAGCCTCCCTCTCGGGTCTATAAGGTCTTGGAGGCAAAGCTTGACGAGGTCGTGGAGACCTATCCTGCACCAAAGGGTTGTGCCTCTCATATTGTTCTGCTCTTTGGGTGCGAGGGGTTGGCACCCTCTCAGGTAGTTTATAGCGTAACTCATCCACTTCGTGCTGCATGCGCTCTTTATTCAGGCGGCATAAGTACTCTAACTCCTGATGACCTTGCTCAAGCTACGAGATTTGGGCTTGGCGAGCGGCATGTCTGGCGACTACCGGGTCAACTTGGTCTGCCCTATTTTGCTCAGGAGGCTTGAATGTTTTTCCTATGTGTTTGCCTTGATCTTGATGATCTAAAATTTCAATGGGTTGCTTCCCTCTGTCGAGGTAGGTGACATTTACTTGAGGCTCTGGCCTCGATGTGTGATCATGATACCTAGCAGGTGTAGAAACGCAAGGTTCCCGTGCTATTTTTTGTCCTTGAGGAATGCGATGGCTTTCCTCGTACTCCCTTTCATGGGTTTGAAAGGGGCGGGCGGAGTTAGCTCGCCCTATGTAAAGAGCCCTGCGCTCTGGATTTTGTCTTTCTGTTCTGATGGGAGGTAAAGAAGGGATGCCATATCCACGTTGTCTCTCCAAATGGACAGTGTGCCTCTCTAGCGCTTCATCGCGCTGTGGCCACTCATGTCTAACCTCAAAAGGCGATTCTCTATTTACGTCAAGGTCTACATGTAAAGCGTCTTCCCAAAAGGGGCTATGTTGAATGGGCATACCCCATCGAGGGGGATCCCAATAATTCTTTCTTGATGTGGTCTGACGTGGACCTTCTTGTTGGCCAGACCGCCAAGGGGGTATGACTAAGTCCTCAGGACTAAAGCGAAGGCGACTTGTGCCTTCTTCTTGTGTACCTTTCGGAGCTTCTGCCCTTGATTGGGCTTGGCTACGGGTGTACACCATTGTGGTGCTTCTCTACTATCTAAGAAAATTTTTATCTCGTTTATGATGATTTTTCTTTTTGTCTACACTAAGTAGAAATGAACACACACATACACAAACCGTGATTATCTCTTTTAAGGATTAATGGTGTGTCCTAAACTGGTTTAGTGCATTTTGATGTTTTGTTTTGTTTTTGCAAGTTTTGAAGAATGTTTAAATGCATTATGACGGCTCATATAACTCCCAAAATGGTCCCCCCTTCAATATACCAACCAGGCCGATATACCAACCTCTCTATATACCCGCCCTTACGAGAGGGAGACTATAGGTACGTGAGAGCAGATGGTACGTGGTACGTAGGCGGTATGGAAGGGGGATTGTCCTGTTAATGGCACCTACCATAGAAGACTTATCCTCGCATGCATGGGAATCACCCCAGCGACACTCGGTTAGCTTTCGTCAGGATTTACGCCTAACAACAGTGACAATCGGGGAAATGGATGCAAAGCTAAGCCAAGGTGGTGATGAACCCACCGTTGGTCTTGCTCAAGGGTTGGGGTCTTACGTCTAGCTCCTTGGTTTAAAGTTGTTGCATGAAGTGTGTGGGATTCATTTTATTTAACGAAAATGAAACAAGCATAAATTACTTTCCCTAAGCAAGCAAGATAAACTAAAAACAATCAAAGAACAGAAACAGAAATAGAAAAATTTAACAGAGATTATGAAAATCCCTACCTCTTCTCTACCTGGACCGGCTGCTTCTGAAATTTTGCTTTGAAAATTTACAAGAAGGAATTCCTCCCTCTGCGAGACGAATTGTAGAACAGAATTCGTCCCTACCAGAGATGAATTTGAATTCGTCTCAGGGTCAGATGAATTACAGTAAAGAATTCATCACAGTCAGAGACGAATAACAGTCTGCAAAAAAAAATTGTACCTATCAAGCACAAAACACAAAAAAGGATCAGTTATTTGATCTTAAAACTAGGGGACAGAGTCCCACCGTGATCGCCACTGAAAGCACGAGATTTCGGGCAAAGGAAACACTAATTGCGATGCATTCAAAATCAAATACGCTTAAGTCCTAAAAATGTAGAATGCATGAAATGAAAGAGACACATTGAAATGAGATACAAGCAAATGGAGAAAACACAACCCTTTCATTAAACTCTCTTGATCTCTGTTACAAAGATGCCTCCTCCCTTTTCAGGGGCTAGGAGCGTTAAAAGAATTTGATTACAATCAAGACTTAAGGTTCCTCTTTCCGTGTGCCCACACTTGAGATGGGCGGGCCAAGACGATGCCGCTGCTGATGTTGATGAGTCCTTAACCTCTGCTGCTCCTCCTGAAAACAAAGAAACAACAAAGATGTCAGTAGCACCTATGACAAAAAGGAAAGTTTGTTCTTTGAAATTGCCAAAATATGCATGCAAAAGATTGTCAAATACAGTGAATAAAATGGATCTAAGTCACCTGCAAATTCGACAAAGGTCAGAAGACATTACCAGAGGGCCACTACCGTTGAAACAGTCGGCCAATCTGCCTTCACCTGGAATTCATCCCTGGGCAGGACGAATTCTGATTGCTATTCGTCCCTGGGTGGGACGAATTCGACTGTGTTGGAAAAGCCAAAGTGATCCTGCTCCAATGTCGACTCCCGAGACCTCCAAAACACCTACAAATAGAGGGGTTATGTAATTGGGGCCATTTTGGGACGACCCAGATGGTCGGATTCTCCCAATTTGGCCTCTATCCTCGGGAATTCGATGTCGCTACCTACAAGTTAGTGGGACAACAAAGCGACAAAAGGCATGATAAAATATGATCAAAATGTTATGGAAATGAAGCTATGAGTTCACTAAACAGAATAACATAAAATGCAACATGAACAAATAATCTAGAATGCTTTAGAATAAAACTTAGAAAATGCGGGGTGCCCAAGTGGGCCTCCCACCTTTGGCACTTGATTTCGGTGCCAATCCACTAGGGATGGGCCCAAAACCTCTTAGGATTGGGATGTCTGCAAATTGGTGGTGTAAGGTGGTCAAATGTTGGATTTGGGTTGGATCCACGCTTCCAAAATCCACCCAATAACCTCCCTTGTGAAAGAGATTAGTGGATGTGAGAAGGTGAATCAAAAAGATGCAAGTGGGTAATCAATCGGACAGCACTTCGTTGCTTGAAATCGCCTCCAATATCTCCTTTTTGGGTGAGAAAAGTCCCACCTTTTATAGACCCATGGGGTCTCTTTTGAGAGGGAAGCATAAGTGCCATGTGTTGGTCATAGGTGCCATGTGGCGGTCATGTCTTCCCATGAGGGAGGGGAGTCCTCCATGACTTGGGCTTTCATAACTGCCCTTGTGACAGTCCTCTAATGGCCCATCTGCCCACCCACACACGTGTGCGAGGCATGAGCCATCAACTGACTGTCCTTGGCTGCCACTTGGTGCCATTCTTCTTTTTGCCCGTTAAACACGAAATTTGTCCCGACCAGAGACGAATTCAGAATTCGTCCCTGGGTGAGATGGATCCTAGTTTGAATTCATCCCTGGGTGAGACGAATACTGAGCAAAGTGCCTGAATGTGCCAAATTGCCTCTTGACCTTACAAAATTGCTATGAAAGTGGTTAAGACCATTGTTTAACCTCTGAGGGCTGCCCTGGGGGCTGTGTTTGTCAAAGCGATCAGTGTTTGCAGCCACATAATCAGATTGGTGCTGTTTTGGTGTCTACACCATCATTTCCCACATCAAATCCATTTCATCAACACAAACATCCAGAATAACACCATCATCATTTTTAGCATAGTCAGTTTTCTCCTAATGTATATAGGGTTTTCTTCATTCAGCTGTCTTTAAATTTCTAGGCAAAAATTGTACATAGTTAAACAAATTTTACACATGAAAGTTTTACTTGGATCACGCCTTGTTACGTAGCATCCCAACACAAATTAAAACACATCAAATAATTCCTAAGTTGTGTGAACGTAAGAGCAACCTACAAAGAAGTCTAGGGTACCATAGGTGAAAGATTAGCCTATTCATCCCCCTGTGTGAATGGTTCCAAAATGCTAAGAATTAACAAAAGGATGATCTCTTCCCTATCCATTCAACATAATAAATAGTGTATTTCACCACTCCCCCAAATCCCAATCATAGTTGGTCCCCAAAGTTGCAAGGATTCATACTACACGTCCCTGCCAAGGATGGGTAGTCGTCCCCAAGACCTAAAAGGATCAATGCCAATCGTTAACAAAATTCCAACAAACCACCATCACAACCATATCCACTCACCTTTGGTCTCAAAGTTGTAATGATTCATACTACACGCCCCTGACTAGGATGGGTAGTCATCCCCAAGGCCTAAAATATAAATGCCCTTACTTCATTGTCTCCATCACCGCCCGTGGTTCCCAAATTCATAAGGATTCATACTACACGTCCCTGCACAGGATGGGTAGTCATCTCCAATGCCAACATGATCAAGGCCATTCACAAGCTCAACCTTACAAAGCTCAAAATACAAAATCCAATAATAGTGGTTATCACCACTATTCATAATACTTTCTCAAAAAGAAAAACAAAGAGAAAAATAAACAGTGATTTTCATCACTATATAGACGAGCAAGTATCCCAAACCATTGAGCAAACATACAATCTAAATTTGAATCTCTAGAATTCTCAGCATTTGAAAAACCATCTAGGTGATCCTCATTACGGGTTTGGTGGACAACCTACCTGGCAATGACGGTATCCTACCCGCATGACGATATGTCTGTCACATTAGCTTTGCATGTGTGCAGACCAATGTTTGCATGTGGATGAGCTAGATTATGGTACCTTAGTTTGTCTCATGGATTAATCTTGCTAAGCACAACAATGGAGTTAGTGGAGCTAATTAGGTGATCCTCAATACAGGTTTGGTTGATAGCCTATCTGGCACTAGTGGTATCCTGACAAATACCACATAAACAAAATCAATTGCACACACAGGGATGTGAAATAAATTGGTTAAATTCAAGTCGGATTTATACCTTGTTCAAAAGTCTTGCGAGATAAATATACAGTCTTGGCTAGTTAGTTAAAATATTTGACTCTCAGAAAAGCTTAACTACATTTTAAAACAATAGGTACATTTCATTCCGTACATCATCATCAAAAAATATGCAAAATACAAAAACAAATTTGTCACATGCAAAATCCTTCTACAAAGTCATCCCATTAGTACAGCAAGTCAGCCAAATTTTGCACAGTCTATGGTGCATCGACAAGTCATCAACAACTCATTTCATTCATTCCATATGCATACATCATACAAATTAGAAACATCGCATTCATAATCGCATTTGCATACATCAATGTAAATACATGTACATAAAAATAAACCATGAAAAGTGCATAAACACCAAAAAAAAAAAAAGAGTCATCTGTATATATATCATCAAAAACAGCAAAAAAATGCACAAAAATGCACCAAAACAAGCCCTAAAACTGTCCAATGAGAGTGCTTTTGCACTTGAAATTTTGGGCATGCAAAACATATGGAGGGATCACAAATCCTCGCTATCCTATTCCCTAAGAAGGCTACCATAGCTGGACCGCTCTGCGGGAAGATGGATTTTCGAGAATTTCATCCCCAAACAGCATCACCAAAATAGGTCAAAACCCATCCGAAAATAGCAATAACATTGTCGAACAAAGGTGCTTTTGTGCCGGACATTATTAGCATCCAAAAAAGACATTGGGGTGACAATTTGTCACTATCTTACTCCCTAAGAAGGCTACCATATGCGGACCGCTCCACGGAAGGACAAATTTTTGTCAATTTTAGCTCCAAATTGCATCACCAAAACGGGTCAAAACCCATCCAAAAATAGCAATAACGGTGCCGAACGAAGGCGCTTTTGCACCTAACATTCTTGGCATCCAAAATAGACATTGGGATTACAAATTGTCACTATCCTACTCCCTAAGAAGACTACCATAGCTGGACCGCTCCAAGGGAGGACGAAGTTTTATCAATTTTAGCTCTAAATTGCATCCCAAAAAGGGTTCACACCCACCAAAAATAGGTCAAAATGTTTATAAACTGCTTTCGCATTCAATGGTAAACAACTGAAGGCACCCTTACCGAAGTCATCTTGGTTCAAGTGACTCATCGCTTTTCTCATGTCAATCATTCCCTCATCGATTCGTTGCTTGAGGTGGTAGTCACACTTAGTCGCCAATCAACAACAATATACCCAATCATGGAAATGACACACATTTAAAGGATCATTGACAAATACAATCACATCCCTGCTTGGGGTAGCAAACAAAAAATTATCACAGGCTGATCAACACTTGACATTCGTGAATCATGAACTCAAGGTTCCCACAGACAAAAGGTTGCACCCTTTGCCTATTCATGACTGATCAATGTCCAAGCTCAAGTAACACCTCACCGAACAAGGTTAACACTTGGATTAATTTCATTAGCTCGTTAGAAGCAAGGATTCAAGAATGTGTGCCCTTTCCATACTTGGCGCATCAAGATTTGGTTAGGTTATTGAGAAACCCTAATCATTAGTGCTTCAGTTATCTATTTTTGCTTGGTGCTGCGCCTTGCACAACGCTTCCCAAAAATGGGCATCTGTAGACACCAAAACAACACCAATCCAATTATGTGACAATAAGTGCTGATCGCATTAACACACAGCCCCTAGGGCAGCCCCCAGAGGTTAAACAGTGGTCCTAACCACTTCCAAAAGAAGTTTTAGAGGTCAGAAGTCAATTTGGCACCTTTTTGGCACCTTACTTTCTGCTCATCCCACCCAGGGATGAATACAAACTGGCATTCGTCCCACCCAGGGACGAATAGTAGCATTCGCCCCAGGCTGAGGTGAATAGCAAGTTTGACTGGAAAAAATTCAAACATCAGTAACTCCACCAGTTAACTGAGGCTTCAGGCCATGCAATTACGAGGAATAGCTTTTATTCAAGAAGAGGGACTTCAATAATGCATGTCTTTATTTTAGAGACCTCATGCAAGGAGATTCTAAATCAGGGAATTAGCTTTTGTCTGAAAATAGGAAAACAACTCAAGTGGCACCCTCGCATGCGCAATTCAAACAAAGAGACCTTAAGGTCTATAAATTGGTGAGTTTTCTCACCCAAAAGATATATAGAGAAGGAGCATTTGAGCAACGAAGTGCTGCCAATTTACATACCTACTTGTGATTTGTGCTTTTACATCCTTAATCTCTCATTCGAAAGGGAGGTTATTGGGTGACTATTGGAAGCACAAATCTGGACCCAAAACCTGATTTTTGGCCACAACTATCCACAAAATTTGTCGAAAACACCCCATAATCAGTTTTGGACCCATCCCAAGTGGATTGGTGCCGAAACAGTAAACCAAACGATGGGCGTCCTGCCCCCGGGCACTCCCCAAACTATCACAGTCCTATTCGCCCCACCCCGGGATGATTAGAAATATGTGATAGATTTCTCTAGTTTTTCTTTTGCATTTTATTCTAGATATGTTAAATAGGTCACAGTTCAAATTTCATTTCATCCTGAGCAATTTTGACCATGTTTTTGTCATTTCCCACCTTCCTTAACTTGCAGATGGCACCAGCAAAATCTGGGTCCTAGAGGTAAAATTGGAGAAATATGACCATCTAGATCTTCCCAAAACACCCCCAATTAGCTAACCCCAACTTTGTAGGTCATTTGGATCTTCCTAAGCAGGACATTGAAGAGGGTGCTTTCTTACAAATTATTGTAGGACTATTCGTCCCACCCTGGAGCGAATACAAATATGTGAGGAATTTCTAGACTGTTCTTTTTGCAGTGGTCTTCTGATAAGATATTTATGCTTCTGTCAAAATTTTAGGTCAATCCGAGGTCATTTGATAGTCATTTTAATATTTTCATGCATACACTAACAGTAGGCCTTGGGAAATACATGCTTTATTTTATCTGCAGGTGCTACTAATATTTTCTATTTATTTGAATGTAGGTTTCTGACAGCAGAGGAGCAGGAAAGAGAAAAGAATCACATACACAAGTGGCGGCGACATTTTGGTCTGCCCATCTTATATGTGGGCACGCGAAAGAAGGATTGTTATCCATGGATGTTGTGACGAGAAACACATTTGACGCTCCTATCCCCTAAAAATGAAGGAGACATATTGTAACACACTTTAAAAAGTGTATCAATAAAGATATTACCATATTTCATATTGCTTTTATCTTGTGTCAATTTGTATATGTTCTTTCTTGTTCTTTCTTGTGGCATATTCCTTTTTGTTTTCGTATCCTCGTGCTTTCACGTTGGTCCACCATTCAAATATACCCATATAAAAATAGATGATATAGCAAACTATTTAAAATTTGTAAACCATGCTTTTGAATTTTCACTACCCCTATTCTTTGGAACTTATTAACTTGTAGATTCCATATTTTTTAGAATTGTTGGATTGCATAATTTTATTCTCTATCACTACTTTTTATTATCATATTGCACCCTTTGGTATGTTAGATTACACCCCCTAGTACCACACCCTTTTATATCTTGGTTCAAACCCTTTCATATCTTGGGTTGCACCCTTTTATATTGTAACTTGTGCCCCTTTTAAATCTTAAATTGCACCATTTGAAATCTTAGGTTGCAACCATTTGTACCTTGGATCACATTACCTGGTATCTTGTTTTATTTGATTTATATCATTATGCAGTGACTTTATCATTGCTTGTAGTTGGACATTATTTATCCTCAAAATTTCTATAAAATACACATACTCAAACTATTCTTATCTAAACCTTTGCTAATTTATTTTTCATTTAAAGAAATAAAATTATGCTTATATTTATTTATTATAAAATATAAATTATATTATATAATTTTTTCAATTGGTTATATGTGATAGAAACAAGCCCCACTAGTATGACATCGTCACCACATAATGGTATTACAAAGCTTGGATATTATCCATATATCGCATGGCAATATTTGAACCTTTCTCTCCTCCTTATATATTGAGGAATCTAACAGGTTGAGCATGAAAGAATCTAACCTTGGTATTAAAATAAAGGTGTGTGTGGAAGGATCCATAGGAATTCAAGACTTCGAATTGGTTCCCTTTGGTACAGGAAGGAGGGCGTGCCCCAGAATTTGTATGGGGATTTTCGCTATGGATTTGGGCCTTGCTCAACTTCTGCACTGCTTTGACTGGAGTGTCGAGGGAGATGTGAGTATGGAGGAATGCTTTGGGCTTACGCTTCCCAAAAAATTCCCACTGCTAGCTCCTCCTAAATGGATACTAACCACAGAGGACAAAGTTGATAAATCTTACAATAGCCTGTTAGAGAATAGTCTGTTAGTGATTTGAATTAGAGTTTATTGGTTGAGAATTCAAAGATATATTAATAAGTTGTTTCTTTTTAAATTAAATGAATAATTTTAACAAGTATTATATAAAAATATATTTATTTTTAAATTTATTATTATAATTTTATATGTATATTTAAAAAAATATCAAAGATTGTATGTTATAAAATTTCAAACAATTGAAGAGGGAAAACATTTATATTTCCATTTATTATATTATATGTTTTATAATTTAAATGTAATTTTTTTAATGATATATTCTTTTTATAAGTTATAGAGATTCACCTAATAAGAAAAATACTTAACATATTTATACAAAAGTATTGTATATGTTTAGCATAAAGTTTTATAATTATATTCTATAGTGTATATAACTTAAGATAAACTCTTTATAAAAAAAAAAATTGGAAGTAATAACAATAAATATTAGCCTACAAATTTGATGATCCTTCATCATTGTTTATTCACTACCACTTATGATCCCCATTATCAATGTTAGTTGATATTATATATATATATTTCTCGTGTCCTATAAAAAATTCATCTTTACCATTAACGTAATGTTTTGTAACTTCTAAAAGTATCAATGTTCATAGCCTTCAAAATAGCAAAATAATGCATTTGTCAAACTCCAATACTTCGTTATTTGAAGTTTGTCTAGAGAGCAAGGCCAAGTTCAAGAGAGAGATCCAAATTAATGTAGTGGATGCATGCAAATGAATGTATTACATTATGATGAGCAATATTTGATAATCTATGCTAAGGATGAGTATCCTATTTATATATCATGTAGATTCCCTCACATATAGATAAGACAATTCACAAGTAGTCCTCCCAGTTAAGAATTCTTTGCCCTCAAAGAATAAGGAGTGAATTTTCGATGAAGTTTCTTCATAATAAATACCTTTCAACTTAATTACATATTACATGATATCCAAAGTATTTTTAGACCATGTATGGGTATCTAGAATACCTTTAGTTCCAATTATAACTCTACCTTCCTCATCTAAGATTGGAAGTTCAATTTCGACAAGAGTAAGGATACCTAACTTTTATTTTAAACATAAAAAATGGAAAACATCACGGATTCAACCTTTGTTTGGAAGTTCAATAGCATAGCAATAAGGTTGATATTCCTTATCATACAATAAATACCATAATTTTAAGGGGACAATAAATTCTTTTCATAATTTGTAAGATATGTTTGCATATATGGTTGAAGATGCATATTAAACCAATCATTTTCTCGAAATTATAGTTTAGAACAATAATTATTAGCATGTGGCTTCATCTTATTTTTAATATATTCTAAGTTACTCTTTAAGACACTCACAATTACATTGGATTCTTCAAGATAATCATGTATAATTGAAACATTTACTTGATTAAGCATAAATTATTTAGATCATGGGAATTCATAACCATATAAGGAAATGAAGAAATTCATTTTGGCTAATGTATGGTAAGTTGTATTAAACCAACATTGCAAAAGAGATAACCATTTAGTTCATTATTGGATTTTATCTCATAAAACATATTGTAAGTAAACCTCCAAGCACTTATTTATGATTTGTATTTATCCATTAGTTCGAGGATGATATGCTAAACTCATTATTTGCAAGATATCCATTTTTTGGCATAATTCTTAAAAAAAACTAGTAGATAATGGAACACAATCACTTACAATTACGTTTTGATACCCATGAGTATTAGAAATATAGTTCATCAATTTTTCTACCACCTTTTTTTTTTTAAAGCGAAAAAACCCCTTGTGGAACCGCCTTGGTCTGAGAGACCATGAATAGGGGGTTCTACACCATAAAAGTTACCCGGGGGTTGCACCTAACCCTCCCTGCACCAACATTATCAATTGGATTTTGGATACCCAATTCAGCTTTTTGGTAAGGTGGATATTTGAACAAGGGACCTCCATTGGAGGATTTCTCTCTCCTCTCCATCTCACCTACAACACCTTAGATGTGGAGCAAGTGTGCTTCATTAGAATGAAATAGAAAGAAAATAATGATATCATTTATCATGACAAAAATTCTATCATTGACATTGGATATAGATAAGCCATAGATAGAATCAATGAATATTTTTTCATAATTTTATTGTGATATGTGTAATGGTTAGAAAAGTCCTAGGTATGTGACATGTTCACTTTTATATATTTGGTATATGTCATACTCAACCACATACTTTGAAATATTTTTTTTTCATATCTCTCCAAAAGAATGATTATCGAGCATACTAATATGTTCTGAAGAAACTATCATGCCTCAAATTTTGGGAATCATAATTATCGGTAAGAACTTTTAGTATCTCTAGAAAAGTAACTATTAGAATCGTTAACAAATAATTCATAGGCAAAATGAGGTATATCTAGTTTTTGTAAATTCTTTTATTGAAACATGGGATGCTTAACTTCATTGGGAAGATTATGATTGTGTTTATGAAGGTAGGTGATTGTTCATGATCTATAGATATAAGTAATTTACAAACTTTTAATTCCTTGTGAACATAATTTTAGTTTATTTTATAGCCCATTAACCTAAAAAAATGCCTTCAATTTTATCCTAATTAGGATTTTATTTTCAAATTTAATCTAAGACCACCATGTTGTAGCTTCACCATCCAAATATACCCATATGAAAAAAGATGACATAGCAAAATATTTAAAATTTGTAAACCATGCTTTTGAATTTTCACTACCCCTAAAATTTGGGACATGTTAACTTGTAGATTCTATATTTTTTTAGAATTGTTGAATTGCAGAGTTTTATTCTCTATCACAACTTTTTATTATCATATTGCACCCTTTGGTATGTTAGATTACACCCCCTCGTACCACACCCTTTTATATATTTCTTCATACCCTTTCATATATTGGGTTGCCCCATTTTATATTGTAACTTGTGCTTCTTTTAAATCTTAAGTTGCATCGTTTGAAATCTTAGGTTGCAACCTTTTGTACCATGGATCACATTCTTTAATATATTAGGTTGCATAATTGACCTCGTATATTGTTTTATTTGATTTATATCATTATGTAGTGACTACATCATTGCTTGCAGTTGGACATTATTTATCCTCAAAATTTCTATATAATACACGTACTCAAAGTCACAGATCAATCTAAACCTTTGCTAATTTATTTTTCATTTAAAGAAATAAAATTATGCTTATATTTATTTATTATAAAATATAAATTATATTATATAATTTTTTCAATTGGTTATATGTGATTGAAAGGAGTCCCACCATTATGACATCATCACCACATAGTGGTATTACAACAAAGCTTGGATATTATCCATATATCGCTTGGCACGATTTGAACCTTGGTCTCCTCAAATTTTGAGGAATCTATCAGGTTGAGCATGGAGGAATCTAACCTTGGTATTAAAAATTATATAATCCATATATAATATAATTTGTATTATATTATAAATAATTACAATATAATTTCCACATGTTCTATCCAACAAGATATCCTTATATTTCACATGAATTTTATTGTTTATCTCAAGTTTCATTCTTCATTTTGAAATAAGCAAGTGATAAGCACCCAAACCTCTTAATTTTTTCTACACTCCTCTTAGATAGTTGTTACAAGACATCCAATCTAAAAATATTGTGAGAGTATAATATCTAGGATGTTGTTAACTATAACTTAATTCAACATTGAAATTTAAACAATAATTACATTAAGTGCATATATCCTCAAAGGACTTAGAAATCATTATTAAATTAAGTGCATAGAACTATAGGAAGACTTAGCTATCAAATATGCTTCTATTTGTGTCGTAAGACAAGGCTATAGGAGGATAATCATAGAATCAGATTCTAAAATATTGGTAGGATCTCTAAATTGCATGAGGAACTTTTCTTTAGAGACATGGATATTGAGGATTTTTGTCATTCAAATTAAGGAATTGTGGAGAGAATTAGATGATGTGATTTGGATTTAAAAGGGGAGCTTTGAATAAAACGGTAAACTTCCTGACTAATATGGGTACTAAGAAGGAGGTATGGATTAAGTGGTATAGTGGCATGGCTATTGAGGATGACAAGATAAGATAGGTTGTTGAGCATATCCATTTTTTAGATGATTTGGATAGTCATTGTAAACATATGGTTTAGGATATTATTCTTTAATACATATTTCCTTTTATTATTTTCAGCTAGGATATTTGGCTCCAATGTTGATCTCCTATTAGTATTGTAAACAAGTGTTCTTGTTAGCTAACGTTGGCAGGAGTCTAGTCCAAATTTATGAACATTTTGTTTTAATATAATTTTTTAAAATTCTTAAAAGAAAAATATTGGCTTGGTATTTTTCACTTAACACTCTTTTTGTTATCTAAAAAAAAAATTAAAGTTAAATCAATGCTATATATATACCATTGGGTACTACTGCTTTAAACCCTAGTCTGCTAGGTTAAACAAAGTTAATGAAACCCATTGTCCATTAGGTTAGATAAAATGAACGATACTTCAACTAGGAAATACTCAACCACCACCATCTAGTTTATACTCTTCTGCATGTATCATGGTTTGAACTGTGAACCTCTCCAAAAAAAAATACCAAAACCCTAATACACTACCATGCTTGCACGAAGAACTTGCATAATTTTATTATGTTTTAATTTGTTATTATGTTATATTGTAATTGATGATAAAATGATACATTATAGACGTCTATAGCTGATTATAAATGTTTATTGATGTGTATATAAATATTGCTTTTCCAAAGGTGCAACGAGTGTGATATTAAAACTCTTTAAATATGAAAGAGGTCATCCTTACATCACTCAAAGATATCAACATGACATCACTTGTATCTCTCCTTTCAAATAATATCCATATTACATCGTACGAGGGATTATTACCACCTAAGCCCAGGTGAATTTGAAATAAAATAAAATTAATGGGATCAGATTGGAAATATGATTGCACTAGGAAGCGAAACTAGGATTTCATGAATTTCATAGATTTTGTGTCTTTTCTGGATTCTGGTGTCCTTCATTCGGTGTTTTCAATAGTTTTTAAGTGATTTTTGCCTTCCTTTGACCTATGGTACTGGGTGTTTGGCTCTGCTGTGCCATCATGGCACCTGCCGAAGGAGGCCCGTCAGTGGACAGTGACTTGGGGTGGAAGACTTTCAAAGATGCAGTGATGAATGATGATAAAATTGTATTTTCTCCTTCTACCTTTTTCACACATATGGGTAAGGGTTCTATGACAGAGTGTGCTAAAGTTACTCTCATTCCTAGTGAATAAATGAGCCAAGCAATTAGAGGAACAATTTTATCTGCAAAATGTGGCTATTTTTTTTCTAGCTCTGAATATAAATGTTTTACCTGCTAGAATTTTTTTTGATGAATGGTTGAGCAATGTATGGGAAAAAATATTGGGGATCTAGGTTTCATTATGTAGAATGATACAGAAAGGTTTATTTGTTATCTTTTTTAGAACACATGAAATGCAAATGAAATTCATTGAAAACTAGTTCTAGACTGTGGGTAAATCAGTCTTTAGGGCTTTGGCCTGGTCGAATGAGGTTTTAACTAAGGAAGTTTTTATCGTTTCATACCCTAGGTGGGTGTTGGCTCGAAATGTCCCCCCCTTTTTGTGGGTATTTTTACCTCATATTTTCACCTCTTTTGGCAAGGTCTTGAGGGTTGAAGAAACTTAAAAATCTCTTCTTCATCTGGATGCTCGATTGCTTGTCTTTTTGCTGCCTGGATTTGATCTTCCTGAGGAAATTGAATTGGATATTGAATCTGGTCATTTTTCTTGTAAATTGGAACTGTTGGGTGGGTTGAATTCTTGTCATATATGCAAAATGAAAGGACATGTTAGAAATAATTATCCTATTCTTGTAGCTCGTAATATACATATGGGTCATCCAGTTGTTTCTTTTGGAAATCTGGGTGCTAAATCAAACCATGTTTCTTATGTTGTTCTTAGCCATGATGGTGTTAATGGGAATGAGTTACATTCAATACATGTTGTCAACCCACCTGTTAAGGAGAATAATTCTCATGTGTTGGATAATGGAACTGTGTTCGTTTCTTCCAGTATGGCAAATGATATTGTTGCCTCTGCTAATGTTGTTATGGACTCTAAACCCGAAATGCTTTGGCTATGATTAATTCAGATGTGGTTGTTAATATTGTTAATAATGTTGATGTGGTTACTTTACCCAGTGAAAAGGTTAAAAATGATTCTTATTTTTCTGAGAAATCCAATGAGTTTATTAATGCTGATAATACTAATGAGGGATGGTCTATTGCTAAGTGTAAAGTTGTTTTTTAAAATATGAGGAATGATAATAATGGGGTTGCTAATAATAATATTGTTGTTTCTTCAAAAGATATGTAAAATCTTGATAATGTTCATACTACAGTTGAGGGTAAGCTCCCTAATGCTCAAGAGTTGGCTCTTACTACTATTAATCAAAGGGTCTTAAGTTTTAGATCACCCTTTACTCGGACTACTGGTGAGCCAGTAGTTGTAGCAGGAAATTCTTCCTTAGAGAATGCTCCTATTATGGAATTCTCTGGTGAAGACTCTAGGGGAAATTTAGGTTTGATTCCAATGTCTGAGGATGTTAACATTAATCCTGATAATGGATGGACTAAAATTGATTCAAATAAAATGAGAATGTCTAAAGATAATGAATCAAAGGATTCTTCAATAAGAGCCTCCAAGGCTACAGCTAGGGGAATAAATAATAATTTTTACAATGCCTCTTAAATGTTTAAGTTGGAACGTTCGAGGTTTGGAGTCCCCCAAGCAGAAATATGCTATTAGGAATTACATTTAGTCCTTTGGTAAATTGTATTGTATTATGTCACATGACATTAAAGCTATTGGCTTTCTTCTTCATTCTGCCATGAGAGTTATATGGAATCATACCTCTTATTTTAGTACTCTTCATAATCATGGTAGGGGAGGTTCTGTCATATTACTTTCTCCCTTTTGGGCTTCTAAAATTATAAGTCATGGATGTTCACCTTGTAATAGATGTGTGTGGATTATTTTATAATCCAACACCATGAATTTTGGAATATGCTCTATATATGCTTCAAATGATTATAAGGATAGGTGTCTTTTATGGCAATGGTTGTCTTTGTTGCCAGATATACCTTGGCTTTTTTGTGGAGACTTTAATATGGTGGAATCTAATGAGGATAAATTAGGTGGTTTACCTGTCTCTTGGAAAGGTAATGAAGATGAAATGTGGCTTAATTTTAAAACTAAGTTTAATCTTGTTGATCCCTTGGCTAGTTCCACAAGACAAATTTCTAATATCTGGTTCACCTGGAGTAATCTTCAACAAGGTGATAATAGAATTATGTCTCATCTTGATAGATTTTATACTTCCAATCCTTTTTTTATTTTTGACAATGTGGCTCACTTTAATAGGGTGTTTGTCACCCCTACTACTATCTCTGATCATTATCCTATTTGTGCTCGAATATCATTACTTGATGAAGTTTGCAATGGCATGCGTCATTGTGGCAGCTTTGTTCTAAATACGTCCTTACCTAATTTGGAGTACTGTTGTGATGCCTTTTTTACTATCAGGGAAATTAATAAAGTTTTATTTAAGAATGATAGTGCCATCTCGAGATGGAACAAAAATATTCAATCTTGGAGGAAGATGATCCAAACTATTGGTAGAAAGAAGGTGTTAGATTCTAAAAGGCGGGAAATAAATTTGCATTCCAGCTTTATCCTTGTTGAAAGGAATTTGCAGTTGTATCCTAATAATATTGATTGCCAAGAAGTTGTTGTTGCCATTAAAAATGATCTTAAATATATTTAAACTAGGAAAATTTTGACTCAAAGAGCTTAATCCAAGCTACACTGGCTGCAATATGGGGATAGAGGTTCAAAATTTTCTTTCAATTTCTCAAAGATAAAGGCTTTAAAGAGAATATCAGTTGTCTTATGAATGGAGATGAGTTTACTACTGATACTGAATTGATTAACAATTTAATATACAAATATTATAAAGACTTATTCTCTTTCGATGACTCTTCTCAAAGGAAATTGGACGGAGAATTGTGTATGAAGATTCTGCGTAAGAAAATTTTAGCCCAGCATTGTGCTGATCTAGATAAACCTATCTCTAAAGATGAAATTTGTAAAGTGATTCAATCTATCAGCAATGATAAAGTGCCAGGTATTGATGGATTCCCCATTGAATTTTATAAAAATAATATTGACTGGGTTAGTGAGGATCTTCTTGATGTTTATACTGAAGCTTTTCAGTTTGGTTCTTTAGGAAAACCAATTAATAACAATATTATTAGACTATTGCCTAAAGTTGGGCAGAAATCTCTTATTAAAAATTGACATCCTATTACTCTGCTAAATGTTTCTTATAAAATTATAGCTAAAGTTTTGGCTTTGTAGCTCTCTACTATTTTACAAGATTTTATTAGCCCTACTCAAACAGGCTTCATTAAGGGTAGATTTATTCTTGAAAACTTGATTACTTGCTGGGAGGCTATGAGTTGGGCTAGAAGTTCCGAGAAAAATGTTGGTCTTTTATTACTTGATTTTGAAAAATCCTACGATAAAGTTGAATGGGATTTTATTTTTATGACTCTTGAAGCCTTTGATTTTCCTGCAAACTTTTGTAAGATGATTAAAGTTCTCTTTGCCGATTTTATCACTTATATAGACATTAATGTCTCATTTTCCAATCTTATTCATCTCCAGAGATCTATTTGACAAGGTTGTCCTTTACCACTAGCCCTTTTTGTTATTGTCAGTGATGCTCTTTATTATATGCTCAGACATTTTGTTTATTACCCGAAGGTGCAAGGCATTATACTGTGAAGACCTTATCAATATGCAATTTGTAGATGACACTAACATTTTTGTCTTTTTAGAGGAGGAAAATGTGAATAAATTGTTCCATGTTCTTTCTATTTTGGAAAGTGCATCTGGTGCTAAGATATATTTTCCTAAGTCTATTTTGCTCAGTTGGAACTGGAATCCTCCTTCTTGGTCCTCTAAGTTTCCTATTCAATTATGAAATAGGTTCATTATCTGGGCATTCCTTTTACGATTGATTCATGTCTCAAAGACATGTGGGACTGGATAAAGAATAAATTAATTAATAAGTTATGTAAGTGGAGTAGATTTCCATTGTCTTTTGCTAGTAGATTTTAGATCTGTCAAAAAATACTATCTTTGTACTCCACTTACTTTGCTTCCACTTGGTTGTTTTGTGCTTATCAAGTGGATGTGATTCAAAATCATATTCATAAATTTCTTTGGTCGGATGGTCAAGGTGGGATTAAAAGGCATTTAGTTAACTGGAATTGGTGTACTGCTGAAAAGAAGACAGGTAGATTAGGTCTTAAGAATCTTAAGTTACAAGGCATTGCTTTATCTGTTAAATGGATAGTGAATTGTTTAGAGGGCAATGAACCATGGAAGATCTTGGTCAGACATAATTTATCCAATGTTGTCCCACAAAAGGCTAAGTTTTGGAAGAATTTGCATATTACGAATATTCTCTTTGGTAAATTTCATGTTGCACCTGCTGGCTCAGCCGTCTTTCACAGTATTTGGAGGGCTTGGGATATGGTTCGTGATAATATTGTTACAGAGAATAATGTTGGACATAATACCTGTATTCTTTTCAAATATGGTTCTATTTGGTGGAAGCTTTGGCATAATAATAAGTCCCTTACACTTATTCCTGGATGCTCAACTAGAAAGTGGGCTACTAAAGGCATTCATACATTTAATGATATTTTGATTAATGATTGTCTCATACCTTGGGAATGTCTTAGTGTCGCGTATGAGCTTCCACAATCTTAGTGAAGGATATATTATTTATGAAGGGATTCCTTTGTGTGGTATGATAGTCATGTTTTCCTTGATAATATTAAGCAATTTTATGCTACCCATAAGTGGTTAGATGGTACGAGACTCAGAAGCATTAAACCCAAGATGTTATATAATTTATTGTAAGACAGTTCTGATATTTTGAGACATGTTAATAATTGTTGGTAGCTGTCCATTTCTGTTAATCAGGGTCAAAGTATTTTTTAGCACATATGGTTTAGTCCATTAGAGCCTAAGAAGACATGTTTTCGATGGATGTTTTTGTTACACAAGATGCCAATCTATAAAGAACCTAATAATTACTTGATGTCTTCATTATGTCGATTACCTGATACTTTTTATCATATATTTTTTGACTGTTTATATGCTCGTGAGATTTGGGGCATGTTCTTTTCTTCTCTGCATGGTTGTAATATCAGTAATGTTCATATTAGATAACATGTTATATTTGGCTTTATTTTTGGGTTGCATCACTGTTATAATATGTTCTGGTTATTGCTATCTACAAATATTTAATGGCATATGTGATGTACTAGGAATGACGAGTTGTTTTGGAATGCTTTGAGAACCCTTACTGAGTCTCTAAGGAGACTCATGAAGTTTAAAATTTTGCTTCAAGTGTCCTAGGTTTTGATCACTTTCAAGCCAAAATTTAGATCAAAAAAGGCCAACGTTCTTCCTCATCTTCAAGATTTGCATTTCAAGCTTAATGGTTATTCACAGGTGTTAATTCTTCGTTATTATCTTCAGATTTTTATTAATGAGTATAATTTGAAACATGTTGGCAGCTAACAGTCAGATCTTGTGTAGTTTCGTGATCTTTTTGAAGACTCTGATTATATTTTGAAGATTGCTACTGTTATGGTGGCTGATATTGATTGGATCCCATGTATTTCTGATGTAATTTGTAGATTCAGCTTAGTTTTTTGTTGGTCATCTAGATAATTTATGGTTGTTGTTATTATTATACAGTTGTTGCTCACTCATGAATGTTTTATAGTTTGTATATGATTTCGTTTTGGTAGCCTTTGGGCTATAATCTTGTAAATTTTATTTTTTTATTAATACAAATAAACAATTTCTCATTTTAAAAAATAAAATAAAATAAAAATAACGTGATATTTAAAGGCATTCTTGAATAAGAGAGGACACCGCCAACACTAAAAAAACATTATAAGGAAAAAATTATATTAATCATTATTGTAGTGGTTAGCCAGCAGATTCACGTCGAAGTCTTAGGTCATCGATTGTCTTCTCATTATGATGTGATAGAGAATTTAAAAATAAAATAAAAATAGTATTATTTATGTGATTTCAATTCGTGAAAGAAAATGTCTAATAAAAAACAAAAATAATTGTACGTACGTCAACTAAGAATAAATGTCAAATAAAATATAAATGTTAGATGCAAACTGAGTTAATGGACAAGATGGTAGAATAAATATATAATAATAAATTAAAAAAACAAATATTGTCGAAATTTTTTGTATGGGTTATATTATTTTTTATTTATGAATTTAAATGATAGATATAGAAAAGGGTTGATTATAATACTGGTTAAAATAATATATAAAAATAAATAAAATAATGGACATCAAAAAAACATTTTTTCATAGAACGCAAAGAGTACCAAGACATTAAATATATATATATATATATATATATATGCAAATTTTTGAAAATGAAATTGTTAATGTAACATTATAAAAATAGAATATAAAAAATTTGAAAAACTTCTAATTAAAATCATTAATAAAAGAAACACTAGAATATAAGAAAAAAATATTAATTGTGACTTTTTCTTTATAATAATATTAAAAAATTTAAGCCCTTAAACTACATAGGTGTTGTAAACATAATTAAAATGAGTTCATTTCGTTTCATTATCATTACTTAAATTATAAATATTTTATATATTATATAAATGATTTAAAATAATAAATTTATTATTTTAATTTTATTAAATAAAATATATTAGTAATATTTTAGAAAATTAAAAGTATTGCATTTTATTTCTATAATCCATTTGAAATTCAAATAATTATAACAAAATAAGTCACTTATACATATAATGAATGTCTCTTTTCGGTTTACCTTTATTACTTTTTTATTCACGATGAAAATATGGGTTTTTGGAAGGGTTTCAACCCTTTTACATAGGATAAAGAAACTTTTATCATGGATAAATGCCCAAGGCCAAAAATGTACAACCACATAAAAATATCAAATCAAATAACAACATGAAAACCAATACAAGAGGCCAATAATAAAATATTTCAAACAAAATAAGAGAGTAGAATGACTAATATTTGAAGAGGCTGACATCAATCTCAAAGTCTGCATTCTTCTTAATTTGCATCTCGACCTACAACACCTCCCTCAAGTGTTCCAGCATATAATCTTCATTTACTACTGCAATTCGAGTTGTGACCTCTATTTAAATTTAGGACTTTTGAGTGCCATTGGCAATCTCCTTTGAAGTTTTATTAGCTAATCATATAGCTAGTGAAGGTCTCCCCACCTTGGTTTTACTGCATAGGTCAGCATTCTTCCTTGAATATCTTGTCTTCCTCATCGAAGGAGTTTCCTCAATATTGCCTATTTGTGGAGCTTTACCCTTGGGATGAAGTTCTTCCTCTACCAAAATATTCTTCTTACCTGAGATATGGATCTCAAGAGCTAACTTTGGTTCACGCTTAGAACTCTGAGCCAAAAGCAACTCATCTCTTAAAAGGTCTTCCACCCTACCAACCTACTAGATCCTTTGGGGCTCTCTTCTCTGATTTATTTGATTATACTCCAAAAAAGTCAAACCGTCAATATCCATCAATTAACTTCTAGTCCTTTAGATTTATTCTTATGGGAATCACAACCAGAGCTCTCTCCTTTCTCCATTTAGGGTTTCTTGGACTTCTAGACTTCTCCCCTTTCTCCATTTTTGGTTTTTTGGAATTCTAGACTTGATATTTTGATTAGGGATGAGAAGCCTTGTTTTTTTCAGATGTTTACAAACTCCTTCACTTCAGGGTAGTATTTCCATACATGGTCAAACTTCTTGCATATAAAACATGAAGTAGGAAGGTTTTTATATTCAATCTTCTGGTCTCATAACCTCAAATTTGAGATTAGCCTAATACAGGACAGAAATATTAACATTCACACAAAATTTCATGTGAGTCAACCTAGTTCCTACTTTAATACCAGAATTTACCACTATGGGGAATCCAATGGCCATAACAATTCCTATCAAAATATTTATGGCCCAGAAATCAAGTAACAAACCGAAAAGCCTTACCCAAAAAAAAGTTGTATTCATAACTTATTTGAAAGGGTCAAAAAAAGATATCTCGTTTCTTAAGTTCCACACCTCTTCTCCCATACAAGCATGACGTGCATAAGATCCGTAAGGTTGTGGAAAGAAAACACAAATCTATTTTACATGACGATGATAACCTCGAAAAAAAATTAGGTTTCCATTTTTCAACTGCCCAATGCCACTTCATGATAGAATCCACATGGTTTACCCTTAATGGCTTTCCTTAAGCAATATTATTCATTTATGAAAAAACGAAACCTCCCATTCAACGTGAGTTCAATTAATGGGAAAAACCAGCCATTATTAAACGTGACTTCAGAGAATATTACGTAGGACACACCACCAATCCGGGCTATCGACGATCGACGATCATCTTTTCATGACTAAAAAAAATATAAATATTCTTAATTATCACGAGGGTTTCCTTTGAAATCGATCCATCTTTGAGCACGAATTCGATTGACTAATCCACAAATATGAAGGTTTCTTTCATAAACCCACCGAACTTAGATTGATTCTTTTATTTTTAATTAATTCGACAATAACAAAACCGACTACACTTTCCACCTTTGCGGATATCAGATAAACATCGGCTCCGAGAAGTTAAAAAATGCCTATTTACTTCTTCCGAAAGGACCCAATTATTTTGGGGGCAGGTCGCGTTTAGAAGGAGAAGAATGGCATCTCTTAAGATTTCAGCAGTGCCCCAGGGGGTATCCATAGGCCTTGGGATTTTGCTCTTCAATTTCCTCATCTGGCTTTTCCGCAATTTCAGAGGAAATAACAACAGATCGAAATTGCCACCAGGGCCACGTCCATTGCCGGTCCTTGGAAATCTCCATATGCTGGGAAGCCTTCCTCATCGAACTATCACAAATCTGGCAACAAAATATGGCAGCGTTATGTTTCTCCATTTGGGCTCTGTCCCAACAGTTGTGGTGTCCTCTCCGGCCATGGCCAAAGAGTTCCTTAAAACTCACGATCTCGTCTTTGCCAACAGACCCCAACGGTGCAACTGAAAAACTCATATGCTATGACCGTAGAGACGTGGCGTTCGCCCCCTACGGAGGCAGATGAAAAAGCTGTGCACAATGGAGTTACTGACGGCCAAAAGAATCGACTCTTTCAAATTTGTGAAAGAGGAAGAGGTCTCCGCCATGATCTGCTCCATCTGGAAGGAAAGCGAACGAGGGTAGCGTTGCGTAGAATATTTCTTCCCTCACGCTAAATATAGTCTGCAGAATGTTCGCGAGCAGAACATACTTCGACCATGAATTGAATGGAGGCCACGGGTTTAAGACAATGATAGACGAGTTGGTCGCTATCGCTGTTGCTTTTACTGTTGGAGACTTCATTCCTTGGCGCCAATGGCTCGATTTGTAAGGCATCCTGATGAAAAAAAAATTAACGCTTTCGAGCGCCCACGATTTAGATAAGAAAGGCACGTCTTTTTAAAGCCGCGATTTAGGGAAAATATGTCGCGGATCGCTGTCGCTTGGAGCGACAGCGAGTCTCGCTTGATTTACGAGCAACCGCGAGACAGAAAAACAATACTGTCGTGGATCGCAGGAGTTGGTGAGAATGTTTGGCGATAAAGGGAAATACTGTCGTGGATCGCAGGAGTTGGTGAGAATGTTTGGCGATAAAGGGAAATACTGTCGTGGATCGGAGGAGTTGGTGAGAATGTTTGGCAAATACTGTCGTGGATCGCGGGAGTTGGTGAGAATGTTTGGCGACAAAGGGAAATAGGTGAAAATGTTTGGCGACAAAGGGAAATACTGTCGTGGATCGCAGGAGTTGGTGAGAATGTTTGGCGATAAAGAGAGATACTATCGAAGAAAAAAGACAAAGTAGAAAAAGACAAAAAGAACAAATGCTTTTGCTTTAAATCCCTCGTCTCAAATGGAGTTGACGCGAATCGCTCATAAGTTGTGCGATATAAGGAATTTTTAAGAAAAGCCAGCGATGGAGGGCAATTTCTGGTGACTATGACGAAAAACATAAAAGACAAATAGCTTAGGACAAAGCAATAAAGAACAAACTCTTGTCTTGATTGACGAAGTAGAAGGGTGTTGTAAGTCGTTATTAAAATGAGCTAATCACGTAATCGTTCAACTTGGTGAGCGTTAGAGGAAAAAAGATACATCGGTGAGCGATAGAGAGAAAAAGATACACCGGTGAGCGATAGAGGGAGAAATAGAACAAACCACCAAAAACACGGATTTTATTGAACGAAGGTATAAACAGAATTCTCCGGAGGAGATATAAACTTCTGCATAAACGCAGGATAAAAACAAGAGCAAGGATTCCGAAATTGATGTTTAGAAATATTTATGCCTGCTTCAGTTTGCTCCTCTTCGCCTCTCGCTTCTCCGTCTTTACCCCAAACTTGCACTGCTATGCACTATTGTGATCTCACCTTGATGTGTTTTCTCAAAAACCTGAACTGCCTTTTATAGCCTGCGGAAGGGAGGATAAGGCTTGCCTTTTGACAAGCTTATTTTTTGACAACTAGGGTTTTTGACCACCGAAGTAGGGTTTCTGACTAATCGCCAAAGTACAACTACTAGAATTAATGCAGCAATCAGATTTGTAGTGATTCAATCTGTCAGACATCAAATCACTCCTGACTGACAAGATGGGGGTCAGGTTTAATAATTTTAACACCCTCCTTTAAACCTGATCTCACAAGCCCTTTGACTCCCAACTGCAGTTGCAATCTGCTAAAATCCTCCTCCTTCAAAGGCTTAGTGAAGATATCAGCTACCTGCTCCTTGGATCTGCAGAACTGTAATTGAACCTCACCTGACTTCACCAGCTCTCTAATGAAGTGATACCGCATGTCGATATGCTTCGTCTGCTCATGGAACATTGGATCCTTCAATAGTACAATGGCAAAATTGTTATCACAAAACACTGTTGTCGCGTCTTTCGAAGGATGGTTCAGTTCACCCAGAACCCTTCACAGCTAGACTTCTTAGCATGCGGCTGATGTGATGGTGACATACTCTGCTTTAGTATTGGACAATGCAATAATCGGTTGCTTCTTGAACTCCCATGACACTGCTTCCAAAATGAGATGAAATGCATAACCGAAAGTGATCTTTCGATCATCAGTGTTTCCAGCCCAGTCATTGTCTATGTAGCCCACCAATTTCAACTGGTCTTGTCTGGCATAGAAAATACCATGGTTGTGCATCTCATTGACATAGCGCAAGATTCGCTTGCCTACTTGCTAGTGTGTGTCCTTTGGAGTCTCTATGAACCGACTGATTAGACTGACTCCAAACATCAGATTTGGACCAGTTACAGTCAGATACATTAGACTGCCAACTAGCCGCTTGAACAAAGTTGGATCAATGTTCCTGGATCCAACATGATCAACTTCAAGCCTATGGTAACAGGCATGATGGCAGATTTGTTGTCCTCCATCTTGAACCACTTCAGGACATCCTTCGCATACTTGACCTAAGAAATGAAGATGTCATCTTTTGATTGGTCAACTTCGATGCCGAGAAAATACTTCATAAGCCCTAAATCCGTCATCTCAAACTCCTTCTTCATGGTTGTTTTGAACTGGTTGAACATGACATTGCTATTGCCAGTGTAAATCATATCATCCACATATAGGTAGATGACTATCAGCTCCCTTGCTTCATTTGTCTTCAGGTACAGGGTGTTCTCATATGGGCATTTGATGAACCCATTCTCTTGATAGCCATCAATCCGATTGTACCATGCCTTGGGTGCCTGCTTCAATCCATACAGGGCATTCTTCAGCTTGATGACATTGCCCTCTTGACCTTCAACCTCGTAACTGAGTGGCTGGTCTATGTAGATCTCTTCCTCCAAAACACCATTGAGGAAGGCTGAATTGACATCCATTTGGTACACCTTCCAACCCTATTGGGATGCTAATGCTAGAATCATCCTGACTATGTCAAGTCAGGCTACATGCGCATACACTTCATGGTAGTCGATGTATGGCTTCTGCTTGTAGCTCTTTGCCAGCAATCTAGCATTATACCTGTCCACTTATCCTTGGGTGTTGAACTTGGTTTTATAAAGCCATTTGACCCCAATGGTCTTCTTCCCTACTGGAAGATCTATTATCTGCCATGTATCATTTTTCTCAATGGTTTCAATCTCCTCGTCCATCGCCTTCACACACTTATGATTCTGATTTGCTTCTTCAAAATCAACTGGATCACACTCAATAAAGAAGGCAAAGTCAGAATATTTCTCATTTTCATGATTGTGGTTTACCTCATAGATGTCTTGCAATTTCCTTGTCTTTGCGGGTGTCCTTAGATTTTGAATCCTACTTGCAACTGGAAGCGATCGGGATGGTGAGGTTGTGCTACTACTGGCACCTCTACTGTTTCTTCAGTGTATAGGTGGCAAAGCACTGCTCTCCTCCAATTCAACAGACTTGACAATGACTGGCTTAGGTGGGCTAGTCTTGGACTTCTAGTTCTAGGATTCATCCTCCAAGAACTTCATGTCGCGACTAATGATGAGATTCTTCATAATAGGATTATACAAGTGATACGCCTTTGCCTACTCATTATATCCTGTGAAGATGCACTTATTCGCTCTATCATCCAAATTCTAGCTCTTTTCTTCTAGAACATGTGCATATGCAATGCACCCAAAAACACGTAAATGAGCCACACATGGCTTTTGATCACTCCAGGCCTCCTGAGAGATTTTGTCCTTCACACTTTTGGTGGGATACATGTTTAGCATATAGATTGCATAGGTTACAGCCTCTGCCCAAAACTCGTATGTCAATCCCTTCACCTTTATCATGATGCGTGCCATCTCCATGATGGTTATGTTCTTCCTCTCAGCTACACCATTTTGTTGCGATGTTTATCTAGCAGAGAGCTGCCTCCGAATTCCATTTTCCTTGTAGAAGTTAAGGAATTCGTTGGAGATATATTCACCTCCACCATTCATCTTGAGGGTTTTCACTTGAAAGTTGTTTTGTTTCTCCACCAGAGCCTTAAACTCCCTAAACTTGCTAAAAGCCTTCGACTTTTGCTTTATGGGATATACCCATGTCTTTCAACTGAAGTCATCGATAAATTTTAGGAAGTACTTGTCAATAAACGTGTTGGTCTACATTGGACAGTAGATGTCTGAGTGCACCAGCTCCAACGGTTGTGATGCTCTCCAAGACTACCCAAAAGGGAACGAATCCCTATGTTTTTATCGACTAAGCAGGCTTCACAAATCTGATTTGGCTGCTCAATGAGGGGCAAACACTTCACCATCTACTTCTTGTGTAGCATATTCAAACCACTGAAGATTAGGTGATCGAACTTGAGATGCCACAACTAGGTAGCATCCTTCACAACTACACTCAGGGACATCAAAGACTCATTATGAATCTATAGCGAAAACATCTTATTCTTCATCATGGACACAGTTGCAATTTTCCCATGTGCTTTGTCTTTGATGGTGTAGGTTTCGCCTTTGAACTGGACAACATGTCCCTTCTGCATGAGCTGTCCCACACTCATTAGGTTGTGCTTCAGACCAGGCACATAGTAGACATCACAGATCTGGTTCCTTTTGCCATGCCTAGGGTGTATGAGGATTTTTCCTTTCACCATCATGGGAACCTTGTTGTTGTTCCTGATATTGACCTTAGACTGGACTATTTCATCTAATTGTGAGAACATCTCCTTGTTCCTCGTCATATGGTTGTTGCATGCATTATCGAGATACCAGACATTCTTTTGGCTCTCCTCCTCAATATTATAAGTCAGCAATATGTTCCCTCCTACCACATTTCTGGCTTCATCAGTTTAGTGGGTCTACTATTGGTTCTCCTTGGCCATCCTCTTTCTGTACTCGAATATTTAATGGTCAAATTTCTTGCAATAATAACACTGGACCTTGGATTTGTCCTTCTTTTGATTGGATCCTCCTTGTTGGTTCTTCACATCGCCTTTTACTCCTTACTGATGGAAGTTGGAGTTGGTATCTCTCTCATTAGGGTTTTACCTTCCTCCTTGTTTGTTTCCTTTCCCACACTTGCCTCTACCTCTTCCTCCTTGAGAACTAGAGGTGCCATGGTGGGAATCTTGTCTGCCACTGTCTCGAAATGAGACTTATGCCTTGAATTCCTGCTCTAGAGAGGACTGAGATGAGCAGCTCAGTATCTGCTAATGCGTTTGCAAAGAATCCATGAGCTCATCCACTGAGAGGGTTGTCATATCCCTCGAATCCTCTATTGCAATCACAATAGAGTCAAATTTAGAAGGTAGGCTTCTGAGAATCTTCTCCATGATTCTCTGGCTTTGCATGATTTCTCCATTCAACCGCATCTGATTGATTACGTCTGTCATCCGGGTGAAGAAGTCACCCATGGAATCCATCTCATTCATCTGCAGGTTCTCAAACTCCCTCCTTAGCATCTATAGTTTCATGAGCTTCACTTTGTTTGTGCCCTAATACGAGCTAGCCAAAATCTCCCAAGCCTGCTTTGCCTTGGTGGTTGATGCAATCCACAGGAAGGTCTCCTTGACCACTTGCATGATGTAAAATAGGGCCTTCTGGTCCTTCTTGGTGTTCTCCTTCAACAAGTCCTTTTCTGCTTGGAAGAGGGCAGCCAGTGCTGTTGCATCTGTCGGTTCTGGGTAGCCACTCTCGACCAGGTCCTACAACTCTTGAGATCCAAACATGATCTTCATCTAGATGCTCTAGTAGTTGTAGTTCTTGTCATTGAAGCGCGAGATCTGCAACTACAAATTGTTACTCCAGGAAGTCATGCTTCGGTCTCTACATCAAGGCACTAATCGGCTCTGATATCAATTTGATGAAAAAAAATTATGCCCCCGATCGCTGTTGCTTGGAACGACAACGAGTAACACTTTCGAGCGCCCACAATTTAGAGAAAAAGCGCACATCTTTCTAAACTCGTGATTTAGGGAAAATATGTCATGGATCGCTATCGCTTGGAGAAACAACGAGTCTTGCTTGATTTTTGAGTGACCACGGGACATAAAAACAACATTGTCGCGGACCATAGTAGCTAAGGAAGGCGACATGGAGTTGGTGAGAATGTTTGGCAATAAAGGGAAATACTATCAGAGAAAAAAGACAAAGTAGAAAAAGATAAGAAACAAATGCTTTTGCCCTAAATCGCTCATCTCAAATGGAGATGACGTGAATCACTCATAAGTTGTGCAATATAAGAAATTTTTAAGAAAAAAAATCGATGGAGGGCAATTTTTGGAATGGTGAATTAAGACGAAAAACAAAAAAGATAAATAGCTTAGGACAAAGCAATAAAGAATAAACTCTTGACTTTTAATTTGACTAACGAAGTAGAAGGATGCCGTAAGTGGCTATTAAAATGAGCTAATCCCGTAATCGCTCAACTTGGTGAGCGATAGAGGAAAAAAGAGAAAAAAGATACACCGGTGAGCGATAAAGGAAGAAATAGAACAAACCACCAAAAACACGGATTTTATTGAACGGAGGTACAAACAGAATTCTTTGGAGGAGATACAAACTTCTGCATAAACGCAGGATAAAAACAAGAGCAAGGATTCTGAAATTGTTGTTCGAAAAGATTTCTGCCTGCTTCAATCTGCTCCTCTTCGCCTCTCGCTTCTTCGGCTTTGCCCCAAACTTGCACTGTTGTGCACTACTGTGATCTCACCTCGATGTGTTTTCTGAAAACTCGAACTGCCTCTTATAACCTGTGAAAGGGAGGATAAGGCTTGCCTTCTGACAAGCTTATCTTCTGACAACTAGGGTTTATGACCGCCGAAGTAGGGTTTCTGACTGATCGTCGAACTGCAACTACCGGAATTAATGCGACGATCAGATTTGCGGTGATCCGATCTGTCAGACGTCAAATCACTCCTCACTTGCGAGATGGGTCAGGTTTAATATTTTTAACACATCCAACGCCGCATGAAAATGGTTCGTGGAGTATTTGATAAATTCGCAGAGAATGTAATCGATGAGCACATGAGTAGGAGAAGAAAGTTGAGTGCAGAAAAGGGAGATCAAGGAGGTCACCTAAAAGATTTCGTAGATGTGTTGCTCGACATGGAAGGGGCTGAAACGTAGGGTACGGAGATGAAAATCACAAGGGTCCACATTAAAGCTGATATACTTTTCTTTCACCACAGAATCCACTCTTGTCTACCGTGACACTTACAAATATAGATTTGAAATAAATATGGTGTTTGGGCAGGACATGCTGAATGCTGGAACGGAAACATCATCCACAACGATAGCATGGGCGATGAGCGAGCTGCTGAGGCATCCTCGATCACTGTCACGAGCACGGGAAGAACTAGCGTCTGTGGTGGGGAGGCATCGCACTGTAAAGGAGCGTGATATCGCAAGCTGTGAATACTTGCGATGCGTAGTGAAGGAAACGTTTCGACTACATTCACCGTTTCCGTTTCTTCTTCCCCACGAGTCGTTGCAGAGTGGGCGGATATTACATTCCTCCAAAGACAAGGCTCATTGTGAATGTGTGGGCAATAGGAAGGGATGGAAGTGTGTGGAAGGGTCCAGAGGAATTCAAGCCGGAGAGATTTATTGGCAAAAATATCGAGGAATCCTTTGGGCTTACGCTTCCCAGAAAATTCCCACTGCTTGCTTGTCCTAAATTGAGACTAACCACAGAGGACACAGTTGATAAATCTTAAAATAGTCTGTTAGAGAATAGCTACTCGAGGAAATTAAACAGTAAGTACTCTCTGGGTAACTATGTTTTAATGCAGACGTTTAACCTAGGCTCTGTATGGCTTTCCATATCCACATGAAGGGGTTCAAACGATTTTTGCGTATTATCAATATTACACCGTTTTATTTCTGAACAAAGGTCGATGGTTTTTGTTGTTTTATTGAAATCTTATTGCCTTGTCAATTTCTAATCGAATTACAATCAGTATCTCGTGGCAATGTTTGTGAGACACATTCAGACAATTAGATACATAAATGAATATGATAAAAGTCGTACAATTAGGGTAGTGTATTTCATTGTACGTGTCAACGACAACGAAGGATTCTATTTTGTATATTTTCAAGTTGTTTATGTTAATTTTTAATATAACATATAAAGGTGTTTACTGGTTTGAATTAGAAATTATTTGTTGAGAATCCAAAAATATATTAATAGGTTGTTTTTTCTAAACTAAATAAATAATTTTAACAAGCATTATATAAAAATATATTTAATTTTTAATTTATTAATTTAAATTGTCTATGAATATTTAAAAATATTTCAAAGATGGTATGTTATAAAATTTCAAATAATTAAAAGGGAAAAAATTTATATTTTCATTTATTATATTATATGTTTTATAATTTAAATGTAATTTTTTAATGATATATTTTTTTTATAAGCTATAGAGATTCACCTAATAAGAAAAATAGTTAACATATTTATACAAAAGTATTGTACATGTTTAGCATAAAGTTTTAGAAGTATATTCTATAGTGTATATAACTTAAGATAAACTCTTTATATATATATTTTTTTTGGAAGTAATAGCAATAAATATTAGCCTACAAATTTGATGATCCTTCATCATTGTTTATTCACTACCACTTATGATTCCCATTATCAATGTTAGTTGTTCTTATATATATTGCTTGCATCCTATAAAAATTTCATCTTTGCCATTATGGTAATATTTTGTTTTCTTCTACAAGTCTCAATATTCATAGCCTTCAAAATAGCAAAATAATGCATTTATCAAACTTCAATCCTCCATTATTTGAAGTTTGTCTAGAGAGCAAGGCCAAGTACAAGAGAGAGAGAGATCCAAATTAATGTAGTGGATGCATGCAAATGAATGTATTATATTATGATGAGAAATATTTGATAATCTATGTTAAGGATGAGTACCCGATTTATATATCATGTTCCCTTACGTATAGATAAAACAATTCACAAGTAGTCCTCCCAGTTAAGAATGCTTTGCCCTCAAAGCATAAGGAGTGAATTTCCCACGAAGTTTCCTCATAATAAATACCTTTCCACTTAATTATGTATTACGTGATGTCCAAAGTATGTGTAGACCATGTATGGGTATCTAGAATACCTTTAGTTCCAAGTATAATTCTACCTTCCTCATCTAAGATTGGAAGTTCAATTTAGACAGGAGTAAGGGTACCTAACTTTTATTTTAAACATAAAAAGTGGAAACCATCATGGATGCAATCTTTATTTGGAATTTCAAGAGCATAGCAATAGGATTGATCTTCCTTATCATACAATAAGTACCATAATATTTAGGGGACAATAAATTATTTCCATAATTTGTAAGAGATGTTTGTGTGTATGGTTGAAGATGCATATTAAACTAATCATTTTCATGAAATTATAGTTTAAAACAATAATTATTAGCATGTGGCTTCATCTCATTTTTAACATATTCTAAGTTACTCTTTAAGACACTCACAATTACATTGAATTCTTCAAGATTATCATGTATAATTGAAACATTTACTTAATTAAGCATAAATTATTTAGATCGTTGGAATTCATAACCATATAAGGAAATGAAAGAATTTATTTTGACTAATGTATGGTAAGTTGTATTATACCAACATTGCGAAAGAGATAAACATTTAGTTCATTATTGGAGTTTATCTCATAAAACATATTGTAAGTAAGCCTCTAAGAACTTATTTATGATCTGTATTTATCCATTAGTTTGAGGATGATATGCTAAACTTATTGTTTGCAATATCTCTATTTGTTGGCATAATTCTTAAAAAAAAACTAGTAGATAAGGGATAATAATAACTTACAATTACCTTTGGATACCCATGAACATTAGAAATATAGTTGATCAATTTTTTTACCACCTTAGATGTGGAGGAAGTGTACTTCATCAGAATGAAATAGAAAAAAAAAATGATATCATTTATCTTGATAAAAATTCTATCATAGTCATTGGATATAGCTAAGCCATAGATAGAATCAATGAATATTTTTTCATATTTTTGTTGTGATATGTGTAATTGTTAGAAAAGTCCTAGGTATGTGACATGTTCACTTTTATATATTTGGTATATGTCATAGTCAACCACATACTTTGAGATGTTTTGTTTCATATCTCTCCAAAATAATGATTATTGAGCATAATAATATGTTCTGAAGAAAATATCATGCCTCAAATTTAGGGAATCATGATTTTTAGCAAGAAATTTTAGTATCTCTAGCAAAGGAACTATTAGAATTGCTAACAAATAATTCATAGGCAAAAGGAGGTATATCTAGTTTTTGTAAATTCTTTTGTTGAAACATGGGATGCTTAAATTCATTGGGAAGATTATGATTGTTTTTATGAAGGTAGGTGATTGTTCATGCTCTATAGATATAAGTACTTTAAAAATATTTAACTCCTTGTGAACATAATTTTATTTTGCTTTATAGCCCATTTCCCTAAAAATATGCCTTCAAGTTTATCCTAATTAGAATTTGATTTAAGGTCAAAGTAAATTTAGTCAAATTTCCTAATACCTTTGGAAGTAGGTAAAATCTGATAAGGTCTTCCATTCATAAAAATAGAGTAGGAAACCTAAGAGATACGCTATCCAATCTTGAGAGAAGCCAAATTGCCTCAAAAATTTGACAAGTACCAATTCACTTTATCATAAGCTTTAGATAAGTCTAAATGAATGAACATAGATGGTTATTTTTGCATTTCCATGGAATGGATGTATTCTTGAGAAAGAACTATCTCATACACTATTTGATGTCCTTCCACATAACCCCCTTGTTTAGGGGAAATAATCTTATGCAAAAGAGGCTTCAACCTTTCTACCATGATCCTTGTAATGATTTTAAGAAGAACATTACATAAATCTATAGGTATAAAAGTTGAGATATGATCTACCTCTTAAGCTTTTGAGGCAAGAGCTATACATGTTTTATTGATATCCTTCAAAATTTATTTGGCTTTCTTTGCTTCTTCCACCACCTCTAATAAATTAGCATGAAGGATATCCCAAAATCCGTGATAGAACTCAATGGGAAAATCATCAGGACCTAGGGTTTTTCTTTTTTATATTTTAGAAAAAAACCAGTTGAAGCTCATTGATAATAACTGAGGCTTTAAAAATATATTTCTCCTCAAAAGTGATAATATTAGGGATCACTTGAATAATATTCTATTGATAAGTTGATTCAAGAGATGCAATAAAAAAAATATTGGAAAAGTAATTGATAACAATAGAGTTCATGCCATCCCAAGTGTAGACAACATCTCTAGAATAAAATTTTAGGGAAGAAATAAAGTTGTGAGATATTCGAGATAGAAGATATTTGTGGAAGAAAATTGTGTTTCAATCTCTTTCTTTGAACCATTGGATCCTAGATTTTTGCTTCCATAAGAGTTCTTCTCTTTTTTCCAATTTCTCTAATTGAGTTGTGAGTCTAATTTTATATATACTTCTACTCTTTGTGAGGCCATCTAAACAAATTTTCTTATTCAAAATTTCAAGCTAAGTAATAACTTCATATTTTTTTTATCGGACATCTCCAAACTCCTTCTAGTTACAAATCTTAATTTTGGATTTAATGTATTACAATTTTTTTGGCAAAAAAAAAACATCTTAGCCTCATACCCTAGTTTACTTTCCTTCCACTATTTCTAAACTCAAGATTTGAAGGAACTATCTCTTATCCATAGTAACTGAAATAAAAATGATAAGAAACTCACATTGGTTTTCTAAATTTCCACCATGACTGACAAATTATTTGGTCCAACATTGTGAAGAGTATTCACCTTAGGAATGTGACCATGGATTAATAATTTTTTAGAGAAAAAGAACTTATCCAATCTCTCCATTATACAAGTTAAGCCTTACCTTCTGTTAGACCAAGTCCTAAGGTCATTATATGGATAGATGTCCACAAGATGAAGGTTTGCAATATATTCACTCATGTCGTTAGTGCTTTTGTCCAAAATCATATTTACCCCTATTTTCTCATCAAGAAAGAGGATGGTATTGAAATATATGATCAAGAACCAAGATCCAAGAAAATAAGAGATAATATAAGTTATATCCTTCCATTGTCTTCTCTTTTCCTCCAAAGTAGTTGAAGCATAAATAGTTATGCAAAATATAATTTGGTTAGAATGTCTACTTTGAATATCTATAGCCAAAATACCCCAAATTCTACCCATATATGAATAAATACCTCTTTTGGGTCCTAAAAGGTAAGCAATGCCAACAAAAGTCCCTTTCTAACTAAGAGAAGTAACTTTTCCAGCAGGCTATATTTTACTAGAAATTGAATCCATTTCCTCTATTGACATATTTGTTCCCTAAAGGAAAACAAGATGTGGATGATTTGTATGAATCATTCTTCTAATTTTATTTTATTTTAAAAGACTCCCTTTGAGTCCTCTAATATTCAAAGTGATTATTTTCATTAATTCGAGGGCTAAAGAAATTGGTAAGGGCATTAATATTACCTTCATCCATAAGATTTTCACCTTCTTTTACCACATGATGTTGATTGGTCTTATGACCCACCTTTTGGTTGGAATCCATCATTAGTTTATTCTTTGTTTTTTGACTTACCCCAATTGAATCTGGGATGGCTTCTAACCTCAAATAATGTGTGTACAAAGCCAAAGTGTTACTAGAAGGTTCAAAAATTTCCATCTTGGGATATGTATTATTTGAAGTCTCAACATTTAAAATATTGTTTTTTGTGTACATTTCCCCACATTTTTTTGTTGAAAACCTTTAATTTGTTGGCTTGTCTTGAAGTCCTTCCCTACATATTTAAATTCTGTTTCTAATATTTCCATTTCCATTATTTCTGCTTCCTCACCTAGGACATCATTTGTGGAAATAATTTCAAACATATTAGCAGATACCTTTGATTGTTCCTTCATAACTAGTTTTTTTTAAGTGTTCTTCCTAGGTATTTTGAAATCTGCTAAGATTGTATCCTCTTTATTTTGATCTAGAATTTTATTTGGGTAGACACTAGCCAAATGACCATATTCATGGTAAATTCGACATTGAAAAGGAATGTTCTCACAGTCCACCACTTGCTCCTAAGTGTCCTTCCCAAATTGTCAAAATCCATTAAAACATAATTCTGAGCATAAATAATATGTTCATTATTTTTAGTACAATAAATAGTCATCGTAAAATTTCCCAAAGAGCTTCCAATTAAAGAAAAAATAGCCGAATCCTAGAATTCAACTAGGAGGTCAAAGAGTCTAACCCACTTTTGGTACCTTTTGCACCTACCCACACCTAATTATTATTGTTTTGGTAGTATTAATAACAAATATGGTTTTAAAGGATCCCACAACCAAAACAGACAAAAACCACCAGGGCAATAAGAACATAACATAACCTCACCAAGAAGACAAGAGGTAAACTAGAAAAATATTTTTTGTGGTTGATCCACAACACACCCCAAAATTGGGGACCCACATTTTTTGCATGCTTTCAAAGAAGACCGCAGTGACCCAGATGCTAAAAAATCAAGGAAAGAAGCAAAATATCACAAAAGAGAAGTGTCACGATATTGCGACATGTTGCTCCGTCGCGGATAGAAATGAAAAGTTGTCACGATATCACGACATGTTGCTCTATCGCGTCTAGGAAAAAGAAAGTGTCATGATATCACGATGCGTTGCTGCTCAGAAAAAGAAAATTGTCATGATATCGCGACGTGTTGCTATTAAGGAAAATAAAGTTGTTGCGATATTGTGGCGTGTTGCTGTTAAGGAAAAGAAAGTGTCATGATATCATGATAGTTCATGTTTTCGCAACTCAGACAAGCGAAGTGCAATGGAACAGAAGAGCGTCGCGATTTCGTGACATGTCACGTTTTCGTAGCCAAGAGCGACAAAATGCAGCAAAATGGAAAATTATCACGATTTCGTGACATGTCGCATTTTCACGGTTAAGAGCAGCAGAATGCATCATGAAGAGAAAATGTCACGATATCATGATGTATTTTGAAATCGTGGTGTAAGACAAAGAACCAAGTTGAAGACTCAAAATGTCATGATATTGCGACATGTCGTGAAATCACGATTCATAGAGGAGAGATAAATATAAAATGAAAAATGTTGCGATATCGCGACTTGTCATGAAATCATGATCGAAGGTAGCAAGAGAAGAGTCAATACAAAATTTGTCGCGATATCGCGACATGTCGCCATTTCGCGACCAAGTGCAACAAAACACAGCGAAGGAGAAAAACGTCGTGATTTCGCGACAGGTTGCATCCATGCGGCCCGAAGGAGAAAAATGTCGCGATATCGTGACATGTCTCATTTTCGTGGTGCATGAAGACGAACAAGGCTATTGATAGAAAAATGTCGCGATATCGCGACATGTCTCATTTTCGCGATACAGGTAGAGGAGCAAAGCTGCATACATAAAAACGTCGCGATATCGCGACATGCTATTTTTGTCATGATTTACATGGGGCCATTATGGAACATGCAGGGAAGCGCTGAACACGTGGCATAAAGGTGTAAGGGTTACAGATCAGTTACAGTTAGCAAAGAAGATCAAACGTTTCGATGCTCGAACAGAGCCAAAAATAATGAAGAGGCGGGGAAGATGAAACGAAGCGATCTAGGAGATGAAGCGAAGCGTCACAGGGCGAAACAGAGAGCATTGCCAGAAAGTTTAAAAGCAGAAGCACAGATTGGTACAAGGGGGAAACCACTGCAAGCAGGGTTGCAGAGCTGAAGGCGAGAAGGCCATTCTGGGCCTGTTTGAGTTGTTTCTCTTCCACAGACTGGTTTGGAAAAACCAGAGATTCTGCTATTGTAAAATGACATATTTTTAATGCAAAGTGTTCAGAAATTTGCATCTTGTTGGCAAGAAAGAAGGAGTTATTCTCTGCATGCAAGATTGAATGTTTATCTTTCCCCTTTTCAGATTTTTAGGCTTATAGGTGAAGTTTAATGCAAGTTCTCTTGGTTGCTTCATGCGAATGTCTAAATCTGGAAACCGTAGTTAAAACCCTAGAAACCAGCACTTAGCTTATCTGGATTGTGCATGTTTGCAGGTTCAATAGGTTAGGTTGCATGCATGGAAACCTCATATCTTCGGTTTTGTCGAAACAGGATAGCATCATACTGAATGCATTTTTATTTTCATTTTCTGCATTTCATTTTCATTCTATGCATTTTATTTTCTTCAGAAAGTTTAACTTATTTAAAATAAACATTTAAAAAATTACAAAATCCAAAAAAATCAATGAACAATCACTAAAGCTTCATGATGAAATAAACCAACATTGCCCCTTGTTTACAGTTACTTGCAATCACTAAGGTGTTCCAAGCATTTAAATTGAATATCTTTATTTGAGATTATTAATATACCTACACAAATGCTAATATAGCGGAGACCTTGGAGAAGTTATTTGTTTAATTTCTTTGCAAGAGAGGATTTGGAACTCAAATCCTATCGGAGAGTGTGTTTTCACAATTGGGTGAAAATACCACTCAACAGATTGGCGCTAGAAGGAGGGCCTGAACGGGTTTATTTCAGTGTGATTTAAGTGCTATAGGGATTTAAATTTTGAATATTTCATGCCCTATTAATTGTTATCTTTAGTCCTCTAACACTTGGCAGACTGTTAAAAGGAGGGCCTGAATTGGTTTACTTTTTTCTATTTACGTTAAACAATTCAGGTATGTTGTATATCATTCTAACGCTTTTTGATTGTTCATACAAAAATAATGTGATTTGATTTAATTTTGAAAATTTTGGTCTCGACTAGCGAAGTGTTGTTTCATGCAATTACTTTTCATTTGATTTTAATGAATACATCTCTTAGTTGATGCTAACTTGATTTTTTTATACATTGCAGGTTGGATATTTGCTAGTCACTTCACGCTGATGTGCCGTGATTCCTTCTGTCATTTTTGACTAACAGATTTGGTTCTAAAATTACATTTTGAGTTTCACTAATGGCAACACTTGAGGAGCAAATGGTATCCTTGAGAGAAGAAATGATGTCTCTAAGAGAAAGAATGGTATCTATAATGGAGGATCATTATAAGGGTTTGTCTATACCTGTGGTACCCTATCAAATTCCTAAATTGTTATTAGAGTTTCTACGATGTTTTAATCAAGATGTGCCACTAGGATACTTGCAAAGACTACATGTCTACAAGGATACATTATGTCAATTCCAGGTTTTCTATGAGGAGGTGGCTTGTAAGTTATTTGCATACATTTTGGATGATAAACCATTCTTTTGGTACAGCCAACTACCCATGGAGGTTAGGACTTCTTGGATACAACTAGAAGCAGCCTATCTTTATCATTTTGGTAACAAGGTTGACTTAGAAATCTTGAAAAATCAGTTTACCTCCATATGTAAGGAGCCTAATGAATCCTTGAGTCAATTCAATGGAAGATTTCGTGAGTTGCACTCCCAAATGTGGGAAAATTTTAACACATTAGAAGAGGAAGCCATGGAAGTATACCAGGGAGCCATACACCCCACACTTGCTTCACTCATTGAGGAAAAAATGGGTGGCTTGTCTCTAGAGAAAATCCATGAGATCTTAGAAGAGATAGAACGACAAGGTCTTGAAGAAGAAAAGGCACAACATGTTCACATAAGAGATTGTCCTTCTAAAGATATTGATGCCAACCTACACCAACCATCAAATATAGCACCCTCCACTCCAATGATATCTAAGGTAAATGATCAAGGGGATGAATTTGAATATCCAAATGTTACAACCACCTTAGATGTAGTCCAAGGGGAGGTGCAAAGTGCTAAACCAACATCCGCTAGTGAAGATTATGCAGAAATGATCTCATTCATAGAGATGCATGATTATTCGGATAAAGGGGTCCCAAATTCAACAATGTTTGAAATATGTGATAGGACGGAACCTACCATAGAATTGAATGAAGTGGTTGAAAGTGAAATTGGAAGAAAACCAATAAATGAATTTGAAGATATGATAGAGTTTCACCACTTGTTCTTGGAAGATACTATTGATGAGATGTGTAAAATTAACGATCAAGAAATTCTTCACCCTCCAAATTATGATAAAATTGAATCATGGGTTACTAATTTGGACGATGATAGCCTTACAAATTTGAATTCAAGAAATGACCCACTTTTGGAAATAATTGAACCATCTAAGGAAGGTGAAGATGAATTTGATGAGAAACACATTGATGAATTGGAAGATGTTGAAGAAGTAGTTGAACGTCACCACTTGATTTTGAAAGATGATTATTATGATGCTTGGAAGAAGTGGGAAGACTACACTCACTCCAAAACTACTAATGAAACTTGTGTGCCAATTGATATACAGGACAACATAATCGCCTACTCAAAGGAAGATATTACAACTCCTGTACAATTTGAGGATGTTTTGGAAGAGGGTTTCAAATCTCATCAAATTTTGGAAGATTATAATGATCCTATTACCAAGGACAAAGAAGAAAGTGAATTGATGAATGAATCAAAAGATCATGTCACAAATACCATGGAGTTTCATCCCACAAATTTGGAAGATAATTTTTATAATGGTTGGGGGAGATATGATAATGCATTCTTTTCTCACACCCTTATAGATGAAACTCATATTTCACTTGATATGCAGGATGTTGAAACTTCTACATCATACGAAGATCTCACATTCACAAGATTTGAGAAGGTTGCAAATTTTGATCATGTTGAATATAAATTCATTGAAGATGCGGATACAAGTTTGCATTATGATTTTGAGGATTCAAATGAGGAGATACCATGGATAGTGAACAAAGAATTGGAACCAAATGACAAAGAGATTGATCAATTGGAAACAACTCAAATGAAGGATCATCAAGATGAGTCATTGGACATACACTTTGACCAAGAATATTGGAGGGTTGAAAAGGATGGGCATGTTTTCAATTGGGTGCCCAATTTTGGTATGTTTGATAAACAAGTAATCAATGAAGAGTATGAAGACCATGAGGTAAAAGAGGGAATTGCAAATCCCCATCAAATTTTGGTAAATAAAAATGTTCAAAAGTTAGAATCTAACCTTTTGTGTTCAAGCATCCAAGATTTAGGTGAGAATTTGCATGACCATATTTTGAATTTGAATGATGTTTATGGTGAAATGTCATTAAAGGTGAATGAAAAACAAGGTATGATTTCTAATCACACCTTTGACAACATTGTTTTAATGAATGAAAAAGAAGTTGATGCACTTGAATTGTTAAATAAAATTCATCAACAATTACTAATTGAATCTAGGGTAAAAACTTTTAATGATCCTAATTTGGTAAATATCCTAGATGCTTGCAAACTGTTGCACAAATTTGATTGGCCTACAAATTTGGAAAATGATTTGGCTTTAAAATTTTTAGAAATAGGCTCTTGCTTACAAAGTCTCATTTTGGATAAAGAGAGCCTAGTTCTAAATCATGAATGGAATTATGAAATGGATACTTTAAAGAATAGACAAGATAAAATTGAATATCATACATTGTCTAATCAATTTCAGTATTTTGATGCTCACCTATGGGAATACTATTGGAACTAAATCTAATTGGTGGGGTGAGCAAGGGAAGTTAAAAGTTGTTGCATGGTGTGGTCTAATATTGTTTTTGTTGGATTCCTACAACATTTGGCATGCATATCACGTTATATTTTTGTTGAAATGTTCTAATCATGTTTGGGATCCAGGAAAGTGATAGTCCAAGCTTTGCATCATCTTGTATTATATTGTACATTTGTATATAGGTTTTGATTTTTGGTTTTGGTTTGTGTTTTCAAGTTTTCATTTTTGGATTGCATTTTGGTTTTGGATTGAATAAGTTTTGATTTAAGTTGTGTGTTGGTCCTATGGACATGTTTGGTTTGTCTAAAAAAAAAAAAAATTTGAGATGTCAACTTATGCCTAAGATCAGGAGAATATGAAACATTGGAATTGTGTTGTAGAAAGCTCCACAAGTAACACAAACATTTTAAATAATATCGTTTGAAACTTGTGATGCATGAAGTTGTCAGTTTTACAAATTATGGCAACATAGGTGGTATACTCCATCCACAATTCAGAAAAGCAATGCATTCATATTACATTCCACTTTGCATATATATTTCATCTTAGTTGCATATCCATTTCATGTGCAATCATTGAAAAGGTGTCAAATCCTCTTAGGGTTATTACATAACATATAATAAAAAATCCTAAGGTTGGGAACTGATGCCCGAACTATCTTGAACCAAGCACGTTCTATGCACATTAAAGAAGATCTTGGGCAAAATGATCAAAACCATGCTTGGAAGAAAAGGTGAGGCGAAAAGAATATTTCATGTCTGTCCTATCATGCAACATTATCCTTAAAATAGTGGTTTTTACCACTCCCATAATGCTTAAAGCCTAAAATCAGAGTAGTAAGGATAGGGTTAAATCCTCATCGAACTTAGGTTGAGGATCCAACTCCCCAAAGCTCTGATTTGACCTTCATGGAGTAGTAAGGATAGGGCATAATTCTCATCTCACCTAGGTTGAGAATTCGATTCCCCAAAGCTTCCATCTTTCATTTTATCATAAAACTTGGATTGGAAGGATCGTACTACATGTCCTCTGCAAAGGATGGGTAGTCATCCCAAAAGTCCAAGAAATAAAAATAAAATTAATATTTTCCATTTCATCTTAATATTGGATTGGAAGGATCGTACTACATGTCCCTAGCAAGGATGGGTAGTCATCCCAAAGGTCCAAGAAATTAAAAAAAAAAAAGAAGAGAATGAATGAAGCCAAATCATGGATTATGGGGTTAAGTATGCCCATGCGTGGCAGCATGTCTTGTCTAAAACAAGACCACTGACTGTTCAAATGGATAGACTAGCCTGACCATTTCATCCATAACTGGTTAAATCATTTTTTTCAAGATGAGGTAATGAACTCCAAATCAGAGTAGTAAGGATAGGGTTAAATTCCCATCTCGCTTAGGTTGGGAATCCTATTCCCCAAAGTTCTGATTTCACTTACACTTGCACATGGGTTCAAGATGGTAGTGACACATAACCAACTTTGGGATCTAATAAATTAATTCAGTATACATATATTTTGGTCCTAAGAGGGTTTGATAGTTTTGATATGTTTGTTCATGATATTAGAAGGTTTGAGCCTTTGCAAAGCAAGGTTGTTATATCTCTAGCATCTTCATCATACATCAAATCCTGCACAAATCATTCATAGCCTTGCATACAAATCATAAGTGAAACTGACAATGGAATGTTGATCAAGTTCAAGCGATAGGGAATGAAAACACATTGCACACATCGAGCTGATACTTAATGATTCTGATGTTTCATGTATTTCTGATCTATCGATATTTGTTTATCTTTTATGTAGACACCTGTATCTAAGCTTGTATATTTCAGGTTGGGTTCTCACCAAAATGCTCAGGAGCATTTGATAGTAGAGTCACCATTTGTTGTGGCTGATCCACAACACACCCCAAAATTGGGGACCCACCTTTTTTGCATGCTTTCAAAGAAGACCGCAGTGACCCAGATGCTAAAAAAATCAAGGAAAGAAGCAAAATATCACAAAAGAGAAGAAGTGTCACGATATCGCGACATGTTGCTCCGTCACGGCTAGAAATGAAAAGTTGTCACGATATCGTGACATGTTGCTCTATCGCGGCTAAGAAAAAGAAAGTGTCACGATATCATGACAGTTGTTGCTCAGAAAAGAAGTGATATAATAAAAAAGAAAGTTTGCGATATCGTGACGTGTTGTGCTAAGAAAAAGAAAGTGTCATGATATCGTGACAGGTCACGTTTTTGTGACTCAGACAAGCGAAGTGCAGTGGAATGAAAGATCGTGTACGATTTCATGACATGTCACATTTTTCGGCCAAGAGTAACAAAATGCAGCAGAATGGAAAATTGTCACGATTTCGCGACATGTCATGTTTTCGTGGTTAAGAGCAACAGAATGCATCATGAAGAGAAAATGTCACGATATCGCGACGTGTTGTGAAATCGCGATGCAAGACAAAGAACCAAGTTGAAGACTCAAAATGTTATGATATCACGACACATCATGAAATCGGTTCATAGAGGAGAGAGAAAGACAAAATGAAAAATGTCACGATATCATGACTTGTCATGAAATCATGGTCGAAGGCAGCAAGAGAAGAGTCAATGCAGAAGTTGTCATGATATCATGACATGTCGCCATTTCATGACCTAAAGACGAGATGAAGGGCAAAGATAAAAAATGTCGTGATATCATGACATGTCACGTTTTCATGGTAGGAAAGTGAGGAAGGAACAAATGAAAGAAAGTGTTGTGAAATCACAACAGGTTGCGTTTTCACGATCTATTGGCAGTAAAAGAGGTAGAGATAGAAATGTCGCAGATATCATGACATGTGTTTGGTAAAGTGAACAAAGAAAGAGTGTCATGATTTCAAAAGAGAAGACAGCCAAAGAGAAAAGCGTCATGATTTCATGATAAAAAGGGAATGGTATGGAATGAGAAAAGTGTCATGATTTAAAAAGGGAGAAAAAAGAAAAAACATCGCGATTTCACGAAAGCAGCGAGATGGTAGAATGAAAAAGTGTCATGATTTCACGATAGAAAGCAGTGATACATAAAGAGAAAAGCATCACGATTTCGTGACAGAAAGCAACGAGATGGTATGGAATGAAAAAGTGTCATGATTTCATGACATGTCACATTTTTGCGGCTAAGTGCAACAAAACATAGCGAAGGAGAAAAACATCATGATTTCATGATAGGTTGCATCCACGCGGCCCTAAGGAGAAAAATGTCATGATATCGTGACATGTCTCATTTTTGTGGTGCTTGAAGACGAATAAGGCTGTTGGCATAAAAATGTCATGATATCGCGACATGTCTTATTTTTGCGATACAGGTAGAGGAGCAAAGCTGCATACATAAAAATGTCACGATATCGCGACATGCTATTTTTGTCGTGATTCATAGGGGGCCATTATGGAACATGCAAGGAAGAATTGAACATGTGGCATAAAGGTGTAAGGGTTACAGAGTGGTTACAGTTAGCAAAGAAGATCAAACGTTTCGACGCTTGAAATAGAGCCAAAAATAATGAAGAGGCGGGGAAGATGAAACGAAGCGATCTAGGAGATGAAGCGAAGCGTCACAGGGTGAAACAGAGAGCATGGCCAAAAAGGTTTAAAAGCAGAAGCCATAGATTGGTACGAGGTTGGAAACCATCGCAAGCAAGGTTGCAGAGCTGAAGGCGAGAAGGCCATTCTAGGCCTGTTTGAGTTGTTTCTCTTCCACAGACTGGTTTGGAAAAACCAGAGATTCTGCTATTGTAAAATGACATATTTTTAATGCAGAAGTGTTCAAAAATTTGCATCTTGTGGGCAAGAAAGAAGGAGTTATTCTCTGCATGCAAGATTGAATGTTTATCTTTCCCCTTTTCGATTTTAGGCTTATAGATGAAGTTTAATGCAAGTTGTCTTGGTTGCTTCATGCGAATGTCTGAAATCCAGAAACCGTAGTTAAAACCCTAGAAGCCAGCACTTAGCTTATCTGAATTATGCATGCCTGCAGGTTCAATAGGTTAGGTTGCATGCATGGAAACCTCACATCTTCGATTTTGTCGAAATAGGATAGCATCATACTGAATGCATTTTTATTTTAATTTTTTCGCATTTCATTTTCATTCTCTGCATTTTATTTTCTTCAGAAAGTTTAACTTATTTAAAATAAACATTTAAAAATTACAAAATCCAAAAAAATCAATGAACAATCACTAAAGTTTCATGATGAAATAAACCAACATTGCCCCTTGTTTACAGTTACTTGCAATCACTAAGGTGTTCCAAGCATTTAAATTGAATATCTTTATTTGAGATTATTAATACACCTACACAAATGCTAACATAGCGGAGACCTTGGAGAAGTTACTTGTTTAATTTCTTTGCAAGAGAGGATTTGGAACCCAAATCCTATCGGAGAGTGTGTTTTCACAATCGGGTGAAAATACCACTCAACAATATTGATGACACCAGGCGCCCAAGGCACAAAAGGAGTGAGAACTGAGATATTTCTACACCAACTTATCCAAACCCTGAGCAACAAAAGTAGCTAAATGCAATACATTTTTAGATAGATCCAGAGCTAATTTTAGCAAGCCCCACAACTTTCTTTGATTGATGTTAATTAACTTTAAATTATGAAAAAATAAAATGTTTAAAATTCTCAAAAGCCTTAGAAGCATAGACCTCGTCAACAAATTTCTCTTGAATATAATCCCAAGAAATAATATCAAAATAAGGCAAGGCAAAGAGATGGAGGGAGTCATCACTTTCACCTCCTTTGCAGCGTAGACACTTAGATTTATGTCGACCACTAACAGAAGTGGAATGGGGTGGCCTTAGGTCCAACTTCGTTGAATATTCCATGAAATCTTTAGGGGGAAAATTTATCTTGATAGTGGGACCATTAGAAGACGTAAAGGCTTCCTCATCAGAAGCCTTTCCCCTCACACCTTTGGTAGAAACTTAAATTTTCCTAGAAATCTTCTCAATGCCCGTCTCAAAGGTAAAGGAATAGAAGTCTTTATTACAGTTAGAATCCTTCTCCGATACCAACCTAGATCCACCACCAAGATAACCAAGAGAGTCCACCACCATCTTAGCATCACCATCCAATGGACTAGGAAGATCTACAAAAGGCTTGAGAATATCATCAGCATTTAAACCATGTTCTAAGGTAGCTTGTTCAAACACTAACATTGTAAGGCCTTGATGAATAAGGGCCTAATCATGACCACCTTGAACATTCAGAAAGGACTTATTCATTTACTAGAAAAGAAACAAAGAAATATTCATACTAGATTTACGTCACAAATTATTTAGAAACATCGCATGGAAATTCCTAATTATTTCATAGGAATATTCAAGGGTAAAATAGTCCATAATAACCCTTGCAACCTGATCCCAAGGAGGGGGTAGGGTTGTAGTGCTAAAACCATTTTGTACCCTGGGCAGGAATTCCTCCTTGTCTAAGAAAAAACTAATCTCCTACAACAAAGAATTTCTATCATGGTTGTGATAGGCTTTATCTAACACCAGGTTGGTAGTCCTACTAATGAACTCCACCATAACCTGAAATTGCCAGATGCCAATTCTGACCCAACCATCATTCCACGTAAAAACCATCTAGTTAGTAAGAACCGCACTATGACTATGAAACTTTTGAATACACTCCAAAAGACCTCCCTCCATCAAGATAACTTTGACCTCCACATAAAAAGAGATAGACGCAGAATCCAAATGGATCTTACATAATTTAATCTTAGACGAATAGATATTTGCCTTACCCATACTCACGATAAACCAAAAAATCCCAAACATAGAGAGGAGGGAAAAGACCCGAGCATCAACATTCACACCATCAAGAAAACTTTGATGAAGAAAAACCCAGGGTATAATGAGGTACATAAGTAGAAGCCTCACCCTTGAAGTCAACATTTGAATGCCAAAAGAGGGCTTGGGAGGCACAGGTGGGGGAAAACAAAAAGTCCCAAGAATAGTCACCAAGAAAAATAGATCGTCCTCATGAAAGAAAGAAAAAAATCACATCACTGACTTCTTGATAAAATCCATCATGAGGAGGAACGACATAAACAACAAGATGGAGCAACCAAGACTACTGATAAGGTGCTTAGAGGACAAGGGAAAGAAACCCAAAGCCTAAGAGGAATACTCCATAAATAACTCTGAGAAAGGGCCAGGTATTCATAAAATGAACACGATAACATGTGTAAAGCTCCACCAAAACACCCTAGCCAAAAAACTACCATGCGAGTGCCACATCAAAGCAAAAAGGAGATCAATGAAAAGGGGTTCGACTTCCCCGAGAAAATAAATATCATAAATCAGCCAGAAAAATGAGGTAACCTTCCCAAGGAGAGACAACCAGGCACTACAACAAAGAAAAATAGACATGAGCACCCACCAAGAATGTTCTAGAGACTACACAAGAACCCGGATGGCCCTCCACCCGAGAACCTGAGATGACGTTAGAAAATAATTCAAAATTTGAAATTCAAAAGGCAAGAGAGGGAAAGGGACATCCTAGCATCTCATTAAGCATACAACGAGAAAAGAGGGCTCAAAAGGATGAGGTAGTCGAGTGAAGTAAAGGCACATCACCATCATCCCAACAAAGAGCAACAACCAACACCCACCAAGAGAAAGGAGTTGCACCAAAAGCCCATACACAACCTGACAATCATAAAGGCTTCTCATCATTGATAAGGTGAATTAACTCAGGAGGAAAGTCAGTGCACTAGATCGCCAGGCCTTGACTAGATACACCCATATTAGCAAGGCAGTCGGCCATCGCATTCCCTTCTCTAAACTTGTGCCTGATGATCAAATCCTCCATAGACAATAAATGAGCTCTAGATTCTTCGATTAAATTGGAGATTCACCATCCTAGTATGTAGACACCTTTAAGCATATTAATAATATTTAAAGAGTCTCCCTCAATAACTGCCCTATGAATGCCGAGGTCTTTAAGCATTTGAATTCCAAAAAAAGAAGCCCAAGTTTTGGCAAAGTGAGATGATTGAACACTAATATATTTTAAAAATGTCAAAATGGCATTTCCAAAATCATCCCCAATGACACCTCCAGCACCAGTGTGGTCCAGATTTCCTTTTGATGCCCCATAAAAATTAAGCTTGAACCACCCCGAAGGTGGTGGGGTCCAACGAATGGAGGTGTGTAAGTTCGGAGTAGGAGGTGGTCTTAAATCTGGGTAGAAATTGAGAGTACGCTCAACCACAAAATCAGGGTGGTCCCTAGGAATAGAGGGGAGTGAATCCTTCATCGCAGATGACACGTTCTCACCCACTTTCCATAATATTTTTTGACTTAAATGAAATAAATCTCCCTCTAAATTTTTAAATGCCCTCGCATTCTGCTCCTTCCACACTCCCCAAGAAGATGAGGAAGCCAAAACTTCCAAAAACACTTAATATGGGGAGAGGATAAATGTGATGTCCACTGATGGACCAAATCATTGATAGAATCTAGTAACATCCAAGCCAACCCAATATGCTGAAGATAAAAATAAAAAATCTCCTAGAAAGCCTTGCATTTGAGAAATAGATGGGAAGAAGATTCCCAATCTCGTTTACATAGAAAAAATGATTAAGCAAATTAAAACCCCTCTTGTGCAAGTTTTCAATCATGAGGACCTTATTCTGCACCGCCAACCAAAAGAAAATATTAATTTTTGGAGTTAAATTCTTAATCCAAATCTTTGACTAGGGGAAATCACCACCTCCATGGGGGCATAAAAGAGAATAAGCAGATTTCACCATAAAAGAGCCCTCATTATCACCATCCCAAACTAACCGATCTGCCACCTCCTCTTGGTGAACAACATACCATCACAACTCAACAAGAATCAAATCCCACACAATGCGATCTTGGGTAGATCTGAGAAAGGGGGGAGATGGAGACCAAAAATTATGATCATTTTGAAGGAAGATGAAATCAGCCACCTTGATGAAACCTGCCTCTTTGGATAGAAGACAAAATTCCCAGAAATGAGGGTCCTCCACAAGTGGATGGTCTCTGAGCCAAGGGTCATCCCAAAAGGAGATAGACCTACCATTACCAATCACCCAACAACTGTTATTTTTGATAAAGTCCCTGGATTTGATCAAACTGTTCCAAAATGAAGAGCCCCCAGAGGAGAGAGGATCCAAAAGGAAATGATGAAAATTATATTTAGATTTTAAAATGTGACACCAAAGGCGATCAGAGTTGGAAGTAACCTTCCAGGTAAGCTTAGACACCAAAGCCTTGTTCATAATAGCTGCACTTTTCAGATTTAGAACCCCTTACTTTTTCATTTTAGAAACTTGCTCCCAAGAAATAAGATGGAACTTTCCCTTCATTTTTGGACCTTTCCAATGAAATGCTTTACATATACTATCAAACTTGGATGCCACCTTAGCAGGAATATTGAAGAGAGATAAAAAGTATAGAGGAATACTTTACAGAGTTCTCTGAACTAAAACCACCTTTTTTGCTGGACTAAGGAGGGCTCCTTTCCAAGAGGAAATATTTCTCTAAAACCACTCCAAAATAGGAGTCAAGAATGAATCCTTCAAATTCCCCACAAATAAAGGAAGACCCAAGTACGTAATTGGGAGAGAGACAATCCTAAACTCCAAAATTGAAGTAATCATTTGCTAATGAATCTTGTGGGTGTTAACAAAGAAGACATTGCTTTTGAGATAATTGATCAATTGACCCACCGCTCTCCCATAATAATTTAAAATTATTTTCACATCTTGCACATGGAAAAATGAAACCATACATGAGAGCATAGTGTTATTGGCAAACGACTGATGAGATATAGGTTTTATCTGCAAGGCTAGCCTTAGACAAAAATCAACACTGTAATTTTTAATAGATTGGCCAAGATCCTTAATCATAATGATAAAAATAAATGGGGAGATAGGATATCCCTGAAGAATCCCCCTACAAGAGTTAAAAAATTAGTTGGGGATCCGTTAATCAGCATTGAGAACCAAGCAAATGATATCACGACCTCCATTAAATTAACCCATGAATTTCTAAAACCAAACTTCCTTAGAACCTTAAACAAGAAGGGCCATGATACTCTATCATAAGCTTTGTTGATGTCCAATTTAAGGAAGAAGGCCACTCTGTCACTCTTTTGAACCGAATGAAGAAGTTCATGAATAACAATGGCCCCATCTAGGATTTGTCTCCCTAACACAAAACCACTTTGAGTAGAATCGATAATAGAAGGGAGGATAGGCTTTAATCTATTTGCCATAGCTTTAGAAAATATTTTGTAGACTGTATTGCACAAGCTAATTGGCAAAAAATAGCTGAACAAGGCCACATAATCCTTTTTTGGAATGAGAGCAAGGAAATTTGCATTCAAGTCCTTAGGGAAGATCCTCATGCTCTGGGAATGACGAACAACGTCACAAACATCCACCCCACATATATGCCAAAACTTCTAGAAGAAAATAGGTGGGAAACCATCTGGGCCAGGGGCCTTAAGAGGGCCCATAGAATTTACTGCTTCCTGGATTTCTTCATCAGATAAGAGATCAAAGAGAACAACATTCATCTCATCCGAGACCAGGCAAGGAATTACCTCCAACATTTTAATTTCAGCGTCTCTATCATGAATCGACGGTGAACATAAGAGAGAACTAAAGAAGTCCACAACCACTTCCCTTATCTCCATTGGATCTGAGGTGCGTAATCCATCAGATTTGTCAATTTCTCTAATCCTGTTCCGATCCCTACGACGTAAAGTAGAAGAATGGAAAAAATGAGAGTTGTGATCTCCTTCTTTCAGCCAGAGCTCTCTGGATTTCTATTTCCAGAATAATTCTTCTTCAGCTTGGATGTTATGAAGGGCACAAAGAGTAGCTTTTTCTTTAGCAAGAAGATCATCCGAATACCCTTGGGAGTCAATATGTGTTTCAATAGAAGATAGAAGAGATTTCAAACGTTCTTTTTCCCTAAAAATATTTCCAAAGGAGAATTTATTCCAAAGCTTGAGGTGCACTCTGAGCTTCTTCAACTTATTCAATAGCTTGAACATCCCAACTCCTAGAATAGGTTCCTACCACCAATCAAAAACTTTGGACTCAAAATCCGGGTGGGAGCACCACATAACTTCAAATCTGAATGGCTAGGGAAGAAACGGAAGCCCCTCATGAATTTCTATCCACACCTAATTATTAACAACTATATATTAGGTTTATTTTCTTAAATAAAACCAAATATTATCAAACATTTTATCAGCACAGGCGTAAAATCTCTTTCAAAAGCAAAACAAAGTGAATATTGATTGAAGAGGTTAGCCTTCAAACTCGCTCAAGCATCCACACCTAATCAAGACCCATAGGAGAGGTAAAGGTCAGGCCTGCTACATGAAGATGAAAATAGATATGATCTGAAGGCCCACTCATATTTCATCAGGATGCTAGAATATGACTGAGGTGAATTTACTAAGGCATGAAGTTGCTAGAACAATAATACTCAAGTGAAGCATTCAAAAATGTAAGATGAGTCCTAGTATCATAATATGAACTTCATCCTAAATAAACTATCTCTCAAATACACCGAAAGGTCTACACTTGATCAAAATCTTGGGATGGTTCCAATTCTTTTTTGAATAGTTGAAAGCTAACAAGAGTGAATAATGAAAATTATCAAGCCAAGGGTATGCCAAAATATTTGTAGCAAGGCCAAAACTCGATAAAATATTGAGGATCTATCATGTTTTTGGAGGAATGAAATGGCGAAGTATGAATAATCCTAGAAAAATTGCACCTGATCGAAACTTGGTGATGTCCCAAACATCCACCTAGGGTCTGATTAATCCAGAGGCAAGATGAAGGTCAAAATTCTAGAGAGTGCCAAAGGATTCACACTTGGTTAGAACTTGATGAATCGTTGAAAACCTAGTGTGCATAGGAGAAAAAAAATAGGCTAAGTGCTCAAGGAACCATAATAATTATACCTGATTGGAACCTGCTAAGATTTTAAATATCTAGCATGAATTAATGTAAAGAGAATAGATTCATCCAAGAGGTGGAGTTACTGAAACATCGATATATGACCGAAATCCATTAGAGCAATGAAGGGGTATCCCATAGGTGCACAAATATCCAACAATAACTCTCATGGAAGAGAAAAGAGCTCCTTATCCCATGATGCTTATTGTGTAGAATTCCATGTTAGAGAATCTCAATGAGACAAGTCATCATCTAGATAATAGTGTAGTGGATTTGAAAATATTAGTAGGTATCAATGGATGAGATACAAGTAGTAGGTTGGACATGACTAGCGATGACACATATCTTGACCATGTCGACCAACCATGTTTTGGTAGTTGGGGTAGCCATACTTTCGAGTAGGCTAGTAGATTATCTGACATAATAGTCATCTACCTCTAAGAAAATCATGATTTGATAACTTTAGCATTATAAAAAGTCCATAAACACTAAGATGTAAAAGAAAAATAGGTTAGCTCTTCGGATTTTACAATTCATATATAATGAGAAGAATTTTACACATAAATACAAAGGAATTATTATTTGGCTTCTATTTTATTTCATTTGTAGAACATGTATGTATGATGACTACTTATTTATAATTTAGGCCTATTGGATGCTCATGGGACTTACTCTAAATTCTGAATTTGTGCTCATGTTAATTTATTGGTTATGGAATTTGTAGTTTTGATTAGATACATAACATTGTGACTAACTATTTTGTGAGTGGTAACTAAAAAGTTTAGTCTATTAGATGATTTCTTGGTTTGATTATGCAATATCTAAATATTCATGTCTTGATATGGCTCAATCTAAACTATTATAATTTATGGATTTCATTTATTTTGCTTCTTTTAGCACCCTTTTCCCTCCACATTTAGGAATAGTTAGTTGGGAATTCAAAGGAACCGACCTCCTCTAAAGATTAACCACTACAATTTTCATAGCTCCCTGGTCATTCAATGTTGGTCAAGGTCTGTGGGTGCACAAACCTTTCCATTAGATAGATTCTTTGACCAACAATTTTTGGCACACCTAGTGGGACCCTAGGGTCCCATAGTTGGATAATATAAGGATGAATGATATCTTTTATTATCAAATTTTATTAAAATATCCTGGAAACTCTGCTCGAATCCAAAAATCTATATTTTATGAACATTTACATTTGAAACATAAACAAATCTTGGTGAAACTCTATTTTGTTCATAATTTCTATCACTTGGAAAGTCCTCTATATGATGAACCATAAAATCAGTTACCTTTGAAGGTTAGATAAAGCTTGGTGATTCTCTACATTCAGTTCATTTTATGACTCTATTGTAGATTGCACCTGATTCTTATTATCAATTCCTTTTAAATTTTCTTGAAATACCCCAAAGTAGTGGAGCAACCTTGACTTGATAATAAGAATAAGTATGCTCATCCAACCGTATTCCATCCTAAGAAGAGAATCTAAAATTTTTGAAGCATCAACTCCATCACTGCGTCAATGGTTCAATAATTTTATTGTCATTGGAATGATGCAGGTCCCCTCAATATTCCATACCTGTAGAAAATATCCAATGCTGCTCTAAAGACATTACCCATCTTTGATGGTGCAAAGAAGACTACATACGAACACTATCAGGAGGTAGCCTCTTTGGGTACTATCCATAACATTGCATTAGAGAATGTAATGATTTTAATACTCATTATATCTCTAAAATGGAAGGGATTATTGTGGTATAAGTCCCTAGATTAGGGAAGTATACACTCATGGGATGATTTGGCAGGGGTAGTCATTGATGCTTTTGATGATATTGGAGATCATTTTCTTTTGCTTACTCAGTTTGAGTTTATCAAAAAAGCTCCTCAAGAGAGCATAGTTGACTTCAATATCTGATTCAAAAGAACATGGAGAAGAATCCCCTAGGAATTACAACCATATCCTACATAGGCGTATGTTTACTATATCTAAGATTTTCATCCTAATCTAAGCATCCTCATTCAGCAATCCAAATAAAGGAGGTTCACTTACCTATTTCAGGAACCTACACAAGATGAAAATCTATTGATTATGGCTAGAAAAATCCCACCTATAAATGTAGCACAACCTAAACCTCCACCCATAGGCTTCATGACATTCCCACAAGTAACTCAACTTGGCCCATTGTGCTATCTTGAAAAATGATTCATCTATTTTTTCTTTTAAAATTCAATAACAAGTATAACAACAACTAAAGGTAAAGATACAGGAAATGACTAAGGAAGTTGAAGAAATGAAGATGCAACTTGCACCGTCTGAATTAAGTACTCCAAAGATACTGGACTATGGAGAGTCAGGTGGGTAATATCAGTTTTTACAAACTAGAGAAATAGAGGAAGGATCCCAAGAGGACATGGATTGTAATCATATCTACAGAAAGGAAATTAAAGTGGGAATAAGGCAATAGGTTAGGTATTCATCACTTTATGAGACATATGCCCGATACTTGCAACCCAATGGTTGTTAGTTAGTGCCTCTTATAGAAACTATGATAGCCCTAACTTCCAAGGAGAAGCAAAAATAGTGTATTAGTGCAGACATTATGAAGACAAGAAATATTGAATGCCTCATTGGGAACCATGCATAGTTTACAATAAGCAAAAGAGTGAATGAAGATATCCTAAATTATAAGAGAATTGAGGCTTATAAAAGTTTATACTTCTCGAGTATTGATACCAAGCAAAGAACATAAAGGGTTGATCGATTTCACAATCTATTTAAAAATGCTCTTGCTATACCTGAGAAAGATATATTGGTATTCGACAAGGTCAATATAATGGATATATCCATTCAAAATTTATTAGAGATCAGGGAAGCACCCAAAATAGGCTCACCTCTAAATATCATAGAAAACCATAATCCCCCATTTTATCTTTTCATTCTCATATAAAATTATATGTTGCACAACTTTGTGATGGATACAAAGGCTCAACTCTCAATTATGCCATTTGAGGCCTGTAAAAGTTTGAGATTGATTCTAGAAATGGATGAACTTAAGCCTAAATTTATATCTTTTAAGGGAGTTAGATTAAATAAAGTGGAAGTCTTTTGTAATATCCTCATCATGATATGTGGTCATCTAGATCTAATGGTGATTCAGAATATAATGATAGTGGATATACCTCCACTATTCGATATGTGTCTAGCCAAGCATACCTTGACACAAATTAAAGGATGCATAAGTCAAGGAACAAACATGATAACCATTACATGGGCCAAAAAAATCATCAAAATATTAAGTCAGGGGGTGCAGCCTTTTGTATTAAATATTTCAAAGGGTTGAGGGTAGATATCACATGGGAGGATGTACCTGATATAAGCTTAGAAATAGATGACCTATCAGGCCCAAGGAAAAAACTAGGTTGTAAATTCGTTAACACAACTCTACACAAATTTTTGTGTTTTAGGAATGGCAGTTCAGATAGAAGCTACCATTCATGTAATTTGTGCTATGGCATCTCAGTTCAAATAGATGCTATATCATATGGATGTAAAAAGTGTCTTAGTAAATGGTGATCTCCAAGAAAAAGAGTATATGACTCAGCTAGAAGGATTTGTGGTTTAATACCAAGAGCAAAAATTTTACAAATTAGTTAAATCCTTGTATGGGTTAAAACAAGATCCATGAGCTTGGTACATAAAAATTTAAAATCACCTATTACAGTGTGGTTTCAAGAGAAGACCTTTGGATTCTAATCTCTATATCAAGAAAAATGGTTCTAAAATAGTGATTTTAGTACTCTATGTTGATGATTTCATTATCACTGGAAGTTTAGAGAAATTAATAGATGCAGTGAAACATGACTTGAAAAAGTCATTTGAGATGACAGATCTAGGACTTCTTCATTACTGTCTTGATTTAGAAGTGTAATAGAAAAATAATCATATCAGAGTGACACATAAGAAATATTCCAAGACATTAATTAAGAAATATTGCATGACTGGTTGTAAGCCTAAAGAAACTCCAATAGAAATAGGGCTACAGTTATTGCAATATAATACTTCTCCATAGGTAGATGGTACTCTCTATTGCTAGTTGATTTGGAGTCTCATATATCTGACCAATACCAGGCCAAACATTAGTTTTATTGTGAGTTATATTTCAAGGTTCATGCAGGAACCTAAGGTTAGTCATTGGAAATCAGCAAAATGAGTTCATTATCTTCGTGGTAGTACAAAATATGGTCTGGAATACAAGAAGAATGACAACTTCTTCTTACAAGGTTACACGAACTCTTATTATGTCAGGTCAATTGATGATAGGAAATAAAATTTTGTATATATTTTTCATCTTGGATTTGGTCTTGTATCTTGGCATAGTAAAAAGTAGCAAGTGGTTGTTTTATCATATATAGAGGTAGAATATCATGCAATACGTGGAGTAGTCTACGAGGTGATATGGTTATGTCACATTATTTCAAGTATGGGTCTTCCCAAGAAACTTCCAATCCACTTGTTTTGTGACAACCAGGGTGTTTTTAAGCTCGTAAAGAATCCAGTGTTTCATGAATACACTAAACACATTAACACTCAATGTTATTTTATTCAATATGAAGTTCCAAAATACAATATACAACTGCATTACATTTCCACCGATGAACAGGTTGTGGAAATTTTCACTAAGGCACTTGCATGTGTCAAATTTGAGTTGTTTGAAAACACTCTTTGTATTTCTAAATAATGTAATAAGATAGGGATGTTAGTGTAGGATTATTACATTATATATCATGCTTAATTACATTTGTTTATAAGTGCATATATGCATTTACAAGGTGGTTAGGGCTTCTCTAAGTGGTTAGGGAAGTTGGGGAACTATAAGTTCATTCTAGAATGTATTATATATGGCTTCATATTTTCAATACAAACTAATTCTCCTATTTCCTATACATTTACTACTACAATTGGAGTTATGACCTCTATTTAAATTTACTAATTTTGAGTGCCATTGGCAATATACTTTAAAGTTTTCCTAGCTCTTTTCATAACTAATGAAGATCTCCCCACCTTGGTTTCACTTCCTAGGTTAGCATTCTTTCTTGAATATCATGTCTTCCTCATTGAAGGTGTTTCCTCTATATTGCCTACTTGTGCAACTTTACCCTTGGGATGAAGTGCTTCATCTATCGAAATATTCTTCTTGCCTGAGATATGGATCTCAAAGGCTAACTCTATTTCACGCTCATAACTCTAAGCCAAAATCAACTCATATCCTAAAAGGTATTCCACCTTACTAGCTTGTTGAATCCCCAAGGGCTCTCTTATCTAATGTAGTTTCTTATACTCCAAAAGATTCAAACCATCAATATCCATTGATTCCTCTCTAGAATCATATATGTCTTCTATACCTTGATCTTGATTACCTTCCACTAGGTTCTCCTTTCCTTGCACAACCCATATATCCTTTTTTGGTCATCCCTCCTAAGTATTAATCTCTAAAAATAGATGGTAATCCATTAGCTTTGCCTTGATAGGTACCTCCTTGGTATTTGCATGTACTTATAGCTCTTTAGATTTATTCTTATGGGTATCGCAACCATAGCTCTCCCCTTTCTCTATTTGGGGTTTCTTTGACTTTTGGAATTGATATTTCGATTGGGGATGATAAGCCTTATTTTTTTAATGTTTATATAGTCTCTCACTTCAGTGCAGTATTTTCCCACATGGAAAAACTTATTGCATATGGATCATGAAGTAGGAGGATTTTGATATTCAATCTTTTGGTCCCATGACATCAAATATGATATTAGCCTAATACAAGATATAAATATTAACATTCACATAAAATCTCATGTGAATCAACCTAGTTCCTACTTTGGTAGCATAATCCACCACTATGTGGGATCCAATGGCTCTAGGAATTTTATCCCAAAAATCAAATGGCAAACCTAAAAGCCTTACCCAATGGGGGTCGTACAAGAATTCTTTGAATAAGTTGAATGAGATGTCTCATTTCTTAAATGCTATACCTCTTCTACCATAAAAACATGGCCCCTTAAACATAAGGTACATAAAATCCTTAATATTATGGAAATAAAACCACACAAATCTATTTTGCATGACCACAACCTCAACAAAGTTTTTGGGTTTTCATTTTTCAACCAATCCACATGGTTTACCCTTAATGGCTTTCTTTAAGCAATATTATTTATTTATGAAAAAAGTAGTTTACGTTAGGCATCTATAAGGATGAAATCTCCCATTCAACGTGATTTTAATTAAATGGAAAAACCATCCATTCAACATGACTTCAAATAATATTGCATAGGACACACCACTAATCTGGGCTACCAATGATAAATGTAAAAATTATAAATATTCTTAATTATCATGAGGTTTTCTTTGAAATTGATCCATATTTGAGCATGAATACAATTGAATAGTCCAAAAATACAAAGTTTTATTTGATAAACCCACCAAACGTAGATTGATTCTTTTATAATTAATTAATTTTACAATAAAAAACTGATTACCCTTTCCATATTTGTGGATATCAAGTAAGGCTATCAGCTCTAAGAAGTTTAAAAGTACTTGTACTTCTTTCGAAAGGACCCAATTATTTTGTGGTCAATTTGCATTTATAAGTATAAGAATGGCATTTCTTAAGATTTTAGAAGTGCCCAGGGGGTTTCCATAGGCCTTGGAATTTTGTTCTTCAATTTCCTCATCTATATTTTCTATAATTTGAGAGAAAATAACAACAGATCAAAATTTCCACCAGGGCCATGCCCATTACCAATCCTTGGAAATATCCATATTTTGGAAAGCCTTCCTCATAGAAATCTCACAAATATGGAAAATAAATATGGTAGCATTATGTTTCTCCATTTGGGATATATCCCATTTATCCCAACAGTTGTGTCCTCTACGACCATGGCCAAAGAGTTCCTCAAAACTCATGATATCATCTTTGCAAATAGACCCAATGGTGCAATTGGAAAACTCATATGCTATGACCATAGATACATGCCATTTTCCACCTACAAAAGGTACTGGATGCAAATGATAGAGTTGTGCATAGTGGAGTTATTGATATCCAAAATAATTGACTCTTTCAAATTCATGAGAGAGGGAGAGGTCTCCGTCATGATTTGCTCCATATGGAAGGAAAGTGAATGAGGATCACGTTGCATAGATCTGGGTAAGATAATTTCTTCCATAATGATAAATATAGTTTACAAAATGTTCATGAGCAGAACATACTCCCACCATGAATTGAGTGGAGACCACAGTTTTAAAATAATGATAGATGAGTTGGTCATTGTCGTTGGTGCTTTTACTATTGGAGACTTCATTCCTTGGCTCTAGTGGCTCGATTTGCAAGGCTATGATGCCAAATGAAAAAGGTTCATCGAGTATTTGATAAATCCATTGAGAAAGTAATTGATGATCACATGAGTAGGAGAAGAAAGTTGAGTGCAGAAAATGGAGATCAAGGAGGTCACCTAAAATATTTCATAAATGTATTGTTTGACATGGAAGAGGTTGAAATGGAGGGTACAAACATGAAAATCATAAGGTTCCACATTAAAGGTTTCATCCTGGCAAGTTATTTGAGTGAGAATTTTTAGCTTATATTTTTTAAATAGAGTAAAATCCTAATATACTTTTATTTCACCATAGAATCTACTCTTGTCTACCCTGAAACTTATAAATATAAATTTGAAATAAATATGGTGTTTGCGTAGGATATACTGAATGTTAGAATGAAAACATCATCCACAAAAATAACATGGGTGATGAGCAATCTATTGAGGAATACTCAATCACTATCATGAGGACGGGAAGAATTGACATTTGTGGTGGGGAGGCATCACACTATAAAGGAGAGTGATATCACAAGTTGTGAACACTTGCGATGCATTGCAAGGGTACATGTACCCTTGTTATGTTGATCAACACCTTTTGAAACCAAATTGATATTTTTATTAATAATAAAGTGACAGAAACACAACAACAAGATATCAATTAAATGCTTAACAAAGAACAAATATGGAATTATGTGGAGATAAATCAATCACCTTTTAATGAGGGTTGGTCCTCACCACTAGGAGGGCTCAATCCTCTACAAATGTAAGTGATAAAATTTGATATAAAATTATAATCCAAATACTATAAATATTATCATATAAATATCAAATAAATACTTGTTTGGAAACATATCCGATGGCTATGTTTGGAATGTAACATGACTCCCCTGCTCGAAAAGATTTATCCTCAAATCTGGAAATGTTTGGAAAATAATTTCAGGTTCCCATGTAGCATATTCTTTATGTAGATCCTACCATTTGATTAAAAATTATTGGATGTGATGAAATCTCAGCATACATGTTATGCTTTGTAAAATTTCTTTAGGTTGGAGATATATACGTCCTTCTTCATCGAGTATTGGTAATTCTGACTGATATTGTAATTTCTAGATGATCACCTTCTTGAGACAGGAAATATGGAATACTAGATGTATACGAGATGATGGGGGAAGCTCTAGCTGATATGCCGCTTCTCCAATGCAATGCACAATTTTGTAAGGGTCATAAAATTTTGGAGATAATTTTTGACTGGTCTTGATCTTCAATGACAATTGTTTGTAGGGTTACAAATGCAAGAACACCATATCACCTATATTAAATTGTCTTTCTGAATGGTGTGAGTCTTTTTGCTACTTCATACGACTTTGTGCTTAGACCAAGATATCTTTGAGAATGTGGAGCATTGACTGTCGATGTTGGAACCAATCATCTACTTGGGCCACTTTGGAAGAACCTGTTACATAATTTTCTATTATTGGTGGTTTAATTCCATACAATGCTTCAAATGGAGATATCTTAATGGAATAGTGGTATGAAGTGTTGTACCACCATTCTTTTGAGAAAATCCAATGACTCCATTGATATTGCTTATCCTGAACAAAACATCTTAGATAGGTGCTCAAACATTTGTTAACCACCTCAGTTTGGCCATCTATTTGTGGATGGTATGCAGAGGATATATTTAATTTAGTACCATGAAGACAAAATAATTCTTTCCAAAAATTGCTCGTAAATATGGGATCATGATCACTTACAATATTTTTGGTATTCCATGCAATTTGAAAATTGATTCCATAAATACCTTAGCCACTTTTCTTGCTGAAAATGGATGTTGTAAAGCTTGGAAGTGAGCATATTTGGAGAGGTGATCCACGACCACAAAAATTACTATTTTTCCTTCTGATTTAGGAAGACATTCAATAAAATCCATTGAAATATGTTCCCATTGATGATCTGGAATAGGTAATGGTTGAAGCAATCCTGGTGATTTGACTATTTTTCCCTTACTGTGTTGGCATACTTCGCATTCAGCCACCCATTGTTTAACCTCTGCTTTTAATTCTTTCCAACAAAATGATTGTTTTATCCGCATATAGATTTTCAAAAAAATTGAATTTCCTGATGATGGAGAAGCATGTGATTCATCTAGAATATTTTATTTGATTGCAAAATTGTGTGGAATATAAATGCAATTCTTTCTTCTTAACACCTTGTCATCATAGGAGAAAATAGGATACTTGGATGAACCCAACAACAATTCCTAAACTATTTATGTAGTTTCTGTATTGGACAACCATTCTTATTGTAGCTGAGATACCCATTAGGAACAAGGACCTGAAATAGCATTAATAACCACTTCATCGTGATATTTTCATGATAATGCGTCAAATGCCATGTTTTATTTCCCTTTCTTATACTTGATAACAAAATCATATCCCAAAAAAAAATTTAACGACTTGTTTTGTTTCGGATAAGAAAATCATTGTTCGAGAAAGCGCTTGAGACTACTATGATTTATTTTAATAATGAAATGACTATTGATTAATTAGTGTCTCCATTTCTCCACAACATGTAGAATATCCAAAATTTCTTTCTCATATGTGGATCTTACCATTTTTTTTCCCGAAAGTTGTTTACTTCCAAATACCAAAGGATGACCTTCCTGTATTAATACTGCCCCAATATCCATTCTTGAAGCATCACATTCGATCACAAATGGCTTGTGAAAAATTAGAGTTGCCAATACTTGAGTAGTACACATTGCTTATTTGAGTGCCTCAAAATCTTAGGTGGCTAAAAAAATGAAAAGCATCCTTTTTGGTAAGAGCTGTGAGAGGAGCTACAATTTTTCCATAGTAATGATTAAAATTGTGATAGTAATGGGTGAGACCCAAAAATATCAAAGTTTCTTGATAGTTTTAGGTAAGGACCAATCCTAAATTACCTTTATATTATTGGAATCTTCTTAAAAACCTTTCTGAAAAACTATATGATCCAAGTACTCAACTTCTTGAACACAAAAAGAGCATTTAGAGCATTTTACAAACAATTTTTCCTTGCGTAGTATATGAAGAACCCTTCCCACATGTATCAGATGATCATTCCATGATTTATTATATGTGATTATGTCATCAAAAAATACTAGGACAAATTTATGAAATAATGCACAAAACACATGGTTCATGAGACTTTGGAATGTGGATGAGGCATTAGTGAGGCCAAAAGGCATGACCAAGAATTCATAGTGACCTTCATGAGTATGAAATGTTGTTTTGAGGATATCCTCTTCCCTAAATCTAATTTGGTGAAATCCAGAATTTAAATCCAATTTTGTAAAATATTTTGCACCATGTAGTTCATCTAGTAAATCATCAACGACAGGTATAAGGAAATTTTCCTTGATGGTGATTTTATTAAGGGGATGAAAATATAGACACATATGCGAAGAATTGTATTTACGATGGGCCATAACTACTTGTGAATAATAGGAACATGTGTTGTGATGGATGACTCCATGTTCTAATAGTTCTTGGACAATTTTATCAATTTCTATTTTTGAGGTTGGGGATATCTATAAGGATGGCCATTAGGAGGAATACTACATGGAACAAGGTGTATGGCATGGTCCTGGGATCTTTTGGGAGGTAGTCCCTTAGGTTCTTGGAAGACATCATCATAGTTAGCCACAATGTTTTGCAGATCTTCTTATTGAATTTATGGCATAGCTTGTGCTTACCATTCCATACAATTAATTTGAGCAAAGAATTTGTAACTTCCTTTTCTTAATATTTTCTCCATTCTATGAGAAATTAATATCCTTTATTGAGGTGCTGGAATTCCTTGGAGGTGAATGGTCTTTATATTTTCTTTCCATTCCACAAAATGCTATCTGTAATTAAAACTAACCGTGTCCAATTGTTCTAACCATTCAACTCCCAAAATGACTTATGAATTCCCCAAATTCATAACAAAGAGAGGCCCATGACAGGTATAATCTACTATTTGTAATGAAATTGGATATGTTCTAGCAATACATTGAGTATTTTCTCCATTTGTAATTATAACTTGAAACTTATCTTTATTGGAGGAGTTAATGTATAAGTTTAATGTTGTGGCTATTTTTGTAACAATAAAATTATGAGTACCTTTTGAATCGATTAACACATTTACCTTATTTTATCGAATAAATCCTTATACCTTGATTTTATGGTGAGATGATAGTACCATAATAGCATGTACTAAAATTGCCATAGTGTCCTCTTCAACTACCACTTTCTCTTGTTAAATTTGCTCTTCTGTTATGGGAGAGTTAGGTAAATTGATATCCACTATTTCTTCATCATCTTATTTGTTAGCATATTCTATTTGAAAGTTTTATCGTGGTACGCATGCTTGTTCTTTTGGATGGTTATTATGATATTTATAGTAGAAATATCTTGATGATTGATCATTTTTGTGAAAAGAGGTACTGTGGTATTGATGTCGACCATAGGAATCACATCGTATAGATGTTCCAAATTGCACCTTCTTCTCAGCCAACTTGGTAATCCTTATACAAGTATCTAAAGAGGATGGATCTTGTAGGTCAAATTAAACTTGAATATTATCTTTCAACCCATTTCTAAAAGTAGATACCACCACATTGGATGGTAAGTTTCTTGCGTAGGAGAGAAGACTAGTGAATTATGAAATATACTCCCTTACAAATCCTAATTTTTTAAGTGATAACAACTGAACCATGTAAGAATATGAGGATCCTTCATTAAATATTTTAAGGAAAAGTGTGGTGAAATCATCCCAGTATATGGTATTTATAGTATCACATTTTAGCCATGCAAACCATTGATAAGCTTTAGTATCGAGTTTGGAGGAAGCAAAAGCAACTTTTTCTAAATCAGGAATTCGGTATAAGTATAAAATACCTTCCATTTTAGCTAACCAACCATGTGAATCAAGACCCTCAAACGTGGGCATATCAATGCATGTAAAATTGACACCATTAGGACCTCTTGGTTATTGGTAAACTTCATCTCTATCTTGACACCATTAGGAATTGATTTTGGAAGCCTCTAATAGGACCTCTTTGTTGTTCATAAACTTCCTTGCTATCTAGATTCTCATTATTCCTCCGTCTATTGAACCAATTTTGAGTACTACCATTATGACCTATTTTTTGTTCATAAAATTCTTCTACATCCCGATCCTCATTGTTATAGTGTCTATGGAAGTGATTTGGGATAGGAGGGGTTGGTTGGCTTTGTTTTTCCATTAATTGTGTCGACAATGTGGTTAATTTGTTCATGTTGCCTACTAATTTTTGCATGGTCGGGGTGTTGGTATTGGGTTTTCTTATTTCCTCATGTGTGAGCTTCCCATGGGAAGAAGTAGGAGAAGGATTGGAAGTCATGGTGTTAAGCAGTGGATGATCGGGATCAAAACTATTAATGTTTAAAGGGAAAGTGAAATGTGTACCTTTGTTACATGGAGGTCTTCTTTGTGACTTTAAGAATATTTATTTTGAATTCTCCAAGATTTTTAATTGATCGTTTGGTCCTTTGGTCCACCTTCCACTCATGCACTTGTCAATAAGTCCCTATTAATAAATTTTACCTTTGATTTCGACAAAAAAATTGGTGAATTTGGGAAAAAATTATTTGGTTTTTCGCTCCAACTGTCGCTCCAACTGCGATGCAAAATTTGATTGGTTTTTAGTGGCTAGTTTCTTCCCACGATGATGACTACTTTCCAATGGTTTCTTCTACCACTTTAGTGTACCCCTGATACTCATGTGATGACTGCTTTCCAACATGACTTAATATACGTTAGACTTGATATGTGCTACCCAAGACCACTCGATACTTCAAATTTAATGATAGAACCCAAATGATATGATGACATGATATTATGCTAACCGTGCACAACTAAACGTGATATGAGGGATGCAATGAATACCAATTGACCATGAAGATATATCGAACACAATTGTATGACTATATGTGACACCCAATGCTATTGGTGGGACACATGGGACAAACAATAGCTAAGATGATGGGACCCATAAGAGGATGATATCTAAGATAGATACGATAATGGACCCCACGAGATAAGGACATGTGAGATAAATGATAGTAGGGATGATGGGACCCATGAGATGATGACAACTGAGATAGCTACAACAATAGACCCCACGAGAGAGGACACATGATACAAGTGAAGGGTTATGTGCACGCATGAAGAACTAACAACCGTGTGACCTAAGTCACACCTCACTATTTGTGATACCCCCATTATACACTAATTTTTTACCCATACAGAGTATGTGGGATAATTGCCCCCATTGAATAATAAATAAAAAATAATTTACACTAGTACCTTAGGTTATAACCAATAACACAATTTTTCTTGTGTTTCGATTGGCTAGCAGCTTTACATCTATAGAATATTGTGTTTGCTTTGGTCTCTCGATGATTTCAATCGATGGTTTAGGTGTTTGAATGCTAGTTTGAATTCTCTTTGCCACCTACTACTTCCTATCCGGTAGTGCGACCACTGTAGTGGAGACCTGCCTGTTATTATTTTTGTAATGCCTATAAGACACTTATTTTTGAACCGATGTTGCATATCTCCAAAGCCAGCTGCACACTTTCTGATTTAATTTTGTACACTGATTTGGTTATCTCCGATGCTTGATATTTTGAAGTTCTAATTTCATGCTACTCTAGTTATTGCATCGGTTTATTGTTTGCTACAATTACTCTAGTGGTTGCACAGTTTGAAGATGGACAAAAGACCTTACCCTACCCGCTCACTTGAATATTGATATCACTTGCAAGGGTATAGGTACCCTTATTATGTCGATCAACACCTTTCAAATTTGAATTGATATTTTTATTAATAATAATTTGGCAGAAACACAAAAATAAGATATTAATCGAATGCTTAACAAATAACAAATATTGAATTATGCAGAGATAAGAAATTTATAATTAAATCAATCACCTCTTAAGGAGGGTTGGTCCTCGCTACTAGGAGGGCTCAATCCTCTACAAATTTAAGTGATAAAATTTGATGTAAAATTATAATCCAACTACCATAAATATTATCATATAAATATCAAATAAATCCTTGTTTGGAAACATAGCCTATGGCTATGTTTGGAACGTAACATGCATAGTGAAGAAATTTTTTTGCCTACATTCACCATTTTTGTTTCTTCTTCCCCACAAGTCGATGGAAGGTTGTGAAATATTCGAGATAAATGGAGTTACGCATAGTAGATGGGTGACATAGAACTTTCGAATATCAAAGGGGTGACGAAGGACTTTTGGACATCAAAGGGCGACAAAGGATTTTCGGACATCAAATGGGTGATAGAGGATTTTTGAAAATCAAAGGAGCGACGAAGGATTTTCTAACATCAAAGGGGCGACAGAGGATAAAACAAATAATTATTTACCATAGTCAATTTCACCCCTTCAAGTAATTTTACCCCTTTACTAATGATTTCATGGGTTAAAACCAAAAAACATCGACCGTAATCTATTTCAGGCACCAAGGTGATTTCATCCATCTGAAAATGCTTTTCAGGGCAAAAATATTTTTTGCCTACCTTTCAAATGATTTTGGTCAAGTCTTTTTTGGAGCTGTTTGCCCAAAAATATTTTTTCGAAGCTTCTCTATGTGAAATGATGAACACTCTAAATTTTTTCTACAGAGAAAAAAAACTTAAGAGGGCGATAGAGAAAGAGAAAATAGACACAAATCTGTCCTTGCTTTGCTAAAAAAAATCAAAACATAAACAATGCTCACAAGTGTATAACATATATATCATATCTTAATCAAAAGCAAAATGACTGCTATCACTATTTTACAGAGGAACCATTTACAGTAGATAACAAGTGTTTCTCATAGAAAATTCTCCAGACACATCCACAACTAAATCTCCTTAGTTGTAGAACTAACCAAGAGAACAAAAATATTTTGCTTCTAATTTTCACTTCTCTATATTCGCTTCTACTTCACCAATGCTCCTCTGATTTTCACTACATTGCTCTACTCTCTACATAATTCTTCTAAAAGACAACACTACCTTATATAGCTGAGAAAAATAGAGGATAAGGCTTATCTTTTGACATACCTTTAATGCAAAACTAGGATTTTTGACCAATCGTCAAACAAATGCAATTATTGGCATTAACTACACATGTTGAAAATTTACGGTGATTGGATGTCAAAGATTTGTGATAGGATTTTGGTGATAATATCTGTCAGATATATTTTCAAGCATCAAATCTTGTTTAATTTTCTAACATCTTTCTTTAAACCAAATTTCATAAAAAATTTGACACCAAGCATTTCCTGTAGCCTATTAAAGTCCTCCTCCTTCAAAGGTTTTGTGAAAATATCTGCTACTTGCTCTTTTGACCTACAAAACAGTAACTCAATTTTGTTAGCTTTCACCAACTCTTTGATGAAATGGTAACGGATATCGATATGCTTCATCTTTCCTTGCAACACTAGATCCTTCGATAGTATTATGGCATAATTGTTGTTACATAAAATAGTTGTTGCTCTTTTCTATGGATGACTCATCTCACCCAAAATTCTCCTTAGACAAACTTCCTGGCATGTAAATGAAGTGGCGATAAAATACTCTACCTCATTAGTGGACAATGTAACTATCATTTGCTTCTTTGGGGACCATGAAACTACTCCCAATCCAAGATGGAAAGCATAGCCAAAATTTATCTTCTAATCATCTGTAATACTAGCCCAGTTGCTATCTATGTAGCCTATTAGTTCAAGCTGGTATTTTATGGCATAGAAATTTCTATGGTTTTTTGTCCCATTGACATATTGTAGTATCATTTTCCTTGCAAGTGAGTTTTCTTCGGTGCTTCTATAAATCTACTAATCATATTCATTGAAAATATCAAGTCTGGTCTAGTTACTATCAAGTACATCAGACTTCTAACAAGTCATTTGTAAAATGTTGGATCAACATTGCTACCGCAATCATTTTTGCTCAACTTCAGGCTTGTTACAATTGGTGTAATGGTAGGTTTTTTGTCCTCCATATTAAACCTCTTCAGGACATCTTTTGCATACTTACCCTAATAAATGAAGATGCCATCCATAAATTTGTCAACTTCAATGCCAACAAAATATTTTATCAGGCCCAAGTTCGTCATTTTGAACTACTTCTTCATGGTTGTTTTGAATTTCTCAAACAACTTATTATTGTTACCAGTATAAATTAGATCATCTACATACAAGCAAATGATTATCATCTCCCCTTTTGCATTTTTCTTTAGGTACAAGGTATGCTCATATGGGCATTTGATAAACCCATTCTCCTAAAAGGAGACATCAATATGATTGTACAAAGCCCTAGGTGCTTGCTTCAATCCATATAGGCTTTCTTCAAATTTAGTACTTTTCCTTCTTGCCCTTCCAACTCATAGCAGGGTGGTTGGTTTATGTAGACCTCCTCTTCCAAAAATTCATTTAGGAAGGTAGACTTGAATTCCATCTAGTAAACACTCCAACCTTTATGGGCTGCCAATGCCAGAATCATTCTAACTGTGCCAAGTCTCGCTACAGGTTTGTACACCTCATGATAGTCACTCCCTAATTTTTGTTTGTAGCCTTTCACCACCAATCTAGACTTATGTTTGTCAACTTCTCATTGGGAATTAAACTTCATTTTATATACCCACTTGACTCTAATGGTCTTCTTACCTACTGGAAGATCCATCAACTACCATGTCTTATTCTTCTCTATGGCCTCTATCTCATCATCCATAGCTTGCACCCATTTTCGATTCTGAATTGCTTCTTCAAATGAAATTGGATCACACTCAAAAAATAAAGCAAAATCAGGATGTTCATTTTTTATTTGATTTTGGGTTACCTCATAAATGTCTTGCAAGCATCGTGTCTTTGTTGGTGTCCTTAAGTTGGAGATCCTTATTGTAAGTGGAGGTATTTGTGATGATGAGACAGTGCTGCTGCTAGCTCCAGTATTGCTGCTTGAAGCTACAGGCTAATTCACTTTTTCTTCTTCCTAGTCCTTGGGCTCAATAATTGCTAGTTCAGGCTAGCTAGTATTTGATTTCTAGTTTCAGGCTTCATCCTCCAGGAACTTCACATCTCAATTGATAATCAACTATGTCATCATAGGATTATATAGCCTATATGCATTTGAATATTCACTATACCCTATGAAGATGCATTTATATGCGTTATGTCTAGCTTATTTCTCTTCTCATCTAGAACATGTGCATATGCTATGCATCTGAAAACTCTTAAATGAGACACACTAGGATTCTGATTGCTCCAGGATTCTTAAGGAATCATGTCCTTCACATTCCTCATGAAAAACTAATTTATAAGATAAACTACACAACATATAGCTTCTACCCAAAACTTATGCGGCAAATTCTTTGCCTTCAACGTGCTTTGTGCCATCTCCATAATTGTTATGTTCTTCCTCTATGCAACACCATTATTTTGTGGTGTGTATCTAGCTGTGAGTTACCTATAAATTCCATTTTGTTTGCAGAAATTATGGAATTTATTGGAGATATACTCACCTCCTCCATCTGTCTTGAGAGTCTTCATGTAATAGTTGCTCTATTTCTCAACCAAAGCCTTGAACTCCTTTAATTTTTTGAAAGCCTCTGAATTTTGCTTGATGGGATAAACCCATGTCCTCTGACTAAAATCATCAATGAAATTTAGGAAATACTTGTAATTGGTAAATGTGTTGGTTTGCATTGGACTACAAATATTAGAATGCACTAGCTCCAATGGTTGTGAAGCTCTCCAAGATTATCCTATAGGGAATGCATCCCTATTTTTCTTTCCAACCAAAAAACCTTCACATAATTTATCAGGTTGCTCTATAAGGGGTAAAGCCTTCACCATATGCTTCTTTTGCAATAGGTTCAGACCACTGAAACTCAAGTGACTGAATTTGAGATGCCACAGTCATTTAGCATCTTTCACCATTGCATTGAATGACATCAAAAATTGATTCTAAATCTATAGGGGAAACATCTTGTTCTTTTTCATAGACATAGTTGCAATTTTCCCATGCCCTTTGTCTCTGATGGTACAAACTCTATCCTTGAATTGAACAGTGTGTCCCTTTTGCACAAGTTGTCAATCGCTCAGCAAAATGTGCTTCAATATAGGCACATAATATACATTGATGATCTGCTTTCTTTCACCTTTCCTAGTGTGGATAAGTATTTTTCGTTTTCCCATGATAGGTACCTTGCTATTGTTACCCATATTCACTTCAAACATGATTATTTCGTAAAATTGTGAGAACATCTCTCTATTCCCAGACATGTGGTTGCTACACCCACTATTGAGATACGAGATATTCTTCTAGCTCTCCTCCTCAATAATGCAAGTTAAAAGTACATTTCCATAGGTATCTCTACACTCTACATTTTCATTTTTATTTGTGTAATGGGCTTGATGTTTGTTATCCTTGGCCATCTTATTTCTACACTCAAAAATATAATAACTGAATTTCTTGTAATAATAACATTGGATCTTCGATTTGTCATACCTCTTATTAGATTCTCCTTGTTGGTTTCTTCCATTATCTCTTCATCCTACTTGATGGAAGTTGCAGTTGGTCTCTTCATCATTGGAATTTGACCTTCCTCCTCACTTGTTACCTTTTCCATGCTCGCCTCTACCTCTTCCTCCTTAAGAAGTGGAGGCTCCTTGGTGGGATTCTTGTCTACTACTATCTCAAAATGAGACCTGCATCTTTAACACTTGCTCCAATGAGGACTGAGATGACCGACTTAGCCTCTGTTTATGTATTTGTAGATAACCCATGAGATCATCCATGGAGAGGATTTTTAAATCTCTCTATTCTTTGATTTATATCACCACTGAGTCAAACCTTGCTAGTAGGCTCCTCAGTATCTTCTACATAATCCTATGGTTCTCCACATTCTCACCATTCATCCTCATCTGATTGATGATAACCACTGTCCACGTAAAGAAGTTTCTTGTGGACTCTGACTCACTCATTTGCAAGTTCTCGAAATCCCTTCTCAGCATATGAAACTACACCAAATTCACTTTATCAGTGCCCTGGATGGAGCTGGCCAATATTTTCCATGTTGTCTTCAATGTGGTTGCTACTACAATTCATAGGAATATTGTCTCCTTAATCACCTGCAGTATATAAAATAATACCTTTTGGTCCTTATTCCAATTCTCCTTTTAGAAAATCTGACTCCGCCTGGGAGAGAGTAGTCATGGTTGCTGCATATGTTGGCTCTACATAGCCATTTTAGACAAGGTCCCATAGCTCCTATGACCCGAATAAGATCTTCATCTGAATGCTCTAGTAATCATAATTTTTTCATTGAACCATGGGATCTACAATTATAAAGGGTTGCTACCGAATCTATTTCTTCTTATCATCCACAAGAGGGCTCTAGCTCTAATACCAACTTGAAATATTTGATATAAATGGAGTTTCGCATAGCGGATGGGCGATAGAGAACTTTCAGATATCAAAGCGGTGATGCAAGAATATTGAACATCAAAGGACGATGGAGGATTTTTGGACATCATAGGGGAAATAAAGGATTTTCGAACATCAAAGGGATGATGGAGGATTTTCGGTCATCAAAGGGGTTATGGAGGACAAAACAAATAACTATTGACCACAGTCAATTTTGCCCCTCTTCCAATGATTTCAGGGGTGAAAACCAAAAAACATAAACCACAATCGATTTTAGATGACAAGGTGATTTTTTCCATCCAAAAATGCTTTTCGAGACAAAAATATTTTTTGCTTACCTTGAAAATGATTTCGGACAAAAGTATTTTCCAGATTTGTTTGCCCAAAAATACTTTTTCAAATATTATCTACGTGAAATGACAGAGACTCTGGATTTTTTCTGAGAAGGTAAAATTAAGAGGACGATGGAGAAAGAGAACATGGACACAAATCTGTCCTTTCTTTTCTAAACAAAATTGGAACATACACAATGCTCACAAGTGTTTAACATATATATCATATATTAATCAAAAGTAAAATGACTGCTATCACAATTTTATAGAGGAACCATTTACAACGGATAACAATCCTTTCTCATAGGATACACTTCAAATACATCCAAAACTAAATCTCCTTAGTTGTAGAACTAACCAAGTAAACATAAAGCTACTGCTTTTTATTTTCACTTCTCCTCTGTCTTTGCTTCTGCTTTGCCAATGCTCCTTTGCTTTTCACTACATTGCGCTAATCTCTCTACATACTTCTTCTAAAATACAACACTACCTTATATAGCCGAGCAAAATAGAGGATAAGGCTTATCTTCTAGCATGCATTTAATGCAAAACTAGGGTTTCTAACCAATCGCCAAACAAATGCAACTGCTGGTATTAACTGTGCACACTAGAAATTTATGACAATCAGATGTCAAAGGTCTATGATTAGATTTTGGTGATTAGATATATCAGAGATATTTTTAGGCATCAAATCTGGTTTAATTTTCTAACAAGTTGCAAAGTGGGTGGATACTACATTCCTCCCAAGACAAGTTTGATTGTTAATGTGTGGGCAATAGTAAGGGATGGAAGTGTGTGGAAGGGTCCAAAGGAATTCAAGCCAGAGATATTTACTAGAAAATATATTGACGTGAGAGGTCAGGACTTATAATTGCTTCCCTTTGGTATAGGAAGGAGGGTGTACCCTAAAATTTGGATGGGACTTTATGCTATGGAGTTGGGTGTTGCTCAACATCTGCACTACTTTGACTAGAGTGTCGAGGGAGATGTGAGTATGGAGGAATCCTTTAAGCTTACGCTTCCTATAAAATTCCTACTGCTTGCTCATCCTAAATGGAAACTAACCATAGAGGATACAGTTGATAAATCTTAAAATAGCACGTTAGAGAATAGCCACTTGAGTAAATTAAACAGTAAGTACTCTTTGGGTAACTATATTTTAATGTAGTCATTTAACCTAGTTTCTGTATGTCTTTCCATATCCACATGAAGGGGATAAAATGATTTTAGCGTATTATAAATATTACACCATTTTATTTCTGAACAAAGGTCGATAGTTTTTGTTGTTTTATTGAAATATTATTGCCTTAGTCAATTTCTAATCGAATTACAATCAGTCTTTCATGGCAATGTTTGTGAGACACATTCAAAAAATTGGATATATAAAATGAATATGACAAAAGTCATACAATTTGAGTAGTGTATTTCTTTTTACACGTCAATGACGATGAAGAATTATATTTTGTACATTTTCAAGTTGTTTATGTTAATTTCTAATATAACACGTAAAGGTTCATATGAAACATGTAAACATATAGTGGTTTGAATTAGAATTTATTTTTTGAGAATTTAAGATATATTAGTAGGTAGTTTTTTTCTAAATTAAATAAATAATTTTAATAAGTATTATATAAAAATATATTTAATGTTTTAATCTATTAATATAAATTGTATATGAACATTTTAAAAGATTTCAAAAAATTTATGTTATAAAATATCAAAAGGAAAAAAATTATATTTCCATTTATTATATTATATGTTTTATAATTTAAATGTAATTTTTTTTAATGATATATTCTTTTTATAAGCTATAGAGATTCACCTTATAAGAAAAATAGTTAACATATTTATACAAAAGTATTATACATGTTTAGCATAAATTTTTATAAGTATATTCTATATTGTATATAACTTAAGATAAAGTCTTTTTAATTTCAAGGAAGTAATAACAATAAATATTAGCCTAAAAATTTGATGATCCTTCATCATTGTTTATTCACTACCACTTATGATCTCCATTATCAATATTAGTTAATCTTATATATATTGCTCACATTCTATAAAATTTTTATCTTTGCCATTAAGGTAATATTTTGTTTACTTTGACAAGTCTCAATGTTCATAGCCCTCAAAATAGTAATAATGCATTTGTCAAACTCCAATCCTCCATTATTTGAAGTTTGTTTAGAGAGTAAGGCCAAGTTCAAGAGAGAGAGATCCAAATTAAGGGAATCCTCCTACTAGTTTTCATTGTATCTCTCATATATTCATTCATCTTATCAATCATTGAACTAAAAGAGTTATTTTTTATTATCATATATTTCATTAGGATATTTATATTCCTTTTGCAAACATATTTTAATATAAGTATTTTTCATGCAATATAGTTAACAAACCTTTGATGAAATCATATCCTTTCCTTACCTTCTGAATATTTTTAAAATTAATATAGCTTTACATTGATAACCAACTCTAATTATATATTTATTCTTCTATTTTATGGAACATATCCCATAAATGAATGTTATGTTCACTCAGGTTCTCCTCATATTTATTCATTCTATATGACACTTCATTGAACACTAACATTTATATTTATATTTATATTTTGCTTCATCTTATACATTCCCTTATTAAAAACCATTTGTTAAAAGTGTTGCAAATTTTAGCAAGTTTTGTTGTCATTGATGTCAAGAGGTTTGATGTCTAGTTTTGTTGTCATTAAGGTCAAAATGTTGATTTCTCCAAAAGGCAAGGAAGTTGTTAAAAGGAAAAGGGTATAATATTTATTTTAAATATTATATCCCTAAAGAGGCTAAAAAGGTTGAAGACCCAAGAAAAGAGAAGTAGACTTAAAAAGAAATAATAATATTATAATATTTGGGCAAAAGGAAGAGGTGAAAAATAACAAGGTCCAAGGAATCATTAAAAATAAGATATCCTCGAAAAAATCCATTGAACAAGTTATAAAGGTTGGCAAAGGTTTAATTTATTTAAATTAAAATATTTTAACCTAAGGTTAAAATTTTAATTTAAATAATTAATTGCGCCAAAGTTCAAATTTTCAATTTGAATTTAAAATTGAATTCGAAGGATGGCTGACATGTTTTAATGCAAAGGAAAGAGTATTTAAGAAAATTATTTTTCATTTCCAAAGTCAAAGTTTTTGGTATACCTCAACGATAATTCGTGTGCTCTAGTTTTGAAGGGAGAAGACATTCATAAGTTGTTTAAAAAAAAGGATACAGAGTTGTGTTTAAATTTGATTGGCATGACAAAAATATTCCATAATACCAACTAGCATAAATGATGGTCAAAGGTGTGGCTAAGGTGTTCATGAAGTGAAGGTCATGGTTTTGAATCCCACGTCATTCCATTTTGCTAAAGGAGAAAAGAATTTTGGGTTTCGGTGATCCTCATGAGCAAGAAATATTGTATAGGACTGAGTATCCTTTGGTGTTCGTATAGGCATGTAGCCCAAGTGGAAGCCTAGCCTTGGGCTAAGGTTTTGTGGTGGTATAGGTCACAATTTCAAGTTTGGGTGTTGGTCATTGAGACATGCGCAATATTTTTTGTGATGTGGGCCAACAATTAAGGTATGCAATTTGATTTAAATTTGCCAAAGTTTGTTTGGAATGCAAAAATTGGTTTGAGGTCACGTGATATTAAAAAGAACATTTGTGAAGTTGTTTAGGGATTCACAAGGCTTGTTGATTAAATATTTTACTTTGGGTGCTTAGAAAATAAATAAAGTATTGGATATTATAAGGTGTAAGCAAGGAACTTTATTTTAATGTGTGTTGAATATTATTTTGATAATATTGGAGATTTTAAGGTGTGAGCAAGGAACTTTATTTTTGACATATGTTGAATCTTATTTTGAAAGTGAAGGAGTGATAAGGTGTATTTATGATTTGACATCTTATTCTATTTCTTGTATGGTGAAATAATTACTGACATAAATATTCTTGTGGAGATTTTGAGATAGGTTGTTGCTATCTAACCTAGAATTGGAAAAAGGATATGGTTGTGAGTAAAACAAGTTTTGAAAACATATCTCTATAAAATAAAATATGTATGGGTACATCATATTTCATTTGAAATGTTGGAATGAATGTTGTGAAATATAAGGTGGAGTGAAAATGATTAAATGATAAACATTGTTGGAAATGTATAAGCAAGTTTTGTGCATCTTATTGTTAAATGATTTGGAAACCTTTGAGATGTATTTTTGATAAAAACCTAGGGTGTTATTGTTAAATGAGTTTTGAGAAGTTTTGGGATAAAGAGAGAGAATCATTTGTGCTAAAAAATAAAAATAAATTAAGTACCTTTGAGATAAATTTTGAATGTTGGTTTGAGTGTGTTTATGATTGATAAAGTCTTGGTGAAGACTTGAGGATAGATTTTAGTTCGAAGTTTTGTAGAGTTGATCAAGCTTTGCATTAAGGCTGGAGGATAGATTTGAGGACAGATTTGAGGATATAGTTTGGTACATATTTATGAGCATATTTATGCTAGACCATAGACATAGTTAGAGTAGATTTTTTCTATACTGAAGATAGTGTTTAGTGCAAATTTGAGATAAATATTGAGCATAGTTGAGAGTAATCTTTAGAGGTGACAAATTCCTCCAGTGGATAGAGATCCATTTGCTAGGGCAGTGAGGATAGAGGTCTTCTGTGGAGAGAGATCCACAAGCTAGAGTAGTGGAGGTAGAAGTCTTCTAGAAGAGCACCAACAAAAGTAGAGGAGAAAGAGTTCTCCTGTGGATAGAGTTACATGAATCAGAGCAAGGGTATTGGTGTCTCCTTTGGACAAAGGTCCATAAACATTGTAATAGGTAATTTATTCACAAGAGAATTTTTTGAGAAAATTTTTAAGGAATATTTGCTCCGTGGAGTAGCCCACATTGGGTGAGCCACATTAAATCATGTCTCTCATGTGTGTGATGTTTTATGGAGTGCTTATTACTTTAATATTTATAATGATATCATATGGATTGAAAAGTAATTTTTTTTATCTTATACTATTCACCCCCCTCTCAGTATAAGCTCATGTTCTTCAATTTGTATCAAAGTGGGTCTATCCGTGAAAAGACTAATAACTTGGAGGAAGATCCAATAGGAATACAAATTATTTAAAAAAATTAAGAAGAGACAATGATCGACATAAAATAATAATTCTTTTATGTTCTCAGGAGCTTATAAAAGTTTAGAAAGAATAACTCAATTCTAAAGGATCAAATTCAAGAGGATGAAGAAGCAAATATGAAACTTCTACAAAATATTACATAACTCAAGATATAGGTGTATTAGGGAAAGAAAATTCAACTAAATATGATAGATCTAGTAAGGTCAAGAGAAGCAGAGTGTGAAATATTGGAATAAAAAATTGTCTCTCTAAGGAATGAAGTTGAAAATTCTAAGTTACGATGAGATATAAATTTAAGGAAATAGAAAGAGGAGTTAGGCTCTCAAGAAACAGAGACATCAAACATATATAATCTATGGATCATACTAATACTCTATAAGTAAAATTCATTAGGAAAGAAGAGGGTAAAGAAGATCCCTATCTCTTTACAAAATCTCTTCCATGGCTATTGCTTTTCATGTAAAAAATATGGTCATAGAGCTGCACATTGCACTGGTTATGTGAAAAATAATGTTGATAGAAATTTCAATTCTTTTGCACATCTTATGAATGATGATGTCATATGTTATAAATTCCATTATTCTGGGCACAACGCTAAATGGTGTAAATTGGTATTTCCTGAGTCAAATAAAAAGAATACAACTTCAACAATTAGGAAAGATAGAAAAAAGCACGAGAGAGTTAGATCAATGTTAGTACAAAAAACTCTTCATGTTCAAGATAAGAGAAAATAGTGGTTCCTTGATAGTGGTTGTTCTAGTCATATGATAGGAGACAAGAGTAAATTTCTTGTCCTCAAAGAAATTGATGAAGAATCAGTAAAATTTGGTGACAATGGATCAACACAAATTTGTGGAAAAGGAACTTTGAGTTTATATAATGGATAAACAAAGAAAAATAATGCATTGTATGTCAAGGGGTTGAGGCACAATATACTAAGTGTAATCCAACTTTGTGATCAAGGGCACACAATTACATTTCATCCAAATAGATGTGATATCAAAAATTCTAAAACTGGAAAGCTTATTGCAAATGCAAATAAAACTAGAAACAACCTCTATATGCTAAGTGAGATTAAAGGAGAAAAATATTTTCTATCAGAATAAGATGAGATTTTGTTGTGGCATAGAATATTGGGTCATTTGAACTTTGAAAACATAGTGAAAATAAGCAACAAGCAGGATTTTAGAGATTTACCCAAGCTAAAAAGGCCACAAAACATAATTTGTGGACAATGTCAGCATGGGAAGCAAACTAGAACAAGTTTCAAGTCAAAAGGATTTATGTCATATGAGCCATTAAAACTAGTGCACACTGACCTATGTGGTCCTACAAGGATAAAGAGTCTACAAGGTGAAAGTTACTTTATATTATTTATAGATGATTATTCCAAAATGATTTGGGTAGCCTTCTTGAAAGAAAAGTCAGAAGATCTTGAGAAGTTTAAAGATTTTAAAGAATTAGTGGAAAATAAAAAAGGTAGAAGGATTAAGGGTTTAAGATCATATAGAGGAGGAGAATTTACCTCAAATGAATTCATGGACTTTTTTGAACAACATGGGATAAAAATTTAATATTTCATAGCAAGAAATCCTCAACAAAATTTGGTAGTTGAAAGACTGTTAAAAATATAGCTAGAGCCATGTTAAATGAGTCTAAGATTTCAGATGGTTTTTGGAAAGAGGCAGTACATACAATAGTGTATATCATCAATAGAGATCAAGTAAGAGTAAATCATCACAAAAATCCATATGAGCTCTGGAAAGAAAAACTAGCTGAAAGCACAAGGATACAAAAAAAAAAAAAAGGAAAAGATAAGATGCGATGCAAACGAAACAAAAGATAACGCTAAATCCTATGAATTGAAAGTGCATGAAAGGAGAGAAGTATAAACGAATCAAAACCAAATAGAAATCCAATATGGAATACAACCCTTTTTATTAATATGCTTCAGAACTCAGTTACAATTTGCCTCCTCCCTTTTATGGGCTAGGAGCATTAAATGTGTTCTTGTCACATCAATGGATGCTATTCCTTCTTTCGCATGCCCACATGTAAAGTAGGCAGAAAAAACATCACCACCACTTACGTTTATGAGTCTTGACTCCTTATTTCTCGTCTAATTTTGAGACCCTATGTTCAAGGAAACAAAAAACTATCAGTAGTACCTGTAGATAAAATATAACATGCAATCCCCATGCCTTCAATTAGTACATGCAAAATATAAATGAAACGATAGATGAAATAGATCCAAATGAACTAAAAACTTGATAGGGGCATAAAAAAATCACCAGGAAGGCATTTCAAATGGAACAATCAGAAAATTTGCCACATATTTGTATTCACTATAGGGCAGGATGATTAGACCTGCAATAAAGAGTCAAAAAGTGCAGTCCCAAATGTCACATTCGGGAATCTCCAAATCACCTGTAAAGTTGGGGGTTAGCTGAAAGGGGGTATTTTGGGAAGACCCAGAAGGTCAGATTTTCCCAATTTGACCTCTATCACCGAGAATTTGATGATGCTACCTGCATGTTAGTAAAGGCGAGAAATGATAAAAATATGATAAAAAATGCTCCAAACGATGTGAAATTTGAATGACAACCTATCTAAGTAGCATAGAATCAGATGCAAGAATAATAGAAAGGAAATATTCTATATATTTCTAATCACTTCGGGGCGGGGCGATTAGAACTACAGTAGTGCGAGGGGCGCCCAGGGGCAGGACGCCCACCGTTTAGGGCCCGATTTCGGCACCAATCCACTTGGGATGGGCCCAAAACCTCTTATGGGGTGTTGTAAGCAAATTTGGTAGTATTTTGTGGCAAAATATAAGGTTTTGGTTCTATATTTGCCCTTCTTCAAGGATGTGAAAGGCACAAATCAAATAAGATGTGTGGATGTAAAATGATAGCACTTCATTGCTCAAAATGCTCCTTCTCTGTATATCTTGTGGTGAGAAAACTCACCAATTTATAGACTTGGAGGTCTCTTGTGATTGAGCATGCAGAGGCACCACTTGGCAATCATGCCTTCCAAATGGGAGAGAAGATTCCTCCCTAATTAGGGGCTCCATGACTGACCCTGTAACTGCCTCTAACACTCAAAAATGCTCACTCACACTCCTATGTGGTGAAGGAAGAGTTAAGTGGTGGATCTGAGCTACCATTTTTCAAGATTTGACTTTTTGCCCATAAAACCTGCTATTCACCCCACCCTAGAGCGAATACTGCTAATCATCCTTGGGTGGGGCAAATAGAAGTTGGTAATCTTCCCTAGGTGGAACGAGTATGAAGTAGAGTGCCTGAAGGTGCCAAATTGACTTATGACCTTCCAAAACTACTATGAGAGTGGTTAGGACAATTGTTTAACCTCTAAGGTCTACCCTGGGGGCTGTGTGTGTCAATCCGATCAGTGTTTGCAGTCACGTAATCAGATTGGTGTTGTTTTGATGTCTACATATGCCCCTTTTTGGGATGTGTTGTGCATGGCACAGTGCTGAGCAAAAATAGATAACCAAAGCACTAATTATTAGGGTTTCTTAGTAACCTAACCAAATTTTGATACCCCAAGTATGGAAAGGGGCATGCATTCTTTAATCCTTGCTTTTGACATGCGAAGGAACTTACTTCAAGTGTTAACCTTTTTTGATGAGGTGTTACTTGATCTTGGTCATTGATCAGTCATAAATAGGCAAAGGGCACAACGTTTTGTCTGTGGGAACCTTGAGTTCATGATTCACGAATGCCAAGTGTTTGATCATCTTGTGATTATTGCTTGTTTGCTGCCCCAAGCAGGGGCGTGATTGTCTTTGTCAATAATTCTTTGAATGCATGCCATTTCAATGATTGGGTGTGTATTTGTTGATTGGTGACTAAGTGTGACTACCCCCTCAAGTGACGAATCAATGAGGGAATGACCTACATGATAAAATTGATGAGTCACTTGACCCAAGATGACTTGTGTAAGGGTGCCTTCAGAGGTTTATCTTTGAATGTGTACGCATTTCCTAAACATTCTGAACTATTTTTGGTGGGTTTGAACCCTTTTTGTGATGCATTTTGGAGCTTGAAATTGTCAAAAATTCATCCTCCCATGGAGCAGTCCAGCTATGATAGCATTTTTAAGGAGTAGGATAGGTACAATATGGGACTCCAACGTCTGTTTTGGATTCCAAGAATGTCAAGCGCAAGGCGCTTTTGTTTGGCAATGTTATTGCTAGTTTTGGTTGGGTTTTGACCCTGTTGGTTTCACCGTTTTGGGATGAAATACTCTACAATCCGTCCTCTCATGGAGTGGTCCAACTATGGTAGCCTTCTTAGGGAGTAGGATAGTGAGGATTTGTGACCCCGACATTGGTTTTGCATGCCCGAAATTTTGAGTGCCAAAGCACTCTTATTGGACAATTTTATTGCTATTTTTTGTGCATTTTTTTGTTGTTTTTTTTTTTTCTTGATCTATAATCGTCCCTAGGTGGGGCGAAAACTAGGTTGGTAATCATCATAGGGTGGGATGAGCACTAACCAAACTGCTCATCCCAGGGTGGAATTATTATAGGCCAAAAATCCTATTTAAGGGCCAAAACTAGGGTTTGGGCTCATTTGCATTCAATTTTTTTGGCAATTTGGAGCTATGAGGAGGAGGTCAATTCTGCAAAGTGAAGCACTACCAAAATTTGTCTAGACATCATGAGTGCATGGACCGGGTCATCAAGTGGCAGAGCCGATGCGAGACCAGTGAGTGCACCTCCTCGTTTAATTAGCTAGCAATTATTTGTAAATTGTTTGATTTTACAATTTAAAATCTCAATTTGTTTTTCTTTTGTAGTTTGTTTCGTGATTTTAAAAATGAAACCCAAGTTTAAATTTATTTTGAAAAGACGTAATTAATTTCTAAAAAAAAATTCTGTTTTAAACTAAGGTAAACCCTAGGTAAAAAGAAAAATTTGTTGTTTTTTGATGTTTTTGTTAAATTAAAACCCTAGGATAAACGTAAAACCCTAGCTTAGAGTTTTAGGTTAATTTTATTAGTTTTAAAACTTAGCTGAAAATCCTAGGTTTTAAAAAACAACTGTCATTTTAATTTTGTTTTGTTTGTATATTTTTGTCAGTTTAGACTAGGATTATAAACCCTAGGTTAACTTTGTTTTCATTTTATGCTGTAATAAAATTTTGTTTTTGTCAGGTAGACTAGGATAAACAACCCTAGGTTAACTGTTGTTTATATATTCTTTTGGTTTGTTTTTGTAGTTATTTGTCAGTGTAGACTAAGGGTAAACCCTAGGTTAACTAAAAAAATTGTTTTTGTTTGTTTGGTTTTTTTTGTTTTTATTTTTTAGTTTAAACGTAGAGTTAAAACCCTAGGTACTGGCAACTATTTTTGACTGTTTGTGTGTTTTTAATTTATCAGTTTGAATTAGAGTGAAAGACCCTAGGAACTAAAAAATTGTTTTTGAATTTTTTTGAATTGTGTTTATCAGTTTAAATGTAGAGTTAGAAACCCTAGGTACTGACAAACTATTTTTGATTTTTTTGAATGTTTTGAATTTGTTGTTGTTTTAGTTATCAGTTTAAACGTAGAATTAAAAACCCTAGGTACTGACAACTATTTTTTTTAATTGTTTTGAATTTTGTTGTTTGTTATTTGTCTATTTTTAGCTATACATTATTTTATGTATTTTTGTATATTCATGTTATTGTTGTACATTTTATCATGTTTTTTTAATGTTTTTGTCTTGTTTTCTTTGTATTTTGTGAAGAGCCGATACCGTGTGCCTATAATTTTCTTAGAAGCATGGGAGGCGCTGAATTTGGGTGACTGGGAATGGCTTGATGCCCTTGGTATCAAGCATGTGACTCGGCTGGAGCCTATGGTTAGGGATCGGGCCTATATGATGGCCCTGATAAACTTGTGGGATCCTCAAACCAACACTTTCCATATCCCAATAGGGGAGATGATAGTGACCTTGGAGGACATCTATTGGATTCTTGAATTTTGATAGACGGATTGTCGATCAGGACGACATCGCGGGATCAGCAGACAACAGTGTTGACACGTTGTTTTGGGAATGGGGAGGATATGGGTGTGGATAGCCCAGTGGAGAGGGCAGAGGGTGACTGCCAGATTGGTGGAATTCTTGTACGGTGGTGGCTAGAGAGGGGTGTGTTGGGAGCGAGGCACGCAATACTATGGGCCTCATTTCCAACATGCTGCTACCTGACTCTTCAGGTGTGAGGTTCCCATGGAATCTATTAGAGGTGGTCTTTTGACTGGTGGATTATCTGATGCATGAGCCCTTGATTATGAGATGGGGTCAGACACTATTGGAACAACTCTACGATGAGCTGTATGAGATCTGCTGCAAGAGGAAAAAGGGTATTGGGTGTAGCTACTTGTTGTAGTGTTGGGCTTGGCAACACATAGCTATGGAGAGGCCGATGGGGCTGCCATGGATGACTCGGGTGGAGATGGTAGATAGAGAGATCGGGTACAGGTCATTGTGGCAATGATCTGAGGAGTAGGGACAGAGTCAGCGATGGGCAGGTTTCGTAGTGCACTATGCCGATGCCTTCACTCAACTTGGTCTAATGGAGGTGTTCTGGTGCTCATACCAGGACTGTCCATCTTGGCCTAAGGTTGGAGAGTGGCTCCGATGGGTTCATATGGGGAGGTGGCTGATTGGGTGATACGGGACTGAGTAGGAGTTCTTCCCATATGGTAGGGTGACACAATAATTTGGGGTGCACCAAGGGTTTCTTGGTGAGCCCGTGATCTATCAGTGTCAAGGAGACGAGAGGAATCTGGTCTGGCCATTCATTACACCTTTGGGTGACGATTCAGATATAGTGATCAACATCCCATATGTGGATGACATCAGGGCTACTGTGGAGTATGACCAGTGGTGGACTTTACGATGGTGGCGAGGCAAGGGGACTCTAGGGGGTGCCAAGATGGTAGTAGAATATGGTGAGGATGCAGAGGCATCAAGAGAAGGCTGGGGGTTGCATTGAAGGATGCAGACATGGTAGATGTGGACAACTTTAGGGATGATTTTGGGGCTCCAAAGCAACCAGATATGTAGGACATCCTGGAGCAGTGGGAGCCAGAGCAGGCTACCATTCTGGAGATGTCGATGTCGTGGGAAGTCTTAGAGGATACAAAAGTAGGTTTGTGCACTGAGATAGCATGATTGGAGGGGCTACTCTAGAAATGGGATGAGGAGCTCGAGGATGCACTACATGAGAGGGATCTCCTGTGGACACAACTGGTGGAGAGGGAGAATGCATTTGTAGTGTACCACCAGTGGGATGGGGATATAGATGCTGCATGGGAGATGGATCTCCTGCAGACACAGCTAGTGGAGAGGGAGAAGGCATTGGTGCAGTGTGATGAGAACTTGGTGATAATTCTTCAATGGGAGATGGACTTGGTTTGGCATTGGTTTGAGCTAGAGGTGGAGATTATCCAACTTTATGGGTGGATCCTTGTGGTTAGTGGAGGTGGATCATTGCATCGCATGATATGGAGTGATACTAAGCAATCAGTATCCTCTTAGCGCAGGCGATTGGATGAGGGAGGCACTAGTAGGCATGATGTAGGGGCTAGCAGTAGCCACCCTGAGGGGTCCCATAGGACCCACACCATGAGGGGTAGTTCCTGTCACACTTCTCCTACATGATCCTGGTGGCTGACCCCTCAACCACCAACAATCACCGTTGAGATGGCCAATACAGTCCTGGGGGAGTATTTGGTGTGGAAAATTGTAGCAATGCCCGCACTTGAGTCCATGCAGGACATGGGGAGACCTTGTCTCCCCATTGGCACTATTATTCCTCTAAAATACCCGCAAAACCAAAAAAAAATTGTGTATGGGGGCCTTGATCATGGTATTGAACCTTACATGCAAGAGGACAAAGATGAAGAGCCTTTTACTGAAGACGTCAATTATTTGTCCAACCTATATTTCACTTTGAGATATCTTGGCCAATGCAATTGGCATGGATATGGGTTAGGCATATATGAGCAAAGAGTGTGCATTATCTACCAACCAGGGTATCAGATGCCATATGAAAAATTAGGGGTAAGCTTCAACCATCCTCTACCCTTGGACATCTTGGTAGAAAATATTCAAGGCCTAGGGATAGGCAACAAGGTGGGATTGGAATTAGATCCATATGCCAACCCTAACACAACATATACAATGGGGGATTATCTACCATTATTGAAAACCAACCTAGTTGACCTCAACAACCCTTTCCCTTCGCTCGAGAGAGGACAAAGTTTGAGAACTCACCTATAAGAGAGGTATAGACAAGTTCAAGAAGGATCTTTTGAAGATGAGTCAGAATATGAGGTAGCACCATGGGAACACTTCGAATCAGATAGCAATAACTCACAAGTGACCCCCATGGATGGCTACCAAGAAAGATCTTGGTAATGTTCCCTTTGGATTCTCCAATCAAACAAGTGCAACATCAAGAAAATCAGGCCCCCTTGTAGAGAGAGGAACAACTCCAATGGGACTGGATCAATTTGCTTGAGAAAGACAAGCCTCTAATATTGCAAATAGTTGTTGGAACCAACGAAGGCCTTTGGATCTCCGATAGTGATTATGAAGATGAAACTGAGATGGCATATCTCAATCACATGTGGGAGATGCAGCAACAATACATCTTAGATATTGATGACATATTTGAACAACTACACATAAGGCCAGGGCATGAGTGGTACCTAAACCCAGCACAGTGGGACAAAGTATTGAATCTGCCACTTTGGGCATACGGATAACACCTTTCACCCAGAGACCCTATAGCGATATCAGTTTCGATGGCAGGCCCTATCTTCCTATCTGCACATAGGGTCGATCCATTCGTGCCAATACCTCCAAAGCCATATCCGGAGCATAAAGAACATCCAAAATGTCCAAGTCACCACACCCATGGTAATGGAGATCAAAACAATTATATCTAGACATAGATGCCATAGACTGGGATCACGTCAATTCACCACCATCCCCATTAGAGTACTGGCCTTTCGATGAAATGCTTCATTTCACCCCAGGGCCAACTCAAGATATCTTCCATGCTGAAGAGGAACCCGAGGTTCCTAACAAAGATCTTAACTCGGAAAATGATATCCACTTGATCCCAACTCCACACTAGTTGGAGGATGGATCCCACATGTCGATCGAGGAGACAACTAATGTAGACATTGGCTCTGATCTAGTGAATCCATAGATTATCAAGCTGGGGGTAAGTCTATCGCCCGAAGAGCAAGCCGACTACATTGACATTCTCAAAGAGAAGAAGGAGGTTTTTGCATGGTCCTACAAAGATATGTTGGGGCTAGATCCATAGGTAGTCATGTATAATCTAATGCTTGATCCAATAGTCAAGCCAATTAAGAAAAAACTACGTAAGATGCACCTAACAATGGCCTTAATGGTTAAATATGAATTACAAAAGTTGTTGGATGCACAGTTTGTCATCTGCGTGGATTACCCACCATGGATTTCCAACATGATGCCCATCAAAAAACCTAATGGGAGGATTCACATATGCACTAATTTTTGAGATCTAAACAAAGTGAGTCCTAAGGATGATTTCCCCTTGCCAAGCATCGATGCATTGGTAGACACTACAACAGGCCATGAAATGCTTTACCTCATGGATAGTTTCTCGGGATACAATCAGATTCATATCAATCCTGAGAAGCAACTAAAAATGGCATTCACAATGCCTTGGGGGACATTTTTCTATAAGGTCATGCCCTTTGGCCTTAAAAATTCTAGCACCACCTACCAACCTACCATGACATACATCTTCCATGATCACATGCATAAAACTTTGGAATATTACATGGATGATTTGTTAGCCAAATCTCTTTTATGCCTGGATCATCTCGATGACTTAAGCAAGATCCTCGATCGTCTCGTGGAACATAAAGTCAGATTGAATCCCAAGAAGTGTGTATTTGGCATCACATCTAGAAAACTCTTGGGTTTTATAGTCTCAAAATGAGGCATCTAGGTGGACCCAAACAAAGTCAAGGCAATCCTTGAAATGTTCCCCCAACTACCATCAAGCAGCTTAGAAGCCTGTAAGGAAAGGTCACGTCAATCAAGCACTTCATAGCATAGCTATCTGACAAGTGCCGACCCATGAATAAATTCACATTTCATTGGGATGATGAGTGCCAGTTAGCCTTTGATGACATCAAACAATACTTGGCTTCGTCACCAGTATTGGCACCACCTAGACCAGGAGTGTCGTTCTACTTATACATCTTAGCTACTGAGGTGGCACTGGGCACAATGCTAGCCTAGAAAAGTGAACTACACAAAGAGCAGGCTACTTGCTATCTTAGCCACACCCTGGTCAGTTATGAACTTAACTATGCATACGTTGAGAAGCTCTCCTTGGCAATGGTGTTTGCTACCAAAAATCTATGCCATTACATGCTAAGCAACAAGATGTATGTTTTGTCTAAGGAGAATCCATTATGGTACATGATGAGTCATACTTGTCATAGTAGCTGCATAGAAAAATGGATCATGTTGTTGACAGAGTTTGACATAGAGTTTATTGGACATAAATCCATAAAAGGTCAAGTCATATCCGATCAACTAGTAGAGGCTCCACTCGAATACAATCAGCCTCTGATCATAGAACTACCAGATAATGGGATCTTCCATGTCTTAGAATCGCCATATTTTGATGATCCTGAGTCACAGGATGACATAACCCTATTTTTTGATGGTTCTAAATGTGAGCAAGGGGGTGGCACAAAAATTTTATTCTTCACATCACAAGGGGTAAGATCCAAAGGCCTTCATTGGTTCCAACAACTATTTGTGACATTAGAGGATCGTCTTGCACGTGCAAATTGATCCGACCCCATTGGGGTTGTTTCGCTCTCTATGGGGGGGCCTAATTTTCTTGATGTGGCACTTGTTCTATTGGAGCATCCAAAGGGAACATTGCCAAGAGTCTTTCTTGGTATTCATCCATGGGGGTCACTTGTGAGTGATTGCTATCTGATTCGAAGGGGTCCCATGGTGCTACCTCATATTCTGACTCGTCTTCAGAAGATCCTTCCTGACCTTGTCTATACATCTCTTGTAGGTGATTTTTTGAACTTTATCCTCTCTCGAGTGAAGGAAAAGGGTTGTTGAGGTCAACAAGGTTGGTTGTCAACAATGGTAGATAATCCCCTAGTGTATATGTTGTGTTAGGGTTGGCATATGGATCTAATGCCAATCCCCCCTTGTTGCCTATCCCTAGGCCTTGCATGTTTTCTACCAAGATGTCCAAGGGTAGAGGATGGTTGAACCCTACCCCTGATTCATTGTATGGCATCTGATACCTTGGTTGGCAGAGAACGTGCACTCCTTGCTCATATCTGCCTAACCCATATCCATGCCAATTGCATTGGCCAAGGTATCTCAAAGCAAATTTTGGGTTGGATAAATAGTTGACATCTTCAGTAAAAGACTCTTCATCTTCGTCCTCTTGCATGTGTGGTTCAATACCATGGTCAAGGCCCCCATACACAAACTTTGTATGATTCGACGGGTAGCCGAGAGGAACAATGGTACCAATGGGGAGGCGAGGTCTCCCCATCTCCTACATGGACTCCAGTGTGGGTGTTGCTACAATATTTCGCACCAGATACTATCCTAGGACCGTATTGGCAATTTCAATGGTGATTTTTGGCGATTGAGGGGGAGGGAATGGAAGTTCTTCCTAAGTGCACTCCATGTCGGGTGAACTAGGAGCCTTGACTTCCATTATGCTAGGCATCTCCTCAGTAGAGATGGTTGAGACTGATGGCGGTGTCTCTTCCAGGGGTTTCTTCCCTTTGTCCTTCGATGTGGCCACCGTATGTGGCATTGTTGGTGAAGGACAAGATGATGAAGACAGACCCGACTGGGGTTTTGATGGACTTGTTAACGGGGATGCCTATGGAATCAGACCCTGTTTAGATGGATTCAACTAAAAATCCAAATGCGTTGATGGAAGGGTCAATTGCGGCATCAGTTGTACTGCATTGCAATACTTGAAGGGTTCCAAGTCCATCGAGACTACATGCACCTACCCTTCAAAAGTATACTTTAAGCATTTATGAGCTATCGAAGGGACACACTTCATGTCCCTGATCCATGGCTGAGCCAGCAAGATGTTATAGGCCATCTCACCCTCCAAGATGTGGCACAATGTAGGTATATTATTTTGTCCCACTTGGATGGGTAGGACAATTGTGCCAACTGTAGATCATATTGCATCATTGAATGCTAGTAGTTTATAGGTGGACACTATGTGAGATACGAGCAACTTTAGGTGCTTCAAGGCCACTATCATAATGATATTACTAGATGAGCTAGTGTCCACCAATACCCTCTTGTATGGAATCCTGTTGATCCACGCGATGATGTGCAGGGGTGGATCCATCATGTCACCAGCAACTAATTTCAATTCATGCTCTCAAAAGGTGATTACTGGCTTAGTGCATCGTTTGACATGTCCCACAAAGTTTTTAAAGGAGTTTGCTTCGTGGGACTACAACTTGATGGATTTTAGTATCTCCATTAGAGCCTCTCGATGCGGCGTTGATTTTTGTATGAGCTCATAGACGAAGAACCTAGTCGATGTCGTCTTCAAAATTTGGGTGAGTTTGGTCCGAATCATGGCCATTGTTCTAGGTGGAGGAGGTTTTACAAGGTGCTATTGTGGTTGTGATATTGTTGGAACCTCTCTTGTAGCTATCACGGGGGCAGTTGTGCTCAGGTACCTCTTATTTCGAGCCACTATACTAATCATCCCTACATACCCCTGCATGGGGCAGTTTTATGTGACCTCATTGACTTGTAGGGTCTTTGCCTATGCATCATGGGCAAGCAAGGGGTCTTTAAAGACCTCCACTTGTTGATTACTTAGTGCCATAGGATTATCCACTACTAATTTCTTTTTATCTATTAAGTCTTGCACCAAACCTTTAAACTTCCAACATGCATTAAGGTCATGTCCCTTCTATCTGTGGAAACTGCAGTACAAGTCTTCCCTATAGCCCTTAGGTTTTGGCGCATTCAGGTCTATAGGTTGAATCTCGGGCAGGTTGATCAAGTTTGCCATTGACAAGCAGTAAAACAGGGAGTCTCTAGACTTTGTGTAAGGTGTGAATTGTCGCCTAGGGCGACGTTGCTGATTTTGTTCTTGCCTCTAATTTTCTTGGTCATAACTATTAAGAGGCATTGCCTAATAGTTAGCCTTTTGGGGCTATGTTGCTTGTGCAGGCTTAGGGATGTTTATAGCAACCTGATTGACCATAGCAATTTTCTATTGTGTGGTCCCTATTTTAGTGTTCTTAGACCATTCTTTCTTCTTTGGCTTGGCTATCTCGCCATCCTAAATATTGATCTCCTCAATGATTCTGGCTTGCACCAGAGATTCATATAAAGTGGCATATTTTTGCAGCTATAATAGAACAGATATTGATCTCAAATAGCTCTTTTAGAACATTTGGTTGAGGTCTAACATAGGAGGGAGGTAGGGCAGCTTTGAAAGGCAAAGTCCTCCATCATTTCCCATAGGCCGCCATGTTTTCTTCCTCATACTGCTTGAGGCTGGCTAGGTATCTTAGTGATGCCTTCTTCTTGGTGTTGAAGGCAAAGCATTCGAGGAACGCATCCACTAGCTGATCTAAGTTACTAATGTTGTGCTTTGGAAATTTAGTGAACCAATCTAAGGTAGGGCCTGCGAACGTGGTTATAAATATTATTAGTAGCAAAGCATCATTGTCCTGAATGCCAAAGCATTGGCTCAAGAATCTAGTCACATGCTCTTGGGCATCTTCCTCACCTCTAAAGATTGCCAACTGAGGCAGTTTAAAGTGTTCAGGGTAAGGGGGTGTCGCCACTGACGGATGCATAGGATGACTGTGGAGTTGGCATAAAGTGGGCTTTTGGGGCCCATAAGTCTTGGTCTCCATAGACTCCAAGAGCTCTAGCAGTGCTTTATATGCATCAAAATATTTAATTTCTTCCTCCTTAGTTTGCTCCCATTGTGGGTTGTGGGAAACTTGAGGCCTATGGAGGGGTGGTCAGATAGTAGGCCCTCCACCTTGGTAGGGCATTTCGGCCCACTCTTATTATTGCTCATAATCCTCATAGGATTCTTGAGGAGTTTTTGGATGAGACCTATAACCATGGGTGGGTCCCCATGGGGGCTGCCCATAGTTGTTCTTGGGAGTGGCCTCCCACTTAGGTCTAGGAGGTCTCGGAGGTAGTACTTGGTAATGTCACGAGGACCTATCTCGCACCAAGGGGTTGTGTCTCTCATATGGTTTTGCTCTTTGGGTGTGAGGGGTTGGAACCCTCTCAAGTTCCATGTTATGGAGCATCTCATCTGTTTGGCACCAAATGTGCTCTTTTCTAAGGCGATACAGATTCTCTAGTTGTTGTTGGTCTTGCTCAAGCTACATGATTTGCGCTTGGCGAGAAACATGTCTGGTGACTACCAAGTCAATTTGTTCTACCATCTTGAGTCTAGGAGGCCTAGATGCCTCTCCTATACATTTATCTTGATTGTGATGATCTGAGATCTCTATAGGTTGCTTCCCTCTGTTGAGGTTTGTGGCATTCATTCGAGGCTTTGGCCTTAGTAGATGATTCTGGTAGATAGCAGGTGCAGAGTTGCATTGCTACCGCACTATGTATTACTCTTGAGGAATGTAATGGTCTTCCTCGTGCTCCCTTTTGTATATGTGAAAGGGGCGGGCAGAGTTGGCTCACCCTGTTTTGAGAGCCTCATGCTCTGGATTTTGCCTATTATTTCTAATAGTGATGGGGGATAAAGGAGGGATGACATAATCATGTGGCCTCTCGTCATGGACCCTATGTTGTTCTAGCACTTCATCACACGGTGGCCACTCATACCGAGCTTCTAAGGGAGCCTTCTCATTTATATTGAGTGCCACATGTAAGGATTCCTCCTGAAATGGTCTATGTTGGATGGGAGTGTCCTCAAATGGGTGCCTCTATAGTCCCATTATGAAATGGCACGATGTGGACTCTCTTGTGGGTCGGGCCAACAAGGTGGTATGACCAAGTCCTTGGGGCTATAGCAGAGGTGACTTGTGCCTCTTTGTACACTCTCTACAGCTCCTACCCGTGATTGGGCTTGGCTACGTGTGTACACCATGGTGGTGTTTTCCTACAATATGCATAGATTTTTATTTCTTTTTATAATTTTTATGCTATGTTAAATAGAAAATATCACACACACACACACAAAGCAATGATTATATTGTTTAAAGATCAAAGGTGTGCCCTAAACTTGGTTTAGTGTGTTTTGATTTTTGTTTTTAAAGCTTTTGTAAATAATGTTTAAATGCAATATGATGGCTCTTATGACTCCCATAAATGGTCGCCCCTTCGATATACCATTGCCAGGCTGATATACCAACCTCTCTATATACTCGCCCTTACGCGAGGGAAACTATTGGTACATGAGAGCAGATGGTACATGGAACATAGGTGGTACAGAAGGGGAATCACCCTATTTTTGACACCTACCATAGAAGACGTATCCTCATGCACTGGGAATCACCCCAGCTACATTTGGTCAGCTTTCGTTAGGATTTACATCTAGCAAAAGTATCGATCAAGGTTATGGATGCAAAAATTTAAGCCAAGGTGGTGATGAAATCCATCGTTGGTCTTGATCAAGGGCTGGGGTTTTATGACCAGCTCCTTGGTGTTTTAAATTGCCATGTGATGTGTGGGATTCTTTTTATTTTGCATAAAATAAAGTAAACATGTAGTAAAAATTTCCCTAAGCAAGCAAGTAACCAGAAAATAGAAAACTAAAAGCAGAAAATGACAAAAGGTGTTTAGGACCCCTACCTCTTCTCTGCTGCTCCTCTAATTTTGAGACCCTATGTTCAAGGAAATAGGAAACAATCAGTAGTACCTGTAGATAAAATATAACATGCAATCCCCATGCCTTCAATTAGTACATGCAAAATATAAATGAAACGATAGCTGAAATAGATCCAAATGAACTAAAAACTTGATAGGGGCATAAAAACACCACCAAGAAGGCACTGCAAATGGAACAATCAAAAAATTCACAACAAATTCATATTCACTCTGGGGCAGGATGATTAGACCTACAACAAAGTGTCAAAAAGCATAGTCCCAAATGTCACATCCGGGAAGCTCCAAATCACCTGCAAAGTTGGGGGTTGGCTAAAAGGGGGTATTTTGGGAATACCCAGAAGGTCAAATTTTCCCAATTTGGCCTCTATCACCAAGAATTTTATGATGCTACCTGCATGTTAGTAAAGGCGGTAAATGATAAAAACATGATCAAAATTGATCCAAACGATGTGAAATTTAAATGACAACCTATCTAAGTAGCATAGAATCAGATGCAAGAATAATATAAAGGAAATTGCTGTATATTCCTAATCACTCCAGGATGGGGCGATTAGAACTGCAGTAGTGCGAGGGGCGCTCGGGAGCAGGACGCCCACCGTTTAGGGCCCAATTTTGGCACCAATCCACTTGTGGGGTGTTGGAAAATTTGGTAGGATTTTGTGGCCAAATGTCAGGTTTTGGTTTTGGATTTGCCCTTCTAATAATCACCCAATGACCTCTTCTCCAAAAGAGATCAAGGATGCGAAAGGCACAAATCAAAGAAGATGTGTGGATGTAAAATGATAGCACTTCGTTGCTCAAAATGCTCCTTCTCTGTATATCTTATGGTGAGAAAACTCACCAATTTATAGACCTGGAGGTCTCTTGTGATTGAGCATGCAAAGGCACCACTTGGCAATTATGCCTTCCAAATGGGAGAGAAGATTCCTCCCTGATTAGGGGCTCCATGGCTGCCTCTGTAACTACCTCTAATGCTCAAAAATGCTCACTCGTACTCCTATGTAGTGAAGGAAGAGTTAAGTGGCAGATCTAAGTTGCCATTTGTTAAGATTTGAATTTTTACCTGTCAAACCTACTATTTGCCCCACCTTGGAGCGAATACTGCTAATCGTCCCTATGTGGGGTGGATAGAAGTTTGTAATCATCCCTGGGTGGAACGAGTATGAAGCAGAGTGCCTGAAGGTGCCAAATTGACTTTTGACCTTCCAAAACTACTATGAGAGTGGTTAGGACCACTGTTTAACCTCTGAGGGCTACCCTAGGGGCTGTGTGTGTCATTGCGATCAATTTTTGCAGTCACATAATCGGATTGGTGCTATTTTGGTGTCTACACTAGCCATAGTAAAATATTTTAAAACTTTTTGGAAGCAAATGTTACATAAGATGAGAAGAGAAAATTTTGAGTAAGTTTGACTCAAGATGTGATGAAGGCATTTTTCTTGGCTATTCCACTAAGATAAAATCCTATAGATGCTATAAAAAAATGACACATACTATTATAGAAAGTATAAATATGATAGTTGATGATAAGATAGGATCAAGAGAACCAGCTCAAGAAATTGTGTATTAGGAAGAAGAAAATTGCCAAGAAGAGTTAGGTGAAGAATCAGAAGAAGAAAAAATATAAAGACTTTTACCTAAGACTCCATCGAGGTATGTACAGAAAAATCATCCAAGAGATGTAATCATTGGGAATCCATATGAGAAATAGACAAGGAGGAAGATAATAACAATAAATGAGCATGCTAATTTCTCCTTATTATCTAAAATTGAACCCAAATATTTCAATGAGGTAAGAGAGGATAAATTTTGGATCAAGGCAATGAATGAGGAACTAGATCAAATAGAGAAAAGTGAGACTTGAGAACTTGTACCATGACCAAAAGTGATGGTGGACATGAAATCACAAAAACTTCAAATTTTCAATCTGCTATTTTCTTTACTGAAAATAAATTTTACATCACTTGAAACCGATTTACAAGCAAGCTGCCTCATGTTCGGCGATCTACCTGCACTCCTAGGAAGAATAACTTCTTCCAATCTCCAAAACTTGACTTCTCCCCCCTCTTTTCTGAACCTTCACATATTTTTATCTTATCTATCAACTGCCACTAGGTCAGCCATGGAAACACACATTGATGAGCCATCTGAATGTCTCTGACCTCTAGGCATAGTAGTCGAGTGGCCACCATGCTCATCAAACTTATCAGGCAAGCAATCATGCATTAATGAGGCCTTTGACCGCCTTGGGAAACACTATCTGGTAACACGTGCCTTCTCGAATCATGAACCAACAGTATGTTGCAATATCGTGACATGTCACGATATCGCGACATTTCTCTTCCTTGTTGCCTTCTTTTCCTTCGGGTCATGAAATCGTGACATGTCACGATTTCACGACATTTTTCTCCCTACTGCCTTTCCTCTTAGTCGGGTCGCGATATCATGACATGTCATGATATCGCGACATTTTCCTCCTTGCTGCCTCTCCTTTCCTTTGGGTCATGATTTCGTGACATGTCACGAAATCATGACATTTTCCTTCTCGTTACCTTTCCTTTCCCTCTGGTCGTGATATTGCGACATGTCACGATATCGTGACAGTTTCTTTTCTCACTATCTTCTTCTTCTTTGGGTCGTGATATCATGAAATCTCCCCTTTCGGCTCTTCTTTCTTTCCTTTGGTCATGAAATCGTGACATGTCATGATATCGCGACATATTTTCCTTGCTGCCTTCTTCTTGCTCCTTTGGTCACGATTTCACGACATGTCACAAAATTGTGACATTTTCTCCTCACTGTCTGTCCTTTCCTTTGGGTCATGATTTCATGATATGTCATGATATCACAACATTTTTCTCCTTTGTCCTTCCCTGTCTGCTTCGGTCATGATTTTGTGACATGCCGCGATTTTTTGACATTCTGTGATTTCGCGACGTTCTTCCTCGGACGCTCTCTCTCCCCTATTTTCGGTCACGATTTCATGACATGTTGCGAAATCGTGACATTTTTTGAAGATGCCTTCTCCTTCCTTCTTTGGTCGCAATTTTCATGACATGTCACGAAATCGCAACAATTTTCACTCCTATGCCTTGCTTCGTCATTTTGTTGCGATAATGCGACATGTCGTGATATCGCGACACTTTTCCTACCTTGCGCCTTCTTTCGTCTTCTGGTCATGATTTCGCGACATGTCACGATATCATGACATCTTTGATCCACTTCTTCTCTCTCCTACTTTGGTCACAATTTCACGATATGTCATAAAATCGTGACATTTTCTTCGGGCACCTTCTCTCACCTGCTTCAATCACGATTTCATGACATGTTGTGAAATTGCGACATTTCTCCTCCATGCCTTCTCTCTCCTACCTGAGTCACGAAAACGTGACATGTCACAATATCACGACACTTTTTCCTATCACGATATCGCGACACCAAGGTAAGCACTTAAATTTTTTTGTGTTGGTGAGAGATTGCTTTGCTGCCATCGAATGCTCCTGCATCAGACAACCGGGGTGGATTGAGAAGTGACCTTTACTTCTGTGTTGTTCTGTCACCTTCTCACAACTTGCAAAATCTTCAACCTCTTCAACCTCCACCCTAATTATTGTTAGCAACCTCTTTTCATCCATCTCCTTCAGCAAACAAATTTCAGTGCTGCTACATACCCCTTCGCCTGCCTCCTTCAAGGGCTTTAGCTTATGGTGCACTCCTTTCTTCATCATTGGGTAAGTGTTGGCATGACCATCATGCACTCCACACCAATCAAACTGCCATGGCCTCCTCAACAAAAAATGGCAAGCATCCATATGTAGGATGTCACACAGGACCTCATCACAATAATTCCTAATATTAAATTTGACCAAGGACTGTTCACTGACCAATGTCCTATGGTCCTTCCACAACCACGCAATCCGATATGGATGCGGGTGTCTCCTCCTCTCTAGCTTTAACTTAGTAATCATCTCTTCAGAAAACAAGTTATCAGTACTACCATTATCTACCAATACTCCTGCTCTGATACCACTTGATGGTGGACATGACATCACCAAAACTTCAAATTTTCAATCTACTATTTTCTTTACTGAGAATAATTTTTACATCACTTGAAACCGATTTACAAGCAAGCTGCCTCACGTTTGGTTATCTGCCTACGCTCCTAGGAATAATAACTTCTTTCGATCTCCAAAACTCGGCTTCTCCCCCCTATTTTCTAAACCTTCACATATTTTTATCTTATTTGTCAACTGCCACCAAGTCAGCCATGGAAACACGCATTGATGAGCCGTCTGAACGTCTCTGATCTCTGGGCGTAGCATTCGAGTGGCCACCATGCTCAGCAAACTTATCGAGCAAGCAATCATGCATTAATGAGGCCTTTGACTTCCCCGGGAAAGACTGTCTGGTAACACATGAATTCTTGAATCGTGAACCCATAGTATGTCGCGATATCACGACATGTTGTGATATTGTGACATTAATCTTCCTTGTTGCCTTCTTTTCCTTCGGGTCATGAAATCATGACATGTCGCAATATCGTGACATTTTTCTCCCTACTGCCTTTCCTCTTAGTCGGGTCGCGATATCATGACATGTTGCGATATCACGATATTTTCCTCCTTGCCATCTCTCCTTTCCTTTGGGTTGCAATTTCATGACATGTCATGAAATTGCAACATTTTCCTTCTCGTTGCCTTTCCTTTCCCTCAGGCTGCGATATCATGACATGTCACGATATTGTGACAGTTTCTTTTCTCGCTATCTTCTTCTTCTTTGGGTCGCGATATCATGACATGTCATGATATCGTGACATCTCCCCTTTCGGCTCTTCTCTCTTTCCTTTGGTCATGAAATCATGACATGTCGTGATATCGCGACATCTTTTCCTTTTTGCCTTCTTCCTGCTCCTTCGGTCGCAATTTCATGACATGTCACAAAATCGCAACATTTTCTCCTCGCCGCCTCTCCTTTCCTTTGGGTCACGATTTTGCGACATGTCACGATATCATGACATTTTTCTCCTCTGTCCTTCCTTGTCTGCTTTAGTCATGATTTCACGAAAGGTTGTGATTTTGCGACATGTCGTGATTTCATGACGTTCTTCCTCGGATGCTCTCTCTCCGCTGTTTGGTCATGATTTCACGACATGTCGTGAAATCATGACATTTTCTGCGGATGCCTTCTTTCTTCGATCACGATTTTCGTGACATGTCACAAAATTGTGACAACTTTCACTCCTGTGCCTTGCTTCGTCATTTTGTCACGATAATGCGACATGTCACGATATCACAACACTTTTCCTCCCTTGCGCCTTCTTTTGTCTTTTGGCCGTGATTTCATGACATGTCACGATATCGCGACATCTTTGCTCCACTTCTTCTCTCTCCTGATTCGATCGCACAATATTTTCTTTGGGCACATTCTCTCACCTGCTTTGGTCACAATTTCGTGACATGTCATGAAATCACGATATTTCTCCTCCTTGTCTTCTCTCTCCTCCTTGAGTCATGAAAACGTGACATGTCACGATATCACGACACTTTTTCCTATCACGATATCATGACACCAAGGCAAACACTTAGAAATTTTTGTGTTGGTGAGAGATTGCTCTGCTGCACCGGATGCTCCTGCATCAAAAAGGTAAGAATGTGATTGTTACTAAATGGTTATTTAGAATCAATTTAAATGAAGATGGTCAAGTAGTCAAAAACAAAGCAAGATTAGTATGCAAAGGTTATGCAAAAGTTGAAATAATTGATTTTTATGAGATGTTAGCTCCGGTTACGTAACTTGAAGCTATAATAATGTTCTTAGCATTCTAAAGTTTAAAGAACTTCAAAGCATATTATATGGATGTTAAATATGCCTTTCTAAATGGTGTCCTAGAAGAATAGGTTTATATTGAGCAACCTGAGAGATTCAACCTAACTAATAAAACATACTATGTATGCATATTAAAGAAGGCACTTTATGGACTAAAACAAGCTCTTAGATCTTGGTACTCAAGATTGGATAAGTACCTTCAGGAATAGGATTTCAAGAAAGGAATAGTAGATAGTAACTTATACATCAAAAATGAAGGAAATGATTTATTAATTGTGGTTGTTTATGTGGATGATATTAATTTTAGAGGCAAAAATGATAACATGTGTCAAAAATTTACAAAGAGAATACAGAATGAATTCGAAATGTCAATATCAGTTGTCCTTCTTCCTTGGACCTCATATTTCACAATCAGAGAAAGGTGTATTTCTCTCTGAAAGCACGAGGATACGAAAACAAAAAGGAAAATGCCACAAGAAAAGGACAAGAAATAACATATGCAAATTAACACAAGATAAAAGCAATAGGAAATATGGTAATCTCTTTATTGATACGCTTTATAAATTGTGTTACAATACGTCTCCTTCCTTTTTAGGGGATAGGAGAGTCAAATGTGTTTCTCGTCACAACATCCATGGCTAACAATCCTTCTTCCGCGTGCCCACATGTAAGATGGGCGGACCAAAACGTCGCCGCCGCTATTGTATGTGATTCTTTTCTCTTTCCTGCTCCTCTACTATCGGAAACCTACGTTCAAAGAAACAGAAAATATTAGTAATACCTGCAGACAAAATGAAACATGTATTTCCCAAAGCCTATTGTCAGTGTATGCATGAAAATAATAAAACGACTATCATATGACCTCTGATTGACCTGAAACTTTGAAAGAAGCATAAAAATATCATCAAAAGACCATTGCAAAAAGAATAGTCTAGAAATTCCTCACAGATTTGTATTCGCTCCAGGGTGGGACGAATAGGACTGTGAGAATTTGCCAGAAAGCACCCTGTTCAATGTCCTACTTAGGAAGCTCCAAAAGACCTACAAAGTTGGGGTTAGCTAATTGGGGGTGTTTTGGGAAGACCCAGATGCTCATATTTCTCCAATTTTGCCTCTAGAACCTAGATTTTGAAGATGGCATCTGCAAGTTAGTGAAAGCAGGAAATAGCAATAACTTGGTCAAAAATGATCAGAATGAAATGAAATTTGAACTGTAACCTATTTAACCTATCTAGAATCAGATGCAAAAGAAAAAACAAAGAAATATATCACATATTTCTAATCATCCCGGGGTGGGGTGAATAGCACTGTGATAGTTTGGGGAGCACCCGGGGGCAGGACGCCCACCGATTGAGGCACTGTTTCGGCACCAATCCACTTGGGATGGGTCCAAAACTAGTTATGGGGTGTTGTCGACAAATTTTGTGGATAGTTGTGGCCAAAAATTAGGTTTTGGTGTCCGGATTCCCGCTTCCAATAGTCACCCAATAACCTCCCTTTCGAATGAGAGATTAAGGATGTAAAAGCACAAATCATAGTTAGGTATGAAATTGGAAGCACTTCATTGCTCAAATGCTCCTTCTCTGTATATCTTTTGGGTGAGAAAACTCACCAATTTATAGACCTTAGGGTCTCCTTGTTTGAATTGCGCATGCAAGGGTGCCACTTGAGTTAACTGTCCTATTTTCAGAGAAAAGCTAACTCCCTGATAAAAAAGCTTCTTGCATGAGGTTTCTAAAAATAAAGACACTCATCACTGAAGTCTCTCTTCTTGAATAAAAGCTACTCCTCACAATTGCATGGCCTGAAGCCTCAATTAATCGGCGGAGTTACCGAGGTTTGACTTTTTTCAAGTCAAACTTGCTATTCGCCTCACCCTGGGGCGAATGCTGCTATTCGTCCCTGGGTGGGACGAGTGCCAGTTTGTATTCATCTCGAGGTGGGACGAGCAGAGAGCAAGGTGCCAAAAAGGTGCCAAATTGACCTATGACCTCTAAAACTACTTTTGGAAGTGGTTAGGACCATTTTTTAACCTCTATGGGCTGCCCTTGGGGCTGTTTGTGTCAATGCGATCAGCGCTTGTTGTCACGTAATCGGATTGGTGTTGTTTTGGTGTCTACAGATGCCCCTTTTTGGGAAGCATTGTGCAAGGCACAACATCGAGCAAAAATAGATAACCAAAGCACTAATGATTAGGGTTTCTCAGTAACCTAACCAACTCTTGATGCCCCAAGTATGGAAAGGGCATGCATTCTTGAATCCTTGCTTCTGACGAGCTAAGGAACTTAAGTCAAGTGTTAACCTTGTTCAGTGAGGTGTTACTTGAGCTTGGACATTGATCAGTCATGAATAGGCAAAGGGCGCAACCTTTTGTCTATGGGAACCTTGAGTTCATGATTCATGAATGCCAAGTGTTTGATCAGCTTGTGATAATTGCTTGTTTGCTGCCCCAAGCAAGGGCATGATTGTCTTTGTCAATGATCCTTTGAATGCGTGTCATTTCCATGATTGGGTATATTGTTGTTGATTGGTGACTAAGTGTGACTACCCCCTCAAGCGACGAATCGATGAGGGAATGACCAACATGAGAAAAGTGATGAGTCGCTTGACCCAAGATGACTTAGGTAAGGGTGCCTTCAGTTGTTTACCATTGAATGCGAAAGCAGTTTTCGAACATTCTGACCTATTTTTGGTGGGTTTTAACCCTTTTTGTGATGCATTTTGGAGCTGAAATTGACAAAAATCCGTCCTCCCGTGGAGCGGTCCGGCTATGGTAGCCTTCTTAGGGAGTAGGATAGTGACAATTTGTAACCCCAACATCTATTTTGGATGCCAAGAATGTCAGGCACAAAAGCGCCTTCGTTCGGCAATGTTATTGCTATTTTTGGATGGGTTTTGACCCATTTTGGTGACGCCATTTGGGGATGAAATTCTCAAAAATCCGTCTTCCCGTGGAGTGGTCCGGCTATGGTAGCCTTCTTAGGGAGTAGGATAGTGAGGATTTGTGACCCCGACATCGGTTTTGCATGCCCGAAATGTCAAGTGCAAAAGCATTATGATCGGACACTTTTAGGGCTTGTTTTTGGTGCATTTTTGTGCATTTTTTGATGATATATATATAGATGACTCTTTTTATGTTTATGCATTTTTCATGGTTTGTTTTTATGTTTATGCACAATTATTTATGATGATGTATGCATATGGTATTATGAATGCGATGTTTCTAATTTGTATGATGTATGCATATGGAATGAATGAAATGAGTTGTTGATAATTTGTCGATGGCACCATAGACTGTGCAAGATTTGACTCGACTTGTTGTACTAATGGGATGACTTTGTGGAATGACTTTGCATGTGAAAACTTTTTTTTTGTATTTTGCATATTTTTGGATGGTGATGTACGGAATGAAATGTACCAGTTGTTTTAAAATGTAGTTAAGCTTTTCTGAGATTCAGATATTTTAACTAACTAGCCAAGACTGTACATTTATCTCGCAAGACTTTTGAACAAGGTATAAATCCGACTTGAATTTAACCAAGTTATTTCACATCCCCGTGTGTGCAATTGAGTTCGTTTATGTGGTATTTGTCAGGATACCGCTAGTGCCAGATAGGCTATCAACCAAACCTATATTGAGGATCACCTAATTAGCTCCACTAACTCCATTGTTGTATTTAGTAAGATTAATCCACGGGACAATCTAAGGTACCATAAGCTAGCTCATCCACATGCAAACATTGGTCTATGCACACGCAAAGCTAATGTGACAGACATATCATCATGCGGTTAGGATACCACCATTGCCAGGTAGGCTGTCAACCAAACCCGTAATGAGGATCACCTAGATGGTTTTTCAAATGCTGAGAATTCCAAGGATTCAAGTTCAGGCTATGTGTTGGCTCAATGGTTTTGGATACTTGCTCGTCTATATAGTGATGAAAATCACTGTTTATTTTTCTCTTTGTTTTTCTTTTTGAGCAAGGATTTTGAATAGTGGTGATAACCACTGTTATTTGATTTTGTATTTTGAGCTTTGTAAGGTTGAGCTTGTGAATGGCCTTGATCTTGTTGGCCTTGGGGATGACTACCCATCCTGTTCAAGGACGTGTAGTACGAATCCTTACGACTTTGGGAACCAAGGGGATGATGGAGATTATGAAGTAAGGGCATTGATATTTTAGGCCTTGGGGATGACTACCCATCCTGGTTAGGGACATGTAGTACGAATCCTTACAACTTTGGGGACCAACTATGATTGGGATTTGTGGGAGTGGTGAAAACCATTGTTTATGATGTGGAATGGATAGGGAAGAGCTCGTCCTTTTGTCAATTCTCAGCATTCTGGAACCATTCGCATAGGGGGATGAATAGGCTAATCTTTCACCTATGGTACCCTAGACTGCTTTGTAGGTTTCTCTTGCGTTCACACAACTTAGGAATTATTTTATGTGTTTTAATTTGTGTTGGGATGCTACGTAACAAGGCGTGATCCAAGTAAAACTTTCCCGTGTAAAATTTGTTTAACTATGTACAGTTTTTGGCTAGAAATTTAAAGATAGCTGAATGACGAAAACCCTATATACATTAGGAGACAACTGACTATGCTAAAAGAAAATGGCGATGGTGTTATTCTAGATGTATGCGTTTATGAAATGGATTTGATGTGGAAAATGATGGAATTTCCAAGTAATGACATTCTATGGTGCGTTTGACTTGTATGACCTAGCAAATATGCAATGTATGGATGTGATGCCTAATGCAACCTATATTTTTGTATTTTGATTTTTATGAGTATGCATGGAATTGAAATGCAATTTTTTTTTGTTATTTTTGATTTTTATGAGTATGCATGGAATTGAAATGCAATATTTTTGTGATTTTTGATGATTTTATTGTTTTTGTTTGTTTTTGAATATTTATGTTGACCAAGCAGTTATGGTAACGCTTGGAGCTTTTGGGTTGACCAAGAGATTGCGAGAATCCTTGGAGATTTTGGATTGACCAAGAGATTACAAAAATCCTTGGAGCTTTTTAGGTTGACCAAGAGATTATGGAAATCCTTGGAGCTTTTTAGGTTGACCAAGAGATTATAGAAATCCTTGGAGCTTTTGGTTTGACCAAGAGATTATGAAAATCCTTGGAGCTTTTAGGTTGACCAAGAGATTACAAAAATCTTTGGAGCTTTTTAGGTTGACCAAGAGATTACGGAAATCCTTGGAGCTTTTTAGGTTGACCAAGAGATTATGAAAATCCTTGGAGCTTTTTAGGTTGACCAAGAGATTACAGAAATCCTTGGAGCTTTTTAGGTTGACCAAGAGATTACGAAAATCCTTGGAGATTTTGGTTTGACCAAGAGATTATGGAAATCCTTGGAGCTTTTGAGGTTGACCAAGAGATTACGGAAATCCTTGGAGATTTTTAGGTTGACCAAGAGATTACGAAAATCCTTGGAGCTTTTGGTTTGACCAAGAGATTATGAAAATCCTTGGAGCTTTTGGTTTGACCAAGAGATTATGGAAATCCTTGGAGCTTTTGGTTTGACCAAGAGATTACAAAAATCCTTGGAGCTTTTGGTGTTGACCAAAGGGTTCATGGACCCCTTTGGGGCATTTTGGGGTTGGACCAAGCGATTTTGGTCTAGCCCCAACATGTCTTTGTAGGACCATGCAAAAACCTCCTTCTTCTCTTTGAGAAGGGCAATGTAGTCGGCTTGCTCTTCGGGGGATAAACTTACCCCCAGCTTGATGATTTGCAAATTCACTGGATCTGAGCCGATGTCTACGTCAGTCATCTCCTCGATCGACATGTGGGATCCATCCTCCAACTGGTGTGGAGTTGGGATCAAATGGATATCGTTTGCTGAATTTAGATCATCGTTCGGAATATCAGGTTCCTCTTCAACATGGAAGACATCCTGAGTCTGTCCTGGGGTGAAATGGAACATTCCTCCGCAAGGCCAGTACTCTATGGGGATGGTGGTGTGTCAACGTGATCCCAGTCGATAGCATCTAGATCTAGATACAATGACCGTGTCGGGTCGACTGGATCATGGATGGGTGCGGTTAGATCAATGGAGATCATGTTGATGAAATGATTGTGGTCTCCATTACCATGGGTGTTATAACTCGGACATCCTAGACAATCTGTGTGCTCCGGATCTGGCTCTGTGGGCACTGGCACAAAGGGATCAGCCCTATGCATGGAGATGAAGATAGGGTCCACCCTAGGCACTGATGGTTTGATAGGGTCTCCAGGCGGAAGATGCTCTCTGTGTACCTGGAGTGGCGGGTGCAGTAATTGCTATAACTACGTCGGGTTGAGATGCCACCTATGTCTTGGACCTATATGTAAGTGTTCAAACATGTCATCTATGTCCAAAGGGTATCGTTGTTGCATTTGTCGCATGTGGTTGAGATAGGCCATCTCAGTTTCATCTTTCGAATCACTGTCAGAGATCCAAAAGCCTTCGTTAACTCCAATGGCTGCTTGCGACACATGAGGCTCACCTTGTTCGAGCAAATTGATGTGGTCCCATCTAGGTTGTTCCGCTCTCTATGGGGGGACCTGATTGTCTTGAAGTGGCATGTGCTCAAATGGAGCAGCCAATGGGAACATTGTCAGGAAGCTTTCATGATCATCATTCATGGGATATTCTTGCGAATGATCGTACTCCGACTCATCTTCGAAAGACCCTTCTTGGTCTTGTCCATATCCCCCTTGTGGGTGAGTCCTTGAATTTTCTCCTTGTTGTAATCGAAGGGAAAGGGTTGTTGAGGTCAACAAGGTTGTTTGTTTGTAATGGGAAATAATCCCCCAATGTATAAGTTGTGTTTGGATTGGCATATGGATCTAACGCCAAACCATCCATGCCAACCCATCCTTGTTGCCTATCCCTAGGCCTTGCATGTTTTCAACCAAGATGTCTAGGGGCAAGGGGTGGTTGAACCCTACTCCTGACTTGTCATATGGCATTTGATATCTCGGTTGGCAAAGAACACGCACTCCTTGCTCATACCTACCCAACCCATATCCATGCCAATTGCATTGGCCTAGATATCTGAGAGCAAAATCAGGATTGGATAGATAGTTGACATCCTCCACAAAGGGCTCTTCATCTTCATCTTCTTGCATACAAATCTCAACGCCATTATCCAGGCCCCCATAAACAAAGTTTGTCTGATTGGGTGGGTAGCCTAAAGGAACCATTGAGCCGATGGGGAGTCGAGGCCTCCCCATGTCTTGCATGGACTCGAGTGTGGGCGTTGCTATAATGTTCCTCACTAGATACTCCCCCAGGCCCGTGCTGGCCATTTCAACGGTGACCATTGGTGGTTGAGGGGAAGCGAATGGGAGTCCTTCCTGAGTCCACTCCATGTGGGGTGAACTAGGCGTCTCAACTTCCATTCTACTAGGTATCTCTTCTGTCGAGATGGTTGAGACTAGAGGTGGTTCTTCTTCTAAGGGTTTCTTTCCCTTGTCCTTGGATGTGGCCACCATAGGTGGCATCGTTGTGGAAGGACTGGTGGAATAATATGGCCCCGATGAGGACTCGATGGATTAATCACTGGAGATGCCCACGAAATCGAACCCTGTTGAGATGGATTCAATTGAAAATCCAAATGTGTTGATGGAAGGGTTGATTGCGGCATGAATTGCACTGTATTGCAGTATTTGAAAGGCTCCAAGTCCATCGGGACTACATGCACCTGTCCTTCAAATGTGTACTTTAGGCACTGATGCACGATTGAAGGGACACACTTCATGTCCCGAATCCAAGGCCGACCTAGCAGGATATTATAAGCCATCTCGCCTTCCAAGATATGGCACAATGTATGAATGGTCTTTTGTCCTACTTGGATAGGTAGGACAATTGTGCCCACTGTCGAGCAGATTGCATCGTTGAATGCTCGTAGTGTGTAAGTGGAAGCCACGATATGAGATGCTGGCAACTTCAAATGCTTCAGAGCTGCTGTAGTGATGATATTACTGGATGAGCCAGTGTCCACCAACACTCTCTTATACGAAATCCCATTGACCCGCGTGATAACGTGCAGGGGTGGATCCGCTACATCACCAGTCACCATTTTCAATTCATCTTCCCTAAAGGTGATGACTGGTTCTGTACACTATTTTACATGCCCCACAAAATTGTTGAACGAATTCGCTTCGTGGGGTGGCAGCTCGATTGCTTTTAAAATCTCCATGAGAGCCTCTCGATGGGGCGCTGATTATTGAATTAGCTCATATATGGAGAGCCTAGCCGATGTGGTCCTTAGACTTTGGGTAAGTCTAGTTCGAATCGTGGCCACTGGTCTAGGCAGGGGAAGTTGCGTAGGGTGTTGTTGAGCTTGTGACGTGGATGGAACCTCTCTTGTGGCTACCACGGGAGCAGCTCTTGGGTACTTCTTGTTCCTAGTCACTATGCTTATCATCCCCACATATCCTTGCATAGGGCAATTCTGTTGCACCTCATTAACTTGAAGGGGTTTTTCCTGTGCCTCGTGGGTAGGCAAGGGGTCTCTGAATACTCCCATATGTTGATTATTTGGCGCTACGGGGTTGTCCACCACCAATGTCTTATTGTCAATGAGATCTTGTATCAAACCTTTGAACTTCCAGCATGCGTTAAGATCATGTCCTTTGTGCCTGTGGAACCTACAGTACAAGTCTTCTCTATACCCTTTAGGCTTCGGTGCATTGGGATCTATAGTTTGAATCTCTGGAAGATTGATCAAATTCGCCGCTGACAAGCGGTCAAACAAAGAGTCCCTGGACTCTGTATAAGGAGTAAATTGTCGCCTAGGGTGACGCTGCTAATTTTTCTCCTGCCTTTGATTTTCTCTCTCATAGTTGTTGGGAGGGACCGCCTGATAATTAGCCTTTTGAGGCTGTGTTGCTTGTGCAGGCTTGGGGACATTGATGGCAACTTGATTAACCGCAACAGGTTTTGGTTGCGTGGTCCCTGGTTTAGTATTCTTTGTCCATTCTTTCTTCTTAGGTTTGGCGATCTCGCCATCCTGTATCTTAATCTCCTCAATAACTCTGGCTTGCACCAGAGCTTCCTCTAAACTGGCATATTGCTGTAGCTGCAATAGCATGGAGATTGATCTCAAACAACTTTTCGAGAACATTTGAGTCAGATCTGACATGGGAGGAAGGTAAGGCAGCTTCGCAAGCAACGCCCTCCACCGGTTCCCGTATGCCACCATGGTCTCTTCCTCATACTTCTTGAGGCTAGCTAGGTCACTCAATGATGCCTTTTTCTTAGTGTTGAAGGCAAAGCATTCGAGGAACGCGTCCACTAGCTGATCCAAATTATTGATGCTATGTTTTGGTAATTGGGTGAACCAATCCGAGGCAGGGCCTACGAATGTGGTTATAAATGTTCTCAACAACAAAGCATCGTTGTCTTGAATACCAAAGCACTAGCTTAAGAACCTGGTCACATGCTCTTGGGCATCCTCCTCCCCTCTAAAGAGTGCCAACTGGGGCAGCTTAAAGTGTTTCGGGTATGGAGGTGCCGGCACTGACGGATGCATAGGATGGCTACGGAGTTGGCGTAAAGTGGGCTTTTGGGGCCCAAAAGTCTTGAGCTCCATAGACTCTAAGCATTCTAACAACGCTTTATATGCATCAGAGGATTTAATTTCATCCTCCTTAGTTTGCTCCCATTGTGGGTTGCGGGGAGCCTGAGGCCTATTGAGAAGTAGCTGGGTAGCACCCCCTTTGCCTTGATAGAGCATTTCAGCCCTCTCTTCTTCTTGTTCATATTCCTCATAAGCTTCCTGAGGAGTGGGTGGCCGAGTCCTATGCACATGGGTAGGTGCCCACGGAGGGTGCCCATCATTGTTTCAGGGAGTGGCCTCCCGCTCAAGTCTAGGAGGTCTCGGAGGCAATACTTGATAAGGTCGCGTGGACCTCTCTCGTACCAAAGGGTTATGCCTCTCATACACATCTACTTTGTGCGTGCGAGGGTTTGGAACCTTCGCAGGCACATTGTTATGCAGCAATTCGACTGTTTGACGTTGAATGCACTCTTTGTTAAGCCGACAAAGATGCTCTAACTATTCTTGATCTTGTCGAAGCTGCGTGATTTGCGCTTGGTGGGCGACTTGTTTGGAAAATGCCAAGTCACTTTGTTCTGCCGTCTCTTGTTTTGGAAGCCTAGATGCCTCTCCTATATGTCTACCTCGGTCATGGTGATCCGAGACCTCTATGGGCTGCTTCCCTCTATCGAGGTTGGCTGCATTAACTTGAGGTTGTAGCCTCGATGGGTTATCTGGATACAGGGTAGGTGCGGAGGTACATCGCTCCCGTGCTATGTGTTGCTCTTGAGGAACATGGTAATCATCCTCGTCCTCTCTTTCATATGCATAAAATGTGCGGGCAGAATTGTCTTGCCCTGCCTGGAAAGTTTGATACTCTAGACACTGTCTAGTGTTTCTAACAACAATGCGAGGTAGAGGAGGGAGGACGAAATCCTGTGGCCCCTCCGTCTGGACCCTCTGTTGCTCTAGCACTTCATCGCTAGGCCACCCATAATGGGCTTCTAAGGGAGGTCTCCTGTCTACATTAAGTGCTACATATAGGTTCTCTTCTTGGAAGGACCTATGTTGAGTAGGGGTGCCCCTCAAAGAGGTGCCTCTATAGTCTTGTTCTATTATGGCATGATGTGGACTCTCTTGTGGGCCAGGCCGCCAAGGCGGGATGACCAGGTCCTCAAGACTATATCGGAGGCGACTTGTCCCCCTTGGTGCACTTTTTGGAGTGCTTGCCCGTGATCGGGCTCGGCTACGAGTGAACACCATAGTGATGTGCTCCTAAAGACGAATAGATTTTTTATCTCTTTTAGGGATTTTTTATGCTACACTTAAATAGAAAAGAAACACACAATCAATGCAGTGGTTATCTCGTTTAAAGATTTAAAAGTGTGCCCTAAAATCTGGTTTTAGTGTGTTTTGATGTTGTTTTGAAAGCTTTGTGAAAGAACGTTTAAATGCAAAAATGAGGGCTCTTATGACTCCCAAAAAAATGGTCGCCCCTTCGATATACCGTTGCCAGACCGATATACCAACCTCTCTATATACCCGCCCTTACGTGAGGGAAACTATTGGTACGTGAGAGCAGATGGTACGTGGAACATAGGTGGTACTAAAGGGGGATCACTCTATTTATGACACCTACCATAGAAGACTTATCCTCATGCACTAGGAATCACCCCCGCTACACTTGGTCAGCTTTCGTCAGGATTTACGTCTAGCAACAGTCACGATCGGGGTAATGGATGCAATATCTCAAGCCAAAGTGATGATGGAATCCACCTTTGGTCTTGCTCAAGGGTTGGGGTTTTACGACCAATGCCTTGTTGTTTTAGTTACCACGTGGTGTGTGGGGTTCCTTTTAAGTTGCATAAATGAAGCACGCAAGCATTCAAACTCTCCTATGCAAGCAAATAAACAGAGAACATAAAGCAAAGAATTGACAAAAGGTGTTTAAGACCTCTACCTCTTCTCTGCCCAAGTCGGATGTCTCTGAATTTCTGCTCTGAAATAGTCCAGTGTTGGAAAACTTGGTACCTATAATCAAAAGAACAAGCAACTTTAATCAGAAATTTAATCTTAAAAATCAAGGGACAGAGGTCCCACCGTGATCGCCACTGAAAGCACGAGGATACGAAAACAAAAAGGAATATGCCACAAGAAAAGGACAAGAAATAACATATGCAAATTGACACAAGATAAAAGCAATACGAAATATGGTAATCTCTTTTATTGATACGCTTTATAAATTGTGTTACAATACGTCTCCTTCCTTTTTAGGGGATAGGAGAGTCAAATGTGTTTCTTGTCACAAGATCCATGGCTAACAATCCTTCTTCCGCGTGCCCACATGTAAGATGGGCGGACCAAAATATCACCGCCACTATTGTATGTGATTCTTTGCTCTTTCCTGCTCCTCTACTATCGGAAACCTACGTTCAAAGAAACAAAAAATATTAGTAATACCTGCAGACAAAATGAAACATGTATTTCCCAAAGCCTATTGTCAATGTATGCATGAAAATAATAAAACGACTATCAGATGACCTCTGATTGACCTGAAACTTTGATAGAAGCATAAAAATATCATCAGAAGACCATTGCAAAAAGAACAGTCTAGAAATTCCTCACAGATCTGTACTCGCTCCAGGGTGGGACGAATAGGACTGTGAGAATTTGCCAAAAAGCACCCTATTCAATGTCCTACTTAGGAAGCTCCAAAAGACCTGAAAACTTGGGGTTAGCTAATTGGGGGCGTTTTGGGAAGACCCAGATGCTCATATTTCTCCAATTTTGCCTCTAGAACCCAGATTTTGAAGATGGCATCTGCAAGTTAGTGAAAGCGGGAAATAGCAATAACCTGGTCAAAAATGATCAGAATGAAATGAAATTTGAACTGTAACCTATTTAACCTATCTAGAATCAGATGCAAAAGAAAAAACAAATAAATATATCACATATTTCTAATCATCCCGGGGTGGGGCGATTAGCACTGTGATAGTTTGGGGAGCGCCCGGGGGCAGGACGCCCACCGATTGAGGCACTGTTTCGGCACCAATCCACTTGGGATGGGTCCAAAACTGGTTATGGGGTGTTGTCAACAAATTTTGTGGATATTTGTGGTCAAAAATTGGGTTTTGGGTACGGATTTGCGCTTCCAATAGTCACCCAATAACCTCCCTTTCGAATGAGAGATTAAGGATGTAAAAGCACAAATCGCAGTTAGGTATGAAATTGGCAGCACTTCATTGCTCAAATGCTCCTTCTCTGTATATATTTTGGGTGGGAAAACTCCCCAATTTATAGACCTTAGGGTCTCCTTGTTTGAATTGCGCATGCGAGGGCGCCACTTGAGTTAACTGTCCTATTTTCAGAGAAAAGCTAACTCCCTGATAAAAAAGCTTCTTGCATGAGGTTTCTAAAATAAAGACACTCATCACTGAAGTCTCTCTTCTTGAATAAAAGCTACTCCTCACAATTGCATGGCCTAAAGCCTCAGTTAACTGGCGGAGTTACCGAGGTTTGACTTTTTTCTAGTCAAACTTGCTATTCGCCTCACCCTGGGGCGAATGCTGCTATTCGTCCCTGGGTGGGACGAGTGCCAGTTTGTATTCGTCTCGGGGTGGGACGAGTAGAGAGCAAGGTGCCAAAAAGGTGCCAAATTGACCTATGACCTCTAAAACTACTTTTGGAAGTGGTTAGGACCACTGTTTAACCTCTGGGGGCTGCCCTTGGGGCTGTTTGTGTCAATGCGATCAGCGCTTGTTGTCACGTAATCGGATTGGTGTTGTTTTGGTGTCTACACTCTCACAAACCAAGTATATAAAAGAGATGCTAAAGAATTTCAAGTTAGAATATTGCAAACCAATAAGTACCCCCATGGTTATAGGATGAAAGTTAAGTAAAGATGATGAATCTCCTGAGGAAAATCAGAAATTATACAGATCTATGATTGGAAGCCTACTATATGTCATAGCTACAAGACCAAATATAATGTAGGTAGTGAGACTAGTGGTAATATTTCAAGAAGCACCGAAGGAAACACATGTAGTAGCAGTAAAAATGATTCTTAGGTATTTAAAAGGGACTATGGATTTTGGGCTCTGGTATAGCAAAAGCAATAATTTCACTCTCATGTAGATTGGGTTGGCATCATTGATGATAAAAAAATCACAAGTGGAGGATCATTCTTTATTGGATATTGTTTAGTCTCCTGGTTAAGCAAAAAATAGGCATCAATATCCTTATCCACAATAGAGGTAGAGTATATTTAAGCAGTTGCTTGTTGTAAATAGGTATTATGGATGAAGTGAAATTTAAAGGAATTAAATATAAAGCATGATCATCCTATACCCATATTTTGTGATAATAAAAGTGCTATAAACATCTTAAAAAATCTGGTGATGCACTCTAGGACCAAGCACATTCTGATAAAATATAATTTTTTGAGAGAGAATGTGATGGATAAGCAATTCAGATTGGAATATGTTACTAAAAATGAGTATATTAAATACATCTTCACTAATCCACTTCTAAAAAAGACTTTTGAGTATCTTAGAGAAAAATTAGGAGTAGTTCTACTCCCACCTCAAAATTAATTACCTCAAGGAGAGGAGGTGGGGAGGGGGTTGAGCTAAGAGTCTTATATTTAGCCCCAAAGGTGTCCCTGTCATTGATGTCAAAGGGGGAGAGATTTGAGTTAGGGGGCTGAGCTAAGAGTCTTATCTTTAGGTCATTGAGATGTGCACAATATTTTTTGTGATGTGGGCAAAAAATTAAGGTATGCAATTTGATTTAAATTTGTCAAAGTTTGTTTGGAATGCAGAAATTGGTTTGAGGCCACGTGATATTAAAAAGAGCATGTGTGAAGTTTTTTAGGGAGTCATAAGGATTGTTTATTAAATATTTTTTTTTTGGTGCTTAGAAAATAAATAAAGTATTGGATATTATAATGTGTAAGAAAGGAACTTTATTTTGATGTGTGTTGAATATTATTTTGAGAATATTGGATATTATAATGTGTAAGAAAGGAACTTTATTTTTTATATATGTTGAATATTATTTTGAAAGTGACGGAGTGATAAGGTGTATTTATGACTTGACATCTTATTGTATTTATTTTATGGTGAAATATTTGTTGAGATAAATATTCTTGTGGAGAGTTTGAGATAGACTGTTGCTATTTAACCTAGAATTGGCAAAAGGATTTGGTTGTGAGTAAAACAAGTTTTGAAGACATATCTCCATCAAAGCAAAGAGGTGTGACCACATCATTTTTTTTTTGAAATTTTGGAATGAATTTTGTGAAATATAAGGTGGAGTGAAAAGGATTAAATGATAAAAATTGTTGGAAAATTTTAATCAATTTTTGTGCATCTTATTGTTAAATGATTTGGAATTCCTTGAGATAGATTTTTGAGAAAAAACCTAGGGTGTTATTGTTAAATGGGTTTTGAGAAGTTTTGGGATAAAAATAGAATCATTTGTGCTAGAAAAGAAAAACAAATTAAGTACCTTTGAGATAACTTTTGAATGTTGGTTTGAGTGTGTTTATGATTGATCAAGCCTTGGTGAAGACTTGTGGACATATTTGAGGTAAAATTTTGGCAGAGTTGATCAAGATTTGTGTTAAATCTTGAGGAAAAATTTGAGGATAGAGTTTGGTGTAGATTTGTGAGCATATTTATTCTAGACCTAGACAGAGTTAGAGCAGATTTGTACTAGATCGAGGATAGTTTTTAGTATATATTTGAGATAAATATTGAGTAGAGTTGAGAGTAAGATTTGGAGGTGATAGAGCATAGGACATAAGTATCCAATAGATAGAGATACATTAGCCAGGGTAGTGAGGACAAATGTCTTCTATGGAGAGATATCCACAAGCCAAAGCAGTGGGGGAAAAAGTGTTCTAGAAGAGCACCAGCCAGAGCAGGGGAGAAAGAGTTATCCTATGGATAGAGTTCCATGAATCAGAGCAAGGGGATTTGTGTTTCCTTTGGATATAGGTCCATAAAAATTGTAATAGGGAATTGATTCCCAAGAGAATTTATTGAGAAAATTTATAAGAAATATTTTCTTCTTGGAGTAGCCCACATTGGGTGAGCCACATTAAATCATGTCTCTCATGTGTGTGATGTTTTTTTGGAATACTTACTACTTTAATATTGCTAATGATATCATATGGATTGAAAAGTAAAAAAATTATCTTATACTATTCACCCCCACCTCTCAGTATAAGCTCATGTTCTTCAAAAACCAATATACACTTTGCAAATATCTTCTTAAAATATCACCCACTTTTATATCAAATCCTACCAAAATTTACTCTCATTAATACTTCTTAATAGATTCCCTTTTATATTATTTTCCTCCTAAATTTTTATCATCCAACCATATTTTAAGGACTTCTTGGTGAGATTTATCTCAAGAGTATATTTTAGTTGTGGTGACACAAATACAGCTTAGATAATATTTTTATTATATTTCCACTTGAAGGGCTTATTCTTATCAATTATATTAACCCTTTACTTTGCATGTGTTAAAATAATGTATCTAATGCTCATTGTATCCATCTTGTAAGTATTTCTTCATGTTAGTGATATTAGTCTCTACTATAGCATCTTACATTAAATTTTTTGATATGCCCTATACCAACATCATGCAAAAGATACCTAAAAGATATATATTAGCATACTCCTTACCTAAAAGATACCAATATAGGATTAACTAAAAAAAAATGAGTATCTTGTATACTCCTTACGAAAGCTTATTTTCTAAAGGTACCTAACCTCTTTAGAAACTAGCCAAAATCCATTAGTGATTGCCTTGTCAATAATATTTAGTGTGATGTTAAGCAAGGTGATGGAACCCTAGTCATTGCTACCTTCAGGAATGGATAAATGATGGATCTATATTTTATAAGGCGGTATAGTAATCCTTAATGTTTACTTATTTATACACATTAAGAGATCATGAGCCAAGTCTCACCACATTATTTTTAATAATTTACCATGAAGGTTTTTTATCCATGGTTCCCATTTTATGGCCATGACAAATAGGGTTATTTAAAGTTATCTTAATGACAAGTCTAATCCTTGGAAATTATTTGTCTAATGAATTTTTTTTATGAAGTAGTTGTTGCTTTGATCATATGTAACAAGTAGGGTTCCATTATAGTCCTTAGTTTCCAAGATTCTCTATTCGTAATGATTGTGTTTAATTAGATTGAGAAAATAATTACAATTTAGAACTTTGAATAAAACCTAATTATTGTTAGAGATGTTCAAGATTCTTCTTTTTCATTCTCTTTAAACTCATAGACCTAAATTTCAACAAAATGAATTACAACTTGTAAAGGTTTCATATATAGCATAAGCATAATTTCTTTTCAATCTTTGTATAGGCTTGTTCTCAATATTTGTTTGTCTATGTTAACTATTATGCACTAGTATTTTAAAAAACCCTATAAGAAAACATAAATAATATATATTTCCAATTAAGCCATTATGTCTTGGATATATTTCTACATAGGAGGTAGAATTTACTAACGCTAAATTGTTTTAATCAAGGATAAATGAAGTTCATGTGGTAGGTAAAAGTGTGATTTATATTTCATTTCATATATAAAATTAAGAAGAGTAGTTAAATGCTTAGAAATGGAGGTAGAATCATTACACATGACTATAGATTCATTAGTCTATATTAGAATATTGAATTGGGGTGATATAAAGATAAATTGAGATTAATTAATCTAGTCACCTCACTATATTACAATTTACAACATAATTACCAACTATCCTTGAATTTATTATTTTTATCCTGCATAGGATCATATACACCAATATTATTTCTACAAAAAATCTATGCATTAATTTATTTTCTAGGAGAGGAAAAATGATGAGATACACTTTACAATATGGTTTTAACATGTAAAAATTATCACCAATTATCCATTCAATTAATCATAGGTTATCATACATTCATATTGAAATTTTTATCGTCTATATGACATCATTAGGGCCATAAATGACATAAAAATCCTTAATTATTTAATTATAGTTCAAACACATTGACAAGAAGAATACTCAATATTAAAAAAGTATAGGGGTTTCTTCCTAGAATGGAATACTAGTATAACCCCTCCACTTCCTTTATCATGGCAGTAAATAAGTCTAAGTGATACTAAATAAACCCTTCACTTATTTATAGGGGTTTATTATTCCAAGAAGCTTGTAAGACTTAAGTCTATCTTATAATAATACACTCAAATTCAAGAGTCATCTAGATGTCTAGCCACATATTCTACACAAATTTCTAAAAACTATATTATTTAACTACCATAATAATAACTTGGACATGCCAAGATAAGTTTGATAAAGTCATGTGAGTTAAGAAACTTATCAAAATTAAGAGGTTGAAATATTATGCATAAAACAATGTCTTTGTTTTCAATTTTGAAAGGATGTATTAATATTTATCAATATGAGATCTAAAGATAGTCTAAACGTAATTTTATATTAATAGCTTCATCACAAAAGTTATTAGTTTACCTAGACCTAATTTTACCAGCTATAACAACCCCAAATACAACAAACACGAGATATATTATTTTTTTCTAAAGGTGAGAACTTAAAAAGGTTCAAAAGAGTATCCATGAAATATGCATGTTGACTAAACAAACCACATTTTGAGTCTATAATATTTTAGAAATCACTCAAGTGGAAAAGAGAGGCCAAGATACTATAGATATCTGGGGTTCACCTAGTACACCTTTGTGGTATAGAGGATGCTTCAATATGGTATATGAACCTTTTTGAGATTCTCCAAGAATGTAGACTTCTTGACCCTAGCATTAGGATTATCCCTTATGGGTCATTTAAGAAGGGGGATTCCAATTCCTTTTTCCAACCATAATTCAGTCTATAATGGATCCATTAGGTATCATATCTTAGTCTATTTTAACCACACCTTCACATTGATTCCTTAAACATCAATCTTGTCTTCCCCATCCCTGTGATGGATTCAAGAAACAATCACTCTACATAATTATTTTCTCATGTACACATGTACTAGGTGTTGCTCCACCATAACATCCCCCCCAAAAAATAGGAGATTTTTAGTCAAGGTTAATTAGAGTCCATCCCAAAGAAACCCCTAACCCTAGAGTAACTCTCTCCCTCTCTCTAAACAATCATTAATAAAAAAGTAACAACTTTGAAGGAAACAAATCTAATTATCATAGTTTACAAATTAAAACTATAAAAAATATTTAGATCAAACACAAGCATAGATAAGAACCATAAAACCATTCAATAATATTACACCATAATCCTCATCAAATAATATGACTAGATTACAAAATAGTAGCCTTTACTTATATCACAATAAATCCTCTTTCAACAAGAGAGGTTTTCCAACATTACATTAGAGTAAATTAAAAACTAGTTTAAGTTGATGTAACATCTTCTTCCTAAGCCTCCATGGTGGTTGATAAGAAATTGGGGATTAGAATAACTCATATGCAGGTATCAATGCATTTCTAAATGAAACAGTGCACATACAAAAAATATCTAAAATATATCCAATAAATATTTTAGAATTCCAAACCCATGCATTTCCATAAATCTCTTCAATATAGAAACACAATTAAAGGAAGCCCATACTTCCTTCCAATATATTTTCCATAAATATTAGTCTCCAAAGCTATACATATCTTTCGATGTAGCTAAAACATAAATGAAGAAGCCCATACTTCTAATATATTCTTCACAATATAATTTCATATAGCGAAACATAAACAAACAAACCCATACTTATTCTAAGATATTCTCCACAATATCATTTCATAAAGTAAAACATAAACAAAAAAGCTCAGACTTCTTCTAATATATTTTCTACAATATCATTTCATAAAGCAAAACATAAACAAAGAAGTCCCTACATCTTCTAAGATATTCTCCATAATATCATTTGATAAATCAAAACATAAACAAATAATACTATACTTCTTATAAGGTATTCTCCATAATATAATTTTCCCAAACCCAATAATCTATCCTTTGATTAAATTTTCCAAACATTAATCTATCATTAGATTAAAACAACATTAATCTATCCTTAGATTAATTTTCAATAAACATTAATCTACCATTATATTAAAACAACATTAATCTATCCTTATTGTTAGTTTTCAATAAACATTCAGCTATCCTTATTATTAGTTTTTAATAAACATTAATCTATCCTTCGATTAATTTTCAATAAATATTAATCTATTATTTGATGATAATTAAGCCATGGCTAGGTTGTTTCCCAACATCAATTAAATAGTTTAACATTGTAGGATAAAAACCAACCCCTTTGGTTATAGTATAACAATAATTACTTTATCCATAGTTAGATTATTTCCAACCCTTAGGACAATAATCAAATAATCTAACAAATAGTTAATTTTTCCATAGTTAGATTATTAAAATAATACCAATGTACTCTTTCGTCAGATTAGGAAAAGTGAAAACTAGGCCTTCCCTAATATAACATTGATTAAAATCTAAGATATAGGTTAATATTTCTTTAAAACTTGCATAGAAACTATTGCAAACACCATTCCTTTTGGTAAACTATGAATCTCCAAATGTTACTCTTTTTCTAGAAATAAAGAGAGAGAAACCATAGCTTCAAAGTGCAAATAGAAACTGTCATCCACTAAGGGTTTAAGAGTGATGAAGACAAAAAATAAATAAAAGTCTTGCCCTAAAATCTAAAACCAAATTATGTATACAGAGGAAATATTTCTTCTCTATGCAAATGTCACTTAAAGGTACTTATCCCTAGTAGAAAATCATTAACAACGGGTGATCCTGATTAGCAAAAGACATAGATGTACAAAGGTTTAATCCCAAAATCCCATGCATGCACTGTATAGGAATATCAGCCAAATGAAACTTAGTTTTAGGGTGATCCAAGGTGTTGTGCACCCAGGCACACATTTCCCTAGCAACATAACTCTATTTAAAGTATTTTAGAGTTGATTCCCACCATAAGAGCAGTGTAGACATGATCCATGATAAAGGCTATCGGTAGTGTTCATCCTAGAACATGCTACCTAGCCCTAGTGCTCTTTTTTCCATGCAAGGAGATTGATTCTAGGTTGACAAATTAGAGCTCAAATCTTGGGTGCCATACTCAATGATGCAAAGGTGAATTCAAAAGTCACACAATAAAAAAATATGAATATAGAGAACATAAGCATCAGTTTCACAAAACTAGTGAAAACAACAAGTCAAGCAAAGGAAAATCTACAAAACACATCAAGTAAAACAACATTGAGCTAAGGTTGATTACCTATAAACAAGGATTTTTTTGGTGTCAAATTTTCTCTTTAATATTTATTTTATCACCATAGCACTAGAACCATGCTTTCTAGTCTGTGATTCCAAAGCCTCATCTCTTTTCCCACAAAATCTCTTTCTTAACAAGACAACACCTTCTATAAAAGGGGTCTAAGGTAAGGCATTTCCTACAATGGCGTTGTAATATTTTAGGCATTACCAAATGCCTACCATTACCTTAGCAAATGCTCTTCACAAAGCGCAATGGAAAAAATAATCAAGCATCATTCAAAAATAAGGGTGACTCCTCCCATCCATAACATCAATAAAAACGCCACTAAAAATATCAAGGGTGACTCACCACAAGACTTGTCAAGAAAGAAATAAATATAATGTTAAAGCAAGAACCAAAGACAAAGTCCTTAATTAACTTAGAGAATTTCATCTAACATTTAGATAGTAAAAATAATTAATCATTCAATAGATTAATTTTAATATTGAACATTAGATAAAACAATCTAACATTAATAAATAAAATAATTAATCATTTAGTTGATTGATTCAATGTATAACAAATATAAATTATTAAATATTCCATTCCTTTATACTAACATTATTCATTGTCAAATCTAACATTATAAGCACATTAATTATTTCATTAATCAATGCCAATGTTAGATTCAACTAACATTAACCATTCTTTTGATTAACACTAAATATAACATTAATTAATCCTAAAATTTGATCCTTCTTTTGATTAATATAAGTCTGACACTAATTAGGATTAATATTTATTAATCAAACAAATTAGATAGGATGAATCCATCTTAATCTATCAAGGAGATCATTCAACCACAAGCACTAAGGAAGGATATTCAAACAAAAGCACTCTCTCAATATTTTGTACCATCATTTTATCCTTAAATGAGTGGATCCTTATTTAAGATATACCAAAAATACCACCAACTCATGTTAAGGAGACTCATTGCACGTAAATTTCCTAGTCCCATGGCACAAACATGAGTATACACAAACCATAATGCACCTACATGAAAAAGAATATTTATTCATGTTACCTTTACTTGTTTGATGACTACATCATTGTCAACATTTACCCTTTAGTATGGTCTCTTATCCCTTATGGCCAACTCTTTTCTCCATCCATGATAGTACATGATCCTACAACCAAGCATGGCATCGATAGTACCATATTCATACATAAAAAAATGGACACAATATTAGAATCATATATTGTTGGATATTTTGAGGAATGTTTGTTGTCATTGATGTCAAAAGTATTATTGAGCAATATTCATCATCTTTGAGGACATTAGAAAATATTAGAGAATGAAGATCCAAGAAGGAGAAGTCAAATTAAATAATAATATTTTATTCTTATTTTTGGCACCAAAATCAAGTTAAAGGAGATCAAGGACAAATTTGAAAAGACCCACATGTTATTTTAAATTAAAATATTTTAATCCCTGATTAAAATTTTAATTTAAATATTGATAAGTGCTAAGGTTAATCTAAATATTTATTTAATATTTAAAATTAACTTTACTACAAATCTAATATAAATTAAAGTATTTTAATTATTGATTAAAACTTTAATTTATTAATGTTGGGTGCTAAATCTAAGTTAAATATTTATTTAATATTTAATTTTAACTTTCCAAATCAAATTCGAATTGGAAATTCAAAATGTGTCGACGTTGAAGGAAGCAAAACCCTATGTATAAATATGCCAAAATATTGGCATTTGAAATTATCTATGCGACCTGTGTTGTCTTGTGAAAAGAGAAGGAAATTTCACATGTCAAATTGATCAAGGAAAAGAGACAAAGTTTGGAATCCTTTAAAATCAACACGAAGTGCTTGTAGATTGGTTGGCAACCAAGGGCTCTGTAAGATGTCGGTGGGATAGTTGAGGCAGGTTAGAAACCTGCGCACACTGATTTTTGGGAAGAAGATCTACATTTATTTTTTATGTTGAATGTGGGGATAAGGTAAAGACATCAAAGTGCCTTTTGGCTATTGTGGAGCCACACAACCCAAGTGGTGGGTTCTAGCACTATGAAAGCGCTTGGGGGTGAACTAACAAGGGTTCAAATCCCAATAAGGCCCTTTTGAGTGCATTGAGGTATGTGATTTAATTTGGTTGTCTTGGCTTGCAAAAATTTAAAGGTAAAAATAATGTTTTTATTTTTATAAAGTAATTTTAATTAAAGTAGTTTACATGTTATTTGGTGTGTAAGTTATTAGGGGAGTTAAAAGAAAGTGCAAAGCTTTAATTTCTGAGTTGGAACTTTAGAGGCTAAGGAGTTATATGGAAAGTTGAATTTTATATTTTGAAATTGAAGAATGTTGAATATTATTTACTTCATGTTGGAGATTATAAGAAGTAATTAAGTGCTAACTTTTATATTGAAGAAAAGTTTTGAAGAAGAGTTAGAATGATATTTTTGTCATCTAACCTTGGTGTTTGGTAAGGAAAGTGATTATACTTGAGACGGGTTCTAAAGACTATTACTAATCAAGGAAAAGGCATGAGCACATTCTTCCATACTTGAGTTGATTGATTTTTTTCTTGAAAATAAGTTTGGAGTGAAAAAGATTTAATTAGGTTTCCTTATTGAGTTGTTGAGCTATATGTGAGATTGGTTTATAAGCATTTTTGTTGAAGTAATTGATTGAGTGAAGAACTTGAACTAGGATTTGTAAGAAAGGATTGTTTCATTGAGTGATTGATTGAGTAGAGTTGATTGAGCCTATTCAAGTGAATGTGTGAAGTGATTGTTCAAGTTCTATAAAACAAATTATTCTATATTCTGAATATATTTGAGAAAAATATTGAGAGTTGATGAGTGTGAAACATATTGAGTCTCTAACAATTATCCATATGTTTCTATGATAAAAGAGAGATTTAAAGTGTTTGAGAGTTTGTGAGTGTGAAGCATATTGAGTCTCTAACAATTATCTATATGTTTCTAAAAGAGTTATTGAAATTAATTGAGCATTGAAGTGAATGTGAATCATATTGAGTCTCTAAAAATTCTCTATATATTTCTAAGAGAGTGATTTAAAGTGATTGAGCATCATGATGTGTGTAGAGCATATTTAGTCTCTAACAATTCTCTTTATGTTTCTATGAGATTGGACAAAATCTAGTGTGGACTTGTTGAGAAAATTTGAGGTAAGTCTTTGAGAAGATTTATGGAGAGATGTGTGTGAGCTTTTGTGGAAGCTTACACTACAGATTGAGAGTATATTTGGATAAGTTCTAGTAAGGAATTATTGAGCATATTTGGACAAGTTCTAGAGAGGATTTGTGGAAATATTAGTGTGAGCTTTTTTGGAAGCTTACAAGGCATATTTGAGATAAGTCTTTGAGTAGACTTATGAGTAGAGTTGATTGATTGATTTATTAAAACCTTGAGTTAAGGTTTAAGGTATATCCAACAGAGTTAATTTTATATTGATTCAAGCTTTTAGTTAAGGCTTGAGGATAGATATTGAGGATAGATTTGTGCTAGATCGAAGGATTGTGCTTAGTACAGATTCAAGGACAGTTTTTGGTGCAAATTTGAGGTCAGGTTTATGTCAGACTAGAGATAGAGACTGATCATATTTGTGCTAGTTCAAAGGATTATGTTTAGCACAGATTTGAGATAGAGCTTTGAAGGTGATAGAGTACATAGGATGAAAGTATCCGGTGGATAGAGATCCATTAACCAAGGAAATGAGGATAGGTGTCTTCAGTGGATAGAGATCCATTAGCCAAGGTAGTGGGTGCAAAAGTTCTTCTAGAATAACACCAACTAGAGTAAGAGGAGAAAAGAGTTATCCTATGGATAAAGATACATGAAATTGATTAAGGGGATTTGTGTCTCCTTTGGATAGATATCCATGAAATTTATTAAGGGGATTGGTTTATCCTTTGGATAGAGGTCCATAAACATTGTAATAGGGAAAGGATTCCCAAGATATTAATTGAGAAATTTTTTAGTAAAATATTTTCTTCGTGGAGTAGCCCACTTTGGTTGAACCCCATAAATTTTGTGTCTTTATTGTGTGTGGTTATTTATGCATTGCTTTGGTTACTGCTATTGATATTTCTATATATACATTGCATAATATTGATTGGGAAAGAAAAGTAAAAAGTGGTCTTATATTGTTCACCCCCCTCTCAGTATAAGCTTGTGTTATTCAATTGGTATCAGAGTGTGTTCCTTCAGAAGAGTTTAACATCTTGAAGGAAAATCTTACAAGAACACAATAGATTCTAATAATGGATCATCAGATAATTCAACACCAATATTTGATGGAAGTAATTATATATATTAGAGTATGAGATTGAAGATTTACCTGATGGCACTTGGAAATGAGATTTGGTAAGCAATTGAAAATTGATATGACCCCTCAGTTTATCCACCTATAGATAAGGAAGGTAAGCTTCTACAACATTACAATCCAAAAGCAATAAATGTAATTTTGAGAGGTTTGCATAGAACAGATTCCATAAAAGTTATGCATTATCAAGATGCAAAAGGAATGTGGGATAATTTGCAAAACATATATGAAGGATATAAAGGTGTCAAGAAAGCAAATATACAAAATATCAAAGGACAATTTGAATATTTAAGAATGAAGGATGATGAAAACATTAGTAATTATCTACTTCAAGTCGATGAGGTTGTTAATGCTATGCAAGGACTTGGACTTAAGGTTGAAGAATTAGATGTTTGTGATAAGGTCTTAAGATATCTTTCAAAGAGATTTAGTGAAAATATTTTTTCTAT